>CM053580.1:41892823-41915969 GCA_028627135.1 Pseudochirops cupreus
CTTCTCCTCATTGGCTTTTTGGGCCTCTTTTGTCATTTGAGTTAATCTATTTTTTACGGTGTTAATTTCTTCAGTCAGATTGCTGACTCTCTTTTCATGATTTTCTTGCAACATTCTTATTTCTCTTCCCAATTTTTCTTCTACTTCTCTTATTTGGTTTTCAAAATCCTTCTCCAGCTCATCTCTAGCTTTAAGGCATTCTTCATGTTTATTGGAAGCCCCTGGTGGGGGAGCTCTGGCTGCACTGTCCTCCCTCTCTCTGCTTTGGTCTTTCTTTTCCCCAAAGAAGGAATCTAGGGTTTGGTTGCTGTTCTTACTTTGCTTCTTATGCTTATTCTTATTTATGGTTGGTCAGTACATGGTTTTTTTATTTTTTTATTTTTTAATCTTTGTGAGGCTCTGCTTGCAGAAGGGAAAGCTCTGTCCCAAATCGCTGGGGTCCTCCCAGCTGCAGTAGCTCTCAGGGAGGTGCTGGGTCCCTCCCCCACTTCCGGCTCACTGAAGGTAAAAGGACCACAAGACCAAAGCCCAAGACTGCGATCCGGATCCAGGCTGCTCAACGTGAGAGCACTTGGCCTCTGAACGATCGCTTGGTCCCCCTGCAGTCTGCAGGCTGAGGGCACTGAAGCTGGAATGCGGAGGTGGGTGCAGAACCTCTGCCTTTTGCTTCTCAGCCCTGAAGGCATTTTGGCTGGACCGCTTTTCTCCCACGACCTCACAAGCCCCACTGACCTAGTTCTGAACACTGCCGCAGCTGCTGCCAATACGGTCACCTGAGGCTCCTTGGCTCCTTTGCCCCCGGGGCTCAGCCAGGGCTTCAGGCCAGGCTGGTTTTGGTTTGCAGTGCTGATATGGTTCCTCGTAGCCGAGCTGACATTAGTGGAAAGTATATTTGTGTGCGTTTTGGAGTTCTAGGATTAGTTTAGAGTCATATTTTATGGGTATTTTGGAGTGGCTATGTGAGAGCTGTGATATGTTGCTGCTCCTACGCTGCCATCTTGGCTCCACCCCCCGGTATATTCTTTCTTTAATCCAAATTTGTGTCCATCATATTTTGCAATGGAAAAATCACTCTTTTGAGTTTTATAAAACATGAGTTCAATCTTTTGTTCTCCTGCTAACTAGGTAGATAATCCCTTACATTCTCCTCTGTTGAGGGAGATTGAACTAACTCAATGGTCTCCAACATTGTTCTGCAAACACTTTTCAACAATAGAAAAAAATAGAGTAATAAATCTCTAGAGTAATTTGATGTAAGACTTAAAATGTTCCTTTGAATATATTTATTAAGTACTCACTATAACTAAAATAATGACTTTTGCCCCCAAAAGTTTCAAATTGCTGTAGAAATAAAGTCATAATGCTTCAAACATATATGTGTTTATTGCCACAGAGGAAAGATATGTTTGTAATATGAACAGAAAAATATTTATTGCTAAGGCACCACTAAAGAACTTTTAGTGTAAACTTCCATGTGGGTTTTGTGAACCGCTAAATAGGAACTACTGGACTAAATCATCCCAAATATCCCTTCCAATTCTAAGATTCTGTGTTTAACATCTTTTAGCTAAAAAACAAAAATCATATTACTTTTCCACTCACAAAAATCATTTGGAAGTGTCCACACTGATTAAATAATGGACATTTAATATCTTGAAGTATATTTTAGGGAATGAACCTTATAAAACAATTCTCCTTGATTTAAATAGCATATTTAATTGTATGATTAGTATTCCCTAACCGGCCAACACACATACACACACATATACATACATACATACACACATTTTTGTATTATAAAAAGCAAAGTGTAAAAATATGAAGATATATCACAGGTTTACCTAAGTTCCAGTTAAACTTTCTTTTACTTACATTTAGAAAGTCAGAATTAATTTAATAACATTCATATTCCTTACATATATTCTTAATAGAGGGTCTAGAAGTTTGAGAATGTTGGTATTGGCAATGGCAGTCTACCAGGATAAAACTAAAGTTAAGAAAAAAAATTGGATTTCTTACTCAAAACTTGAGAAGAAAGAGGCCTATGCAGAAAAAGATGAAAAGTGCAATATTAGCATATATATTTAACAATATTTCAGCAGCATGTCCTACAGGCCCAAAATAGACCAGCTATTAGGTCATGGAAACCCATGCAACAAGAGAAATATAAAATGGTCCTTTATCCTGTACTACCTGTGCCTTTCCCTTCCACAGTGGTAGAGGCCGAGTGGCAGAAAAGGAGACTGAAGTTGATAAGAATCATTTTAAGATTGCGTATACATGCTAACTTAACTGTTGGTTCTCTAAATGTGAGATCTTTGTCCTAAGGCCAAATAATAAAGATATCAAAGGAATCCTATTAATATTGACATTTCCCCAGTTCAGAATACCAGAATATAAAAGGAAGTTATAAATAAACCTAAGAAAATTCTCAAAGATAGTAAGAATCATAATTTCTTGGGTCATCTCCTCTGTCAAGATGAGTATATAGGAGTATAAAGAAAAAAGACTAATCATAGCTTATGCACTAGCAACTGTCAGAGAATGAAACTGTAGAGAAATTCTTAGAGAGAGCTGATATATACATACATACATATATATATATATACACATACATACATACATACACATTAATTTTTGGTGACTTCAAAAGGAATATGGGCACAGGGAATGATAATGATGAGTCCAATGGAAAATATGGTTCTGGTGTAAGAAGAGGATGAGGTCAGAGTCTTGGAGGATATCCAGAAGTCTCACTTCTACATGCTATGAATGATTTCTTTCTTTTTTTTTTATTTGATGCAGCTTAATGCAATAGTGGAGAAAGCACTGCACTTGGAGCCAGGAAGACCTGTGTTAGAATTCTGCCTATGATTTTTACTGGTGGCTGTGTAAGCCTGGGCAAGTCATTTAAATACTTTCAACTTTAGTTTCCTCATCTTTAAAATGAGGCAATAATAACATCTATAATACCAGGTTGAGATGGGAGTCAAATGGTATAGGTAGATGTTAGATACACATAAAAATGTGTATTTATACATGTATGTATATATGCATATATACAAGTGTAAACTGATATATATGTATACATACATGTATGGATGCACACATATATACCATGTATGCGTGTGTGTGCATGTATGTGCACATATATGTGTATACAAACCCTCTGTCTTCACATAAAGGAAAAATTGGCCCTTAACATGGAAATAATTTCAGAAGGAAGTGATTGAGTGCAGGCAGGGTCAGAAACTTACCAACTCCCTTCCACTCCTCTACTTACACACTGACCACTGGTCTATGACCAGAAATTTCCCTTGGTCTGCCCATCTCATTTCTTATGATCTAACATTGGAGGGAGCCATGTGGCAGAGCTAACCTGGATTAAATTTGGAGGATGCCTTATCCCGCTATAGTCAGATAGACTCCAGGACTCCGTTGACTGCTACCTTACCTGTCAGGCAGGACCTTGTCTGCTGACATGAACATAATACCCTTTTTACTCCACCCTACCCCTTTCTACCTTTTGCTCAGGTATTAATAAATAATTAAATGAACATTTCACTATTGTTGTGATGGGCCTGGGAATTCCTATAATTCTGAGCGATGGGCTGCCTAGGCTAAAGCTCCCTTCCATGGATGTTATTACCTGATCCCTTTTAACTACCCATGTGAACTCTATCATTAACATGTCCCTATCCTAGTCTATTCAGGTAAGGGGAAATTCTAGGACTGGATAAATGGATCTAAGAATTATCTACCTAGAGATGATAATTGAACCCACAGGAGCTGATAAGGTTACCAAGAGAGATAATATTAGGGAAGATGAGAAGAGCAAGTATAGACACATGGGGAAAGTTTACATTCATTGATCCTGTCATGGAGGAAGCTTTAGCAGAAGATTAAGAAGCAGTCGTCAGACAGGAAGAAGGAGAAGCAAGAAAGAATAGTGTCACACAAAGCTAGGGAGGACAGAGTGTCCAGGAGAAGGAGGTCTCGAGGACTGCAGAGAGGTCAAGAAGGATGAAGATTTAAAAATGGTCACTGGATTTGGTGATTAAGAGATTAGTAGTAACTTTAGAGGGAGCAGTTTTAGTTGAATGATTCTAGAAGATTCAGAAAAGAGTGAGTGGAGAGCAAGTGTAGACAGAGGTCTCTTGCCCAAGAGTTTAGCCCTGAATGGGAGGAAAGAAATAGTATGATAGCTATTGAGGAATGGCTGATCTAGTAAAGTTTTGGGGATTTTATGTTTTTAAGGATGGGGAGACATGAGCATGATTTATAGGCAGCAAGAAAGCAGTCAGTGAATAAGGAGAGCCTGAAGATTGCTGAGAATGGGGATGATAGATGAGGCTGTACATGGAGAAAATGGAACAAGGGTTCATGGATTAGCATTGATGAGGGGAAGAGCTGCATTTGTCTGAAACAGTGGTGAAGGAGAAGATGCAGAAAAACAACTACTTGATGTGAGATGAGGAAGATGCTGGAAAAGGGAATTCAATTTTTGATGATAAATGAGACAAGTTTCAACTGAGAACTGGAGTGAGGGATGCCATGGCAGTCTTAAGGAGGGATGAGAAGGTATGGAATAGTTGCTATGGTGAGTAGGATAGTAAATCATTTGGGGAGGTATAAAAAGATCGTTCTAGCTCATTGAGGCCCCAGCCGAGATTATGTAATATAAAATTTTAGTGGACGTAGGCAACACAATTTCATCATTTTCTCCAATTGTTCAATAGCTCTCAATAGGAATGAAGACAGAGGATGGTGATAGTAATCCATGCTGGAACTTGACAAAAAATAGTTGAAGAAAATATAAGGGGACAAGAAACTCAAGGGTAGAGGAGAGTGTAGTTTTGAGCTATCTAGCTGTGGGAAGGAAAGGAGTTACCCAGTGGAGGATCTCAGTGCTTGTAAACTAATTTGAATGAAGGACAATGGAAAGTAACTTTTTTCTTAACTGGAAACATCCTAAACCAAATCTGCTACTCAGTCAGTTATATATTCTCTGTCATTTTGACCCATTGATCAAACATATAATGGGAACTGAATATTCCTTTATGAGATATGATGTGTTTGGAAAACTTATCAAGATATTAGTAACCATAGTTTCTGCCCTCAGAGATTCTATGCTTCATGGAGACCACAAGTGATTACTGTAGGAAAGATAGACACTAATGCCTACAACAAAAACTTATAAATTAAATAGATAGAGACATTTATAATGCTGTGTGCCATATGGGCATATGTTGGGATACTGAAAGGTAGATAGAATGATTAGAATGTTCAGAAATGGAAGGTGTGAAGCTAAGCAGTTGACTAGCAGGCAGTGAATAAGTTCTGAGCAGAGTGTAAAAGAAAGTGTGAGACAGGGATGTGACAGAAGAGGAAGGAGTGGAATTATAGGTAAGGGGGACCAGCATATAGAGAGGCAAGGAATTAAAGAAGCATCATATGGTAGGAAGAACAATGGCTTGTAATCAGGAGATGTGAGTCCTAGATATGTTATTAAGCAATGACATATTCTTCAATAAACCTTAACAAAAGCCCGTTCAGACACCTTTTACTCCTTCCTTTGCATGATACTTACAAGCTTGGAGGGTAGAGGCGAAAGTGAGGAGACAAGAAAATATTCTGTTGCATTCTATTAAGTTACCCTGCTTCAGTACCTAACAGATACCTTTTCACTCAGTAGACAAGATCAGACCAAACTAAATAATACTATCTAGTGAGAAATTACTGTCAAATAGCTATATTCTCAGAAAGCTTTCAAAATTGCATGGCCTGGAGGCTCCTAAATCTCACCCCCAAAATCTAACTTGTTTAAAAATGGATGTTTTTCCCTCTGGTGAGCTGTTGGTTACACACCTCATCAGTGAACTATCCCAGAGGGAGGAAACCAGAATCAGTTTCAATCAAAACCCAATAATCCATTTGAAGCTAAGCTTGGTCCCTGCACATTTCTCATAAGTCAAGAGGGAAAATACTCGCAGCCTGGGCACTGGAGCTAGGAGAAAACATTTTCCATGCAATCATCCAAATCAAATATTTGGCTCTGTTTCTTTGGATGATACATCCTCCGACTGTCAAATGTCGGTCTAGATGAGCTTAGAGAAAAGAAGAGGAACAGCAGAATGGGAAGGAAGGATTTCCTTCTGCTCCTTGTATAGTCATAGTTGGGCACTGTCTCCTGTGATATTGTCATTAAGTGTTAGTGTCATTAGCCCATGAGCCAATCCAACCATCTGGACACATAAGCTTTGTTTTGCAAATAAAATACAACTCAGATAACTTACAGTTTTTTTTTTCTGAGTGAAGATAAAAACATTCAAATCGTTTTTTCAATCATCAACATTGCTGTTATTTTTTCAGTATGTTTGAATTCTCATTAGAAAATCATAGACATTGAGTATGTAGGAACAGGTCTTCAGCTGTCAAATTTAAGAAAAACACACACTCACTCAATCTACTGGGGAATGGCTAAAGAAATTATGATATGTGAATGTATGGAATTTTTTTATTAGGAAGAAAAAAGTGAATGTAAAGAATTCAAAGAAATATGAAGATATATAAAATGATGGAGAGTGAAAAAAGCAGAACCCTCCCAACCTTCCCCCCCAATCTCAATGCCAAGAACAGCCATAGAGTGTAGGATAAAAATAACAACAAATTCATGAGATACTATACATATACACACACATACACACATACATATACATATGTGTATATATATATGTGTGTGTGTGTGTGTGTGTGTGTGTATACACACACAAACATGAAAGAAGGGCCTCCCAACAAAAGGAACCAAAAAGTTTAACCACCTGTTCATGCTGCTAATCACAAATTTCATCTTATTTAGTGGGAAATTTCAGTAACTGAGAAGTTCCACACTTATGCTATCCATTCCATTGACAGGAAGTGTGTAGAGTAGAAGTGCTTTACTCTCTCTGTTGTTCAGAGAATGGAAAACCTTCCACTTCCAAAGTCTGTTTCCCTTTCGGTGGTTGCATCATTTTGTCTAAGAATAGGGACCAGCTTAATATAGATTTATGATATTAGAATAAGTTCCAAATTTCACCTACTGAAAGAATCCAGTTAAAAGAACTCTTCCTCTAGCTTACTATATTTCAGTGGGCCTCAGTCCTGTGACTTTGGCATAGTAGAATTGTTCCCCAAAAGAATATGCACAATGGTAATAGAATGTTTTACTTTTGACATAGAAACAATACAAATAATAAATATGTATTATGCATCCCTACTGCAACTTATCAAACTGTTTACTAAGGCAAATTGTAATCTGCACTGGTAGAGAGGTCACCAAGTCAATAAAATCCATCATCACCACCACCACTATCATCATCATCGTCATCATCTTATAGCATTTATATAATATCTACTATGTGCCAGAGACTGTGCTGAGTGCTTTACAAATTTTAGATCATCTGATCCTTTCAAAAAAAAATTGGGAGGTTGTGTTATTTTTCTCATTTTACAGTTACAGAAACTGAGACAAACAGAGGTTAAGTGATGTGTCCAAGGTTTATAAAAGAGTTAATTCATCCCAGCAAATATTTACCTACTCTATGTAGGCTCTGAGGACAATACACAAACTTTATAGTGTACTAGTGGGATGACATATAGAAGACCACAATACACTATAAGACTCATACCTGGTAAACACTTTGGTATAAAACCCATGGCAATATTTTGAAAGATTAAATAATTTTCCTGATGGTATATTTTCATCTCAACAAACCATGAAGGAAACTAAACAAGACTAGCTGAGAAGACAGTCTAAATATCACAAGGGAAAACCAAACAAAACAAAACAAAACCCTTAAGAACAATAATAACTGGTCCAACCATTCTGGAGAGCACTTTGGAACTATGCCCAAAGGAATATAAAACTTCATACCCTTTGACAACAGCTATATTGCTACTAGGTCTCTATTCTGAAGATATCAAAGAAAATGGAAAAGGACCTGTTTGTACGCACATATTTATAGCAGTTCTTTTTGTAGTGGCAAAGCATTGGTCATTGAGGGGATGTCCATCAATTGGGAATGGCTAAACAAGTTCTGGTATATGATTGTAATGGAATACAATTGTACTGTAAGAAAAGATGAGCAAGAAGGTGTGAGAAGAACCTAGAAAGTCTTATATGTACTAATACATAATGAAATGAGCAGAAACAGATTATTGTATATAGTAGCAGCAGTATTGTAATGATAATGAACTGTGAAAGACTTAGCTACTCTGATAAAGACCACAATCCAAGACTATTCCAAAAGAACAGGATGAAAAATTCTGTTCACCTCCACAGAGAAAACTGATAAACTCTGAGTGTAAAGTGAAGCATACTTTTTTTTCACTTTCTTTATGTATTTTCTTTTGCAACGTGGCTAATATGGAAATATGTCTTACATAACTTCATAAGTATAACCAATATCGTATTTTTATTCCTTCTCAAAGAGTGGAAGAGGAGCAAGAAGGAG
Source organism: Pseudochirops cupreus (assembly GCA_028627135.1). Classification (NCBI taxonomy): domain Eukaryota; kingdom Metazoa; phylum Chordata; class Mammalia; order Diprotodontia; family Pseudocheiridae; genus Pseudochirops; species Pseudochirops cupreus. The sequence continues at coordinate 41,901,319 of CM053580.1, forward strand.
GGAGAGAACTTGGAACTCAAAATTTAAAGAAAATGTCACAATCTTTAAAAAATGTAATTAAGAAATGTTTCACAGAAAACATAAATATATAAAAATCATATTAGCTGTCATTTATATAACACTATGTTTTGCAACACATAAAATCATCACAAACCCTCTGTAAGGCTAGTCATATAAGCACTATTGTCCCAGTTATACAGATGAGAAAATTAAAATTCAAAGAAGCAAAACAAATTGCCCATGTTCCCATTCCTCAAATGTGTCAAGAGTGAATTTTGAACCCAGCTTTCTCCGACTACTGGACCGCCACTCATAGAATCATAGATTTAAATTGGAAAGGACTGCAGAGACCATTTGGTCCAGCCCTCTGTCATACATGTGAACTATGTACTCTTGAACAAAAATTCAGAAGGGAAATCATGTTTGCCCAAAACATTTTATAGGCAGAGTGCTATAAAGTTAAAAACAAAAACAGAAATTCAACTCAATATACCTGGTTGTATTTCCATCTTTACCACTTATAAGAAATGAGATGTGAGTCAAGGCCCTTGCCTTCTCTAGATCTCAGGCTTTTCACCTGTGAAGTGAGGTTATTATAGTCTGATTAATATCATTCTTAGGGATGTTACAGGAAAACTTAGACTGTCAAGTACCATATAAAAATAAGCTATTTTTCTCCTATTTCTCTATATCAATATATTAATATGCCTGTATACATTAGTAAACCTGCAGATTAATAGGAAGTACTGTGGCATGGTTGATAGAATCCTGGTATTGGAAGCAGGAAAACATGGATATAAATCTGCCTAGGTTATCTGAAACAAGGTAGTATGTACCCATGCCTCAAGTAGCAATTTGGGATTGATGTAGATTGAGATTTTAGTTGGTAAAGAATATTCTCATGTCAAGTAATCCCTCATACTGATGGAATTACAAAACCTATTTGGATTTCTAATGGTAATAACTGGCTTTTGTCAGAATGTAGTTAGCACATAGTAGGCACCTTAGTAAACCGCCTTGCATGTAATAGGGGTTAAATGGGTGTTTATAAATTGCATTAGCTGTTTTAAAAATCATTCTTTTAATTGTTCTCTGGGCTCAAAGCTGCAAACCTCAAAGGCATGTGTCTGAATCTTTGATCTTGAGATGGTTGTAAAAAGATGGTCTTTCTCATGTTTTTCTCTGTGTTTGCAAGCAAATGTCGCTAGTTCAAACCAAGTCTCAATACTGCAGGATTTTGCATAAGTAATTTGCATTTCAAGAGTGTCAAAATCAGTAACAGTTCAGACATTTCACATGCTAGGAATATTGGCAGAAACAGTTTGGAGATGAAAAAAATACACAATTTAGCAGCAATCCAATAGTCTAACTCTTGGGGAAGAATTATTTTAGAAATAAGATCATAGAATCCCATGGCTGAAAGGGCTTTTGCAAGGTTACCTGAATTATTTCTCTCCAACCTCACAAAGGCCATAGTCATACCTTAATAGATGTTTTAAAATCTTATTCTTTGAAAGCAGATTGGATAAACCAATGAAAACCTAAGCATTTATTAAGTGCCTACCATTGTTATACCAATGTGCTAGGTGATGGGAATAGAAAGAGAAAAGGAAAATGGCTCTTCTTTCAAGGAATTTATGTTCCACTGAATGAGATGAAATGATCCTGTGATCCTGTATACTTCAATATAAATAGAATAAGTATGAAATAAACACAAACAGTTGGGGAGTGCAGGGTAGGCTGAAGTAAAGGGTACAAGTTATAGGTGAAGAAGGAGGAGTGCATTGCAGGCATAGAGGATGACTGGAGATAGAACACTCTCTGGAAGGAACAGGCCTGTTTAACTAAATCTTAGAAGGGAGGAAGAGAAAGAATAGATACTAAGGCTGGAAATATAAGACTGAGACCAGATTATGAAGGAGTTCATATCCACTGAACAATCAATAAACATTTATTAAGCTGGGGGTACAAAAGAGGCAAAAGACAACCCCTTGCTTGCAAGAAGCTTATAATCTAATGTGTGCATAAACCGGAATAAAGATCAGAAGGAAAGAACTGGAATTAAGAGGGGTTGGAGAAAGCTTCCTGTAGGAGGAGGAATTTTAATTGTGACTTAAAGGAAGCTGGGAAGGTCAGTATTCAGAGCAGAGATTAGAGAATGTTTTAGGAAGGAAGGAGATAGAGAAAATGCCTGGAGCTGAGAGATGGAGTGTCTTATATATGGAACAGCCAGGAGGTCAGAGTTGCTGGATCTAAAAGTATGTATAAGTAAGAAAGACAGGAGGGAACTAGTTTATGAAAAGCTTTGAATGCCAAACAGAGCATTTTGTATTTACTCATTTATATTTTATCCTAGAGGCAATAGGGGCCATTGTAATTGGTACTAAAGGCCTTAAAGGACTAATGAATCTGTTGGGTTGAAAAGAGCAATGAACAGCAAGTTAGTAGAAATTGGTAGGCTGGGAGTACTTAGAGAAAGAGATCTGTTAAACCCACTGGCCCTTGGTCTCCCCACCAGCCAAATAGATTATGTAAAGGTTTTTTTTTTTTTCCTTTTTACCACTATGATATCTCTTGGTCCACAGTGTCTGTCCTTCAATCATTTCTATCTCCACATATATTTCTCCCTGTTATTCTGTTCCTGGTCAGTCAACAATTGAATTCATTACACATGAACACCATAAGTATCTTCATGATGTCACTGAACTTAATCTACTAGAGTGCTATCAAGATACTTCACTGTGGGGTAAAGGTGACCCTGGGTCCTTGAAGACATCAGCAGTGGGCAAGCTCAGGCAGGATCTGCCAAGCTGGAACGGTTTTGAGAACGGGCCTAGTGACAGATTGTCATCTTGAGATCAGGCTAAATTTGGAGAGTTCTCTCACCAGAAGGTCGGCCACCAGGTGATGAATCATCTTGGCTACAGCCACTCACGGCCCTGGCTCCTAAGTCATGAGGTAGTTACAACTGGCAGAGTTGGAGGAAGAACCCACACTGAAGAACTCACAAATCATCTACAAATAAAACCTGCATATGTGAAGGGAACTGATTATTCATCAGGTGACCAAAGGTGTACTTTATACATATATACAAGGACGGCTTTTTCTTCAGATATTCATGTATTCAGTGCCTCCTGTGTCTGAGTCATTGACTGAGGCTTTATGGAAGGGAAAGGAAAATGATAATAGCAACTGACATTTATGTAGTATTTTAAGATTTACAAAGTGCTTTATATACTCTATTTCAATTCAAAGAAAGACTATAAAGAACAACAACAAAAAAAAACATGGATGAGAAATGCTAAAAAAAAAAAAGAAAGAAAATGAAAAAGAAACATCCTTAGAACCTAGAAGTCGATGTGTTCTAATGGGAATAATGTTAGATTTGGAATGAGTACAATCGGAGGACCAGGATTCAAAAAATGGCTGTCATTTACTGCCTGTATGACCTTGAGCAAGTCATTTAACTTCTTTCCAAATATGTACAATGAAAGGACGGGTTTAGATGATATCTAATGTATTTTCCAGCTAGGTAGCACAGTGGATAAAGTGCTGCACATACAGGAAGAACAGAGTTCAAGTCTAGCGTGACAGTAGCTAGTTGTGTGACACTCAATAAATCACTTAACCTCTGCCTCAGTTTTCTAATCTGTGAAATGGGGATAATAATAGTAACCTACTTCATAGGTTGTTGTAAGGATAAGATGAAATAATATTTCTGAAACTATTTCCAAACACTAAGGAACTATATAAATGTTATATCTCCTGATAGAATGTAAGCCCCTTTGAGGACTTCGGGTATTTCAATATTTTCCTTGTATTCTTTGTACCCAGCTGAGAACCTCATACATAGTAGGTACTTAATAAATTCTTGTCGATTGGTAGGTGAAAACCAGCTATATATGCAAGTAGGTTTTGAAGTCTAAGGAGTGCATGTGTATGCATACATTTCAACAATATTATATGTGTTTGTGTTTGTACACACATATCATACACACATATACATATATATGTATATCTATCTATCTGTGTCCTTATCTATCTATCAAAATTCAGTAGGCAGTTGAGAGTTATTATACATCTTTGGGGGGGAAGAGGTAGGTATGGGAGAAGGTGACAGAGAATCAGGGGAACGATAACAGTATATTGGAAAGATTCGATATATATCTGTGTGCAGGATTGACTGGACAAAGGAGAGAATGGAGGGAGAAACACCAGCTGAAGTTTCTATCTCTGATTCTCTGTCTGTCTCCATAAACACAGAAATAAATACGTGGGGATAAATCAAACAGATAAAGATATAGACATAGACATAGATAAATAGCTGTATTCATTTATACATACATACATATATATATATATATATATATATATGTCTCTGTGTGTGACAGAAATATAATAGCTAACATTTCTCTAGTGTTACAAAATGTACAAAAGGCTTTACATATGTATTTGGACTAAGCTTTTGCAATAGTCTAATGATAGAAGATGACAGATAGTCTGAACTAGGGCAGATGCAGTTTGAATGGAGAGGAGTGGCCAGGCAATAAGAGATATTATGAAGAGAGAAACAATAGAACATGGCATGCAGGGTAAGAGAAAATGAAAGACCAAAGATTCCTCTGAACTTCTGAGCCTGAGTGCCTGGGAGAATGTTGGAACCAATTACAGAAAGAAAGAAACTAAGGCAAATATGAGCTAGGAATAGGATGTTGAGTTCAGTTTTAGAATGCCGAGGGTGAGATGCTATTGGGACATACAAGTAGAGGAATCTAGAAGGCAGATGGAAGTACCATACTGGAGTTCTGGATAAAGGTTGTAGGTGGGGATATTGATTTGGTAAGCATCTTCGTGAAGGTGAATAATTAAAGCCACAGGGAGAGATGAAATCCCTAAATTGTTATCCCTCCACTTTTCCAATTCATCCAACATTGTGCAGTGAATAGAGAAATCTCCTCAGAACCAAGACAACTTGTCTATGTAACGCTGGACAAGGCATTTACCTTTTAAGTGCTCTAGGTAGTTCTTCATGCTTAAGTTGCAGACAAGGTGCTGCCCAGCTTTGGGGGAGCAAATTTCTTCACCAAGGAGCTCCCCAAACCAATACAGTTATAAATCTAGTCCTCATTCACCCCTCCACAAGATCCCATTTCTAAAACACAGTTTGGACCATGTCATTTCTGTACTAAAGCAGTTTCAGAAGCTTCCTATTTACATCTAGAATAAAATAGAAACTTCTCTCTTTAGCATATTAAACCTTTAACACTCTGGGTCTGGCCTTTTTCTAGATTTATTATACATTATCCCCCTAACACATTTTACATTCAAATCATACTAATGTGCTTTTTCCTCATAGACAGCATTCTTCTCCCATTTGTAGATGTTTGCAAAATTATTTTTCTTGTCTCCCTCCTCATCTTTAGCTCTTAGAATTCTTGCATCTCCTTTAAGTGTCAACTTAGGGCCACTTCCCCCTAGAAGCCTTTCCTGATTCCCATAGGCAATCATGTTTCCCTCTGAAATGAATTATATTTATTTTGTGTTTACTTATTCATTCTGTTTTTTTTTTCTCCCAGAATGGAACAGTTTTTTTTCTGTCTGTGACTCTGTAGCATCTAGCAAAATGCTAGGTAGTAGCACGCAGTAGTCACTTAAGTGTTTGCTCAGTTGAATTGAAAGCAGAGTGTGTACAGAGAGAAAATAATGGGACCAAGGACAGAACTTTAGGAAAGGTCCATTTTTAAGAGCAAGAACAGGACAAAGAGACAGGAAAGAGGCAGAGAAAATACTGAGGTAAGAGAGTTATAAGAATGTAATGTCACAGAAGGCAAAGCAAGGATGGAACATCAATAAGGAAGAGTGGTTCAGAGTGTCAAAACCTATAGAAGCGTGAAAGAATCTGAGGCCAGAAAAAAGACTGTTGGATCAAGTGGTAAGTAAGTATTATCATTATTATTGTGGCAAAGCAATTGGAGTTAAGTGACTTTCCCAGGGTCATACAGATGGTGTCCTGGGTCTGAGGCTAAACTTGAATTCAGGTCCTCCTGACTCCAGGGCTGGTGTTGTTTATCCATTGTGCCACCTAGCTGCCCCTAAGTAATTTCTTAGTGAACTTGGAGAGAGCTATTTTTGCATTGAAGGGGAGGAAAATCAGGATATAAAGAACGGAGTAAAGAATAGGTCATATGGAAGCAGAAGCAATGAGTGGAAACTATATTCAAAGGAAAGAATAAAAAAATTTATTAAGCATCAACAGATGCATAATAACTTTTCATGTGGCAGAAATTGTGTAAGGTGCTAGAAACGTTAAAAAAACAAAAGTGAGGTTATTTTTGCTTTCAAGTTGCTTAGGAATAGACAAAATGTATAGGACAATGGTAGTCCAGGAGAGGAATTATTTTCTAGAGTGTCAAAGGGATGGTGAATGGAGTCATAGGCAAACAGGTGCCATGCCTTTCCAGAAGCAATCAATTTGAGTGGTGTTTTTAGAATGAGAGATATCAGGGAAGAGGAGTAAGCATGATGACATGACACATGGTGATCAGAATGGAGGTGAAAGATGGTCTGAGGCTAACTAGATAGTGAATTTGGGGAGTTCACAGTTAATAATCAGGACAGCTTATCACCAGGGTAGAGGTCTAAAAATGAATTAAGTTAAATTTCCCAGGCATGGTCTCTAGAGGTCAAGAAAAGAGTTTTCTTTTTTTAGGATCTGAACAAGTTTGTAATGTAAGGAGAAGATCTCAATAGATATCTAAATTACCAAAGTTATGTTAAAAAGAAGAGATGTAATGAGTTTCTAGGGAGAGATTAGAGGGGACAAAATCAGGATTGCTTCACACCTCTTTATCTGAGACAGGCGAAAATGATCAGAGAAATGGTAAGTAAAGGGTCAATATCATAGGAGCATTGGAAAGGAACTTGAGTATAATGCCATGCACAAGCAGCTTTCCAGAAGAATGCTACTGTGAACAACTTTTAAGGTTCTGATTACACAGTTTGGTGGACACTATTTATGCCATAACAAATCAGAGCAAAACCTTCACAGAAATCAAGGTACAGCATTCACAATGTTACAACTTATCACAGGAAGTCAAAATACAGCATTCAAACAAATTATCATTAAGATGGCCATATAGTTTTCACCAGAGTGATCACAAAGTTTTCAACAAAGAAGAATCATTTAGTAACTCAAGCATTCAATCATCTCAATCATTGAATCATCCTTAAGGAGGTCTGCCTCCTTAAGGGACACAAAGTACAATAGTTAAAGTTTTCCACTCATGGGGCACACCAAGTTACAAATTAGTCACTTATTCAGTCATCAGTCACTAAGTACAATCATTTAGCCAGTCAGTCATTCAATCAACTCAATCATTCAATCATCCTTCATCATTCACTATTCAATCATCAGTAAATACAGAGACCCTCCACCCCTAGATCACTAGTAAATTACAATTTCTCAGTCAGTACACAGTATCCAAGTAAAGTCTTCTTTCAGCTGACTCAGGGTAGTCTTTCAGATTCCCTGGATCCCCTTCCATGGTCCCAGTTCCTACTTGGATTCATAAAACTGTCACCTGGGTTCAAAGGCAGACAGCTCCCAGGTTCTTGTCCAGCACTCTATGCAGTTCCTGTTCCACATTGGAGCTCACAGTGTCCAGTCCATCTCAAATCCTTCACAGTCTCTGTTCCTGGGAAGACAAGGCTTAATAAAGCCACCAACAGGTTAATCAAAGTACCAGCATCACAGTCATTCTTCCTCAGTCTTCTGCAGCTCCAGCTGGCCCTTGGAAATACTCAGTAGCTCCTGCTGGCCCTCAGACTTAGCAGAAGTTTCAGCTGGTTCCCAGAATCAAAATCACTTCCATACAGGTTTTCAAAATCAAAGTCATTCTCTCCAGCCTGGAGGGTGAGGGGCTTTTCTCTTCAGCTTCCCAGCTCCTCTTCAGCCTCCCTGACCAGCAGCAGCTTCTGCCTCCATGAAGCTTGCTCCAAGATCTTTCTGGCCCAGCAGGGGCTTCTCCTTATATACACATAGCATTAGCTTCTTCCTGTTTCAGCCAACCCCTTCCTGTTACATCAGCAACAGAGATTCATACTTTCTGTTTCTTTAACAGAGGCTTGATCAGTTACTAAGTGCTAAGTACCCCTTACCTTTGCCAATACAAAGAGACCTTAAAATTCAAACTACATTATCATTACATTGAGGGAGATAGTAAGGAAGGTCTTACTCTTCTCAGTAGAGAATATTGAGATCATCATTGCCTTGAACTTTGAGGTTTTTTTAATAATAATAATAATAATTATATAACTTTACACTTCAGTAACCACTTTGCCATATGTTATGCCATTTAATTCTCCTACAAGTGAGGAAAGTATTATTACTTCTGTTTTGAAGATAAGGAAATTGAGGCTCACAGAAGCAAAGAATAAGACCTACCCCACAGGATTGATTTGAGGATAAAGCAAGATGACATTTTTAATGAGTGTTGCAAGCATTAAAACACTTTCTAAATGCTAATTATAATTAAAGTACTTGCCCAGAGTTTCACTACCATTGAGTGGCAGAGCTGGGGTTGAAACCCAAGTTTCTTGATCACTAGCTCACTGTTCCTCTCAATATATCACATGATTTCTCAGTACAATATTAATGTAAAATATCAGCTAATCAAATTGATTCTAGTAAGTAGATAATAACTCTCATTTACCTATAGTTCATTTTTTTTTCTGGACCAGTGATTTCTTTGATATAGTGTAGTTGTGATTAGGAAACTTACTTTCTTAATTCAGGTCAGCACCTGTTTTGCAAATTATTATATTTTATAATTGCCTGGGGCATTGTTAGTTTAAGTGACTTAGCCTGGGTTATGTAGAAAGCATGAGTCAGAAGGTTGATTTGGATCCAGGTCTGAGACAAGCTCTCTATAAACTGCTCCATACTGCTCTGGTTTGAATTAGATAGAAAAATAGACAGGCAGATAGATAGATAGGTGATAGATAGATAGATGATAGATAGATGGTAGATAGAAAAAAGAGAAAGAGAGAGATAGAAAAGTATAGATGATATATATATGTATATGACATAGGTACAGATAATCTAGATATTGCTATACAGATATAGATAATATAGATAAATCCACATAAATATAGCTTTTGATATAGATGATGTGAATATAGACAATATGGACATATAGATGTAGTTATATAGATGATATATAGATAAATATAGATGATAGATATAGATGATTTATATATATATATATATATATATATAATTATAGAGCGACACATATAGCTACATAAAGATAGGCAGAGAGATGTTGTTGTTCAGTCAGTTCAGTCATGTACATCTCTTTGTGACCCCATTTGGGGTTTTCTTGGCAAAAATACTGAAGTGGTTTACCATTTCCTTCTCCAGCTGGTTTTAGAGATGAGGAAATGGAGGCAAACAGGGTTAAGTGACTTGTCCAGGGGCACACAGCTAGTAAATGTCTGACACAGGCTTTGAACCCATGAAGACAAGTCTTACTAATTCTAAACCCGGTTCTCCATCCACTGGGCCACTTAGTGGCCTGTGTAGGTGTATAGATACACATAGTTATTAAATGTAATTTTTGAAATGCTTCAGTTGTGCTTCATGAGTTAGGTGCTGGAGTATCCTGCAAAGTTGACTTCTGCCATCTTTTAGCAACTTGTATGCCTCATTTATTTCCTCAAGAAGACAGAGACAAGAAGGAGTGGACCCCTACTTGAGCCTTTACATGTCACAAATGTACAACTACAGGAACATTCAAATCTCCCCTAGGAGTATTAGGTGGAGGAAGGAATAGTTGGGAAACGTGTATGAGGAGGATGTCTCTTCCTCTGTATATTTGCTTGTATTTATCTCTCCATTTGTCCTTGCCCACAAAGCTACTGAGAAATGTTGGGAGTTCTAGTGTAGCCCTTCAAAAACTTGTTGATTTCTGATTTAGACTGATAGAATGTAAACTATTTGAGGACAAGTATTGCTTAATTTTTGTCTTTGTATCGTCATTGCCTATAGGCTTATGAGCGTGGTATGTCACGTAAATGCTTGCTGATTGGAATTAATGTTCATTAGAAAACACAACTTTTCTTGTAGCACATTGCAAAGTTTAACTCAACTCCAGACTAAATTAAACAATTGACTCCATAATTTGGCCATCAGGTATTATGACTACATTTGCATTCAGAAGATTAACTCATCTCAGTAGTTACAGAACTATTCTATAGGGAAAAGAATGTTTTCTGTGAAATAGAAGCTCTTTCAGGTTAGGGACTCATTATATCTTTAGTGGGCTACTTACCACATCTAGCATCTTATCCAGCACTTGACAAACAGACTGCTGTTAAGGAGTATAAAGAAAATGACTTGTTCTTTAGAAAAACATTCTCTATTTTAATGAGTAATAAATATGCTGTTGAAAACATTGAGAATACATCCCAAAAATAATTTTAAGTACAATATAACTCTTGTGAGCATTTCTTTTTAAATCTCAGAATGATTCATTGTTAATACCTTTATCTAAACATGATTTCTGGGCCTACTCGAATAGGAACTATAATATTCTGTTTTTCTTCCTGCCACATACAGCTTTCTGATCTCATAGGAAGGTGTCTGTTTAGATAAAATTTACATCCTACCCTGTGACCCATAATCTCTCTTAACATTTAGAAATCTCAAGAACCCATTCCAGTGATTCTCTCTTCTCTCAAAGATCAGAAGGTCATGCCATTTTCAAAGTGGTCACTTGACTCTTTGGTCAAGGTAACTGGTAATTGATCTTCCTACTCATCACTTAATCTCACCTTTCCAAATGCCCTACTGTTTTTTTTTTTACCATCAGTATGGGTCAAGAATTTTTTGTTGCAAAAATCTAGCACCTCTACCTGCTCCCTCAGGGCCATCCCCTCTTTATTTTGAAGACTAATACATCAGGCCTTCCATAATGTCTGACTTTCCTTTTGCTTTTTCCTTTCCCCTCTCCATGCTTGCTTATATTAAGCTTCCATTTCAGTTACAACTGGTCTATTTTTTTTCCAGTGAACACACCTTGTTCTGTTCTTTTTTGTCTTCACATCTTTAACCATGACACTACTTCTAAGTAGGAGCTAATTTTCCTCACCCTCCTGCATTCCATCTGCACCTTTCAAAATCCTGTTCACTGGGCACATCATCTCATCCTTCTAAGATTCACTTTCCTCATCTGTAAAATGGGAATATGACAATATTATCTCACAAGGTTATTGTTCAGAAAGCACTTTGCAAAGCATAAGGAGTTATAAAAAATGAGTCATTACTGTAAATTGATGATATTATTCATTATTTTTAAAAAAATGTAAGATTTTAAAATTTAATGATTGTCCAATTTCCTCAAATTTCTTTTCATATTTTATTGTTATCATTCTATTAAAATTATAATTTTTTAAATTTTTTATTTTCACAGCCCATTATTCTTTTATAATTTAAGCTCTCTTTTTTTTTTCTTTTATGGACTCCAGGTCTCTTATTTATCTATACAAAAATCTCTAGGTGTGGTAATTCACTCCACTGATAAAGATCAGCAACTCATCTGTACTTACAGTCTTAGAGAATCTTCAAATCCCTATCAGTTAAGTGATTAATGCATGGTCACATAGTGAGTATGTATTAGGAGTAGGATGAGTGTAGATCATCCTGAAACAAAGGTCAGCTCTCTATTTTGCTGTGCTGCCTTTTATGTTTTGATTTAAAATAAGGGAAAAAGAAGTATTAAGGACATATATTATACCTTATTATCAAGTCAAGTTGAAATGCAAAACGATTTATAAATGAAATAGAATGCTGAGCTATTTCTGTTTAAATTAGTATGCTATATCCATTTGAATATTTTAATTTTAGACTTGTATCTTTGTTTCTTTGTTTTGATAACTTGTAAATGGTGAGTTCCAAGTCTTCATACATAGGGAATGCAAAATGTTGAATCCGCCATTGATCTTTCCCATTTGAGAGAACAAATACCATCCTTTTCTCCTTGAAAGCCTATGTTAAATCTTCTCCCACTGTGGAAAATTTCTTAACCAGGTGAAGCAAAAGAGGCCTTGGACATCTTCTGGTACCAGCTCCATCCACACTGAGAACTCATTATACTCAGTTATTCTTATAATAAATATGTTTTAGCACTAATGTTTCATTTATTAAAAATTAGCTTTTTATGGTGCTTTAAAGTTAAAAAAAATGCTATTTCCACTCTAGCACCTCATTGAATCCTCACGATACCATGGTAAGATAAATAAAAAGCATAAGGCAGATAGAATATTTATTTTACAATCATTTGTTAACTTTGCCTCCCTTGAAATCTTTTTTGCACAATGAAAACAAAATAAAACCCTCCTAACAATTGTAAATTTCTAGTCAAACAAATTACCACATTGACCATGCCTCAAAAGCTATATCTTATTCTTTAAGAAAATTTTCTCTGACAGGAAATAAGTGATATGTATCATCTTTAGTACATTTTAGTAGGTTTATCACTACATAAATAAGAGTTCTAAAGTTTTCCAAAAGCTTTTTTTCTGTAATGTCATTGGATAAATTGTTCTCTTACTTCTACTCGCTTTACTCTGTATCAGTTCATAGAAGATTAAAACTGTCTGGTTCATTATTTCTTACAACATAAGAATGTTCCGAAACATGCATATACTCTAATTTGTTTAGCTCTTCCTCAATAGGAAGAAACCCTTTAGTTTAAAGTTAGGAGCTACTATGAAAGGACCTTTGATAAATAATTTTTGAACACACATGTCCCCTTCTTCTTCCTAAAAAAAAAACAAAAAACTTTTTGGAATCTAGATCTAGTAGTGGAATTGCTGGATCAAACTTTTGAGATTGACTAAACCATTCATGGCTCAACTGACAATGCACTTGTTTGCCTCTTTTCTCACAGACCCACTAGCATTTTGCATTTCTCTCTTTTGTCATTTTTGCCCATCCAATGGGTATAAGGTAGACCCTCAGATGTGTTTTAATTTATTTTTTACAATTTTAGTGGGAGGAGGAAATGGCAAATCGCTCCAGTACTTTTGTCAAGAAAACCCCAAATAGGCTCATGGACAGTAGGACACGATTGAAATGACTGAACAACAGCATGAATTATTAGTCATTTGGGATATAGTTTCATGTGCTGTTGATCGTTTTGTTTTCTTCCTTTGAAAACAGGTAGATATAATTATTTCTTTTCTTTCTATTTTTATTTTACAAATGAGGAGAGACCTAGGAGACTCAGTTTAATATTCATATGGTGCTGTAAGATTTACCAGGCTCTTTTATCCCTTATTTTATTGAATCCTTGTGACAATGACCATGCCTCATGGTCTCTGCATAAGGGGGGAAAAACAGGGACTTGAACTCAGGTTTTCTGACTCTAAGACAGTGTTCTTTCTGTTACAACTTGCTTCTAACCTAGACCCAACAGCCACAATCAATGGAAGCCACAGTTGGAGAAATAGGGCCCACCATGCCCCACATCACGAACACCATGGCTAGATATCGACAACATAGTGGAAAATTAAAAACTTCTCGAAAAAAAGCAATGTCCCCTCCCCAATCCACCTCAGATCACGTCAACCCTGCTGCCAGTCTGGTTGAACCCCTATAGATATCACTTAATCTATAAAGTGCTTCTGAAATTGCTGCAGATAAGTGTGTGTGTATATACATGTATGTGAATATGTCTATGTATTTACTTTTACCCATGAAAATGACATTAAAGAAAATGCGTGGCCCTAGTTCTGTACCCTAAGAATCATTAGCCCTTTCTGTCTGATTTGCAGCTAAACTCTCCTTCAGGTAGAGCTTCCCTTGAGAGACAGCTTGAGAAAAGATGCTATTTTGTTTTCTATTCATATCTCCAGGCTTCAACTTATAGTTAGCGCTGAATAAATCATACCATCCCATCCCAGCCCAACACTACTGTCATTCATTCATGCTGTATTCTAGGTGGAGGAAAAATTACTTAGACATGATTTGTAACACACACAGACTTACCACTTAACTACGTAATCTTTTTAAGTCATTGCTTTAAATAAACCTCCTAAACATAGGCTTTGGTCCAATCTGTCTCCATCCACTTTCCAAAAAGTCAGCATATAAATGATCCATTTTTTCTCCTTTACTTCAGTGTTTCACAGTTATCAAAGGTAAACCATATTTTAATGGTGACTACTTTTTTTTTGGCTTTACTCTCTTATTGTATGTTATGTACTTTACAAATAGAGATCCAGTAAATTATTTGATCTGTATTTTCAAATGCCTAGCGAGTGCAAGTGACCTTAGGAGTGCTCAATGTATACGTAGGCCATTTTATGAATATATCCTGATCCAATTTTAAATAGGTTCATAATAAATACAGGCCTGACGAGATTCACATTTCTTTCTCCACTTTGATGCTATGCTGAATTTCCATGGATTGTAGTGATTTCAGAATAGTTGGTTTCTGTTTTTAATAGCAGATGTTTACTAATATCTAAGAAAAAAACCTTTGCAATTCATGTGAAAAGGGATAGGATTAAATGTTAATTTGTATAATGAACTTTTTAATGTTATCAAATAGAATAAATTTCTATATCTCTCAGACTAGGCCTGACAC
>CM053580.1:41916469-41946742 GCA_028627135.1 Pseudochirops cupreus
TTTATAGGTTAAAAGTAGCTTCTTTCTCTTTATTTTGAAAACACTATTTATGACTTTATTATTATTTTGAAATAGTAAAATAAGGAGAAATTTTTTTGTGCACAGGTATCCTACCTGTGAGAATATGTGTGGGGGTGAAGATCAGATGGAGATTTATGACAAAATATACAAAGGCAAAACATTCAAATAAAGAGTGGACATTTTCATATATGATTCAGCTTAAATGTTTATATACATACACATAGAGAAAAATATACACATATCTATATCACATATATGTATGTATATATGTAAAAAACCAAGAACTTCACGAAAAATCTAGATATCAGAAAATATCCGGATGCTTTTAGTTTGAAATGTGCATATGAAAACGAGGTGTCTTTGAAGTATACCAGTCAGCACACACACACACTCACACACACTCACACACACACAAAATGTTTTTTTTTTTAATAAGCAACATGCATTAGGTGAATTTCTTTTTACCTGAGAGGTCAAATTTTAAGCAGGTATCAAATGAAATTTCTGAGTGCAGAAAAAAGCCCACAAAGCATAGAAATACAGGCCTTATGAAACATGCAAATCTCAAAAAAAAATATCACAAGTTAAATATGCTCTCCTCTACATTGAGGTATTTCTCTCCTCCCACCTTGCTAACTCCCTGTGCATTGATGTAATAATACTCCATATCCCTCGGTTTATTTCACTTCCTCCTCTCTCTCTTCACAAGCATTGTCGTAAAAATAAATGAATATTGTTCCACTGTGCATGCTTTTTACACTCCTCATGATGAGAATGGATTCATGAAAACCCATTTGTTTTCTTTTCTTCTCACAATCTTTGTTACAAGAATGAGATGCCTGAATTTTAATGCCTAATATGATCTTTGAAAGACTATAAACTTTTAATAGACTTTAAACATAAAGTGAGTGAGAGAATAAATGGCTGGGCGTCTGTGGTTTGATCCCAGGAAATCCTGATTAATAGCCCTCAGATTGTGTCAGACCACCCTGAATATTTTCTGGAAACAATTGGTTCATTTTATGACCAAATAAATCGTAATTGAACTTACCAACTTCATAGTCAAATAAAACTCTAAATGAAGGGGGAGGGATGTAAGCCTGTACATGTCTTTACATCACTGCTTATATAGCACATCTATCATTTAATTTGCTCTAAGAACAATCGCTGTTGTCTTTAAATTCCATGCAGAAAACATAACACATGTTTAGGGCTACAAAGGTCTCCCCTGCCTCTAGGATTATGAGCATGTGTGCCTTTCGTAAGATTCCCCAAATTAACCCCAACCTAAGATTGTCCTGAAATTCTCAATACGTAAGTGTTGATCCAATTTCCTGATTTTGCAGCCTCCCCTTTAGAGATCTCCTTAGAAAATCTTACTGTACACAAAATCTCATTTCAACAGCGTTTCTATGTATTTTGAAATTGCTATTCTCAGGAAATGAAAAAAAAAGTCCTTTCTATTTTAAACATCACAGTGTTTACATTGTGCTTTGAAACAAGCTATTAGGGAGGGAAAGTTTCTATAGGTTTAAATGTAATCACAAAGTAAAATAAGTTTCCATTCTGGGTGAATTTAACTGGTAAGTAAGCATCAGTAGCATCCAGGTACTTTAAATCATTTATATTTAGAATACACTTTTATTACTGACTGTTAAAAAGAATCATACCTTTTTCATTATTCCCCTTTTAAAAAAGAGGCAAAATCCTCCTTCTGATGAGATAAAAGACCTCAACTGTTCCAAAAAAAATCCATGTCCCTTTAAACTGGGAAGAAAAACAAAACAGTTAAAAAAAAACTAGTTGGTATTGCTACAATAGCCACAACCCCCCCGAGCTTTGCCTTTTAAATCAGCATTCTGCTGTTAAATAATAAAAGAAAAGTCCCATTATTTTCCTAGCTTCACTTTGCTTAAAGTGATTGATGTAGAATTTTACTGCCCTCCAACGGCAGTGACCTAATACAGCCTAAGTAAATGTCTAATGCTTTTTGATGAAATTGCAGTCTGGGGAATTTAACTTATGTCGTACACTCAGAACTTACATCAATACATCTCTGTTTGTTACGCGGTGAGAAAGAAATATGACTACAGTTTCCATTTATTGTGCGTTCTCCAAATTCAATTTAACTGTGAATTACTAATATTGCTGAACATAATTACCTAAATGAATAAATCAACCTGGGTTACTCACTGGAGAGAACATTAGAGCATAATATTAATTTTTACATGCACCTCATCATATTAGTTTAAAAGGTTCCTTTTTACAACTAACAATCTTTTCCCTACCAGGCAAAATATCCTTTTATTAAAAGACTGTTCTCCCTTCTGCTTCTGGTATGAGAAAGGCATTGGAATCTTTTTCACCGCTACTGTACATCATATAATTTCTGATTAACATTAAATTACACACTATTTTAATTATAATCCCCTTTCCTAAATGATTGAGTATTTAGATCATTTCTCAAAAAGGCAAAATAAAAATTATGTCTGATTGATATGAATGAGCTTGGGTTTTAAAATATTCAAATTTAGTTATCTAAATTTCCTGATTTCTTGAGATGAATAGATAATACATCTATATATTTTTTTTGTCATGAATAAGATTGGTTAGTATTTTGGAGGGTAAAGATTATTGCAAAATGGATTTAGCTGAGTAATACAAGGTGAAAAGATACCTATCACAATTATTATTATTATTTTTTATGTGGAGGATAGGTTTGGAACAACATGAGAAAAGTTAAATTCCATCAAACTGATGCTTTTGGAACACTAGTTGAATCCAGCTTAATAACTCAGCTGTTCTTTGTAAAATAAAAAGCTTATTGCAATGAATCAAAACAAGTCTGTGAGTGGAGGTGCTACCTCATACTTCCAATGTATATACTCAACTCGAAATGAATTGCAGTGGACCAAGAAATTCATATGAACATCTAGGTTCAAAAGGTCTGCTACAAATGCAATACCCCCAAACCCAGATGAAACAGAAGTTTTATTTGTTTGGATTTGGTTGCCATTAGAAAAATTAATTCTATGTTCCTTTAAGGAAAAACCTCACAATGATGTTGTTTTTCTTAATGATTTCCAAATTAAGCCCAAAATGTTTTAGAAAGATTCAGGCCAGACTTCATGCTGAGAGAGATGTTAAAAGAGCTTTGCAAAGAATTATTTGCACTCTGGACAGAGGTATTTAAATTAATGTACATTTCCTGATATTAGAGAGCTCAGAGGAGGCCCAATCATGTATAGAGATAAAGAAGGACATGATTATTGGGACCGGGTGCCATGGTTTGTGTGCTAAGATACGTGACGTTACAAAACCTGATTTGCCAAGGTTGTAGAGTCACAAATCAAAATAAAACAGTATCGCCTTTGACAGACACCATCAAAGAAGTACAGTTTTTATGCCCCAAAGTGCTCTAATTTGACTCTAAACTATGTGATATTGATAAGAATATTTATTTTCTTATGAGCTCAGAAAAAAAAGCTTTCTTTGTACATATTCAAATGCATTAGTCCATCTTAGAGAAGTAATAGTTACTTGTACCTTTGAGTCTGCTCTTGTTACCTTGACATTATTGCAATGTGGTATCTGTGATATCTCCATTCTTTGAGCTTGGGTAAACAAATGTCTCCCCATGAAAAAAAATGCTAACTTTGATTTACTTTCCTTCCTGTAATTACTTGTATTATTATCAATCTAACTTTTGAAAATGTTTAGTAATGTAATATTTATGCTGCTGTTAGTGTATTGTCACGTTTTATAGAATCAGCTTAATAAAACAAATTGAAGCTAATTTTCATCAAAACTCCATTGTTAACTTAATTTTTGATCAAATAACATTGCACATTTTCTAAGTCTGACACTTCAGTCCATGTTATTTGCTTTTAAAAAAAATCAATTTTAATTCAGAGTGAAAGTTTTAAAGCAATTAATTTATATTTCATTCCTGGAATTAAAAAAAAAAAAGACTACCCTCTTTCTCTTGGTAAGAGAGGGGAAATTTTGCATGGAAGCTCACCAAAATCCATGCTCCTTATTGCGTACCAATTTATGAAATAGCACATTTTCAACACCTGCACGTATGTTGAAGCAATTAACATGAGTATAAAGTGTCTTCTGTTCTACTAGTTAAATCCCATTTGTGAATAAAACCATTTTCAGTAAAGCATTATTGATGTTCGTCCCAATGTTTCCTTCATCCAGTGGCAATATGTACAGGGGGCAACTTGAATGTTTCTCTGCTTTATGGAATCTGCAAAGCTTTGACGGGCTCCAACGACCTGCCACGACATACTCTATTATTTTAATTGACTTTATATTAGCAAGAATGCTAATGGGTGATTATAAATTCAATTTACAGTGTACATATTGAACATTTAGAGTATGAATAATCCATTTCATTCTTACTAGCAGATATGAAGCAGTTTAAGATTTCCGACCCATGTGTATATATTTTGTTTTGGTATTAAACATTGTCACAACTGTTTTAAAGATTTTTTTAAATTAAAAACTATTAATATATTTAATTTCTATATATAGCCATCAACACAACAAATTGGCAAATTGCATGGGTGTGTATACATGTGTGTATGTGTGTGTGTGTGTGTATATGTTTGAGACTGGGCCTAAAATCTTACTGAAGGCAGCATGTTTTAATATTGAATTCATGCTAAACATTTCTTTCTGTCTCTTATTTTTTGAACCTAAGTATCAAAGATTGTCACTTATGCTTTCCGAGTGGGTTGAATTAAAAAAGAGAGAGAAAAAAAATATAGGCAAGAAATAGTGGAAACTCAGAGGATTATATTATATAATTGCATCTTCCTTTATAAGAAATTATAAAATATGTTATGTATAATATAATTATAATATATAAGAAATATTATAAAATTAATATATAATATAAGAATAAAAGAAATTACAAGGAAATACTTCCTTACCAAGTTAGGTTACTCCCCCCACACATACACCATTCAATAGGAATCTTGCAGCCAAAAGAATGCTTTTAAATGGGGATGATTTTAATAAGTAGCATTTTGATGATAGTCTTCAAAAATAGACTCTTTGGGGTTGGTCTAAATTAACTATGCATAGCCTGATCTTCATTTTTTTATTCTCCTGAAAATGAGTTAAAGTATCTGCATGTAACATCACTGTTGGACTATGGGCAGCGGTGTTTTTATGGCTTTTAATTTTCTAAGAACCAGAGAAAACCATTGTATTTTGCAAGCCAGACTTACGGATCTCTTCTAGTAGTCATTGAAAACAATAATAGATATTTTGAGTATTTTGAGTTAGGCATGCTAATATTAAACTATCAGTGCCTAAAATCCAATGCATTTCAGAAACCCAGAACATGGTTTCCCTTCCCCCAAAGACAGCATCAAAATCTGATCTTGTAGATAAAAGAGAAAACTTCTGATGGATGTACACCACATGATTAAAACTCTAGGTCCCCATGGTTTAAACCTTGAAGACATTTTAATTATCTATTTAACATCTTGCTATTTCTGGAATTCTGACTGAGAATGCTTCTGACATAGTATTTCATGGAATGTCCTTTGCTCATACCGAGCCTCTTTTATACTCCAGATGTAAACACAAAAGCTTATCCTTTCATCTTTCTAAACCCTATCACATAAAAGAAAAGGTAGAAACCTTAACAACTATATTTTAATGGATTTCCCGTATATAATGACAGTGTTAATGATCTTTATACACATTCTAATATAATTTTAAAACAGAGTTACCATAGTTATACACTGTAAATTATTAATCATGGATGAAGACCATACCTAATTACTCTTTTGTTGTTATCATCTTATCTAATTGATTTTTTTTTAAGTAAAGCATATAAGTCATATCCTGTTCTTCTCTGGAATTAAATTATCATTAATGGACTTTGCCAATTTTAAGTCTGCTAATAATACATTTTTAAAAGTATCTCTAAGTAGATGCCAAGTCAATCTATTTATGATTTTGCCTCCAAGTTGTTTGCAAAACTAAAGAAAACATTTTGCTTTTATGAACTGAGTATTTGAAGTCTGATGTAAGTCAAATACCATTTATGTCACTGACAAATGGTTCAAGTGCTGCTTATCAAGGAATAAGCGTAGTATTTAAAAAGACATTCAGACCAAAGAAACCAATGGTTCCAAAGTAGCACATTCAGAAACTAAGACCCAGAATAAGATTATTTTTTTTTTGTAATGTATCTTAGCTATGGTATTTGTCAATTTCTGGATTATTGTCAAACATTCCACTTAACCTTAAAAGATGAAAAATTGATGTATCTTATTATACCCATTTTCCATATAGGAAGGGCAGGCGACATGCCCCCCTGTATCCATTTTCTGGGAATCGAAACATGCTGGAATCCATGAATGCATGCACCTGTAAGCTGGTATTTGCAATCACAGCTCTACCCTGAGGACCCATTGAAACAGCACTAGACTTCTAAAACTTGCCTCATTTAGAAGGGGCTAGACAACGGGAAGTCTCATTCTCTTGGAGGTGTGCTGACCTGATGGCCCAGTGGAAGGACTGTGATGCTAACAGATTTCAGTGTAGCTAGGGGCTGTTGCTAACTAGGATTGGAAGTCTCGTGGAAAAGGTGGCATTCTCCCATATTACCACTTGAGACTGCTGGAGCTGCTTTGATTGTGATTTCACAAAGGCCCTGATTGTTCCTACGGTCCTGCCTAGAAGGTCTGCTTGCTTTTGTTTGCTACTAGGAAGAATAGGGTAGGGGGAGGAGAGGCCTGGTTTTCTCCTTTCCTCTTTAAAACCTTAATGTTTAATTTTAGTTTCTTGAGACATAACAGTTGCTCTAAATAGAACTTTTCTTCATCTCTTTACATGAAAGTAGAGGGCAAAAAAATAGTTTTGGTAAACTTCTAGCTCCAGCTTTGCTTATTGTCCCAGTTTTCCTCTCATCCATGTACTGCTATCTTGACCCTTCACTCTCACACTCCCATTCTCCTATATTCCTATGTGGGTCTCTATTTTGGTCTCATAGGGAATTCTAGGTTAGACCTAGCTCCATCACTGTGAGAATAAGGGAAGAAATGAACCTCATCTAAAAGGTCAACCTAGCATCAGAATTAACTCTGCCTCCCAATTGCTTAT
This sequence comes from Pseudochirops cupreus, assembly GCA_028627135.1. NCBI lineage: Eukaryota > Metazoa > Chordata > Mammalia > Diprotodontia > Pseudocheiridae > Pseudochirops > Pseudochirops cupreus. The sequence continues at coordinate 41,923,622 of CM053580.1, forward strand.
CAAACCCAGTGCAAGCTTCTGTATTTTCTGTTAATCTTCTTTCAACTGGTCTCACTATGTTCCACAGACTTTATTTGTCATTGCCTAGAAAAATCCCTTTGAGTTATACCATTTTTCTTCTCTCAAATTCCCTCCCCATCCTCTCTATTTAGGAAATGCCTATTTTTCCTTCAGGGATCAACTCCAACGCTGTCTTCTCTGATAAGCTTTGACTACTCACCCAAGCCATGTTTTCTGTCTCTCCTCTGAACTCTAGTCATTCCTATCTGGTCCAAGCACTGTCCTATGATGTATATTTTCTTAGCTTTTTATCCATTTGTTCTATCTCCTGAACTTACCTCAGTTCACACAGATATGAGTTATCATGTCTCAAGCTTTCCTTAGCTCAAGAACTACATTTCAGGTCTTTTTTTGTTTCTTCTGAACATTAGCACAGGAATTTAGTCAGAATAGGTTGTTAATACATGTTTATAGTTATAAATGATGCAAACAACATTTTTCAATCCAACCAAGAGGATCTGGAGTCAGAACAGTCCGGGTTTAGAACATATCTCAAACTCTGACTAGTTGTATGTCTCAGGCAATTCATTTAACCTCTCTATGCTTCAGTTTTCTCAACTGTAAGACAAAGGGTTTGGGCTAAAAAGGCCTCTTAGATCCTTCCAAGCTCAAACTCTATTATCTTCAGATCCTTAATTACATCCCTCTTTCAGTGATGTTGTAATTAGTCATATCATCATCACCATCATCAAACACCAACATTCACTTTTGTATCGCACATTTAAAGTTTGCAAAGCAAGAATAATAATTATAAAATTATCTTATTAGATCTGTTGTCTCTCACCACCCAAATTCTATACTTTCTATAGTCCCAATTCAAGAAATCTTTCTTGATTCACTTCATTCTTTCTAAAACCTTCCCTTTCAATTCCCCACACTAATCATGGTTTCGTAGTCTATACCAGTCTATCCCATGCCATCTGTCTTTCAATGGATATTTATGTTTCCCATCTCTTTTCACCTCAATTTCCTCATTTGACAAGTGAAAATTTTTCACTAGTTCTTCAATTAATCAATCAACCAATGAACAAACATTTATTAATCCCCAATTATGTTTCAGGAACTGTGTTAGATCCTGGAGATACAGATACAAAGCATGGCACAATATTGATTCTTAAGGAACTTAAATTCTGTTCCATTTCCCATCTTCATGCTTTTATACAAGCTGTAAAGTTATATCATTATCATTATTATTATTATTATCATCATCATCATCATTTAGCAAAGACTCTGAGACGACTATTGTAGCTCTCAATAGCATTGAAGAATTGGATTCCCAGAGTGTGGCTACAATATCTCCCCTCGGGATTCCAGGATTAGACCTAAGGAATTAGGGAGAGAAGACTTTTCTAATAATAATTTATAATACCCCACATGTGTGCTTCTTTACCCCTTTTAATGGTTATCAGACAATATCAATTAGGAAATCAGATTTAATTCATCTTTTAGAAAAGGATATTTACTGTGGTAGTATAGTAAGAATAATTGTTGCAAAACATTCCCCCAAAAGTCTGTGACACAGTCTGTCACAAGTACATGAACAGTCCAGGGGAAAGTGGACTCAAGCTGAGAGAGAACATATGGAAAAATCATAACTCACAGTTCCTGTAAGTACTTTTGCTGGAGGATTTAGGATCTTGATTACCCTTGCAGATAAACTTTTTGTAAAGTCTTCTATCTGCTTTCCTAATTTTGTCCCCACTGTAGACACTGCCCTCACCTCTTCCGAAGATACTGCTACAATGTCTATGGGAAAATAGAAAGTTTATAATCCTCACAATCATTGACAGCTCATGAAATCAACCCCCAATCAATAGGGCTCAGAGGTGAGGGTGCTGGGAAGGGAATGGGAAGTGAGAAGCAGGAAGAGGCTGAAGAATTCCATTTGAATGAGGACAATCTGGTCAGTCCTGTCTTCAGGTATTCATGGAAGACTAGCACCTCTTGTGTGAGGGTTTGCTGAGCCCCTTTCAGGGGGCATTTCCACCTTTGTTGTCTACTTGTCACCCACCTGTCACCCAACTCTCACCTATTGCTCTTAGAAGCTGTAGTGTGTGTGGTGGCCACTGTTTTGGTAGATGGGCTAAACCAGGTTGAGGGTAACCAACAGGTCTCAAATCCATCATTGAAGTATGCAGCTGTCTACATTCTGGAATGGTGGATAAGAACAATTTGTTCCAACAGCTATGAAGGTGGCTGAAGTAGGAGTGCTTAGAGCTTAGTAAGACATCAAAAAGTACAAAGTCATCCACTGCATCTCAAGTCATTGACAATCATCTTGATTTTTATCTTACCACTGAAATTTAATGACCAGAATGAGGCTGATGAGGAAATGAAAGTGCAACTCTGCCTCTCTTAAATCCAGTTCACATGGAAGACAAGACACCACCCTGTGGTGTCATTGGTCCTCTTTAAAAATGAAGAGTGAACAACAACATGCTATAGTCTAGTCTAGACTTTCTTTTTCATTCCCACCTCTTACCTAAGCCCCACCCCCTTAATAGTTTTCAGCTTCCTTTTATGTGTTGTTTTCCCCCACTATAAGGAAACTCCTTGAGGACAAAGATTGTCTTTCTTTCAGCTTGTATTATATTTTCAATGTTTAACACAATGCCTGGTACACAGGTAAGTGCTTTATAAATTTTATAAGTGCTTTATAAATTTTATTGACTTGATTTGACTTCAGATCCGTCACTCTATCTGCAGTGCCATCTCTCTCTCTCTCTCTCTCTCTCTCTCTTTGTTCTTCTGTCTCTCTGTCTCTGTCTGTCTTCATATATATATATATATAATATTTATGTGTACATATGTATACACATTCCACACTATATATATACCTATATCTATCTATTTATTAGCTAGCATTTATATAGAATATAAGACTTGTATCCTACCCCCACCCAAGCTCATTGCCTTGTCCTGGTCAAAGGTTTTGCAAAGCTAAATGAAACTATGAGGTAATCCCATAGAGGATTACCCAAGATGGACAGGTCATAGTGAAGAATTTGGGCAAAAGGTGATTCACTGGAGAAGGAAATGGCAAACCACTTCAATATCTTTGCCAAGAAAACCCTATGAACAGTACAAAATGATAGAAAGAGATGAAATCCAAAGATTAGCCCCTCATATCAGAAGATGCCCATTATGCTACTGGGGAAAAGTGGAAGTCAGTTATAAGTAGCTTCAAAAAGAGTGAAGAGGCTGAGACAAAGCTGAAAGGAAGTTCATTTGTAGATGCATCTGGTGACAAAAGGAATGTTTGATGCTGGAAATATCAATATTGAATAGGAACCTGGAATATACCAATGAACCAAGGTCAACTGGATATGGTCAAACAGGAGATGGAAAGATTAAAAACTGACATCTTGGCTGTAAGTGAACCTAAATGGAGGGGGAATGGGTGAATTTAATTCAAATGATCACTACATATACTACAATGAGAAATAATCCCTTAGAAGAAATGGAGTAGCCCTTATAGTCAATAAAAGGGTGAGAATAGCAGTACTGGGGTATAATTTCAAAAATGACTGAATGATATCCATTTGAATCCAAGGCAAATCATTCAGTATTACAGTAATGCATGTCTACATGCTACCCCCTGATGCCAAAGAAGCCAATATTGATCACTTCTATGGGGATCCACAGTATCTCCTAGAAATAACACGAAGAGAGATGTCACATTCATCACAGGAGATTAAAATGCTGAAGGAGAAAATCGAAAGATAATTGGTATAAGCAAATTCGACCTTGGAGTACAAAATTGAGTAGGGCAGAGAATAGTAGAGCTTTATCAAGATAACTTGCTGGTCATGGCAAACACTCTTTTTCAACAACTCAAAAGATGACTCTGTACATGGAAATCACCAAATGGTCAATATAAAATTACATTGATTAGATACTTTGCAGCCAAAGGTGGGGAAATTCTATCCAATCAGTTAAAAACAAGACATAGAGCTGGTTCAGATCATGAGCTTCTTATTGCAAAATTTAGACTTAAATTGAAGAAAGTAGGTAAAAGCACCAGAGCATTTAGATATGACCTAAATGACATCCCTTATGAATGTGAAGTAGAGGTGATGAATAGATTTAAAAGATGTAATCTGGTAGATAGAGTACCCAAAGAACTATGGGAAGAGGCTTGCAATACTGTGTAGGAGGCAGCAGCAACACCAAAATATCTGAAGAAAAAGAGCAAGAAATCCAAATGGCTGTCTGATGGAGCTTTACAAATAGCTGAGGAAAGAAGGAAAACAAAAAGTAAAGGAGAAAGGAAAGATATACCCAGCTGAATGCAGAATTCTAGAGAATAGCAAGGGAAAATAAGACACTTTTGTTTAATGAGCAATGAAAAAATAGGAAAACACAATAGAATGGAATAAAATTTTCTCTTCAAGAAAATTAGAAATATCAAGGGAAAATTTCATGCAAAAATGGGTGTAATAAAAGATGAAAATAGTTGAGATTTAACAGAAGCAGAAGAGATTAAGAATAGGGGTAAGACTACACAAAAGAGCTATACAATAAACATCTTGACACCATGGATAACTGTATTAGTATGGTTACTGATATAGAACATGATTCTAAGAGAATGAAGTCAAGTGGACCTTAGGAACCATTGCTAACAATAAGGCTAGTGGAGGTGATGAAATTGCAGCTGAGCCCTTTAAAGTGCTAAAAGATGATACCATTAACATGCTACATTCAATATGACAACACATTTGGAAAACACTAGTGGCCACTGAATTGGAAAAGATCTGTTTATGCCCTAATCCTAAAGAAGGACAAAGGCAAAGAAAATTCAAATTACCAAACAATTGTGCTTATTTCACATATCAGCAAGGTTATGCTTAAGATTTTGTAAGCTAGACTTTAGCATTATGTGAACTGAGAATTATCAGAAGAGTAAGCTGATTTTTGAAGAGGCAGAAAAACTAGAAACCAAATTGCCAACTTTCACTGGATTATGGAGACAGCAATGGAGTTCTAGAAAAACAAAACAAAACAAAACAAACAAAAAAATCTACGTCTGCTTCACTGATTACATTAAAGCCTTTGACTGTGTGGATCACAACAAAAAGTGACAAGATCTCAAAAAAATAGTAGTACCAGATCATCCTTCTTGTTTCTTGAGTAATCTATGTGCAGGGCAATAAGCAACAGTTAGACTTGAACATCGAACAAGTGAATGGTTTAAGATTGAAAAAGGATCATGACAATGCTATATATTGTCACCTTATTTAACTCATATGTACAATATATCATGTGAAATGCCAGGCTGGATGAATCAAAAACTGGAATTAAGGGTTCTGGGGGAAACATCAACAATCTCAGTTTATACAGATGATTCTATTCTGATGGCAGAAAGTTAAAAAGAATTAAGAAGCTTCTTGAGGATGAAAGAGAAGTGTAAAAGCTGAAATTTAACATTAAAAACAAAACTACTAAGATTTTGGCAGCTGGTCCCGTCATTTCCTGGCAAATAGAAGGAGAAGAAATGGAAACAGTGTCAAATTTTATATTCTTGGTCTCAAATATCACTGCAAGAGGCAACTGCAGTCATGAAATTGAAAGGCTCTTGTTCCTTGGAAAGAAAGCTCTGAGAAATCTCGACAGCATACTTAAATGCAGAGAGACTGTCTTGACGAGGCTATATATATATATATACATATATACATATATACATAAAAAGTGACTGAATGATGCCATAGATACCCAAGATTACTTAAGGAGGAATATACACACCATCCCATCTCTGATTGCCTTGACATAAGAGTTAGCATACTAGCAAAGTAGTGTCTGTCACACACACCCACACAGAGGGCAGTGATATGCTGATAAATGTTTTAACAACTACTTCTTCAAAATATATATATGCATGACACATTTTTAAGGTTAACCTGTATTATTAATATTTTCTCCATCACATTTTAAGTCTAAAATTTACTACAATAAAATAAACCCTGATTTGTAGCATTTATCAATTTCAAAAGTGGAAATTCAACAATCATCTCACATAAATTCAAGCTCCCATAAGTCTTTCCCTGGTGAATACCCAGGGAGCCAAAACATCCCAGTCATATTGCTTGATGGCATTCAAAGTCCTAATCACCTTTTCCCTCTCACTTCACACTGAATTGTCCTGTGTCTGTAGAATGGTGGGAGCTATTTTCTTGTCATTGTAATAATACTTTACTTGTTTCATCTCATTAAGGATTGTAAATAACAAGACAGTGCTGGCGGATTATCCAAGCACAGTAAGCCTTTCTATTGTTCTGATTCAGCTACATTGTCTTCTCCATTGGGCTAACTATTGACATTTTAATAACTAGTTATAATGATCATAGCTAGCACTTACGTATTGACTTAACTTTTGCAAAGCACACACACATATACATGTAGGTGTATATGTGTGTATGTATATAGGTGTATATGTTTATGTGTATATATATGGAGATATATATATATGTATGTATATACGTGTGTGTGTGTGTGTGTGTGTGTGTGTGTGTGTGTGTGTATAATCTTACAATTATCCTCAGAACAACCCTGGGAGGTGTAAGTGTTATTATCCCCATCTTACAAGTCTGAAAATTGAGGTAGACAAACATTTGGTGACTTGCCTAAAGTCACACAGCTGGTGAGGGTCTGAGGCCATAGCAGATATTCTGTCCATTATGTCACCTAGAATATATTTGCATATTGTTCGTTAAACCAGAAAGAACTTTGAGAGATTACTTGGTGAGATGCAATGTGACTTTTTGATATTTTTCTTCACTAGACACTAGCTTATGTACAATGTCTACCCCCTGAATCTGTGTTAATTAATGTTGAAGTACTTTATTGTTTCTTAATTGTTTTATGCAATTGACTTATTAGAATCAAATATATGATTAAAGACTTTCCTTCAGCAAGGTATATTTCATGCATATATGGTGGTAGTATAATAAAGCATTAGACTTGATGTCAGGAAGACAGGCCTTGACTCAAATCTTGACTCAGAAACTTAGTATAAAATGAAAGAGTTGAATTCCACGGCCTCTGTGGTCTCTTCCAGTTATAAATCTGTGATTCTATGACCTTAAAATGGAAACAAAAGGGATAACTTTTCCCCCTAATATGATTATCAATACCAAATAAGGCTTTAAGCAGGGAGATGTACTTGCCAAAGACATTTTCACTGTTATTGAGAATGTCCAGTACAGATTCCAAATGAAAAAGGCAAGCTTATGTTTGTGGATGACTCTTATGAGTTAAAAGAGATCCAAAATACTAGACAAAACTATTGTTGATTTGCTCTGTTGTGTCCTACTCTTCGTGACCCCCTGGTCCACAACATGCCAATACTATTCATGGAATTTTGTTAGCAAAGATACCAGAATGGTTTGCCGTTTTTTTCTCTAGTGGATTGGAACAAACGGAGGTCTCTTGACTTGCCCAGATGTCTGAGGTTGGATTTTTACTCAGGTCTTCCTGACTCCATACTCAGCACTGTATCTACTGAGCCATTTAGCTGCCTCCTAGAGAATATCATAGAGCCAGCTTAATTTAATAACCATAGAAAAGTTGGACTTCTCAACCTATATACAAATGCAAGAAGTGGCTAAAGACTGTTGATTGTCCAGATTCTGACTTGCAATGAGTAGGTGTGATATCTAGCTTGTTGAATTAGTACATAAGTATATATATATATATATATATATATATATATGCGTGTGTGTGTATATGTTTCTCTCTGTACATATCACTATATCTATATGTTGAAATGACAACATAAATTGGGACTAGAATTAATTGGAGAATAAGAATGCTTTATACTGCTTATGGAAAAGCAACCTTTTTAAAAATCCCCAGATGTTCCATGAAGAAAAAAAAAACTCTCACTCTTGAAACTGAAACATTCTTCTGGTGATGGTATATTGATACAACTAAAGAAATATAATCATCCAAGAATCAAAACTGTGGGTTGCACAGAGGGAAAGAGAGCAAAATTTAGTAGATGGAAGTAGGCTGTATATAGCAGGTTACAATGATGGATGAGTTGCTCACAAGAAGCAGTATAAAAGATATCGTCAAGGGAATGTAAAATCAGAAAAAAGATGTGGGTTGGTCTTCTCCTGAGAGGGATGAATAACAGACGGACAGCCTGAGGGACACGTTGGCACTTTTATAGTGTTAAAAGACATATAGAAGAAGATCTCAAGAACATTGGCTGGATTCTCTATGGACTATTTCTGGAAGAACATGAACAAGAGAGGCACAAAATATGAAGGCAAAAATCAGTTGTCATCTGTATCATTGGAAAACCCAAGTCAATTGATATGTTGAAGTATAGTATTATAGTACTGACAATGAAGGGTATTCTGATTTTATGGAAAATACAAGTTTTAGACTTTTATTTTTATGTAATTGTATTGCTTTCGTGTATGTACAGTAATGGAACTAACTGCTTAAAAAGATTTTCCAAGTAGAGCTCCTACTGGGCTACGTTAATGAATAGATCAGATTCGTTTGTAATTAGCATATATTTGCATATAAATAATTAATGTGCCAACATCCTTAAAATCAGTTTTTCTTAAGTAAGTTAAACATGGTTAAGCAGAAAGCTTAGCTCAGCCTAGGTTAAACTGTTTCTAGCATTCTAGGACTTTGAACAAAGACAAAACAGGAAGCTAGAAGTGGTGCATGCAGGGGAAGAGTGGAAATAAACCCCCCTGGGTCCAGTCACTTGAAGAATATAGAAGGCAGAAGGCCAGACGCGTCCTGACTGTTTAGAACCCTATGTAAGTCACTGAACCTCCATTTCCTCACTTACAACATGAGCGTCTATACTATGTAATTCCTATCGTTGTTATAAGGAACATATTTTGTAGACCTTAAAGTGATATATAAATGTGAGATATTATTTATTTTGGAAGAAAGAGCCAAACGTCATTGAATGTTGGGGAGAAAACATTGTTAAAGTTTGCGAGGCTCTTTAAGTATCTCATCTCATTTGATATTCATAAGATCCCTGTGAAATTAATACTATTATTGTAGCCATTTTACAGATGAAGAAACCATAGCAGAGAGAAGTTAAGTCACAAAGCTAGTAAGTTTCTGAGTCAGGATTTGAACTTAGACTTTGCTTACGTTAAGCCCAGCTCCCTATCCATAGCACCATCTAGTTTTGAGTATCACGGTGTTTAAGACCAACTTCTGACTCATATTCTCCTTGCGACTTCAAGCAAATCACTTAGCTCTCACTGGTCCATGCAATTCTCTAAAATTATAAATTTCAGAAAGGTCACTGACCAGAATTGGTAGAGGGAACTTCCATACCCAGGAGTTCCCTATACCCTCAGGTATGCTGATAAATATTTGGCAACCAGTTCTACAGGGGAATATGGTGCACACAACATCCTATTCTGCATCATTCATATTTTCTTCATCACTGTCTTGAGTCTAGACAACCAACAACAAAAAAATGAATCAAGCTCTGATTTTTAGTCTTTGGAGGTAAAAATGCATACACTGAAAATTTAATTTTTATCATTCTGGGATATAAATTTACACTGACAATTTAGTCATTTGTCCTTGGGAAACAACATTAGCTGACTCCAATACACTTCTGGCTATACCCATGAAACCTTAAGTCCAGTTCCTATCCCCTATAGTTAAAAAAGAAACTAAAAGTGAGTGATAGCCAATGGACAACCAGCCTATCTACTCTACTGATGTTCTCACAATGTAGAGAGAACTCAAGGACAGTACCCAAAACCTTGGGTAGTGAATTTGTTAGAAAACATGAACTAAAATCATGCTAGATAGGCAGGTATAGATGGGTTATTTGTATTGTTAGAGAAAATGCCCACATTGATAAGATCATATATGTATCATAGTGCTTGAGTATGTTGTAGAAATAGAAAATGTGGTATAATGGACAGGACTCAAGGCTTGGAGTCATGAGGAGTCCTTGGCTTGGAGTCCTGCCTCTGAATCCTGTTGTTCAATAGTAGGCAAGTCGAGTAACCTCTATAGACTTCAAGCAACTTCCTAGGGTTTATCTACCGAACCTGAATTTGGATGTAAATACTGGAAATCAGAGGTCTGCAAGAAAAACAATGAAATCACAGAACCTTCTCCTATATATCTAGTGAAAACAGCCCTGTTCTTGGAATCATTAGACATAGGGTTCTATCCTAGATTTGTCATTTCCACATCATTAGCTTTGGCCTCAGAATTAGGAAGATAGGGCTTCAGATATTGCCTCTGACACATAATATCTCCATGCCACTGAAAAATTTGCTTAACCTCTCAGTGCTCTAGTTATTTGTCCAAGATTAAATTGCAAAGAAGGTGCCAACTGACAGTGGCTAAGGGAGTTCACTTATCTGGGAGCTTTCTACATCAGTGATATCATAGGTCTGAGAACCCTATCTTGACCATATTCTTTGACCTTGCATAAATTACTTATTTCTCTGAGCTTCTGCTTTATTACTTAGAAAATGGAGGTAACATTACCTACTTAGTCCAATTTAAAGACATAATATGAGACCAAAAAGAAATCTAAAGTTCTTTTAAAATCATAGCATTATGGGAATATCAACCATCAGTATTATAACCCTTTTCTCCCCATGTAAAATAGGCACAGGAATTTTTATGAACCTTTAACTAAATTTGTGGAGGTGTTGAGTAGAGTTCAGTTGCAATAGAGTCAGGAATAAAGGAACACTCCATAGATTTAGGGAATTATAACTAGTCAATGGAAGAAATCTATTTCCCAGATACAAGATCAAGTAAGTTACCATGGAAAATTATTAACAAAGGCCTCATTTAAAGGGATTTTAGTCACTGAATAATGTTCAGTGGGATTAGTGACATAATGAAATATAAGGAATTTGTTGCTGGAAGTAAAAAATTGTATTCTACTCCACTTTAAATTACAGAGATTGTGTGTTATAGTTAAAAGCATTGTGAATTTGGAGTTTGAAGGCCTGGGTTCTAATCTCCAGTCTGCCAATTACTGCCTGTGTAATGTTCATTGGGCAAGTAACTTATCTCTGGCTTGCTGTTTTCCCATGTATAAAATTAGGATTTTAGGCCAGAGGACCTTTAAGATCACTTAACTCTTCAGTCTTAGGTACCTCATCAATAAAATAAGGAAGAGGCCTGCCTAAATGACATTGAAGATCCATTGAAGCTCTAGGCATCTAGGCCTTTCTCTGCTCCACCCTAGCCATGTGACTTTAAATTAAGTCCCACCTCAATCCTGCTTTTATTCTAGTCACCTTTAAAATGAGAAGGTTAACATAGATGACTTCAAGGGCTCCTTTCAGTTCTCATCATGGAAATTTGGTTTTGAAAAAAAACTAAAATGTGGTAGAATATTTGTCTACTAATTTTTGACTTGAACGATTAAATACAAAGGTGAATTAGTCTGAAGTTTATAAATTCATTCCAATCTCTTCTCTTCTCTCTCTCTTTCTCTCTCTCTCTCTTTCTTTCTCTTTCTTTCTCTCTCTCTTTCTCTTTCTCATTCTCCATGTATACACATATACATACTCACACACATATGTGTATGCACACACACGTACTTGTTCATTTATTTATAGATCCAACTCATTGAACAAGAATTGGTGAACATCCCCATTGCTAATTGCTCGGTACTAGGCACTTATTAAAACACATCATGAACAAAATGTACTTGACTTTCATTTGGAATTTTCTTTTTAAAAAGTCTTTCCGATGAAAATATTTCAGATCTAGATGAATCATACACACACACACTCACATGTTGTTTTTCAGTCATTTTTCAATTGTGTCTTGACCCTTCATGACCACATTTTGGGTTTTCCTGGCAAAGATACTGGAGTGGTTGCCATTTCAATTTCCAGTTCGTTTTACAGATGATGAAGCTGAGTCAAATAGGGTTAAGTGACTTTCTCAGGATCACACAGATAGTAAGTGTTTGAGGCCAGATCTGAATTCAGGAAGATGAGTCTTCCTAACTCCAGACATGGTACTCTATCCACTGTGCCACCTAGCTTTGTGTATGTGTGCATGACACACACATACGCACATTTTATATACATATGCACACACATATATAAAGTATATGTGTATCTATAATATACATACATTCAAAGAAGCTGCTCATTCCTAGTTAAACATGTTAGCATGTAGTACCATTATTGGAGGTCACAAACTTCTTAGAGTTAATATTATTACATATAGAAGTTAACATTTTCTAAATTCTTTACCATCACTTGACTAGTAGATTTGTTCGTTTTTTCTATAATACCCTCTTTCATCCATTATGCATTATTCATATCCATACCTTAATTTTAATTACACACCCAAGTTAAAATCACACTCTACCTAAAAATATAAACACCATCACACTGAAGTTGAGAAAGCATTATTCTTTATACATATTCACAGTCCTGCTGAGGTTGGGTTGCCACCTTTTTCTGTGAAACCACAGAGATGTTTTCAATGATGCTCCCTTCACTGGGTGTTCTTCATATTTTCTTTTGTTCTTCTTACTAACAGACCATCTTAGAAGTTTTACTGTCCTGATGCCTTCCCACCCTGAATAAAAGTTTTGTATATTTTCTCTGCAAAACCTTCCAGCAGGTGACTGTCTCCAACAGTCAATTAGAGGAGTCCCTACATGGTAACTAGATCAGCTGAATGTGTAAGTGACTCAACATTACAGAGCAATGAAAGAAATTAGAGTTCTGGCTATTGTTAGCAATTCTATTAGGAGGCAGGATAATTTTCTTTCTTTCTTTTTTTCATCTCTCACTGATGATGCTTATGAGTTCTTAAATGACCTCTTGAATTAGAACAAAAAAAGTCCAGAATTTACATCGTATCTGTTGCATCCATGAAGATTCCATTCGGAGCTCTGTTTCTCTCTCTTGGTATTATGCCAAAACATGTGATCACAGGCCTATTAATGGGCAGGGAAGATCTCCCTATTCTATTAACATTACAGGGACATACAGAAATTTCAACATTAGGAGAAGGTGCTCTTGATCATCTTGCAAGAACTGGAATTTCTGAAAGAAGTACAACAAAAAGAAAAAAAAGAGGATCTTGGGATCATGATACACAAAGAGGGACCCTAAAATAAGTATATTAGACATTTTAATTTCATGTGAAATACAGAAAATAAGTACATGGGTCATGAATCAAAACATAAAGACTAGATGGAAGAGACAGAAATGGAAGATAAATTATTAGAAGAGGGGGGGGAAAGATCCTTTTTATTTTAGAAAAAAAGGCACAGAAAATAAGATTAAACAGAAACTCTTTATGGTTTGGGGTAAAGGTGTACAGAATGGCTAAAAGTAAAGAGGGGAGCAAGCATTTATTAAATACTTACTATGTGCCAGGTTCTCTGATGTGCACTTTGCAATTATTATCTTATTGGATCTTTATATTTATAAGAGGCAGGCAGTATTATTCCCATTTTATGGTCGAAGAGACTGAGGCAGATATTAAACAATTTATCCTGGGTCATACAGATGATGAAATCTGAAGCTGGATTTTAACTTGGGTTTTTCTAAATTTGAAGAAAGAATTTTATCTACTACACCACCCAGGCTTCCTCTGCAGGTAGGAACCTTGGAGGTAGAAGAAGCCATTTCTGTTTTGATCATAAATAAAGGGATCATAACCACACCTCTTAGAAAATTTGAAAAAAAAAACTTGATGATATTTAGTCAATCTAAAGAGGGCAAAATATGTAATCATTGAAATAGTATATGAAGAAGGCAAAATCATGATAAAATCAGAAAAAAAATTTTTAAAATAGCATTAATATAAATAGTTATATACTGTTGATATAGATGATAATTTGAGAGTGGCAACCCTGAAAAATTGAGTCAACCAAGATTAAATTCACAGTCATCATGAAAAAAAAAATAGTTCTTTAATAGTCCAAAGTGCAAATGTCTCTTCAGTAATGATTCTCCTGTACTAGATACAATACACACACACACACACACACGTATATATACATACATGTGTGTATTCTTATATGCTTTCATGGAAGCTGAGAATCTTATTCTTTAATACAATAATAAGTAATTATTAGTTGCTGACAGTATGGCAGACACTTGTTGCACGTGATTGCAATTATGCTGTGGTTAGATTGCCACCTCAGTGGTTCATTTGAAAGTATGTTACATTGAGATCATAAAAGCTGAGCTTTGCTTCTTACACACTGTATGAGTTTGGGGAAGTCACTAAACCTACAGTTCTCATTGTAGCATATGGGTGATAACTAACTTTTGAAGGCTAGACCAATAGTGTATAAGTTCCTCCCAATCCAGGCCCAGTCAGATTCCACTTTGTCTGATTTTTAGCATAGATTAGTATTATGTTTTTTTCAAAAGCTTTTCCCATATCTATTGAGATAATCATGTGCTTTTAGGTGTTTTCGTTTCAAATGTGATCGTGGTCATAATGAATTATTTCTTGGATGAATCATTATAGTCTGTTTGATAGAAATTATTTAAATTTTTGGCATTACTATTCATTAATAATATTGGTTTGTAGTTATTTCATGTTTTGTCCTTCTATAGTTTGGGTTATTGGAACTATAATTTTCTCAAAAAAGAAATTTCATAGGTAATTTTTCTCAATTCTTGAGAATAATTTTTGTCATATTGGTATTATTTATCTTTAAAAATTTGTTGTAATAATCTGGTAAATCCATGAGGAACAGGATGTTTTCTTCCATTTTTAGCTCTTTTATATCTAGTTCTATTTTCTTTTCAGAGATTAAAATCTCTATTTGAATTTCTGTCAGGTTTTGTATTATTCCTTTTGGAAAGTGTTTCTCTATTTCTTTTGTGTTCTCAGTTTTGTTGCCACCTGAATATTTATATTAATTCTAATTCTTTGTATTTTTTCCTGATTTTGTGGCAATTTCACTTTCAGATACTATTTCATTTATTATATTTTATGCCCTATTTAAAATTAGACTGATTAAATGTTTATAAATTTTGTTGGTCTTTTAAAAACAGCTTTTAGTTTGATCATTTCTGTTTTTTTTTTATTTCCAAATGATTGATTCTCTTCTAATTTTTAATATTTATTCTTTGATGTCATTTTAGATTTGTTTGATGTCTTTTAATTTTTAAAATGTAGATTTAGTTCACTAATTATCTCTTTTTATATTTTGTTAATACATTTTTGTAGGGTTATGATTTTTTTTTTCTTAAGTACTACTTTAGCTGAGTCCCAGAAATTTTGGTGTGCTCCTTAATCATTATCATTTTGTATTACATAATTATTAATGATTCCTATGATTTGTTCTTTGATCAGCTCATTACTAAGGTTTCAATGTGATGTTTCTGTTTGCATCTGTGTCTTTTCTTTGTTCTTCCTGAACAGATTACTCATTTTGTGTCATCATGACTTATAAAAGATATGTTTACAATTTTTTTTTACATTTGTTTGTAAAATGTTTCTGTCCTGTTACATGGTCACTTTACAAAACCTACTGGCATTGAGATATATTCATTCTTTAGTGGTAGTATTTAGAAGATAATTTATTTTAGTTCTAATTTCCTTAACAATTTAATTCTGTGTTTTCCTTCTATTTTTTTCCTATTAAATTTATCCAAAACTGAAAGAGGGACATTGAAATCTGCCATACTGCCTATGTCTGATCATTGTTCAGCTATTGTTTTCCCTTATGAATTTAGATGCTAAGGTACTTGAGCATGTAAATTTAATATTGATATTGGGGTTTTGTCTATAATTTCTTTCTGCATAATATAGTTTCCTTCTTTATCCCTTTTTTGTTGAGTTATTTTTCTTTTAATAATACAATTGCACCTATTGTTTTTTCATATTTACTTGATGCATAAGTTAAAAAAAATCAAGTCCCTCATTTTCATTTTGTTTTTGTCTTTTATTTTATGTTTCTTATAAGTAAAAGTTTGTGGAGTTTTGTTTTCTTACCCAAGCTGTCACTCTTTTTGTTTTTTAATTTCGTTGGATTTTTTTAACCCATTCACATTTAATGTTAGAATTAGGTTTACGTTTTCATTTAGTTTTCTCTAATATTTTTTCATATTAGATTTTCCCATATTTCTTTGTAAATACATTATTTTGTCTGTTCAGTTATTTTAGTTTATCCAGTTCCTTACAGTATTATTCCTCTCACCAAAGAGTCTGTTGCCTCTCACTTTTTACCCCCTTTTCTATTGGTTCTTTTTTTCCTTTCACTTAAATAGCCTAGTAAAATCTTTCTTTGTCTTTTCTCCTTCAATTTATTTTGTTCATTAGTTTCTGTTTAATCTTATTTTCTGTGCCTTTTTTTCTAAAATAAAAAGGATCTTTCCCCCCCTCTTCTAATAATTTATCTTCTATTTCTGTCTCTTCCATCTAGTCTTTATGTTTTGATTCATGATCCATGTACTTATTTTCTGTATTTCACATGAAATTAAAATGTCTAATATACTTATTTTAGGGTCCCTCTTTGTGTATCATGATCCTAAGATCCTCTTTTTTTTTCTTTTTGTTGTACTTCTTTCAGAAATTCCAGTTCTTGCAAGATGATTAAGAGCACCTTCTCCTAATGTTGAAATTTCTGTATGTCCCTGTAATGTTAATAGAATAGGGAGATCTTCCCTGCCCATTAGTAGGCCTGTGATCACATGGAGTCCAGTGTGGGAGGAGTTTACCCAGGGAATAGAGGGAGAGAGAGAAAGAGAGAGAGAGAGAGCACAGAAGCAGAGAGGAGAGCAGAGAGAGAGAAGCAAGCGTGAATGGGCAGAGGAAGGATTTTGTCTAGGGTAACCTGTTTGTGGGGAGGTCTAACAGAAAGAAGGTTTAAGATGTCATTGCTTCCTGGATTAGTGATGAGTACATCTGACCTTCTGGTATCCTAATGATGTTCCAAATAAATATGTTGGTTTTGCTTTTTGAGGAAGAGATTTTATTTTATTTGCAAATCTACCCTGTAAATACTCGTGCATATTGATAGTGGCAGCTATGAGTATCACATTGGTGTTATAGTCCCTAATGGTGCAGTTCATTTTTAATCTTAACCCGTTGGCCCCCTAAAAAAGTATTAATATTTTTTTTTTACCATTTGTCATGACTCTCCTTGATAGGTGATGCCCTCCAATTCTTCTGGATGTCAGTTGAGTCAAGAGATATGATTCCCCTTCTGTGTGGTAAAATAATCTTTCTAAGCAGTAAATCACTACAGATTATACTCATTATAAGCTTCCATCTCCCCTTACAAAATATCTCTTTCCCCAAAGTGGAATTTATCAGTAATATTCCCTCCCTCCAGTGAAACAAAATCTGACATTTATCTGTTTGTTTGTTTGTTTGTTTTTGCCCATTTTTCAATCTCTCACTTTGTCTCCTTGCCCATTTTCCTGTAGGCTTTTTTCTTCCTGATGGAATACAGGAATTATTTTCCCTCTGTTGTTAACCTTTGTCTTGATTAAGACCCTTCATATTTTCCCTTACTTCTGTCTTTCTTTTTAATGTACCCTCTTGTTCTATAATTTTGTCCCATAAAATCAGCGATTCAGCTGTAGGCAGGGTTGTATGAGGTTTTTGTCTATAGGGTTTCAGGCCTGTTTCTCCACCATCACTTCTGCATGATTTCTTCCTTCATCAGTGTCTTGTGTACTTTTATAAAGAAATTTCTTAATAATCTTTCTATTTTATCTTTTTGTTATCGTTCTTACCATCTTTGTTTCTTTTCTTGTAATTTTGTCTTCTGTGGTATTTAATTGGCAAATAATTTGTTATGATTGGTTTTCTTTCTTTTAACGTATTTAGTATTTTATTTTTCCCAATTATATGTTTAAAAAAATGTAACATTTGCTTTTAATACTTGGAGTTCCAAATTCTCTCCCTTCCTCCCTCTCCACCACCCCTTATTGAGAAGGCGAGCAATTCAGTATAGGTTATGCATGTGTAGCTGTGCAAAAAAATTTCCACAATGGACGTCTTATCAAAGGAAACACAGACAAAAAAAAAAAACTAAAAAAAAAATAAAGCACAAAAGAAAAAGGATGTTCCAATCTGTACTCAGAAACCATAGGATCTTTCTCTGGGGACGGATAGCATTCTTCATGATAAGTCCTTTAGAGCTGGCGTGGATTGTTGTATTGCTGATTATAACTAAGTCATTCTCAGTTAATCATCTTACAACATTGCTATTCCTTTGTACACAGTACATTTCACTGTGTCAGCTCATATAAGTCTTTCAACGTTTTCTGAGAGCATCCCACTCATCATTTCTTATAGTACAATAGTTTTCCATCATAATCACATACCACAGTTTGTTCAGTCATTTCCCAATTGGTAAGGATCCCCTCAATTTCTAATATGTTACCCAGAGAAAAGAGCTGCTATAAAGATTTTTGTACATTCAGGTCTTTTTCCTTTTTTTTTTTTTTTAAAAAAAACTCTTATGGGATACAGATCTAGTGGTGGTTTTGCTAGATCAAGCATGTCTGGTTTTATAGCCCTTTGGACATAGTTCCAAATTACTCTACTGAATGATTGGATCGGTTCACAACTCCACCAAAGTGCATTCATTCTCATTTCCGCCACATCTCCTCCAACATTTGTTATTTACCTTTTCTATCTTGTTAGCCAGTGTAACTGGTATGAGGTAGTACCTCAGAATTGTTTTAATTTGCATTTCTTTAGTCAATAATGAGTTAGACTACTATTTTTTATATGGTTATTTACTTCACATGAAAACTGATCATATCTTTTTATCAGTTGGGGAATGGCTTTTTTTTTAAACAAATTTGACTCAGTTCTCTATATATTTGAGAAATGAGGCCTTTATCAGAGAAACTTACTTAAATTTTTTTTCTTTCACAGTGACTATTGCTAACTGTATTTCCCCCATCTTATCCCCACTTTTATTCTATTATCTCTCTCCTTTCACCCTGTCCCTCCTCAAAAGTGTTTTGCTTTTGACTACCTTCTTACCCAATCTGCCCTCCCCTCTATTCAGCCACTCTTTTCTTGTCCCCTTCCTCTTCTACTTTCCTGTAGGGTAGGATAGATTTCTATGCCCAGTTAGTGTGTATGTTATTCCCTCTTTGAGGCAATTCTGGTAAGAGTAAGGTTAACTCACTCCTCACCTGTCCTTTCTTCCCCTCCACTATAAAAGCTTTTTCTTGCCTCTTTTATGTGAGATAATTAAGCCCATTCTATCCTTCCCTTTCCCTTTATTCCTTTACATTCCTCTCACACCCCCTAATATTATTTTTAGGTATCATCCCTTCATATTCAACTCACATCAGTGTCCTCTGTCTGTATATACTCCTTCTAACTATGCTAATCATGAGAAAAGGACTTATGAGTTACAAGTACCATCTTCCCATGTAGGGATGTAAACATTTTAACCTTATTAAGTCCTTTATGATTTCTCTTTTGTGTTTACTTTTTTATGCTTCTCTTGAGACTTATATTTGAAAGTCAAATTTTCTACACACCTCTGGTCTTTTCACCAAGAAAGCTTAAAAGTCCTCAGTCCTCTATATCATTGAATATCCATGTTTCCCCTGGAGGATTACATTCAGTTCTTCTGGGTAGGTGATTCTTTGTTATAATTCTAGTCCCTTTGCCCTCCAGAATCATATTCCTAGCCCTCCAGTCCTTTAATGCAGAAGTTGCTAAATCTTCCGTCATCCTGACTGTGGCTCCATGATACTTGAATTGTTTCTTTCTGAATGCTTGTAATAATTTCTCCTTGACCTGGAAACTCAAGAATTTGGTTATAATATTCCTGGGAGTTTTCATTTTGGAATCTCTTTCAAGAGGTGATACGTGGATTCTTTTTCAAATTCAATTTCAATTTTACCCTCTGGTTCAAGAATATCAAGGAAGTTTTCCCTGTTAATTCTTTGAAAGATGATGTCTAGGCTCTTTCAACTATTATGGCTTTCAGATAGTCCAATAATTTTAAAATTATCTATCTCTCCTTGCTCTATTTCACAGGTCAGGTTTTTTTTCGATAAGATATTTCACATTCAATTTTTTTTCATTCTTTTCGTTGCTTTATTGTTTTATTTTTATTTCTCATGAAGTCATTAGCTACCATTTGCTCCATTCTAATATTTAGGGAATTATTTTCTTCAGTGAACTTTTGTCCTTCCTTTTCCACTTGGACAGTTTTCCATTTTAAGGCATTCTTGTCCTCATTGGCATTTTGGACCTCTGTTACCATTTGGCCTACTCTGTTTTGTTTTTTTTTAAGGTGTTATTTTCTTTAGTATTTTTTATGTCTCCTTTACCAACTTGTTGGTTTGTTTTTTGTGACTTTCTTGTATAACTCTCATTTCTCTTCCCAATTTTTCCTCTGCCTCTCTTATATGATTTTCAAAATTCTTTTTGATCCTTTCTATGACCAATTCATATTTTTTCCTGGAGGTTTTGAATGTAGGAACTTTGACTTTGTTGTCTTCTTCTGAAAGTGTGTTTTTATCTTCCTTGTCACCACAATAATTTTCTATAGTCAGAGTTGTTTTTTTTTTCTGTTGTTTGTTCATTTTCCAGCTTATTACTCAACTTTTAACTCTTAGTTAATGTAGGGCAGTGCTTCCAGGTTGAAGGATGCACTGTCTCAAGCTTCAGGGGTTTTGTGAAAGTGTTTTCAGAGATACTTCTAGGCACCTGTAAGTTTTTAGTTTTTCCAAGGTGGTATGATCTAAGGAGAGATATTTAATAGTCTCCTGGCCAGTACTCTGGTCTGTGAGTGATGACAAGTACTCTTGTCTGCTCTGGAACTGTGAGGATGGTTCCCATTCAGCTGTGGCTGAAAGCTCTGGTGTTATAATGCTCCTTCTCTCCCTGGGATTTCCACCCAGGACTGCAACCCAGATTCAAGTATGGGCAAAACTACAAAGTCCTGCCTCAGTGCAAGCAAAGGGGCCCCTATGATCACCTTTTCACCAGTTGTTTGACCTCTTTATCATCTGTGGACTGAAAGCCCCAAAAGCAGCTGCTGCCTCTGCTGCTTCAGTCACTTTCAAGGACTGCTCCTGGTTTGCTGAGGCCAGGGCTGTGCAGTGCAGTCTGCACTGGATGATGCTCCACTCTCACCTTGGTGTGACATACCTTTCTTGCTGACCTTCTAAGTTGTCTTTGGTGTCTGTGGTCTGAGAAGTCCAGAAACCACCACAGCTGCCACTGATTCAGTTGCCCCAAGGCCTGCTCTGGGTTTTCTGGGTCCTGTTCTGCTCTGGCATGGCCTGTGCTGCACTGCAACCCTCTCTCACGCTGGTATAAAAGACCTTTCCTACAGACCTTCCAAGCTGTCTTGGGTTGGAAATTTGTTTCACTCTATCTTTTTTGTGGGTTTTGCTGCTTTAGAATTTGATTAGACTCATTTTTAAAGGATTTGGAGGGGTATATGGAAGAGCTCAGGCAAGTCACTGCTTTTATTCCATCCCCTTGGCTCAGCCTCTCCCTGTTTTTTTTTTCTTCTAGGAAGGCTTCAAAACACTTTTAAAAAATTGAGGGAGCCAAGATGGCAGCATAGAAGCAACAAGTTTCCGCAGCTCCCACATAGCCACCTCAAATACCCATAATATATGACTCTAATCAAATTTTAGGCTGAAAAACTCACAAAAATACAAAAAAACACATCCCCCACTGAAGGCTGCCTGGCATGAAGGGCTCATTGCAGCATGCTGGGAGCTGAAACCAGCCTGGCCTGAAACCGTGGCTTGGCCCTGGGGTGGCCAGGACTAGCTGCAGCTGGAGCCTTCAGGAGAGTGGATCAGTGGCAGCCGTGGCAGTTTCCAGAATTATCAAGCCGTAAGAAACAAGGACTGAGTGAAAGGTCAGTGGAACTCAGCTAAACTTGGGGGAGAAAAGCAGTCCAGCCAAACTACTTCCAGGGCAAGGAAGCGGCAGAAGCAGTGGCCCTGCAGCTGCCTCCATGTGGCTGCTTCAGAGCTCCCGGCCTGAGGACTGCAGGGGGGCCAAGTGATCATTCAGAGGCTAAGTGCTCTTGTGTTGAGCAGCCTGGATCCGGATTGTGGTCTTGGGTGGTGGTCCTGGGGTGCGTTTTCAGTGAGCCAAAGCTGGTGGGGGCTGCAGCAGCTTCCTAATAGCCCCAGTGGCTGCAAAAACCCCAGCAATTTGGGAAAGAGCTTTCCCCTCTGGAAGCAGAGTTCCACAGAGATTAAAAATCAAGTGATTCACTGGCAACATGAGCAGGCAAAGGAAGCAAAGTAAGAACTTTAGGTTCCTTCTTTGGGGACAAAAAGGATCAAAGCGTGGAACAAGGAAGACAACACAGTCAGAACTCCCACACCAAAAGCTTCCAAGAAACATGAAGACTGACTACAAACCATACAGCAGCTTAAGAAAGATTTTGAAAACCAAATAAGAGAAGTGGAGGAAAAATTGGGAAGAGAAATGAGAATGATGCAAGAAAATCATGAAAAGAGAGTCAACAACCTGACTCAAGAAAATAACACTTTAAAAAATAGATTAACTCAAATGGTAAAAGAGGCCCAAAAAACCAATGAGGAGAAGAATGCCTTAAAAAGTCTAATTTGCCAGTTGGAAAAAGAATCTCAAAAGCTTTCTGAAGAGAATAATTCCTTCAGAATTAGAGTGGAGCAAATGGAAGCAAATGACTTTATGAGAAATCGAGATACTATTAAACAGATCCAAACAAATGAAAAAATGAAAGGCAATGTGAAGTATCTCCTTGAAAAAACCACCAACCTGGAAAATAGATCCAGGAGAGGCAATTTAAAAATTGTTGGACTACCTGAAAGCCACAATCAAAAAAAGAACTTAGAAAGCATCCTTCAAGAAATTCTCAAGGAAAATTGCCCTGATATTTTAGAACCAGAGGGCAAAATAGAACTTAAAAGAATTCACCAATCACCTCTTGAAAAAGATCACCAAAAGAAAACTCCTAGAAATGGTATAGCCAGGTTCTGGACTCCCAGATCAAGGAGAAAATATTTCAAGCTGCCAAGAAGAAACAATTTGAATACTGTGGAAACACAATTAGGATAACCCAGGATCTAGCAGCTTCTACATTAAGGGATT
>CM053580.1:41954078-42001366 GCA_028627135.1 Pseudochirops cupreus
TCATGCCTCTCTTGCTTCTTGTATTTGAAAGTCAGGTTTTCTGTTCAGCTCTGTTTTTTCCATCAAGAATACTTGAAAATCCCCCATTTTGTTCAATGACCATGTTTTTCCCTGAAGCATTATACTCAGTTTTGCTGGGTAGGTGATTCTTGGTTTTAGTCCTAGCTCCTTTGACCTCCAGAATATCGTATTCCAAGCCCTTCAGTCCCTTAATATAGAAGATGCTAAGTCTTGTTTTATCCTAATTGCATTTCCACAATATTCAAATTATTTCTTTCTGACTGTTTGCAGTATTTTTTCCTTGACCTGGGAACTCTGTAATTTGGATATAATATACCTAGGAGTTTCCTTTTTGGGATCTTTTTCCAGAGGTGATCATTGAATTCTTTCAATTTCTATTTTGCTCTCAGATTCTAGAATATCAGGGCAATTTTCCTTGAGAATTTCATGAAAGATGATTTCTAGGCTCTTTTTTTGGTCATGGATTTCAGGTAGTCCAATAATTTTTAAATTATCTCTCCTGGATCTATTTTCCAGGTCAGTGGTTTTTCCAATGAGATATTTCACATTGCCTTCTATCTTTTCATTTGTTTGGATCTATTTTATGGTATCTTTATTTCTCATAAAGTCATTAGCTTCCATTTGCTCCTATCTAATTTTCAAGGAGTTATTCTCTTCAATGAATTTTTGAAATTCCTTTAACATCTGGCAAATTTGGCTTTTTAAGGCATTCTTCTCCTCATTGGCTTTTTGGGTCTTTTTTGCCATTTGGGTTAGTCTGTTTTTTAAGGTGTTATTTTCTTCAGCATTTTTTTTTTTGGTCTCCTTAAGCAGGCTGTTGACTCACTTTTCATGATTTTCTTGCATCATTCTCATTTCTCTTCCCAATTTTTCCTCTACTTCTCTTATTTGATTTTCAAAATCCTTCTTGAGCTCCTCCATGGCCTGTAATCAATTCATATTTTTCTTGGAAGTTTTTGATGCAGGAGTTCTGACTTCATTGTCATCCTCCCATTCCATGCTTTGATCCTTTTTGTGCCCCAAAAAGGATTTTATGATCTGTTTGTGCTTCCTCTGCTTGTTCATATTGCCAGCCTGTTACTTGAATTTTGAGCTCTTTGCCAGGGTAAAACTCTCCTTCCCGATTGCAGAGAGCTATGTCCCAAATTGCTGGGGTTTTTGCAGCTGCCGGAGCTATTAGGAGAGCACCCTCTCTGCAGCCCCCATGAACTCTGGTACACTGGCCACACACCCCAGGACCACCACCCAAGACCACAATCCAGATCCAGGCAGGTTAAAGCAAGAGCAATTACTCTCTGTATGGTCACTTGGTCCCGCTATGATCTGCAGTCCAGGAGCTCCTGAGGCAGCCATGCGACAGCAGCTACAGCTGCTGCACTTCCTACACTTCTTGCCCCAGGGGCAGGGGCCAGATCTTGCTATTCTCCACTCAGTATCAACAGAGTTCCCAACTGACCTTTTACTTTCTCTTTGGCATTCATGGGTTGAGAAGTGTGGAAACTGCCACAGCTGCTGGTGATTCACTCTCCTGAAGTGTGCTCCACCTGCTGGTGGTCTGGGCTGCCTAGGGGCTGGAACCACGTGGCTTACAGGGGACTGTGCTGAGCTCCCAGCTCAGTATGGGCTACCTTCAGCAGGAGATTTGTTTTTCTCTGTGACTTTGTGGGTTCTGTAGCTCTAAAATTTGTTCAGAGTCATTTTTTTACATTTATTGGAGGTGGTGGGAACCAGAGTCGCAGAAGTCCTGTTTCTACTCTGCCATCTTGGCTCTGCCCCCCCCCCCAAAAAAAAGTTGTTCTTATAGAAAAGATGAAGAGATCTTGGATAGAATACGATATTACCATTGGCCCTATGGTATATTACATTTTTGTCACTGATTTTATTTAAAGCATTGTCAACAATAAGTCAATGAGCATTTATCAAATGCTGAGCCCTGGGAATACAAATCTAAGCAGAAAGAAAACAAGTCTCTGAACAATGGAATCAAAAATTGGAGGGGGAAGGTAAGGCCCTGTGAAGATGAGTCATCAGTTCTACCTGGAGAGGAATGAAAACAAGTTGGCCCTGGGTCTCCTCATTAAATTGATGTTCTGTGAGCAACCAGTTATTCAGATGGAGAGGACACAGGATGACAGATACTTCCATTATGAGAAGTAGTCCAGGTGTAAAGTGAGCTTCTGGAGCAAAGTGGTTCTTATGGCATGGTAGACCAAGTTCTGTTGAGATGAATCAAGACTGAAGCCTGGAGAGGAATGAAGGGGATGCTCAAGCAAAATGCTTATCCAGGTGATACAAAGCTAGGAGGGGCAGCTTCCACCCTGGAGGCCAGACTTAGTATTCACATTCTTTGGTCAGGGTAAAATAAAATGGGATGAATATAGTAACATGACATTGAATAGTGAAAAATGTGAAATTTTGTATGAAAAAATAATTAGAGGGAGTTAAATGAATTTAGCCTCAATATAAGCTAATGCTATGATGTGACTCACAAAAAAGCTAACACAATATTAGTTTATAATAAACAGGATCTGGTGAACAAGACTAGGAATGTGATGATCCTTCTATCCTCTGCCCTGGTAAAAACACATATTTCTGCAATATCAGGTGTCTAGCCTGGAGAAGATGAGATGGGAAGCTTGGAGAAGATGAGATGGGAAGCTTGGATGGACATTAGAATTTTCCTAAAGTATTTGAAGAGTTGTCGCATGGAAGAGGGATTAGATGTTTTGAAGAGAGTAGGCATGGTAGAGAAAATAGTGGACTCTGAGAAATTAAGAGCTACATTCAAACCTACCTCTGATACTAACTAAATGTGTGACCATATTGAAGTCACTTAATCTCTCTTTGATTTCTCATCTTTTGAATGTGAAGGATGATCTTTAATTCCAAATTACATAGTTGTCAATAATGTGTATAAAATAATTTCAAATTTTACAGCTTTGCAAATTGATGACATTTATGTCAGTTACAATTTTTTCTCTGCTGATTCCAGTGAGCAGAACATGGGTAGAAGTTGTAAAGAGGGAAATTTAAGTTCAATGCAAGGCAAAACTCGTTAACAATGAGCGATGTCCAAAATTCTTATGAGCTGCCTTAGGAAGTCATGGGTTCCCTTCACTTTTGAGCTCGCTATACAAGGGTTGGATGATCACTTGTTGGATTTGGTAGAGAGGAGTTTGTGATCAGGCAAGATTTTGACTAGTTGGCCAGCCAAAGTCCTTTCTACCTCTGAGATTCTGTGATATAACACTCACTTAGGGTAAATTAGATCCTTGTATTTTTTCACTCAAGCCAGAATTATAATACTTGATTGTCATTGGAGGGTGGTGCTTGTGGAGAAGAAATTCATAAAAATGGGAGGTTGGGCACTAAGCCAAATTTTTCCCATATTTCATGATTTTGCCTTGTCCATGCCTTATTCCATTTCAAATGTTGTCACAGATAAATCCCAAGATGATAGAGAATTGGATGTGTGTCTGTGTGTGTATTTACCAGTTTTGTGCTGTCAGCTTATTTTGGGAAGATCGTCTCTGATAATAATGGGTATGTGGCCAGCAAAGATTGAAACAAGTAGAGAAGCTTGTGTGCTGCCTCCTCAGATCAAGTCAGACTTATTTGGGTCATACTGTTAAGAATTTCCAATTTACTTATATATATTTTCTAAAAGACCTATATCATTTTTAAATTTATCACAGTGATATGGCTTCTGAACACTGATAGTTCTCTTCTAGGGAAGCAATCACAGGAAATCTACAAATCGAAGTTGAAGGGAAAGCCAATGAAATGACTTCCAGATTTCCAGCTCAAAACTAAAAGGTAGTACAAAGCCTTAGAATTGTTCTCTTAAAAAATGTGATGTTTCAGGCAGCCAGAAAGGGGAAAGAGTTATGGGGGAAACCACCATTGGTCATGAATAGTCACAGTTGGTAAAATGGAATGAACTCTAAATACATTGAAAAAAAAATGAGAGACAGAATGTTAAAACATTATTTCCCAATGGGCCTTTTCTCTTATTTGACCTTCTTCCCTTCTCCCAAAATAATCAGGATTTAAATACACTGATTGTCGATACTAACTCCTCATTGATTTTTGGAAATTGTTTCCTATTTGGTCTCCTTGTTCCCATTCTCTGAAAAGCTACCAAGTTTGATATTCCTAAAATACAGATATACTTATGACGTTCTTCTTTATAAAAATCTTCAGTGGCTCCCTACTGCTTCTAAGTTAATTAAAAAATCCCCAGGCTGGCATTTAAAGATGCACATAATTGGCTTCCCAAATACCATTCCAGTCTTACTTCACACAATTCTTTTCACTATGTTTTATAGTCCAAGTGGCCTGCTTATCATTTCTTAAACACAACATATCATCTGAATCTGCATTTACTTCTTCCCTCATAGGTCTGCAATGCACTGTTTTCTCATCTCCACTCTTAGAATCTCTACATTCTTATATTACTGCTCAGGTGCCATCTCCTACACTAGACCTAATCTTTTAGTGTTGGTTGTAGCTCAATCTCTTGAAATTACTTTGAATGACTGATTTTTATGGCCATTGTTTTCTCTCTCTCTCTCTCTCTCTCTCTCTCTCTCTCTCTCTCTCTCTCTCTCTTTCTCTCTGTCTGTCTCTGTCTCTGTCTCTCTGTCTCTCTGTCTCTGTCTCTATCTCTCTGTCTCTGTCTCTGTCTCTATCTCTCTGTCTCTCTCTCTGTCTCTCTCTCGGTCTCTGTCTCTCTCTGTCTCTCTGTCTCTCTGTTTCTCTGTCTCTCTGTCTCTCTCTCGGTCTCTGTCTCTCTGTTTCTCTGTCTCTCTGTCTCTCTCTCTCTCCTGTATAGCATAAGCTTTTTGAAGGTAGAGTATATATACGTTTTGTCTTTGTATCCACAGCACCTCGTATAGTTCCTTCCTATCACAAATATTTGTTTGTTGAAGTAGATACCATTACAAAACAAAACAAACAGTTCCGGAAGGCATTCCTTGACTTGTGAGGAATTATTCTACTCAATACAACCTGGGCATTCGCTACTCTGTAGTCACTGTCAAAGTGAACTTCTGTGCATTTCTTTTACCTTTTGGCAAGACCATACAGGCTAAAGTTACAGAGTATCTTAAAATATTCTATCCATCCTCATTCTTACGTTGTAATATCCTTATGTATTTTAGAATGTGTATCACAGAATCATAGGTAATTGAGTCTCCATCCCAGATAACTGTTGAAGGGTATGTTGGTAAATCTCACTGTTTCTTATCCATTGCTTCAATGGATCTTCTTCCAAAGATGTAGACTTCAAATCATCCAAACATTCTCTCCGTGTGACTCTACTATATTTTCCATGAAATCTTCCATAAAATTCTACCCATTGTGCAAAAAGACTTCCTGTGTTTGTTTTTGTTTTTCATCATAAAAGTGAAGTCCTTGAATTGTTTTCGTATATTCAATACAAAACCAGCTTACCTCCATTTTTGGTAATACATTTCTCAGATGATCAGAAAAAAACACTAACCTCTCTCTGCAAAGTATAATTGGTAATGTGTCATAGATGAGTTTTTCCCTCTATGTTCCTCACAGTTGCCCTTTGAGTCACCTACATTTTTAATTTCTGTGTAGACATTATAGACGTGGATAGCATAACCAGGAATATATTATAGCACCCTGAAAATATATGGCCAGTAACACATGTGTCTAGAGTTCACCTATTATATACCAATGTTCTGTAAGGGGAGAAACTTCACATGCCAAACATGGGAATTCTGACTGCTGAAATAAATACTGAAAGTCAGACTAATCCAAGAAAAATATTATTCCTAAATTCTTGGGTATTTTATAACAAACATTTTAATCCAGTGTGAAAATGTGTTTAAATTCTTCTTGGCACTGTTGAAAAGATTTTGAAATAAAATATGTCTCTTCAAATATGCTACTGTTTCGCTAATGATAAATTCAAAGTTTTCTTGTAGAAGTCGACTAGTTGAAACCAGTTGTATTTGTTCTGTTTGCCACAGTAGGCACTTGATTCTCCATCCACTCAGAAATGCCTCATTTCAGTGTGGAATAGTGTATAAAGTACTGGATTTAGACTCAGGAAGCTCTGGGGTCAAGTACTCTTTCCCATACTTCCTAGGTATGTGGTTATGGGCAAGTCAAACATGAACCTCAAGAAACTATGTAAGAGGTATTTACTAAATTATACCAACGTGCATAACATTATTATAGTATAGTAAGATAATATAAATCATAGGTGACTGATGCAATTGAAAATATGGCTTTTTTCCAAATAATACTTTTTTTTGTTTTAAAATTCTCATGTTGATGGAAGTCTTTCTAAAATATGTTGCACACTTCTCTGTCTTCTTAACCAAAACAACATATTATCGGCATGGCAGAATCCTCATCTGTACTATGCTATAGCACAGAGACACATTCCTGGTTCATTGAGGTGTATATGGGATGTTTGGGTTTTTTTCACTAAGTAGCCTCAGATCTCTGTTTTTTCTTAATTCTTGTATTTGTCTTTTTAAGTTGTTCTGTATCCTCTCTGGTATCAAATTATTAATTATCACTACTTGTTGCTCTCACTGGGTCTATCTTGAATTAGTTGCCTTTAAAAAATGATGAAAAAGAAAGGGAGGGAAGGAATAAGGAAAGAAGAAGGGAAAAAGAAAAGGAGGAAATAAAGAGAAGGGGGGGAGAGAGAGAGACAGAGAGAGACAGAGACAGAGAGACAGAGAGAGACAGAGAGACAGAGAGAGAGAAAGGAGAGAGAGAGACAGAAAGACAAAGAAAAGGTATGAAGGAGAGGAAGGAAAGAAGAAAGGAAGGAAGGAAGGAAGGTAGGAAGAAGTTAGAGAGGAAAGTGTCACTGTAGGATGATAAACCAGAGAAGCAAGATTAAGAATTATACTAAAAATAAAAGTAACTTGATTCTGAGCAAGGGTTAGATACATTTTGCAACATAGATTCTGATGGCTTGAAAGTCTTTTTGTTTCTTTCTAAAGTGTGGATTTTACTTGGAATAACCGAAATTTCTGAATATATGAATGTTGGATAATGCAAGTGGCATGATATAGCTCTATAATTCTATGAAGAGTGGGATATACAGAGCCATGTAGCTTTTTGAAATACATATGGCAAATAAACAAGACTCTGTCTTCAGAAAAGTAAGCAAAAATTATTATAGCTCCTGTTTATATAGCATTTGAATCTTTGTGTAGTATCTGCCTCTCAACAATCCCATGAGATAGATAATAGGAGTGGCAATGCAGCATTTGACAGAAAAAAAATAGGTTGAAGGGGTGACATGTCTTGCACAGTGCCACTAACTGGAAATACTACCTTTTCTCAACTTTAGGGCTGTATCCTTTGCTAGCAGAGGCAAATCACCTAAATTTAAATGAGAATTCTTGCTTTTAGGTAAATTACTGAGGGTTATTTTGTCTCCTCAATGACTGTGAAGTGTCCAAGGTAGATTCTGGAATTTAACAATGAATAAAGGAGATTTTGACCCAATGCAAAAATCACAAACTGATTATTAAATGGTTGACTTAATAGCATATTCAGATTGAATCTGTAATCACCAAGAAATATGCTGAATTCATTGAGGAGATGGTATGCCAGACTAATCTAATTTCCTTTTAAAAAGTGGGAAGGGGGACTAGAATATGAGAATAAAGAAATTCTGTAAACTTCTGACATTTGAATTTCAGTAAGACATTTGGCTAAATACCTCTTGATATCCTTGTGGACAATATATACAAATGTCTTTTGCCTAACTCCTACTATTTCTAGACATAGATGTAGCTACAGGGTCATACTTGCAGACAAAAATCTTCCTATCAGTGCAGACCAGTCTTTATCAGTAGCAACCCTGGGTAACTTGATATTATCATCATCATCATCATCACTAGCATTTAATTTATAAAGCAATTTAAGGTTTGCAAAATACTCTACATACATAATCCAATTTAATCATCACAAAAACACTGCAAAGAAGTTACAATTATTATCTTCCTTTTACAGATTAAGAAACTAAGACTGAGAAAGTTTAAGAGATTTGCCTAGGGTCACACAGCTAGTAAACATCCGAGACAGAATTTGCAATCATCTTTCCTCTCAGTCTATGCCCAACACATGCTCTGATGTACCACATAGCTACCTCAACCTTGCAGCCAATCCATTTGAAATCCCCACAATACACACACAGTTAACAGACCCAGCACCAGGAATCCATTCTCTCCCAAAGACAAAAAGATGATGCCTAGCCTCAGGCAAAAATAAATAGATTTGGTACCAGCATAGAAGTAAACACTTTACACTACAGGGATTTGACCCATTCTTGGAATCTGTGTCCTTGGCTTCCTTCAGAACCAATTTCACCCCTTCAAAGTAATCATGGGAAGCATGCAATTCAAATGTACACAAAGACTAGTAATATAGTATCAGGTTAGAGGGAGAGAAGAAATACAGGTAAAGTGGTAAGTGAAATTTGAGTATAGAGAGACGATTTTGATCTGAGACATTGGGGTCATGCAAAACTTCATAGAAGTGTTAGGAAATGAATTAAGCCTTGAAGGAAAGAAATGTCTTCAGTAGATATATAGTTGGGGTTGGGGGGAGGGGGGTGGCAACAAGATTCCTTCCAAATATAAAGAGTTTCATGAAAAGTTATAGATAGGAAATGGCAGATACAGAATGAGGGGGGAGTAAAAATGACACATTTTGGGTGGAATATAAAATGTATGAAGCAGGAAGATAACCATCTTCCTATTGATTCAGGATAGGTTGGATGGAGTTATACAATCAAGATACTTGAATGCCAGCCGAGGATTTAGACATTACTCAGTAGGGAACAGGGAATCACGGAAAGTTTTCAGTACAACTAAGTCCCAATTAGAGTGAATAAAGAATCCCCTTAGAGTCACATTGTTTGAATTTGCACACATATCTCCATTTGCCTGAAACCAATTACCATAGTTAATTTAATTATAACTTCTAGTAATGTGAATTCAATATATGTGACCACTTCAGGGAATTTATTATCTTCACTAATTGGGACCTAAAAGTATAGAAGAGGTTTGATCAGAGTAGTGTGAAGATTACTAGGGCAACGAGGTGAAAGATGGATTGAAGAGGAGATTAGAGGGAGACCAGTTAATGATTTTTTAAAGCACTGGCAAGAAAACATTAGTGTCACAAGGAAAATCTAGCCTTGAAATAAAAGGAGTGATGGAAGAGATGTTATAAGGGAGACAAAGAACACTTGGTGACTTTGGGGTGTGTGAAGTTGTGGAGAGAGAACAGTGAATGGGGACTCCTAGGCTATACTCTGGAGGAATAGGAAAATTACGCACCATACGATTAGTGAATTGGGAGGGAGAAAAGACAAAGATGATGAGTTCAATTCATCAATCGATATTATTGAGCACCAGTTATGTGCCATGATTTCTATTTTAGACATGTTAAATTTGAGATGCCAGTGAGATGTTCAGTGAAGCTATCAGACAGTCTGCCACGTAGCAAAGGAGTTCTGGGGAAAGGTTGGAAATATTGCCAACACTGGGAAATCGTCTGCACAGAGGTGGTAATTCAAATCATAGAAGTGGATGAGATAACTATGAGAGAGAGAGGGAGAAGGAGGGAGGGAGGGAGGGAGAGAGAGAGAGAGAGAGAGAGAGAGAGAGAGAGAGAGAGAGAGAGAGGAAAAGAGAAAGAGAGAGAGAGACTAGACTAGATAAGAAGATAATTGAAACGAAACATGATTGTAAATATTTAAGGAATAGGAGAAGATTGAAGCATTAGTTTGCAGAGGAGTCAGAGGAGGTACAAAGGGACCAATGAGAGTTTAGTGTTATAGAAACCATGAGTAGTTAACTCTGGGTAAGGAACTTGCTCTACCAATTCAGACCAGGCACCTAATTTGCCACTTAAAAATCTACAAGTGTTTTCTGGGGGCTGCTGTTATTCAGTCATTTTTAGTATTGCCCAACTCTTCATGACCCCATTTGTGGGTTTCTTGGCAAAGATGCAGGTTTGCCATTTCCTTCTCCAGCTCATTTAACAGATGAGGAACTGAGGCCAACAGGGTTAAGGTATTTGCCTGGGTTCACACAACTAGTAAGTGTCTGAGGTAGAAGTTCCCAAAGTGGCGATACTGCTCCCTGGAGGGTGCTGGAATGATTCAGGGGGGAAGGTAGTAGCCTTGGGTGCAACTGGGGGTCGTTGAACAAAAATAAGGGCATGGTGGAAGCATAAGAAGAGAAGAAGAAAATTTTGAAAAATCATTCATACATGTTTCATCTGTCGTGTAACAGAGTTAAAGTCGTAGTGATTACGTTGTTTTCGAAATGAACACACAAAATGCAAATTATAACCAATCAGTGGTCAAATTCACCAATAGGTCTTAACAAGGAAGTGTTGGCAGGAGAGTGTGTTGCACATTGTTCGGGAAGTCTAGCATACGACTGCAGGAATATGTGCATGTAATGACTTACAATGTGATACTATATGGTTAAATGATGCAATACTGCACCATCAAACTTTCAATGCAGGAAAACCCCCAACAAATTTACTATATGTGTGTGTGTGTGTGTGTGTGTGTGTGTGTGTGTGTGAGTGTGTGTATGTATGTATATATGTATACACACACACACACACATATGCATTCATATGTATGTATATATTGGAAATTATGCAGATTTTTAAAAAAGTTAAAGGGTTAAAGAAAGATTTCCAGAGGGGCACTGAGTTGTGTTTTTTTTTTTTTAAGGTGGTGGTAGGCAAATTAAGTTTGGGAACCTCTGGTCTGAGACCAGATTGGAACTCAGGAAGATGAATCTTTCTGCCTTCAAGTCCTGCACTCTATGCACTATGGTGCCACCTTTTCTGCCCACCATCCCTGGGGGACATTGAGAGGTTAAATAACTCACTAGGGGTCACATAGCCTGAGATGGTCAGAGATGAAGCTTATGTCCATGTTTTCCTGGTCAGTTCTCTACAAATTATGCCATACTGATTGATGAACAGGATCTCCATATGTCAGGGTACTTTTGAGTAGATATATACAAATAAAGACAAAGAAAATTCTTGCCTTTAAAAAGCTTACTTTCTAATAAGAGAAGATAATATATAAAAAGAAGCTGTAAATGGGGAAATATCTCCATTATAAATGTTTGCTCTATGCAAGTTTTCAATATGGCAAAATTAAATTAAAACAATTTAAAAGCCCTTTTTTTTGCTCTCTGATATATATGACCTGAGAGAAGGAACATCTATTATAAATATATTTTAAGAAGTAAATATAAACTGCATAAGTATACTTTGCAGGGAAAAAAAAGCCCCTATATTTTCAGCATACATTTCAAACAGATAATTCAAAATCCACAGTGAAAATTTGTTTTATTCTTTCACAGTCAAGGAATATACACCTAATCTTGGCTATCTTCCTCATAAATGCATTGTTCCAAAGATCAAGGAGACCAAGCCTGAGAAGTGAATGCATCACCACTTTTGGGGAAAAAAAAAATCTAAACTCAAGTTTAAATAATAGTAGTGCCTATGAGCACTGTTGGAGCCCGTGTTGACTGAATGGCGATAGATTGGGTTGGACATGTTAAATAAAGAAAGATATTTTTATTAGCACTTTTGAAAATCAAAATGATTGATATTGTCTTTTCTATATTGTCCTTTGTTTCCACTGTCTTTTTGTTGAATCATCCTTTAAACATTTTCCTTATACATTCCTGCTTCAAAGGTTCACTGTTGCTTATAGAATAAAATACTCTCCCATAGCTCCATCCTAATTTTCCAGCCTTGTGTCATTTACCTCCCCTTCATGATCATTATAGTTGGAAGCTAATAATTATCTGCCCTCTTTCATTTGCCCATGTTTGTAAGCTATCTCTAGCACCTCTGGGTGTTCCCTTGTGTTCCTTTACTCTATGCCTTCTTCATTTGAAGCCAAGATCAGGTGCTATCTCCATGATGAATGAATGAAAAAAAAGTTTTTATTAAATTCCTACTTAGTACTAGGCAATATTCTAGTGCTGAGAATATAAGTATCATATAATATAAGCACTGTAGTAAGATAATAACGTCTTCCCCCTATACTCCATGATACTGAAATATTATTACAGAAAAAATAGAATAAAAAAGGCTCAAAAGATGAACTTGAAAGAACTTTGTACTTTTACAGATTAGAAAAAAAAACATGTATTGTATATACATGTATATAACCAGCAATTTGCATAGATAATACATCTATATGTTTTGTATATATGTAGATATGTGTGTGCATGTATTTGTGTATATATGTATGTATGTACATATGTATATATAAATGTGTGTGTGTTTATGTATGTGTGTGTGTGTGTATAAAAAAACATACTTCTCTCTTCTTAGCAGAGAGATAGGGACTAAATGACTACTAGGACAGAAAGTTACATAGACTGTTAAGAAGCTATCATTTTATTGACCGTTTTTCCTTAACTGATTTTTTTTTTGTTTGAAAGGAAGATTCAATGAGTGAGGGAAGAGGTAGAATTTCCAGAAATTATTGTGATGTAAAAATAAAAGTCATTAATAAAACATGGAATTAGACCAAACCTATAATTTGGCTGGTTTAGGAAATTCAAGTGAGAAATCACTTTCTATCCCTACATATAAACAGCCATCTATACATTGTCAGCTTAGGGATTCATTTTGGGCTCCAAGAGATTAAGTAATTTGTCCAGAATCACACAGCCAGTACATGTCAGAAGTAGGATTTGAACCTAGGTCTTGTTAACAAAAGGCGACATTGCCTTGCTCAATAGTATTTAAAAAAAAAATATAAAGTCACAAATAACCAGTTCACAAATGACCTTGATTTCTTCCCTGTCTGGGGTCTTAGAGAGGAATAAAGGACTGGAGGAAAAAGGAACATGTGAGAGATGTGATAAAAGATCTAAACAGAAAAGGGACATGTGAGAGATGTGATAAAAGATCTAAACAAAATATTAAGTGAGAAATGAATCCGTTTCCATGATCAACTTTTAAAAAATCTTTTTTCAGTTTAATGACAGGCATATATGTGTGTTTAACATATATATATATGAATATATGTATATATGTATATATGCATATGTAATATTTTACCATTTCAAATCTCTTTCCTATGTACCATAATTCAAAAGTGCTAATATAATTTAAGCAGACTAATTACCCATTAATGAATATTTACATGGCTTCCTCTTTAAAGTGTAAAGCAGAAAAAACTTCGAACTTGATGAAAATTAATGACTTCAGTGATACAAATTTAAAAAAACTTCTGAATAGTGAATGGGAAAAATGATTTGATGAAACATCATTGATGTTAAACTCATGTGGCATACAAGGAAAAAAAGTTTTAAAGCATTTTTTCAAGTTCTTTGACTCTAAGAAGCAAAACACGGACCCAAATGTATAGGGAAAGAGTGCTTGTGTCAATTTCTATGATTTCTATCACACATGTTTCATCATCCAGATCTGGTGAGAATCTCCCAGTCCATAAAACACTAGAAGAGAAAACTGTGAAGAAGGCTGCACACACATTTCAAAGAGCTGTTGAGATTGCAAATCACTCCTGACTCACTTTTGTGTTTACCCAGATAATACTTAGCACTTACACAGGGCTTTAGAGCTTCAAAGAGCCTCCAAACTTTAACTAATTAAGCCTTACGATACCCGGTGAGGTAGTGATAAGAAACCCCTTGAAGAGAGCATCTAACTGTATAATTCACACTTGCCTGTATAGAATGCAGTCTAGGTGCCATGTGGTCTTTTTCTCTCTTTATATTTCAATAAACCTGCAGGGAGATGATATGTGAATATATGATGCATACCAATCTGGAGAGTGAGTGAAATAATATGCACTTTTTTTAGGTTGTGTCCAAAAGCTCATAGAGAAAGATAAATTTATTGCTAACACATGAAAAACACCTGGGTCTCTCTGCTACACTTGCTTTTCTCATGCATTTTACATCTTATTCTCAAATTTTCCAGTAGAGGACTTTTGCGATTAGTGGGCAGAACTTTAAAAATAGGAAAGGTATAGTATATATACAGACTATTTTTATGTTTTATTTGTCACTTATTCTAATCTTTCCTAAATTCATTCTAATTCTCACCAAAACTTGTTAATGCCAGTTTATAAGTAAATTCAAATTAAAATCATACCCTGGTAGTGCCATCTTTAAATGTGCTTTTCACTGCTGTGTCAGGAGTTGTCTCTAGTGGGATACCCTGGTCTCTTTGTAGTTAGCTCTATGTAGCAGACAAGACATGTCAATTTGTTCATGGGATAAAGGTCAGTTTCTAGACACTTTGTGCTTCATCTATTAAAACTCTTATTCACAGGAGGAAAGCTCCGCAATCTGGTTTTCTTATTTGGTTATAAGATAGATTTATCCCTTTTGTTCCTAGAGAAATCTGATTACCGCAAAATTATCATCTCTAAGAAAAAGAAATTATGAAACATCTCAGGCTTGACTGGGCATTTTCCAATTAGGTGCCTTAATTTCTATGGCACCAACAGTATTGCTCTTCCTGTGTGTTGCCACCTCTCTCTCTCTCTCTCTCTCTCTCTCTCTCTCTCTCTCTCTCTCTCTCTCTCTCTCTTTCTCTCCTTCCCTCTTTTTTCTCCCCTCTCTCTTCCTCCCCTTTCCATCCTACAACTTTAGAATTCACACAGCAGAAGCATCCTCTGATTGGATGAGTCTTCTCTAAACTTACATTTAAGGTTGGCTCCAAGGCTAGATATCTCTTCTTTACCTGCCAGTCTCCATGCCAAATGTCTCTGTAATAAACCAGCCTAGGTACCTTTTCTCCCCCATTCCTCCATCCCTACCTTCCATTTCAGTATCTTATATGTTATCTTCTCTATTAGGATATAATCTTCTTGAGGGCAGATACTATCTTTCTTTATGTTTGTTTTTTGTATTCCCAACTATTAGCATAGTGCCAGGCACACAGTAATTAATGCATATTAACTGACTGACTCTCCCTGCATGAAAATTCCTAGTTATGGCTCTGCCTCTATTTTGTACAAATGGCACCATGAAGAAAAATATAGTATAAGAAAAAATCAGCTATTTTTTCCCCCTTATACCATTTCCCCCCACCTTTCACTGGGTCCATATTCAGCATGCAGAGGATGATCATGGGTTCTTAGATTATTTTGGAGGGGGGAGCAGATATGCAATTTTGCTAATGTAGTGAATCCTTAGCAATAAAATGTCCAACAATACAGAATGGCACTAACTCTTCAATTTGGAGCTTTTGAAATTTGACCAGGGCATGGAGAGTTTAAATGATTTGCCCATGGTTATATAAGCTATATGACTCAGAGGTAGAATTTGAACTGAGTTTTTCCCAACTTATTACATCATGTTGGTTTTAATTGCTTATATTTGGAATTAAGTGCATGAAATGTAAAAAACAAAAACATAATTCCCACACAATTTAAGTAATAGTAGTAGCAGCAATAGCAGCAGCAGCAGCAGCAGTAGTAGTAGTAGTGGTAGTAGTGGTAGTAGTAGTAGTAATAGCAGTAGTAATAGTAGTAGTAGTTGTGGTAGTAGTAGTAGTAGTAGTAATAGTAGCAGTAGCAGTAGTAGTAGTAGTAGCAGTAGTAGTAGTAATAGCAGTAGTAATAGTAGTAGTAGTGGTAGTAGTAGTAGTGGTGGTAGTAGCAGTAGTAGTGGTAGTGGTAGTAGTAGTAACAGTAGTAGTAGTAATAGCAGTAGTAGTGGTAGTAGTGGTAGTAGTAGTGGTGGTAGTAGTAGTAGCAGCAGTAGTAGTAATAGCAGTAGTAATAGTAGTAGTAGTTGTGGTAGTAGTAGTAGTGGTAGTAGTAGTAGTAGTAGTAGTAATAGTAGCAGTAGCAGTAGTAGTAGTAGTAGCAGTAGTAGTAGTAATAGCAGTAGTAATAGTAGTAGTGGTAGTAGTAGTAGTAGTAGTAGTAGTAGTGGTAGTAGTAATAGTAGTAGTAGCAGTAGTAGTAGTAGTAGTAGCAGAAGTAGTAGTAGCGGTAGTAATAGTGGTAGCGGTAGTGGTAGTGGTAGTGGTAGTGGTAGTAGTAGTAGTAGTAGTAGTAGTAGTAGTAGAAATGAAATGTAGAGAATTTGAAAGTGTGTAAAAATGAGCCCTGTCATGATAAAATAATTATATTTGAATTCTTGGAGTTATTATTATTAAATAATTCAGCTTCATGTAATAATTTCTAGTTCTAGGAAATTATCTCTTTAGATGAATATCTGCAGTAAGTTTGAACAGAGGACTAGGGAAAACAACATAATTAATGAAAGTTGTCTGGTCATTTTGCATTCATAATACATGTAAATATATTTCAAATTTAAATATTGCAGGGAATTATGTTGACAGTTGCATACCAGATAGATAAAACTACAGAAGATAAATGATGGTATCTACTATGTAACTGTGTGTAATTACAATGTAATTTTAGCTATTATAGAATAGACACATAATAGAATGCTTCAATAGAATATTTCAATTAGTATTATACATATGATAGAATATTTAAATATACTCTTTCGATGAGTAGAACAGATGCATAGTAAAATATTAAAATAGAATGTTGCAATAAATTAATGAAAAATTTTTAAACACTAACTATGCACCAAGCATTGTGCTAGGTACTGGATATACAAATACACACACATACACACATATACATATGTGTACACACGTATATACATGCATAGATACACATACATGGACACATATATACATACACACATATACGTGTATAGTTCCTGTGCTCGTTAGGCTTTACATTCAATCAGGAGAGAAAAAAAAATATATAAATGCATACATACAAGGTAATTTTGATGTACTAGAAGCTGAGCAGGAGGGAGTCAGGGTAAAGAAGGTGGTACCTGAGCAGATATTTGAAGGAAACAAGTAGTTCTAAAATGGAGATGTGAGGAGAGGCTACATGGGTTGCATAGCCTAGGAAAAGAGATGGAGTTCCATGTGTGAAGAGCAACAGAAAGATGAGTTTGTTTCAACTAAAGAATATATGAAAAAGAGTAGTGTCTCATAAGCCTAGAAAGATATGTTGGGTTTGTCCTTCATTCTCGAAACTATAAATGAGATCATGAGGGCGATGTCTTGACTTGCCCATGAATTGGATTTAAGTGAGGCAGAGTTGTGCAAAATCATCAGCCTCACTCTCCTCCAGAGTTGTTGGAGTTCAGTGGCAAGACTGGTGATGGCCCACCCAAGTTTGGTTTAAAAGTAAAATAGAAGAATATGTCTCACAATAGAGAGAGGGCAGTGGTATTCAGTTTTTATTTTGCTTCTTTTTTCTTCTACCACAGGGAATGACTTTTGCTCTAGAAGTGACAGAACAAAAAAAAGAACCAAGAAAGCATTAATACCAAAGATAAGTAAGGAGACAGTAGGAGAGTGTCAGTTTGCCTGTTGTGAATTTACCTGAACCAGATGAATTATATCTTCAAGTTCTCAAAGAACTAGTATGTGTGATTGCTGACCTACTGTCAGTTCTACTTGGGAAATCATGGAATATAAGAGAAATGCCACAAAAATTGGATGACAGATGTTCCAGTTTTCAAAGAAAAGGGAAGAAAATAATGGAAACTAGATACCATGTAGCTCACCTTACATTCTTAAGAAGCTTTTAGTTAGTATTAAAGAGATGATTGGTGAACTTCTAGGAAGAAAAACTGTGATTACAAAGGGCTCAGCATGGTTTCATCAAAAACAAGCCATGCCAGACTAAGATTGTTTCCTTTTTTTGATAGGAATATGATAATATTAGATGAAGGGAATACTGCGAATATAATTGACCTAAATTTTAACAATGTTTTCCAGAAAACTGCTCATATTATTCTTATGGAGGAGCAATAACTTGTATTTTGGACCCATTGAGTTTGTGATCTTTATACAACATCAAATTGGAAATATTTAATAGTAGATGATTTGGGATTGGTAATTAGTAGAGGGCTTGAGATACAGATCATAGCATCAGCTAATTAATCATTGAAAACATGTGAGCTTATGTGTTCATCAAGACCAAGTGCAGAGACAGATGAAGAGGGCCAAGTTCAGGGCCTTTATAGGGTAAACCAAAGTTTGTGGGCAGGAATGGGTGACAAGACAGAGGTCAGATAGAAGTGCCACAGAACAGTGCCATAAAAAAAAGAGGAAAGGTGGCAACACAAAGCCTAACAGTCTCATATGATACAGAGAGGTAAAGAAGGATGAGAATAGAGGGAAAAAATTTGAAATATGATGAAGACTTAAAATCTATCAGCAATTGAGATCATCAGTTACTAATTCATATTAAAAAACACCAACAAAATATTTATTAGATACCTATGTACCAAGTATGTACATGGAATTTAATCTTGAAACAATTTGAAGCAAGAAAGAACATTTTTGTTAATACTTTACAGTGCAAAGTTGCAAGGTTCCACCTTTCTTCCTTCTTCAGTGACTTAATGAATGATGCGTGACTGAATGAAAAGTACTTATTAAGCATGTGTGTGTCAGACAGTGAGCTAAATTCGAGTATATACATATATAAAAGATATAGTCTCTGTCTTTAAGGACATTCTAATAAAACTAGATGATGCATACAAGGGGTTAGTGGACAGGTAAGTGTGCTTTGGTCTGGGAAGTCACAGGGATGGTGAGTGTAGCCACATAACAGTAAATTGATAGATCCTTTCTTGAAGCAATGGTCATACCTCTCAGTTTGAAGAAGAACCTATGCCAGCTATATTCACCTCTAATCCAGCTCAGCTTCACATGGCCGCCATGCGGGTACCTTGCCCTCCCTCTCATTTTACAACTTCCTTTTGTGTGTTATCTGTCCCTCTGTAGACAAAAGTTCCTGCAGGACAGTGACTGTCTTTATTTTTCACTTGTAATTTGTATTCCCAGCCTTCTGCTTTGCACTGAATAAGGTCTAATAAATACTTTATTTTATGCAAATGCTAATCTAATCTAATCTAATCTAATCTAATATTGCTTTAATTACTGGGTCTAAATAAAGAACCAGAATTTAAAAGAGTTAGGCAGATCCATGACAAAAAGATAGCTAAATTGTATAACTGGATGGGATGTAAAGCACAGTCTAATTTGGTGTATGGGCTTCAGCTATGCAGATTTACCAATCAGGACAGCTTAACCTGCTGGTTCTGGGATTTGAGAAGTTCCATAGATTAGCTCTGCCAAGGTGAGTTCTCAAATAGGGATAGGAGAGTAAAGATGAGAGACATCTGGATGTCTTTCAAGGCTTTATTTATTTTATTTATCTTACAAAATATTTTCATTGATGTAAAGGATGACCAGTGAGGAAAGTCCGTCCTCCAATCTAGTTCCAACTGTTTTACAACATGTGCTTTCAGACTTACCTGGTTCACTGAGAGCTTAAGGGACTTTCCTAGAAACACACACCTAGAAACTATCAGAGGCTGAACTTGAACCCAAGTCCTTCTGACTCACAGGATGTATCTACTATGTCACGCTGCCTTTACATGAGACTACTCGGTCAACATGGAAGCAAATGTTCTTAACTGGAAATATTGGGCAGCTTTGATGCAAAACAGTTTTTACTAGCCTAAAATCTTCTGATATCACAATTTCTTATTTATTTTCTGTTTAAATTGTAATTTGTGGTTCATGTTTTGTTTCTTTCCTTCCTTTCTTTTATATTTTTCTTCTTTCTTTCCTGCTTTATTTTCTTAATTCCCTCTTTCTCTATTTTTTGTCTTCCTCTTTTCCTTCTTTCTTTCCTTCTCTTTCTTCTATTTTCCTTTCTTCTTTCTTCCTTGCATGATTCCTTCTATTTTCAGTTCCAGTGTGATCTGTTACCCTATGTAGACATGTCCAGTGAGATGAACCATAGCATTTCTTTCAAGGTAAGGTACTCTTCACAATGAAAAATGTTTTAACTCTGTCCAGTAGATCATTTGATTTCACATGTGTCTGCTTCTCATCTATATTAGAAAAGAAATTCCTATGAAGGCCAACTATTCACTTGGTAGACTCCATT
Source organism: Pseudochirops cupreus (assembly GCA_028627135.1). Classification (NCBI taxonomy): domain Eukaryota; kingdom Metazoa; phylum Chordata; class Mammalia; order Diprotodontia; family Pseudocheiridae; genus Pseudochirops; species Pseudochirops cupreus. The sequence goes on from CM053580.1 coordinate 41,974,153, forward strand.
TCCACAGTTTTCTTAACTTCAGTGCTTTATGGTCATAGAATAAGAATGCCTTTATATGAACTCATTTCTAATTATAATATTTTTATGTCAAGGTGTTATAGCATTTGAAATTTATTTAAAATAGAACACAAGACAGAATCGTATTAAAACTGTGAGTCTACAGTAGCAAAAATAGAACAAATGGGTCAAAATATCTACAGGAATTGGAAAATAGAGAGACGTGGATATTACACATTCATTTGAAACTAATGTATCCTTCCTTGACGAGTATTGAAATATATCCCACATAATTTAAGCTAATGAGACCAGCGAGGTTCTATAATTTTGCGTCTTCATATTTTGTTGTATTTATGACTTACCTAAAGCAAAATCCTCAGGTTGGAATTTATAAGTCTTTCATAATCTGACGTTAGCCTGCCTTTCTTTGTTTATTTTACATTATTTCCTTTCATATGCTCTTATTTTTTCCAACTAAACTACCCTAGTCTACTTCCTATTCTCTGATCTTCAGGTTCCCTCTCCTACTTATTTAGCTTTGTACATGCTGTCCCTCATGCCAGGAATTGACTGTTTCTTCTCATCTGCCACTGAAAATCCTTGGCTTCCATCAGGGCTCATCTCATGTGCCACCTCCTGATTCTTCCTAACTGTTAGTCTTCTCTCTTTTCAAATTATTAGATATATTTATCTCATAATGTTTCGTAGCCTCTAGTAGAATGGGAGATTATTAAAGTCAATCTCTTTTCCATTTTTTCTTTACATTTCCAGTGCCTAGCACCAAGTATTGTATATAGTAGGTGCTTACTGATGCGTGATGTATTGGAAAAAAACCTCTAGACACTATCACGCTTTGTCCACATTACTTCTTCAGTAATATTGGATTATATAAGTCAAGGAAATCAATGTTTAAAAGATTTTAATTTGATTCTCTTTCAACCTCTATCTTCCTTGAAGTGGTCTATGCTACTCATAATCTTAGCTTTTTCCCCCTCATTCCCTTCAACTACTGTATCTTTTTTTGTTGTTGTTGTATTAAATAAGAGGATGTTATTCATTCCAACATGGCTTGAAATGCAAACTGCTTTTCTCCTTTCTCTTCTCCATGCACAAGAAATTTCCCTTCTATGCAGATTTTATTTCTTTTCCTCCTTTCACTAAGAACTGGATGAATCAGATTTAAAAGGATTCAACATAGCTTTGAAAAGAACACAAATCCAATTCCTCATTCCCTCCACGTTTCTTCCCACCAAAGGTAATAACCACCCAACCTGGAGACTAGAAATATGGTTTGTTCATGATCCCTTTTCCATTTTGATACAGTGAAAAGAGTGTTGTGGTTTTGGAATCTGTGGACTTGGGTTAAATCCTAGCTTGGATACCACCTTAATGTGTGACCTTGGGCAAGTCTTTGCACTCTTCTAGCACGTCTTCAAAAATAAAATAAGTTGGTTGGATCAGAAATCTTTTCTAACACTGTGATATTATGTGTGAAGCTCTGATTAAAATGTTACCCTGGAGGCCCCTCTGGATACACTTGATTGTTGAGAATGTCCATTAAGGATAGTTCTGAGAAGTCTTTGTGGAGTTTCTGATTTCACACAAAAGATAAATTTCGCGAGTTGAAAGATTTTTGTTTTGTTTTTATATGCATGTTCCTTCCCACCTCCACCCCCAATCTGTAAATGCTAGATTAGTACAATAAATACAGTGGCCTTTTTATCCAAATGAACTACATCATTCAAAAAAAACAGAAAAAGGAAAAGAAAGTGACAACCCCTAATGTACCTTTTGGTTCCTTCCCTGCAATTATGCTAACAAGTATCATGCTGAGAAAAGATTAGCCCTGATGGACAATCAAAGACAATGCTTCCTTCCTGGTAAAAAGGTGTGAAAAGATAGAGGCCCCAGGGCTGCTGTTATTAGGCAGACCTGCAGGAGGCCCATAGGACCAGCTAGTAAGTTAGCTCAGGAGATGCTAAAGTGTAGAAGATGCTTAGTCACTATTAAAAGCTCTTCAGTGCCATCATATATCACCTTTGATTCGGAAGGGAGAGGGAGTGAAGCCACAATGCAGATATTCCCCTGACAGGTTCTTTTTGGTGTTTATCACCCAGTGTGGCAGCCAGGACACCTGGCTGAGTAAAAATCCCAGTGGGAGATGAGCACTTGGCTGAACAGAACTCGGGCACTCACAGGCCACGAACGAGGGCTGGGGGGCAAGGTACAGCCAGAAAGCTGGGATGGATTTTTTTTTTTGACCTAACAATGAAAAAAAAAAAGGCAAGAAGGTTTAACCAATATTGTTCTGTAGTCTGTGAGATGAGAAAATAAAATTAAAAGCCAAAAGCTGAATGGTTCCAGAAATCTTTTTATTTTTCTACTTTCAAACTGCCCCAAATCATAAAGTGTCACAAGATTATCTGAGAAATGGAACAAAGGGTGCTGTAAGTTCTTAATCATATTATTAAGTGACTATGATATATTTTTTCATATCATTTATATGTTTCGGTTCATGCTTTATTCAAACTCTCTTCTGCAAATATTGTCCTTAGTATCAAAGAGTATTGTAGAAAAAATGGTTCCACTTTATTTCCTCTTTAGGGCTTGATGTTTATATTACCTCTCAAAAATCAGTTTTGAACTTTTAGGGAGAGCCTCAAGGAAACCCCACTTGAGAACCATTTGTCAGGGGTCCTTTATTGTATAGACTATTGATATTATTCTGGGAAGCTCACAGCTCTAAGAGAACATTAATCATGCAGTACTAAGTCAACACTTCTTGTGCATCAAGAGCATGGCTTAAGTTACATTCCATCCAGACAATGTGAAATAAAAATATTGTATCTTAGGAATGGGTATCTAATACAAACTTTATTAATGTACCTCCCAGAGACTGCTCAGAGGCAAAGGTGACCACCAGGGCAGAGGTGGATGGTTACAAGCTGCCTCTGTGAACATCTGTGTAAATAGTCGAATGGTGGGCCACTCCAAGTTCCCAAGGCTGTATGCTCAGAAATTAAACTACAAAAAGCCAGGTCTATAACTGTACAAAAAATTGCCTAGAGAATCTCCACCCCTTCTTCTTACCCCCTACTATTTCTGGTGCTGTTAAAAGGTGGGAAAAAAAGCCTGGAGACCACCAAGGAAGAAAGGGGCAGCAGGAGGACACAGGCATAATGAATTTAAAGGATGCCTGCATACAGTGGTTAGTGTTCATGTCTGTATTCTGCTGGAGCAATATCTTTGTGTGTAGACAATACCGAGTTGTTAAGCTTGCACCTTGAACTTGAACATAAAAAAGCAACATCTTTTACCAAGTCATTTGTTTCTTATTATTTTCCCAATACCTTTGGTGACTAAGAGGATAATCTTAATTAAAAAACAAAACAATAGGGTACTGGTAATAGTAGCACCTCTGAGCACCATTTCTCTATTGAGTGGCCCTGCCTCCATTTCAAAACATTGTAAACTTATACCTTTTTCATGAAACTTGTATCTAAAGGAGACTTTTTTGATCAAACAAAATAATTAAGCAGAAAAAAGAAAGGGCCACACTTTTGAACTTAATATGCCTCTCAACATTGACACTTTACTTTCTCATACCATTCCAATTCTAACATGTTATATTTTTTAAATGTTTGTCTTCTCTCACATTTATCAGCATCATAGCCCTTTTTCTTTTCTTTTTTTTTTTTTTTACAACATGATAAAGTGGAAAGAACCCTGAATGCGGACTCAGTTGACCAGGATTTGACTCTGCATTTATTAATATGTGTCAATACATTATAGAGACTGCTAAATAGTGCAGTGGATAGAGCACTGTGCCTAGAGTCAGGAAGACCTGAGTTCAGATATGGTTTCAGATACCTACCAGCTGTGCAACCCTGGGAAAACTATTTAACTTCTACCTTAGGTGTTCGTTTTTTGTTTTTTTGACTGTGCAATGGGAATAATGATAGCACCTACTGCCCAGCTTTGTTGTATAGGTAAAAAGTCATAATTTTTTAAACATATTTTCACATTAGTTATGTTGTAAAGAAGAATTAGAACCAATGGAAGGAAACATGGGAAAGAAGACACGAAACAACAACAATAAGGAGAGCAGATAGTCAGCTGCGATCTGCATTCAGGCTCCATGTTTCTTTCTCTGGATGTGGATGACATTTTCTACCATGAATCTTTTGGAGTTGCCTTAGATCCTTGCCTTGCTGAGAAAAACTAAGTTGCTCAAAGTTAGTCATCACACACAGTAGCTGTTACTATGTACAGTGTTCTCCTGGTTCTGCTCACTTCACTCAGAATCAGTTTGTATAAGTCTTTCCTGGTTTTCCTGAAGTCAGCCTGTTCATCGTTTCTTGTAGCACAATACTTTTTCATTACATTCATTTACCACACCTTCTTTAGCCATTCCCCAATTGATGGCTATCCCCTCAACCTACAATTCTTGGCTACCACAAAAAAAAAAAGCTGCTATAAACATTTTTGTGCATGTGGGTCAAAAGGTCATATTTTTTATGAAGTATTTTGTGCGGTGCCTGACACATAAAAGGGACTTTGTAAATGCCAGTTTTCTTACTTTCATCAACAGCAAGCCACTTAAATTTTTAAGACTTCAATTTTCTTGTAAAAGGGAGATAGTTATATATGTAGTAGCTAATAAGATTTTTTTTTTAAATCAAGTACTGTATACATAGGCATGCAAAAAGCCTAAGTGAGGAACACTAGCACATCCTGGGGCATGTATTACCACTGACAATTTGGGCTCTTACTTTTTTCAAAACACGTTCTACTCCCTTTTGGGCTCTTACCAAGACACATTCTGTTCCATTTGGGGTTCTTACTAAAACATATTCTACTCCACTGTGGGCTATTACAAGATCCGCTAGATCTACTCTCTTTCACATGCTTGGTGCTTTATGAATGGGAACCATTGCAATCTATTATTTTCCTATAATGAGCTAAATAGTTTCTTCCTAGGACAGACATATTTTCTTTACCATCACTGTCTCTGCAGAGATTGCATGAAGATTCTCTGTTTCAGATATAGGTTTGCCCTCAAGGAAGTGGAAGAGTCATCAGGTCTAACTTCCTCATTTTTCCAAATGAGAGCACAGTGCCAAAGATGAAGGGGCTGACACAAGGTCACACAGTTAAGCTAGGTTTAGAAACCCTACTTCTTAACTCCAATCACGGTGCTCTAATTAATGAATATTCATTATGACTATGGGCCAGGCTCTAGCCCAGGTGCTTGGGGTCTTATTGAGAATTTATTGCTGCTAGTTTATATTTCTCACAATAACCCTATGAGGTGTATAGTGCAGGGATTTGGGGCTCCATTTTAGAGATCAAGAAATGGAAATGCAAAGAGGTTAAATGACTTGACCTTGAACACAGATACAAGATGTCAGAGCTGGGTTTCAAATTCACGACAACTGGCTCCAAAATGTTGTTTTTTCTTTTTTTAAAATTAAATCTTTACTTTTTGAATGAATAGAAAATTTACTGTCTTTTCCTTTTACTCTCTAGCCCATTGGAAAGAAAAAAAGGAAAAAAAGGTAAAAATGTATGTAGGATCAAGTAAAAGAAATTCCCTCAAAGTGTCTCATTTTGCACAATTAATCTATAGGCTTTCTGTCAGGAGGTAGATAGCAATCTTCATTATTACCCCTCTCAAATTATGGGTAGTTAGCTGTGTAAATTAGAATTCTTACCAGGGTTAAAAGTAGTTTGTTTTCAGTGTCGTTATTATATTAGTTGTTCTCATGATTCTACTTATTTCTTTCTTCATCAGCTTATTCAAGTCTTCAGAATTGATTTTATAATATCCATGTTATCGTGTAGAGCATAATATCCATATATTATACTATACATGTATATTATATTCTTCCTGCATTAGTTCATACAAATCTTTCTAAGTCTTCAAAAGCATCTACTTCCTGTTTCCTTATGTCTTACAACACAATAGTGTTCTATTATACTTAATTACAGCAATTTGAGGACAGCTAAGTAGCAAAGTGGACAGGGGGCCAAACCTGCAGTCAAGAGCACCTGAGTTCATATCTTGTTTCAGATACTTACTAACTGTTATCCTGGGCAAATCACTTAAGCCTGTTTGCTTCCGTTTCCTCATCTGTAAAATGAGTTGGAGAAGGAAATGGCAAACCCCTCAGCTTCTTTGCCAAGAAAACTCCAAATGGGGTCATGAAGGGTCCAACATAACTGAAAAATAACTAAAAACAACTACCACAATTTGCCTAGCTCTTATTCCATGGATGGTGTCTCATTATCTTCCAGGGTTGTTGGGGGATTTTGCGTTACCACAAAAAGAGCTGTTATCAATATTTTTGTGCACATGAGATCAAAGGATCTCTTTTGGGTATAGGCCTAGTAATGATATAGCTGAGTCAAAAAATATTTTCCCTACTACCTCTTGCTGCCTCTTGCTATAACCATTGTGGTGCCTAATGAATGGATAAGGAGTTTGAAATGAAATATCTATTAATGTGGTTAAGAGTGACCTGAATCTTGAAGTTAATAATATTATGAGTTCTGGAGATAAAAATAGAGTTCTGGGTTATGTGAATGATGGTAAGGTTTTGAATCATATGATGGCCTGCCCTATGGGAGAGGGAAGAGACGTTTTTCCCAATAGAGACGATGAATCAAGTAGACATGTAGACAAGTGAAGAATCCAGGAAGAAGAAATTGCTGCTCTAGTGACGGAAAGACTAGGAACCTGGAATGCTGAATGAAAGAATAGCACCCCCCCCCAAATCAACCAGGTTCCCAAAATTCAAGTCAATTCAACAGGATTAAGCACCTGTGCTATGTCCAGACGCTGCGGCAAGCACTGGAGCATAAACAACAAGGAGGACCAGAACACCATTTCAAATGAGAATGAATATAGGCAAAGAAGTGTGGAAATACTCAAACCTTTTCCCTGGAAACAGAGCTTAAATTACACAGCAACTGGATACATGGGAAGCCATGAAAACTGAAGTAAACAACAACAAAGTTGGAATGTTCTAGAGAAAGGTATGAGGGAGAGGGAATGAACTACTAATAGCCGTGATCTGAGGGGTTAGGTAGGCTATATAAAGAAACTTAAGCCCTTAAAAAAGGCTTAGGGTCTTGAGGAGAAAAGAATCACACACACATAAAAAGTAAGAGAACTCACAAACAGTTTGATGCCTATATATCCCACGTTGCATGCAGTATGGTGCAGTTGGAATAGTGTTAGCTTTGGAGTCAAAGGACCTAAGTTCTAATACTGACCCTGACTATTCTACCTGTGTTAGGTTGGTCAAATTACTTAACCTCTTTTTGTCTCATTCTCATCAGCATTAAAATGACAAGACTGAATTATATGATCTTTAGGGTCTTCTAGTAATAAGTCTATGATCTTATGATTTAATGATTATTGGAGTGGCAGATATGGAAAATATGAAAGTATTTTGAGAAACAGAAATATTAGGTCCATATCAGTGCATCTGATTTTATGATTGATTCTGATTCTAGTTATTGAAGTTTCAAATATGAAACAGTCCAAGTAGCAGATAATTAGCAATGAACAACTAGGAGAACCCAGATCCTGAGCCTCTCACTGATTGATCCCCTACCTTCCTGTTCCTTTCACCTTACTACAGGGACTTCCTTCCTTCCTTGCTTCACCTGGAAGAATGGTTATCTAAACAACAACCAAATGGGGACTCTGGAGAGACATCTAGTTGCTTACTGAGTAGATGCAACAATTCGCTGTCCTATGGCTAAAAAAACCTTTAATTCTTCAAGTTCCTGTGATTTGGAGTCTAAAACTGTATAAACAAAAATTACTTTCCCCCTTTACTACTTCTGACTTTTTGGGCACCATTCACCTCAGTTTAACCACTCCTGTGTCTCTATCCCAAACTATCCTGCCTTTCATTGTACCTTAAAGGACTACTTTCTGTTGTTAACAACTGGGCCTTCATATCACTTCTCTTCTTATGCTCTTTCCATATAATCAAAGAAACCTGGTTCCTTTCAAAAGACCACCTTTTGCAGCACAGGACATTTCTCTCATGTCCCCTGACATGTTGGACCAGGGAAAATCTTAAAACTACTCATTGATCTATATACCACCTGTAGACTCTTCTCTTCACACCATCATTTAACAATTTCTTTTCCTTCGTGAAATCAATCCATCCAAATTTATCACCCTATCTTGATCATGATAGCAGTTATCTACCAAGGCCCAAGTAATTCCCTCTTCTCTTTCTAAGAGTTCAGTACCTGAATTATACCCATCTTTCCAGCCCATTCCCATAGACCTGGGAAATTGAATACACATGTTGATGTCTTCTCAAACACAATGGCCTCCCAGTTCAGCAGCCTCCTAAATCCCCATGACCTTCTCTTTTATTCAAACTCAGATTCATTAAGGAATGACTTTTTTTCATCAGCTACATCCCACCTCCAAACTTTATAACTTTGAATTCTTCTATCCTTAATCTACTTATGTTCCATATTTCTTTGTACCTCAAGACTTCTAAACCTATTTATTTATCCTTATTGCAAGCTCTGGTGACTCTATGCCTTCCTATTTTCCTTTCTTTCTTTCTTTGTCTTTCTCGCTCCCGTATTTTTACTCTCCTCCCTTTGAAATTTATAGTTAATTGAATCAAGTTCACACTGTCCTCTACCCTTGAATCCCTTGATTCCTTTTCTTATACCTACTCATCCCTTTTCAAATACCCAATCCCAGATTATCCCATTTTTTATACATGTGCTACTGAAGAGTTCTGGAAGAAGTCATGCAACCATATTGATGGGATCCACCACCAATTTGTTATATAATCTCAACTAAGCTCTTAAAGTTATATAGAAATAATTTTATTCTTTATTGTAATAATTCTTTATCAAATTCCTCACTGTATTTGTCCCAGTCCTTCTCTTCAACTACCAAATTATCTCACCCATTCCCTCTCAACAGTGAACATTATCTCATCTTTTGCTAATTATCATGAGCTCCTTTCCACTTTTGCACCTCCAGTTTTCTCAATATAGCCCCTACTCTTACCTTCTTTGCTCCAGGCTTAAAGAAAACTATGGTCTTTATCTTTATGAAGGTCAGTTTTCCACCTGTGTCTTCATCCAACCTTCTTTTATCTCCTCCAGCAACTTGACTCTTCAATCATCCTATTTCTTTCTGTAACTTTCAATCTCTATCACCTGGCTCTGTTATCAAGATGTTATCAATCCTTTTACAAATATCTGCATGTGACCCTAATATCTCTATATATCTCTAATTTAATTTTTAAAATCATAAGAAAAGGTAGTTCTACTCATTGCCTCTACTTCTTCACCTTTCACTTCTCAGTCTCTTGCAATCTGACTTCCAAATCCATTACTCAACTGAAAACCTTCTCCAAAGTTACCAATTATCTTTTAATTGATAAATCTAATTTCATTTTCTCAATCCTCATCATTGTTTACCTCTTTGTGAATTTTTGCCCACTCATTCTATTCTAAACACTCTCTGCTGCCATTTTTTAGTTCCTGTACTTCCCTAATTCTACTTATCTGACTATTCCTTCTCAGATTGCTTCTCTGAGTAGGGATCATCATACATGCTCCACTCTACTTACTATGTATTTCTAGGGATCTCCCCTAGACGGTCTCTTCTCCTCCCTTCTTTTCTCTCCTCCTGTTCTCTTTTCTCCCTTTCTCTCCTCTCCTTACCTCTCTGTTTATCTTCCCATATTTTTCATACCTCTCTTCTCACTTCTCTGCTCTGAGATTTTGAATAGTGAGTAGGAGAGTCACATAAAGAAAATCTGGTGCAATAATATGCCCCTTGCTTCTCAGAACATATGCTGCAGAGACCACTAAATGAAGACTAATCAGGTCATATCCTCTCTCCAGTTGAGCAGATAGTTCATCTTGCTCTTGGGTCAAATAACACCCTTTATTCTCACATAGTCTATTATCTAACCAAAGATTCTTAATGTGTGTGTGTGTGTGTGTGTTACACATCTCTTTAGCACTCTAATAATATCTATGGGATGTACAGGGTACTCAGGAGACCTAGCACCTCTGCTGTGAAGGTTTGCTGAGCCCTTTTCAGGACTGCTCATCCACTTGTGGTGTCCACCTGACTCCCTGAACTCTCACCTGTGATTCCAAGAAGCTGTAGCATGCCACTGTAATGCCATGCATGAGCAGCTTTCCAGAAGAAGGCTACTGTGAACAACTTTTAAAGTTCTGATTACACAGTATAGTGAACACTATTTATTCCATAACAAATCCGAGGAAAACATTCACAGTAAATCAAGGTACAGCATTCACAATGTTACAACTTACCACAGAAAAATCAAAATACAGCATTCAAACAACCTGTCACTTAAGATAGCCACACAGTTTTCACCACAGTGGTCACAAGATTTTCAACAAAGAACAATCATTCAGTAACTCAAGCGTTCAATCATCCTTAAGGAGGTTTGCCTCCTTAAGGGACACAAAGTACAGTAGTCAAAAGTTCTCCACTCAGGGGGCACACTAAGTTACAAATCAGTCACTTATTGAGTCATCAATCACTAAGTACAATCATTTAGTCAATCAGTCATTCAATCATCCTTCATCATTCTCTATTCAATCATCAGAAAATACACAGACCCTCTACCCCTAGGTCACTAGTAAATTACAATATCTCCGTGAGTACACAGTATTTCAGCTTGACTAGGGGTGGTCTGTCAGATTCCCTGGATCCTCTTCCATGGTCCCAGGTCCTACCTGGATTCACCAAACTGTCACCTTGGTTCAAAGGCAGTCAGCTCTCAGCTCCTTGTCTAGCTCTCTATGTAGTTCCTGCTCCACACTGAAGTTCACAGTGTCCAGTCCACCTTCAGTCCTTCACAGTCTCTGCTCCCAGGAAGTCAAGGCTTACTTAACAAAGCCACAAACAGGAGTACAAACATCACAGTCATGCTTCCTCAGTCTGCAGCAGCTCTGGCTGGCCCTTGGAAATCCTCAGCAGTCTCAGCAACTCTGGCTGGCCCTTGGAAATCCTCAACAGCCTCAGCAGCTCTGGCTGGCCCTCAGCTCTGACTGGCCCTCAAAATCATTCCATCCAAGTTTTCAAAATCAAGATCATTCTCTCAAGCCTGGGGGTGGTGGTGGTGGTGGCTTTCCTCTTCAGCCTCCCCGGCTCTTCTTTATCCTCTCCAGTAGCAGCAGCTTCTGCCTCCATGGAGCTTGCTCCAAGAAGATCTATCTGACCCAGCATGGGCTTCTCCTTATATACACACAGCATTAGCTTCTTCCTATTTCATCCAACCCCTTCCTGTTATGTCAGCAACAGGGATTCATACCTTCTGTTTCTTTAACAGAAGCTTGATTAATTACTAAGTGCTAAGTACCTGTTAACTTTGCCAATACAAAGGCACCTTCAAATTCAAATTACATTACCATGACAGCCACATTCTAGTAAACCACCTTGATAGATGGGCTAAACCAGCTTGAGAGTAAAAACAAGTCCCAAAACTGTTGGTGAGTTAGGATGATGTCTACCTCAAACATGTGAAGTCTTTCTCCAGTGGAATAGGCATATGAGAACAGTTTTTTCTAGTGGTCATAAAAGTGGCTGAAACTGGCACTGTGGAGCAATTAGACCTCAGCCAAATATTGAAGATGTCTCATCCACCTTATCCTGAGCCGTTGCCAGTGATATTGACTTTTGCCCTGTCCCTGGACCTCAATGACTCAAAAAGAGTGTGACTAATGGCTTTGTGCATCTCTGGCTCGATTAAATCCAATTTCATGTACAAGTCAAGAAATCACCTGTGATATCATTGGTCCTCTTAGAAAACAAAGGACAAGCAACAATGTTTATGGACTCTTTTCCAAAGTAATTTTTTTAAATTCAAAATTGAAGGAAATGCTAAATTTTAGTGAGAAGTTAAGGAAGTTATGATGTATTTTTTCATCCAAGTTCAAGGACCCCCTAAAATCTATCCATGGACTTCTTGTGAGGTTATGAGCCACAGGTTAGAAATCCCTTGCTCAAATTCTTTAACATGGCTTCCGTGATTAGAGTTTGGATGTTTGCTTTGATAAATATTGTTCACTATCTCTGATTGTCTTTTGTGTAATAACATATCGTGGGATATGGAGTCAAGCCAGTAGAGATTAATATACTATTCTCCAGATCTATGAGGCCTTCTTCCTTCTACTCCCACAGAGAGAAGAGGAAAAGTGGATTTTTTTTCCTGAAACATTCTCTTCTCCCCAAAAAAAGAATCATGCTTCTTGACTGCAAATATCTGATTGTAATAAATATATACAATTTTAATTTGATATCCTACTTGGATAGGACAACATAGGAGTGATCACCTATTCATAGATGTCCTACTCCCTACAAATATGGAACTCTAGTCTCACTAGAGATGGGATGGGGTATTGCAGAGCTTTCTAAAGTCCATGTTACACAGAACCATCACATTTGTTATATCTAATTAGTAACTTGTTGACTCTCCTTCAAATGTAAGATTCTTGTCTTATTATCGTTAAGACTTCATCAAATGGACTGAATGACTAACATAAATTGAACTGAGTTCTGAGCAGTTAGTATAGATTGAATTTACATTTAATTGACTCCAATTAATTTCATTGTTTCATTTAACTCCATGATGATGATAAAATAAAACCATGAAAAAAATGAATTAGAGAACAAATATTAGGATTCTAACATTTAACATCTGAAAGTGTGCAGTGGTAATCATGATGATGAGGAGGATGTTGTCTTTTAACCTTCAACTTACCATTTGCAGGAATTTCTCCTCAGGTGTTTTTTTTCTAAACTATTTGTAGGCTTGTTTTTAAGGTTCATGTCTAAATCTTCCTACATACAGTAGTACGCAACAAAGATGGATCAAGGAATAATGACAATTTAGAGACAATGAAGACAAGAATATTTAATTCTCATCTTGGTTTCATTTTCTCTGCCAATGAAAACAATCTGTATTCTCAAAAAGAGATCACATAAATAGCCAGGAGAGAATTAAAAGTCAACATAAGTAGGGAGATTTTATGAGACCATGGTAAATTAGCTTTGATGAGTTCAAGTCACCAAACTCAGACAAACTTCGTCCTAGAGTATTAAAAGGATTGGTTGATTGGATTGCTAAAAACAAACAAAAATCTGATTGATAGATTGATATGAGACTAGACTAAATGGCCTCTGACATCCTTTCCAACTCTGAAATTCTGTAAGAGATTATAGGAATGTGATTTTAGCAGTTATAGCAAAACAACCAACAAAAAACCCTGCATAGTATTTGAAAAGTTCAAAGTAAAAGTAGAAAAAAAGGAATTATTTATAAGATCTAGATATTAAAAGAAAAGAATGATAAGATTATATATATGTGTGTGCCTATACATATATGTATATGTACATATATATGTGTGTATATGTGTGTATACATATACAAAATGTTCATGATGTAAAGTGGGAAAACTAATAAAAGGTTACAAGATTAGAGAATACCTTCCCCAAGTGTGTATATTTGTAGTGCATGGGGTCAGCTTCCACAATGAGGTTTGTTTTGTTGTTGTTGGAAAGAGGAATATCAGCAAAGTGAGAATATATTTAGAAAATGATAACTTGGATTGTAAAGAACTCAGACTATTTCATATGAGGAATGGTTGAAGAAATTGGGAATAATTATCTTAGGGAAGAGAAGAAATGGTGGTCGGTGGGAGTGGTAGTTGGTGGGAGGTGAGGCATAATTACTGTCTTCAAATAGAACTTTCTTTTGCAAGAGGTTGTAGATGTATTTGTCAGTTCAGAAACTAGAAGAAATAATCAGTGAACAGAAGTTAGAGAATGGAAGATTTAAACTCAATATAAGGAAGAACATTTTTTATCATTAGAGTTGTCCAAGAGTAGAATAAACTACTCAAGAGAGTAGTGAACTCCCTTCTCCCGGAGGGTATGAAAGCAGATGTCTGTCTGTCAGGTAAACTGTAAAAAAGAATTTCTTGCATGTTGAACTACATGGCCCCCTAGAATTCCTTCCTACTCTAAAATTCTTTGATTCTGTGGGAGTGGTTCAATGCCATTTTTCACATGAGTCTTTACTAGACAAGGTTGGCTGAATGCTTACAACAAACAAGTCTGTAATAGTTTAAACAAAAAAACCAAAAACTATCAACAGCATTATAATGAACACTTACTCTGTGAATGATGCTACTGGCCATACATAATAGGATCACAAATGTAAATCTGGACAAGACCTCTAAACAAATCAAACCCAGCCCTCTTCATTTTACAGATGGGGAAACTGAGGCCCAAGGAATTTAAGAGACTTGCTCAAGTCACACAAATAATAATGCTAATATATAAAATTTAGATACAAATCCTCTGATAGTAGAATCTTTGAATCCTCTAGTGCAGTGGTTCTCAACCTTCCTAATGCCACGACCTTTTAATACTCGTATGTGGGCATATCTGCGTGTGGGCGGACCTGCCTGGAGACGGATAGAGGAGTGGTTTCGTGGTTCCTAAGACCATTGGAAATATGCGGTTTCTGATGGTCTTAGGTGACCCCTGTGACCCCTGTGAAAGGGTTGTTCGACCCCCAAAGGGGTCACGACCCACAAGTTGAGAACTGCTGCTCTACTGTATCTACTGTCCCACAGTAGACACTATATCTGCTGTAACAGTCTCTGAATACAAATGTTTACAAGAAAGGAACCCTGGCCTCAAGAGGCTTATATTGTAATATATGGAAAAGTGGTGTGGCATAATCTGAATCAGAAGACATATGTTTTACTTTCTGCTTTGTCATTAATATGCTATGTGATCTCAGGACAATCACTTCATCTCCTTTGTTAAAGTCCCACTGGATAACACAGGAGATCAGGGAATTTCAACACTTCAGAGGTCTTCATGAAATAGTGTTCCAATTTTTCCATGTCCCCTCCAACATTTATAGCTTTCAGGTCCCTTTGTGATTGAACATTTTGATACCATAAGAACCAGACAGACACAAAAAATCTTCAGGTTTACTTTGTAGGAGGAATGTTCAGAATCCAAGAAAATAAAATAAGACTCCTACAGAAAAGTACACTTGAAAGAGTAATGAACTGTGTAATAAAAGTTAGAAAAAAGACCATATATTAATATGGTAGAAACGTCTTGGAAATCATAGTAAGACACAATCTTGACCTCTTAGTTGTGTAATACAATTAACAAGGCAAATTTATGTTAATAAAAAGTAGATGTGTTCCCCAAGAGGAGGAGGAGGAAATGACAAACCATTCCAGTATCTTTGCTAGGAAAATTTTAAAGGGGGTCACAGAGAGTCAGACATAACAGAAAATGATTATACAACAAAAATTCCCAGAGAGACAAAGCTATCTCTATCTACAGGGCATTTTGGTAGGTTTCTGGTCAAAAGACAAAAGAACTTGCCCAAGACAGCAAAGGAAGTTAATGTCAGAAGAAGTCTGCTGACTCCCAATGCACTGTCCTGTATTCTATACCTTACCACTTTTTCTCTTTCTCTTAACCCCAATGGAGAACTTCAGTATAAGTGTATATTTGTGCATGTGTGTGTGTGTGTGTACACATGTATATATATGTATATACTTATATATGTGTATATATGTATATATGTATGCTTTTTGGATATGGTGGTAGGAACAGTGGACTACATGTAAGAAGGTCTACTTTCTGACACTAATTTAATGTGTGATGCTAACCTATCTGGGCTCATTTACTGATCTGTAAAGTGAAGGGGTCATCAAGTGTTTTTAATCTGGAGTCCACAAACTTGATTTAATATTTTGGTAACCATATTTTAACACAATTGATTTGTCATTCTATGTATTTTATTTTATGTACTAAAAAAAAATTATTCTAAGGGGTCTGCAAGCTTCACTAGATTGCCAAAAGAGTATATGAACAACAACAGCAACACAAGTAAATATGCCCTGGTCTAGATGGCAAATATTTTAGAATTCATCCTTTATAAATAAAGTCAAATAAAAACTCACTAATTAAATTGCTGTATTTGTTTAGAACTCTTAACTTATTTTCTACCTCATCAATGGATGAGAGAGAAGAAGCAGCAGGAAGAGGAGGAGGAAGAAGAGGGGAAGAGGAGGAGGAGGAAGACAGGGAGAATGGGGAGGAGGAGAAAGGGGGAGAGACAGAGACACACACACACACACACACACAGAGACAGAGAGACAGAGAGACAGAGACAGAGAGAGAGAGCATTAAATCTAGCAGTCACCTGACAGAGATCTAAATGAAAACCAGCTCAATCTATTTTAATAAGACAGTTCATAATTAGCTTTTATTGCTGCTAAATTTATACAGAAAATATAATAGATTTTAATAACCAAGATCTGCCTCAGAAAAGAACGAAGAAAGTGTGCCTTTCCTACACTGCTTGCAGAAGCAAGCACTGATTTTGGAATAGTGCCTACATATCTGACAAGATTAGTATGTTAATTGATTTTTAGTTATTTTCCTCTCTTTTTAAAATTCTTTGTTGCAAGGGATAGATATCTAGGAGGAAATGAGGGGTACGCTAAGAAATGAGTGAAATTAACGTAAAATATATCAATTAAAATCAGGTTTTTAAAAAAGGAACTTGTAAGAAAGAAGTCTAAACAAGAGAAAGAAAAGATAATGCAAAGGAAAGAATGTAAAGAACTCTTCCAAATGATACACTGAACAGTATTAGCAGCCTAATGAAAGAGCTGAGCATTTCACCATAAAAACATGGTCTATTATGGATTCCTACTCAACCATAAACTCTAGGAGGGGAGGGGGCATATTTAATCTAGGTTCTCTATCACCCCCAATATTTAGCAGAATACCCTGCACACAGTAGGTTCTTAATTATTTGTTAAATTGAATTTTTTTTAGTTTTGGAGAGTTTATTTAAAAAATAAAGAAACTATAATTGGAAGCTTATAGTCAGTGCCTTTATGGATCATCTGATTTTCATGCAAAGAGTTACAAAAGGAATGCTGAGATACATTCCTGTCATATGCTCTAGAACTTTTTCATTATTCCAATACTTCCCTGGCAGCAGCATTTTGACATGGTATAAGTATTTTTAATTTTTTAAATGCTGAAATACATATTTGAGTGATCAAATCAGCACTTACAAACCTCCCAAACTTTATTTTAATCAGGAGTTAATGATGCATGGCACTTGGAGTAAGTAAATGAATGTTTGAATTGCTGTAAGTTATTTTAATAATTGCTCAGCTAACCCTTTAAATTATCAAAGATCTTTACTTGTGCAATGTCATATAAATGCTAGAAATTAAAAATTAATCAACACGATTTACGTAACTAAAAGCTGCCATCTAATGGGATATTTTTCAATAAGGCGACAGCAGTAATTATGCTGAAAAAATATTCATTCCTGTAGTTTGAACGATTATAGCAATTTCCACCAGGGGATTTCGCAGTCAGATTCTAGTTCTGGGCAACAGTGATTAATAAAATGGTTATTAATGAGAAGTCATTTTGGTATGTCTAAGGGTGTTTAGGTGTCAGTTCTCTGAAAGCAATGTGTTTAGCATATTAATAATAAAGCCAGTGTTGGACTGGTGACTAAGTAACCATATTGACTTTTTTCTCGTTTTCTGGGATGTGAAAGGTCAATTAGACTTATAGAAACAATGGAGCTTTTCACAGCGGGGCCCATCGTTTCTCTGTGCTGACATCTTTTTAACCATGTACAAAGTTCATTAAATGTGCAAAAGTAGTCATGTTAAAGGAAGAAAGTGATTGGGTCAGAGGTCACCCACCATGGCAAGCTGACAGTCTCTTGTGGATTGCACCACAGGAGCCAAGTAATGGTGAGAATTGCCTTTCAGGTTGCCCACTGGGATTGGAGAGAATGAAGTCATAAGGAGCTAATACTATTGGGTTAATTAAAATGGATATTGACAGGTTTTGTTGGTCTTATATTAAAATGAATATCAATGATGTATTACTGCCTTAACTAAATGATTACATGATTGGATATGTAGATATACATGTGTGTATGTGTATGTGTGCATACATACATATATACACATGTGAGTATATATAGCATTCTATAGGCATATGTATATATCTTTACATATACATACATACACACTTATATGTCATCATTTTTCTGCTGCAAAATTTCTAATTTTTAATTACTTAATATTTTATTTTTTATATTATTTTATATAATATTTTATAATGTCTTCATTATCAGTTTTGCTTAATGTAATGTCAGTAAAGTCTCTGTCAAATTCCATTTTAATCTACCTAATAGTTTACCCCAATAATGGAGCAACAATATTCAAATGCACATCAAAATAAAGGGTGCTCATGCACATTTATATGTATAAAGCAAACCTCAAATTCATTAAGAATGAGTTAAAAGCTAGTGAAGCAAGAACAAATTTCTCAACTTTTCTGTTTCCTTCTCGAGAATATATTTTCACCTGTTTCTTATAGAAGTTATTTCCCATCTATTTGAAGGCTGCTATTTGGGCCAATAATCTATGCAGATACAATGAGACTCTATTAAAATGTTGGTTTCAGGGGACAAGGATACCACCTGTGGCTATAGGATTTCTGTGTTATAGGGGAGAGGGAAAGAGGAACTTTGCATAGATTAGGCCTAGAGTGTGAATGAATCTATGTCACAGTGATTAAGTGTATTTCCCCCCAAATCTCCACGGAACTTCCTGGTAATATCTTATTGTTAATTTGATCATATTTGGTTTTTAAGGTTTTGCAAATACTGTAACTCTGACAGCTTAGCCCTGTAACTACAAAACCCCATTTAGAATGTAGCTACGTGAATTAAAAATAGACATAAGCATAAGAAAAATTAAATGAAGATTTTCTTCACCTTCTCAAGAGAAGCACTTGTTAAGATTTCAGAAATGATTCCTAGTAATGACAAGTCTTCTTATCCTGTATGGAAAAGCCTAGAATTTTGAAAGAGCTGTCTCTGCCCTTCTTCCTTGCTCGAGAATGTCAATAATGTTAATTATCATACTGAAAAAAGACTACATTGCTTGTACTTGTGATTCCAGCTTCTTACTGCAAAGAAAGAAGTAGATGTGAAGTCTTTATGTAGCAATATAGTGCTGATTTGCTTGAGACTGGGTGTGATCATTCTTTGATTTCACAATGAGAGTGGAGCTGACATTGCCGAGTACATGAGCAGGTAGACTTCAAAGTGTACTCTATCCTTGCATTTTCCACTATGACACATATCATCTTTCAGGTTTGTTTATCTGATGTCTACAATGATATACACAGAGTCCTCTGACACTCTATTGTAGAAAAATGCAAAAAGGTCTATAATTACTCACCATTGCTGTGCTGCTATTAAAACAAGAGTCATGAAACTGAGATTAAATATGCTATGAATAGAATAGAAAGATTTATCAAACAAAAGAGAGATGTTATGACTAGAAAACCCATTTCTGACCACTACGAGGCTTTCACAAACTCTCTGCATCTTAATTTCCTTGTCTACAAAGTGGCAAAAAAAAAAGCCTTTGGTACCTAATTCACAGGGATATTGTGAGGCCCAGAAGAAATTATATATTTAAAGCAAACTGCAACCTTAAAGAATTACATAAATATTAATTATTATTATGTTCATAATTATAATAGTGTATCCTAAAGAAATGTGGAAATAGCCTTGAAATGGTTATTTTGAGTTTATTTTTTGAAATGTTATTACTATGTCCAGTTTTTTTTTTATAGACAAATTTTTTTTATAGACAAATTCTCATCTAGCATCACAGGGTCATAGATTTAAAACTGGGAGGAACTTCAGAGATCCTTTAATCTAACACTTTCGTTTTATGAATAATAATATTGAGACCCAGAGAGGAAATTTGGGAAAAAAGCTGGGTACTTTTCAAGTGTTTATGTTATTTTAGATAGTAAGATACGTATGCATAGTGAAAGCTAATAGGAAAAAAAAAAACTTACTACTCCTTAAACCAAAACCATGCAATAACAATAATGAATCACGATAGTTTGTCTTTTTAAAAAATATTCTAGCTATTCCCCTTACTTTGTCTTTGTCTCCTCCTCATGGCTTTTTAGGCTTCCTTCAAGTGTGAGCTAAAATCAGCCTTTTCCGAAAGCTAATGTCTTTCCTTTGAGATTTTCTCTAATTTATCTTGTATATATCTTCTTCGAACATTGTTGTTTGCATGTTGTCTCCCCTATTGGACTGTACATTCCTTAAGAGCAGAGATCATTTTTCTTCCCTTTGTATTGCCTGCATTTAACATAGTGTCAGACAGGGGCAGCTAGGTGGTGCAGTGAATAAAGCACCTGCCCCGGAGTCAGGAGGACCTGAGTTCAAATCTAGCCTCAGACACTTAACACAAAAACTAGCCCTGCGGCCTTGGGGAAGTCACTTAACCCCAGTTGTCCTCCAAAAAGCAAAACAAAACATAGTGTCAGACACTACACTACACTACTTAGTAGGTACTAAATAAATACCTATTTACTACACTTTGAAACTCCCAAAACTAAATTGTTTCCACTAGAAACTCTCTAAAGGCACAAGGCTAAACAGTTATAGATCGGTATACATATACATACACATATACACGTTTGTACACATACATACATGAATAATCTGTAAATGCTTTTCTTGTAACAATAGCTTCCTTTATCACATATATATAATATGCATATAAATAGTATATGTATATACACAATATGTACAATATATATGCATTCATAGATATTATATTCATATATATGCA
Source organism: Pseudochirops cupreus (assembly GCA_028627135.1). Lineage (NCBI taxonomy): Eukaryota > Metazoa > Chordata > Mammalia > Diprotodontia > Pseudocheiridae > Pseudochirops > Pseudochirops cupreus. Next base: position 41,994,943 of record CM053580.1, read on the forward strand.
TTCATACATGTCTACATATAAATGTATATATGTAATCTGTATAATTAATTAATTAATTAAAGGAATATATTGCCATTTGGCATATTCTCTCCCTATTCCCTGTAATATTTCCAGTTCTCTTCATTAGAAGAGAGTACAAAAATTAAGAAAACATCTTTTGAAGAGAAATCAAAGTGATGAGTTATGCTAAATTGAAGTAACCTGTTAGAAGTCTGAGCAGACTGAAAGATACTTAACCTATCTATTTGTAAATGAGAGCAGAGTCTACCTAATTTTTCCCCTTTGCATTTCTGGCACCTCACCCTAAGTCATATATATAATAAACATTTGATATTATAAGGATTTACAGAATAATGCAGATAATTTTTTTTCATTATCAACATTCTAAAGCAAAGAAGACAGAATTAAATATTTTTATCTCTCTTTCTTTTTTTCACCAATGACCTTAATTTGGTGCCTTACTGGACTTGTCATCTCAGTGATATGGTTATTCCTTCTAATTTAGTGGAATCATAACTCATCCAGTGAAATTTTTGTCCACATCTCCATGTTCTATTTTTATAAGTGTTAGCATCACTAAAATTAAAGTTAAAAAATATATATATTTCTTCATAAGGTATTTCAAGATCAGTTGAAAATAATTTTCTCTTTCAAATCTGAGTTTAGAAAAGATTTCTGTTATAGTTGTGTTTTATTTTTTAAGGAATAATTTTGTAATAAAATGACTTTTGCTAAGTAGCAAAAGTTCCACTGCTAGCATTACTGTTCAATTTGCAGGGGTCAGAAATAATGAAAAAGGCATTTTCAAGCCATTTTGTACTGTTCTCTATATGATCTCATGTATTTGCTCTTTTAGCAACTATTCTTACAGAGGTTATCCTGTTTCTTCTTTTTATAATTTTCATCTATATTATACTTTAAAAAGATAATTTCTGGGACACATTATGTCATCTGCTTGGCATCATAGCTACATAATGTCACTTTTAAGGCATATGCCTTGTATGTTTCTTTGGCGTAATCAGCTGGGTAAAGAGATGAACTGGAACAAGAGATTGGGTTATACTGCCTTTGGGAAATTGGAAGGTTCTGTTTCATGACCCCAAGATTCTTCCTGAAACAAAAGGCTGCTTTTTAAACATCAGGATTCTTTCAGTGATGTGGTATAGAATACTCAGATATCTGGAGAATTGAGGTTGACAACATTCACACAAGGAGCAATCGAAAGGTATATGGCAGACAGGAACAAGATGTAATACATTAAAAATGAGGAGTTATGTCAGAGAAAAATGATGTAGAAAAAGTGGCACTAGAAAAATCTATTAATGGGGGCAGGGTTGTGGTTAATGGGCTTGGTCAAGTAGTAAGAGCAAGTTAGCTGTGAGTTAACTGGCAGCTATCAGATTATTTAAGATTTTCAAAGCATTTTATCTTATATCTACTCATTTGATTCTCAAAACAACCTTGTGAGTCAGATATTGATTAGATGTATTTTGTAGATGAAGACACTGAATTAGAGTGAGACAGGATTTGAATCCAGATCTTCAACTCCAAGTTCAACAATATCTAATATGCCACCAAGATAAGTTATGACTTGTCTAAGTATTCCCTTGACATCCAAACATTGTGAAGAGAATTCAAGAGGGTCTCAGTACATTGGGCAGACCTACTCTGCTAAATTTATGGGAGGACATGGGCAAGAGGCACATGGGGTGACCACACATGTATAGAATGCTGTCAGCATTTTTGGAGCATTGAATATTAGTTCAATGTATCCTGGAAAGAATAAGAATTCTAACCATCCCTTATCAAAAGTTATTATGTAACCTACATACATATTACATACATGGGGTTACAGGGCTGTTTGGCATGATAAACACTTGATGGTTCATTAATGGATTGATCAATAGATTTAGCCTTATGTTCAAAAGGCCACAGAGGTTCACTTATCTCGGAATCTCTTTTTCCTTGTGTGTAAAATGGGAGAGTGAGAGTGTTGGTAATTTGATTCTATAAGGGAATTTCTGAGATATAAGAAAGTCTTTGCTCAAATTAGAACTATGCTTAATCTTCCTAGACAATCCTATCTGTGTACTATTAAAATGGAAGCCCCAAAATTCCATTTTGGAAACTTATTCCAGCCCTAAGAATTTTAAAAAGCAAGTCATTTTTAAATGACAAAATACTTCTGTCAACTTAACAAAAATGATACTGAGAACACACATATATATATATATACACATATATATATAAACTTATATGCTAATATGCAAATTATTTTATTAATTCTAATACAGTGAGATACTGTGAAAAGAACACTAGCCTACTAAGTCTGGAGATATAGTTTCTCCTAATGTTTTCTGCCTGTTTGAATTTGGATAAGTCATTTAACCTCCCTTGGCCTTGGTTTTCCCAATGATAAGATGAGGGAAGGATAAAAATAAATGACTTCTTTCAGCTCTATATCTGTAATGCAGTAATACCAGACACATCATATTATCAGAGTATCTTTGTTTTAGAGTTGAAAGACATGACAGAAATAACTAAGTCCAATTGTTTAGGTACACTAAAATAAATCCCAAGAATCAGAGAGTTCAAATCATGACCTAGAAGAAACCTTAAAGACTATCTAGTATTAACTCCTCATTACATGTGTAGAAAACTGTTATCCAAAGAGATTAAATGATTTCCCTAAAGTTACATGTTCAACTAATTTTGGGGACAATGCTAAAACTCAGGCCTCAAGTCCCAAAACACTATATTTTTATATTTGGAAGAGATTTCACTGTTATAGGGCACTTTAAGAATGCAAACTCAGCCTTTGATTCAGATCAACATTTCATCTGAAACATATATGATAGCATATTAAATCATAGCTTATTAAATAAAATGAGTGATTAAGTCTCCTAGAATGGTTGCATAGCCAGTACATCTTAGAGGCAAGACTTGATCTCTCCTCTTGCAGACTTCAAGGGTGGCCCCTCTTTCCACTACAACATGCTGTCTCTAATTTCTCTATGTGCCTAATTTTTTATCCTTCCAAAAATTGTCCCACTGTTTACTTTTAAAGTAAATATTCAAATTTACTTATGAAGGGGTCTAGCTCTTTAATATCAACAGTGTTTTTAAAGGAGAGAGAGAACCTTACATGAAATCATATCTCTAGAACTTTTTCAACAAAATACTTTCAAGGCCATTAATTGGAAAATGTATTCTGACTACATATAAATATGAGATTTGGGGAACTATCCTTTATTGTTATCTTAAAATATTCTTCTATAAGATGACTTAACCACTAAATATGGAGTCATTAATTCTTGTTTCTTGATTAAACCCATATTTTTAGCTAACAGTTTTAACATCTTTAAAGAAGGACAAAAAAGTTTTACACAAGTACTCCCCATCTCTTAGCAAGGCTGTGACCTGCATGGTATTTAAAAGTACACAGGAGTATATTGGAACGAACACAGCAGTGGTTCCTTCAGAGTATGTTATTACAAAGAGAACTGGGGGTCAAATTGCATGAATGATAGATGGAAGGTGCTTGAAATGAGTTGGTTCTTTTTTGAACATTATACATTGACCTTGGCAGTTTTGACAATTACATCCATCATTTCTAAGACTCCATTCCAACATACCCGCTTGTTCTCTAATGTGGCCAAATAAACAGGGGTTGTGAATAGACGAATCAAAGATTGATCTGCTATGCTACTGCCCTGATTAACAGTTTGTTCCTGGATGCAGCTTTTTCATTCTATGAATTATGCGAGGACCATAATTCAACATGGCACACCTGTAGACAAGCATGTTAGAATGCTTTAATCTTCACTTACAAGGCTTCAAAAAGATCAATATTTAACTCTGAGTTTGATAAGCAAAATGAAATAAAACCATTAAGAAGCACATTGTACGTGAGTCCAGTGATATTTCACTATGTTTCCTTGAGGAAAAGAACCAGTTGAAGATGAAATTAAGCCAAGTCATTTTTTATGGGATATACTGCTACTGAACTTAGGGGTAAGATTATTTTGAACTCTCTAAACAACTTTCTCTTTATATAAGAAGACTTAAAAGAAAAGATCGCTAACTCTATGGTGTTGTCTTAGAATAGTTGGAAGCTGAAAAGGAAGACAAGTTTGTTCAGGAGCCTCAGAATGTTCACAAAATAACACATTAGAAGAAATTGTCTTCATTTTAAAAAAGTAAAGAATAATACTATTTGGAGTAGGCCTCAAGAAAATATTAAATTTTTTTTCCTTAAATTTTCATAGAATACAAGAGATTTTTAACCTTTCTGAATCCCTTTAACACTTTGCTTTCAGCAAACCTTCCCATATCCTTTATTCAACATAAAAGGAAATGAATTCCAGGGTTTATCAAGCATATACACACAAGAAATGAAATAAAGAGATTATTTAGTCTCCATAATTCCTTAAAAAGTTTCTCAGACACCTGATAGTACATATGATTTATCTGAGGAATACCTGGAATATTGGATAGAGAACTGACTTTTATTTCAGAAAAATCTACATTCAAATCCTGCCTTTGACACATTCTAGGTATGATCCTGGGCAAAACATGTAAATCTCTCAGTGTAAGACAGAGCCAAGATGGTGGAGGAAAGGTAGAGACTCCCCTGAACTCTCCCAAATCTCCCATCCAAACAACATTAAAAATAACACTTCAAAGTGAATCTGGAAGGACAGAACCAACAAAAGGACAGGATGAAATAAATTTTCAGCCCAAGAAAACTTAGAAGGATGGCAAGAAAGCTCTGTCTCATTGGGGCAAAAGTGAACTGCAGTCCAGAAAAGGCCTTTTCAGCTCAGCCCAGCTGGCAAGCCAGCAGAAGGTTTTGGGGGCTTCTGAATCAGTTACATAAGCTTCTGGAGCTCTTAATCCACAGATGATACCACACCTGGTCAGAAGGAAGTTACAGGGGACCCTTTTGTTGGCAGTGGGAGCAGAACTCAGTTGTATTGCCCATATGCAGTTCTAGGTTATAGTCCTAAAACAAGGAGGAGCACTAAAAGGAGTGGGGACCCTGATCACAGTCCTAAGGCAGAAAAGCTTGCTTGTGGTATCTCACAGCTCAAGGCATGGAACAGGAGAAAAGTGACCACACCTTTCCTTAGACCATAACACCTTGAAAGAACTGAAAACTTATAGATTCTTAGAAATAGCTCTGAGAACAACAGTTTGAATAACCTGAAGCTTGGGATAATGCCACCTCCAATCTGGGAGCAAAGCCCAACTTTAACATAAGGCAAAAAGTCAAGAAATAGTCTAAACAACTGAGCAAACATTAAAAAAAAAACCTATCAATAGAAAGTGACTATCATGAGAGGGAAGATCAAAACAAACTCAGAAGGAGATCATGAAATCAAAGCAGCTATATGCAAAAAAACTCAAAGAAAAATGTGAATTGGTCTCAGGTCCCAGAAAACCTCAAAAAGGATATTAAAAATCAAATAAGAGAGGTAGAGGGGGTGGAGCCAAGATGGCAGCGTAGGAGCAGCAACGTATTGCAGCTCTCACATAGCCACCCCAAAATACCCATAAAATGGACTCTAAACCAATCCTAGAACTCCAAAACGCACAGAAATATACCTTCCACTAAAGTCAGCTCGGCTACAAGGAACCATATCAGCACTGAGAACCAAAACCAGCCTGGCCTGAAGCTGCGGCTGTGCCCCGGGGGCGGCTGGACAGGAGGAGCAGAGGAGCCTCTCTGGTGAGCGGATTAGCAGCAGCTGCGAGCAGTGTTCAGAACTAGGTCATTGGGACTTGCGAAATCATGGGAAGAAAAGCAATCCGGCCAAAAGGCCTCCAGGGCGGGAAAGCAAAAGGCAGAGGTTTTGCACCTGCCTCTGCGTTGCAACTTCCGCACCTGTGGCCTGCAGACAGCAGGGGGACTAAGCGATTGTTCAGAGGCCAAGGGCTCTCATGTTGAGCGGCCTGGATCTGGATCGCCATCTTGGGCCACGGTCTTGGAGTCTTCATTATCCAGCAAGCTAGAAGTAAGTAGGAAGGGTCCCAGCATCTTCCTGAGAGCTACAGCAGCTGGGAGGACCCCAGTGATTTGGGACAGAGCTTTCCCTTCTGGAAGCAGAGCTCCACAGAGATTTAAAAAAAAAAATCATGGACTGACCAACCATGAGTAAGAATAAGCACAAGAAGCAGGGTAAGAACAGCAGCCAAACCCTAGATTCCTTATTTGGGGAAAAGAAAGATCATGGCAAAGAGAGGGAGGAGGAGAGTGCAGCCAGAGCGCCCCCACCAGGGGCTTCCAATAAACATGAAGAATGCCTTAAACCTAGAGATGAGCTGAAGAAGGATTTTCAAAACCAAATAGAGAAGTGGAAGAAAAATTGGGAAGAGAAATAAGAATGTTGCAAGGAAATCATGAAAAGAGAGTCAGCAATCT
>CM053580.1:42001866-42017166 GCA_028627135.1 Pseudochirops cupreus
ACACTGGGATGGCTGTTTTGGGGTGGTGGGTAGGGAAAAGATGGGGAGAAAATATGTAACTCAAAATCTTGTGGAAATGAATGATGCAAACTAAAATAAAATTTAAAAAAAAAGAAAAAGAAAAAAAACAAGAGAGGTAGAAGACAAATTGAGGGAAAAGTGAAAGAAATGAAAGAAACTCAGGAAAAAAAGAGTCAACAGCTTGGTGAAGGAGGCACAAAAAAAACACAAAACCTAAAGAAAATACCTTCAGAAACAGATTTGGAAAAATGGTAAAAAAAAAAAAAAAAAGTCTAAAAACATACTAATGAGAAGACTTCCTTTAAAAACTGATTTGGCCAAATTAAAAAAAAATATGTATATGAAAATTCACCAAAGAGAACAACTCATTAAAAAGCAGAGTTGACCAAAGAGAAAAAGAGGTACAAAAATTTACTGAAGAAAAAGAAATCCTTAAAAAGTAGAACTAGCCAAATAGAAAATAAAATACAGACAATCACTGAAGAAAATTATCCTTAAAAATTAGAATTGGACAAGTGGAATCTAATGATTCCACGGGACATCAAGAAACAATGTAACAAAGTCAAAAGAATGAAAAAAAGTAGAAGAAAATGTGAGATATGTCTTTGGCAGAAACAACTGGCGTCAAAAATGAATCCAGAAGAAATAATTTAAAAATTATTGGACTACCTGAAAACTATGATAAAAAAGAGCAAAGATGACATACTTTAAGAAATTATCAGGGAAAACTACTTTGATATCCTGAAGCAAAGGGTAAAATAGAAATAGAAATTAGAAGAATCCATTTTTGCATCCTGAAAGAGATTCCAAAATGAAAACTCTCAAAAATATTATAGCCAAATTCCAGGGCTTCTACATCAAGGAGAAAATATTGCAAGCAGCCAGAAAGAAACAATTCTTTTACCATGGATATATAGTCAGGATGACACAAAACTTAGCAGATGAAAGGATAGGAGAACTTAGAACATGATATTTCAGAAGGCAAAGGAACTAGGATTATAACCAAAATCACCTGCCTGGCAAAACTGAGTGTAATCCTTCAGGGGGAAAATGGACATTTAATAAAATTGGAGACTTTCAGGCATTCTTGATGAAGAGATCAGAACTGGATAGAAAATCAGACTTTTAAATATAAGACTCAAGAGAAGCATAAAAAGGTAAATAGGAAAGAGAAACTATAAGGGATTCTATAAGGATAAAACATTTACATTCCTACATGGGAAGACGACACTAGTAACTCCTAAGAACTTTCTCATTTGTAGGGCAGTTGGAAGGAATATACATAGACAGAAGGTAGGGGTGAGTTGACTATATTGGGATGACACTGAAAAAAATGAAGAAGTGAGAAAAAGGAATATATCAGGATGCAGGGAAAGGGAGAAATAGAATGGAGAATATTATCTCACATAAAAGATGTAGAAGAGACTTTATAGTGGAGGGGGAAATAGCAGGGCAAATACTTGAAACTTACTCTCAGTGACTGGCTTACATACTTATGGAAATATAGAAATCTATCTTAATCCACAGGGAAATAGGAGAAGAGGGGGACGAGAGAAGTAAGTGCTGATAGAAGGATGTGTGGATTGGAGAAGATGGTGAGAATCAAAAACCTTTTTGAGGAAGGATAAGGTGAAATGAGAGAAAAAGAGAGAGAGACAGAGAGAGAGGTGGGGAAACAGATTGGAAGAAATACACAGAAAACAGAATTGTAAATGTGAATTGGGTGAACTCACTCATAAAACGGAAGTGGAGAGTGGAATGAATTTTTAAAAAGCCCCACCAGAATCCTACATATTGTTTACAAGAAACACACTTGAGGCAGAGAGATACACACAGAGCTAAGGTAAGGAGGTAGGGCAGAATCTATTATACTTCAGCTGAAGTTTAAAAAAAAAAAGCAGGTTTAGCAATCACTATGTCAAACAAAGCAAAAACAAAATTAGATCCAATTAAAAGAGATAAGCAGGAAATTTTCATTTTGCTAAATAGTACCACAGACAATGAATAGATATCAATACTAAACCTATATGCACAAAATGGTGTAGCATTCAAATTCTTAAAAGAAAAGTTAAATGAGTTCACAAATGGAGAAGTGATTGATTCCCACAAATGCAGACACTGTTTGAAGGACTAATTCTGGACCACTTTATAAGATTTTCCCAAAATAAAGGCCAGGGCAACATCCAGATGGACCTCTTTAACTAATTTCTCTGCTATGTGGATGACTTTTAGCTGTCATTGCCTGGAAGGTAAAGAGGAGGGAAATTTCTTCTCCAAAGACTACACCTCTGGGATTCATGAATTACCCTCTTGCTCTAATTCTATGCTACCCTTATCCCACAGTCCTCCACATTCCACTCAGCTGTATAGACTATGCAAAATGTCTTAATATGGCACAAGTGAATCTTAGACCAAAAACCAGAGCCCAACACCTCACTGATATCTATGAAATATTATAAGAACCAAAGAGAGACTTCAATCATATTTGGAGGATTCTCTATAAACATGTACAGAAAAGTATAGATAAGAATTTCACACTCTGAAGGTAGAGATTGATGTAATCAGTCAATTATTCTACTCCACTTTTGCTTTGATACCTATCTCAAGTGACCAGTCAGAGGTGTGAACTAGATGTAAAAAAGACATCTGTGTTACTGAAGTAGTCATAGGCTTTACACCACTGTTGAAACATTCTAGATCAATTTAGAAGTCCTTGAAAGTTATGAAATCAATCAATATACATTTATTAAATGCCTACTATGTGCCAGGCACTAAAGAGAGTGCCATTGCAAATCAAGCATTTTGGTATGGCTGAAGACACTTGGTCATGTTGTTTAGTCAATTAATCATGTCACTTCTCTGTAACCTCATTTAGGGTTTTCTTGGCAAGGATACTGGAATGGTTTGCCATTTCCTCCTCCAGCTCATTTTACCAGGGTTAAGTGACTTGCCCAGGGTCACATAGCTAGTAAATATTTGTTACTGGATTTGAACTCAGATCCTCCTGACTCCAGGCATGGTGCTCTATCTATTGTACCACATAGCTTCCCTACCCATGTTTACATAGAAATAATTTTTTAAAAAATAGAAATGGTTTGAAATAGAAACCCATTTCAGAACCCAGGGATTTGAGGGACTGATAGCTCAGTAGTTGAAGCCTCAGTCAGGACCTCAAGGAGCAGGTTTTTGTGAGGCAGATAAAAGCCCCAGTGTAGGTCTTGACCTTGGTCTCCTTGATCTCACTCACTTCCACCGCAGGAGAACCTTGTGAATTTTGGAAGTTGGATTTTAAATTTCTCATAGGTTGCTTAGTCTTAGCAGAAGCCCTGGAAAAGCTGGTATAGTACCTTCATTAAGAACTAAGACCAAAGTAGATTTATTGCAGAAAAACATTCTAGACTTTTACAAGCCAAAAGGCTATGCCATGCCTCAGGAGAATGCTATAAGTACCCCATGAAGGAGGGAAAAAAACTTCCATCAACTAAGAGTTATGAGTTACTCATTCACCACATGCGTCCTCTAAACTTCAGGTGGGGAAGGGGGCAGAGGTATATCATGGATTCTTAGAGTTGCTATAGTTTTCATTACATAGTAATGTTAGGACTTTAAGTAGAAAGAGAGCTGATTCCTCCTTGGCATGATACCTGCTACTACAATACTCCTTTTTAAAGCTAATTCTACCCAGTGCACTAGTGAATATTCCTTTCCAAAAGCTCATTAATCTTGGCTAACTAATTGATATCTACTGATAATCATGGGGTAGACCACATTGGAAGGGGCTTGTTAGAGATAGCATTGACAGAAAACTGCACCATTACCCTTCAGGATCCACTAGAACACTCAAGGGAGATGTAGTAGTAACCTTCTAGTTAAGAGTGTGAGTTGGGGGAATAACTCCAGAGCTAATTGGCTACAAGAACATGAGAAAGTATAGGTGAGTTGCAACCTTCATTGATGGAGGAGCACCCACACTCACAAATACAATAAAACTTCAAAGTAATGAAAAGAGGCAAAAATAGTTTTATTTGTCTCCTGCAAACCATGTTGTGCAGCAGTGACATATTAAAACATGCTCTTGATACTCAGTAAAGTGTGGACTTGCAGTAGATTAATACAAAGTACCCAGATTTCAGCTCTTAGACTTCATGATTAATATTTTAGAACTTAAATTAATGACAAAATCATAACTGAATTGTAGAGAAGTAGAATAAAAACATTCTCTTGTTCTTTTACCTTCTTTTCCAGAAAACATATTACTAAAAGAATAAGATGAATTGCATACTGTAGCTAACAAGAATGAAATGATTTATTCCTGGTGGAATTGGGTAGAAATTCCTCACACAGGAGTCAAGACTAAATAGGGGAAAGGAAGATAATGAAGTTGGCCTCAAACATGGGCCATATTATTTAAGACTATTATTAAATATGAGCAATAGTTTTCTTTTAAATCGCAGTTCTTAAAAAAAAAGAAACAATGACAAGGATAGGATTCATTGGCGTGATTCCTATTTGACATAATAGCCAGTAATTTTAATGTTTTTGTTTTTATTAAAATTTATGCAATTGCAGCATTATCTGTAAGGCATGCATTTATATTTTGAACTGCTTTCTTCCATAGTTTGCAAGACCATCGAAGGGAGGTCTCATTTTTTTCTTCATCTTTGAATCCTCAATACTTTGAACGTAGTAGGCCAAATATTATTTGAATTTATTTAAATGTGCTGCTAGTGGTGATGGATGGACTGTTCCATCCATACTCTCTTGTCTGATTGATAATAGGTGTGTATTGTGATAAACTGACTGGGATGGACAGTGGTGACTGCTGTCATGGAGAAGACACCCAGTGATCTGAAAGTTATAATAAACCAAGGCTTTTGGCCAAGACTATGGCTTATGATGGTGGCTAGACATATGACATAGGATTTTGACATACATATTTTCATTTTGAAATTGATTCCTTGATTGATCCTTCATTATAACAGAAAATGTGACATGCAGCCTGAACTCTGAAAGATCTCATTATTTTAGAAGGCATAAGTTAGTGGAGAGTGGACTCCAGGTATGTGGACAAGAGTTTGTACAAAGGGAAGGGGGAATGGAATGCTGATTTGGGGAGAAGGGAGAGAATTAGACCAGTTTGACTGGAAAATAGATTATGTGAAGGTGAAAAACATGTAATACTATATATTTGGAAAGCAAGGCTGGAATCAGATTGTGAAGGACTTTAAATGTCAAACTCAGGAATTTGTGTTTTGTCCCAGAAGCTATAGTCAGACTTGTCATTTAAAAAGCGAGATGACACACCTGAAAGAACACTGGCCTTGGAGTTAGGAAGACCCAAGTTTGAATGTTAACTGTATCACCCTGGGGAAGTCATTTAAATTTTCCGTCTAATTTTCTTATCTGTATAATAGAGATAATAATCACATTAAGAATAATAACAGTAATAACTAGCATTCATATAGGAGCAACTGTTTGCTAGATACTTTGCCAGTATTATGTTATTTGATTCTCACAATAACCCTGGCCGTTAAGTGCTGTTATTATTCACGTTTTACAATTGAGGAAACTGAGGCAGATAGAAGTTAAATGAATTGCCCAGGATCACACTGGTAGTAAGTGCCTCTGACTGGATTTGAACTCAGAGCTTTTTGATTCCAGGTCCAGAGTTCTATTCATTGCATCACCTAGCATTGTTAGAATCAAATGAGAAAATTATGCAAAATACTTTGCAAACCTTAAAGTTCTATATAGATGCTAGACATTCTTTTTCTGGCATGTGTGTTGAAGATGGTTTGGAGAAGGAAGGAGTTGGAAGCTAGAAATCCAATTAAGAGATTTTTGCAATAATCTCAATGAGAAGTGATGATGACTTGGACTAGAGTGGGTACCATGTGAATGGAGAGAAGAGGACATATATGACAAATGTTATGGAAGCATAATTGATGAGTCTTGGCTATTAATTGGATACAGAGCTTAAAGGCTAGGGAAGAAGAAAAGATGACTAATTTTGGGAAACAGGATGACTTCCCTCAACACAAATGTGAACATTTGGAGGATAGGTGGATTTAGAGCATTACTTTTGTTTTGGTTATGTTGAGTAGTTGTGACAATCAAATGAGAAAATTGTGTTAAATGATTTGTTACCTCTAAAGTGCCTCCTATGTGAAGAGTATCTATAATTAACCATTATTGGCTTAACTTTGCTTATATGCTTACTTATTTTCCTTCTATATTGCTTCAATGCATACTTATCCCTTCTCTGTAAGTCAATTATATCATATGTACAAAGTACTTACAAGGTTTAGAAAACTCTTCACTCTGTACAAAACAACCTTTTGAGATTGGTGGTAAAATAATTAGTCCTATTTTACAGATGTTGTAATGATAATGGGATTTGAAGATCTTCCATGCCCCTTGTATTGGCAGGGCTGGCAGGTACTTAGTCCTTAATTTTGGATTCATAATTGTGTCAGGTATTGAGACCCAGAACTTGTAAGTCCCCCAGTGGGATGAACTTGCTGACATGGCAGGAGGGTATGGGGCAGGGAGGAGCCAGAGCCAAATATGGCTCCTGGGCTGGAGCCAGCATGGTAACCCAGAATCAGCTGAGTGACACTGGGTGGAGACACAAGCAGCTGCTGCAGTGGAGATACAAGCTGCAGCTGTGGCAGAGCTTTATCAGAGAGCCAGCCAGAACATCTGCTGAGGACTGCCAGGGGATGGGAACTGTGGGGGCCAAAGCTGCTGGGAGCATGCTGTGTGGAGGCTGAGCAGTTACCATGAGTGAGGATAGGAGGATCATTGCCTGAGGGATCCTATTTTGTTCTGAAGGCTTGGGGATGTGGGTGTTCACTGCATTAATTGTATGTACCAATTTTGTGGCTACTATAATGGCTTTGACTTTCTGGTTTTGGGACTCAGCTTTCTGGTATTTGAATAAATGCTTTGGCTTGGTCCTCCATGTGGAGAGCCTGTTACATTATGTGATCCACAACTATAGCAGCATATTTATAGTCACCATGGCCATTGTAAATATTGCACTGTTGTTACAGACGTGCAAACTCTGACTGAGAGAGGTTAAGGGTCTAGGGTTGTGCAGATAGTAATGTCAGAGCCAGAAGTTGAATAGAGATTTCATGACTTCAGATGCAGGGTTTATTCTCCTGCTCACTCCATATACCAGGTTGCCTCTTAGAGACTGTATCTTCTCTTACTTTTGATTCTCCTCATAGTTTGTATTACAGAGCTCTGTGCATACCATTTTAAAACCAACAAACAAGTATGTTTGATTAGGTAACCTGGTATATATACCTTTTGATTATAAAAACGTTAGTCATTACATTAGGGAAAAAAAGACTTATTCACAGGGGATAGTTGACTCATTCATGTAACTCCCAGGGCACAATATATAAGGAGAAACCTAAGGGTAGAGGAGTGCTAATTACTATTGAATGCCAAAGTGTCAATTCAAGCATGAGACAATTCAATATGCTGGGAAGCATGCTGTATCTGCCATCAGAATCTGGGTTCTGCTACTTATAATCTCTGTGACCTTGGGGAATATATTTTCTCCATTCCTTCTCTGTAAAAAAAATGAGGAATTTGGACAAAGTCCCTACAAAATCTATTATCTCAACTGGATATGATACAGTAGAAAGTATATTGGATTTGGTGTGAGAAGATCTGGATTCAAATCCTCACTCTATTTAATAACTACATTTCTATGAACAATTCACTTAACTTCTCTGCTTCTTATTTCCCTTAACTATACAATGAAGGGCTTGAACTAGACGAACTCAGATCCCTTCTATCTCTTAATCTGTGATTCAGAGAATCTCCCTTCAATATGGGTCAGAGTTGTTTTGGCTCTTAGTCCTTTGATTCTCTTGCTCTGGCTTGTTCTACTCTATCCTATTCTGTTCTTCCCTATCCTATCTGTCATATCCCACAGTCTTCTATCCCATTCTATTCTTTTCTATCCAGTCCAACTAGAATTTGTTAATAGTGTGCTTTCCTTGTGTTAGGCAATGCACTGTCATAGATACAGAGATAAAAATAGAAAATTCCCTCCCTTCAAGGAAATTATCTTTTACTCAAATGTCCTATAGTATGACTAATGGTCAGTCTTGCTCTTTGGATCATGAAGGAAAGGAAATATGCCATCATTTTCATCTCTTGGAAGCGATTAATATGCTAAAAATCAAATAAATTTAAGGAGTCTTCATATCTTTATCATGTTCCTCCAACCAAGCACATAAAATCACAGTCATTTACTTTTAGTCCACACATGCACAGACTTCAAAAATCTTTGATCTTAGATTTTCATTCCTGTCAGTCTCACTTAATGGGCTTCATATTAGTCAGGTAGGATGTTATTATTTCTATGAGGCATAAATAACATTCAGTTATGCATACTAATCTCTGCCTTCAACAGCTTCCAGAAAAATCAACATAGTGGCTTCCTTTGTCCTGTCTAAGTCAACCCCTAATTATGTGAATAAAATAAAGCATCAATGTACTTAGAATATTGTTTCTATATACCACCTAAGTCAAAAACCTCTGACCAAATTGTAAGTAGAACATTCTCAGATAAAGGTGCAAATATACACATACATACATACATGTGTATGTATGTGTGCATATATCTATAAACATTGGTGGAAAGATTGAATGACCTCAAATAGTGGCTACATATTTTTGACTATTTAACCTGCTCAATTAAAACTAAACATATCAGTATTGCTTCAGTAAGAATCAGCCATTTAAAAATCACAGCTATAACAATATGAGCAGACATATGTTTATATATACAAGATCCATGCAGGGAGACATGTACCCACAAAGGTATTTGCCTGTTCAATGGAGGATGCACTGTGCAAAGTCCAAGTAGAAGGCATCTTTACTACAGAGAGTGAGGTTCTCTAGAGGCTCCCATTCCCAGATGATATTATGTTGATTGAATGGTAAACCAAAATAATGCAGAGAACTCAGATATATAATCCACCTCAATTAGATTATGGATCCATTGAAATATTGTCATATTAGAAGCATCTGAATTCATGCTTAACCATTGCTGTTATTCTTTGACAAAGACTATTCTGATTATTAATTAATACCAACCACTTGACAATCAAGTCACATTACACTTGTATAGGATAATTCAACAGGACAAGGCTTTAACAAGGGTAAAGCGATCAGGGCTTTGGTCCAGAGCAACAATATTTAAAAAGGGGTAACAGAAAGAGTGTTCGTCTTTTAGCGTGAAAGAAAGAGCAAAACTTAGTAGCTAGTTAGGAAGAATAATAAAATAGTAGAGGAAGCCACCAAATGGTGGCTTCTTCCCCCACAGAGCCCTAACCTAAGTAAGTCACATTTTGTGAAGATCTTCTTTTGATAACCACAGCCTATCCAGAACTGACTTCTGTTAGCCCATACCTCAACAGACCTGAGAATGCTTCAGCCCCACTTGTTCTAAGTCCAAAAATTACTATTTGTTTCCAGTCAGGCAAATGTCCCCAACAGCTTTGACAGTATTCTCTACATGTGAAATGAGGAGCATAAGTGTTAAAAATCTGCTGAATCAAGAAAACATTGCAATCGGTAACAGCAATATTGTTTTAAGAATGACTTTGAGTGTTATAAATACTCAAATTGACTATAAAAGACATAAGAAGGAAGACATTGCATCTAGAGAAAGAACTGATAAATAGATAAATGTACAGAATGATTTCACACATATACACACCTATTTGTGTGTAGGATAGCCATCTCTATAGTGGGTGTTTGAGGGAAGGAAGAAAAAAAGAAACTGACAGGATAATTTTGTTGTATATTTAAAAGGAATAGAAAATTGTGCATAGTAGATTTGAAGTTTCCTGTATAATCATCTTTTTATTATACTATATTAGGAAAATGCTTGTCATTCTATAAATTAGAAATAAAATGAAAACGTATGGTGTGTCAACAAGATTTTTCAAGATGACATAAACTCTAACCTCTTTTAGTCACTCACTGTGGTGAATTTTGAAAGGTTAGTATGACAGAGAAGCCCTATAGCTATGTGGTCCAGCCATTAGAGTCATGAATTCATTCAGATCACTACCACTGAGGTAAAGAAGCATGCTAGAGCTGGAGAAGTGCCTACTGGAAGTTATGTGACCGGGGTTTAAATCATATCCTAGGCACTAGCTTCACAAAGGTGGACAAGTGTCATTCATGACCTCTCACGGTCCCTGTGTCTATTTCTGTAAAGTAAAGGGATTAAATCTAAAGACTTTGGACAAGGGGTTTCTTTGGTAAGAAAATAAGGGCACAGGTGAGTTGTCAACCCTGCTGCTTACTGAAGGCAATGCATTTGTTAAAGACAAGCAGATTTGCAGATATGAGAAGAGAATGTCTGTTCAGAACATAATCTTCAAAATAGAATTTGGATTTTTGGACCAATGATTAAAATGGAAGAATGACTGACACCTGGCCAAGAATGCAGTGCATCTAACAAAGACTGAGAAGAATATATTGGGTGATGATCTAATCTTTGCTACTCCTGAAGACAGAGGATATTTCCACGCTGTTTTCCGCATCTCCAACAGTAACACCCAGTAACAATGCTAAACACGGAATCTCAGTGTCAGAAAACAGAAATGTGCAAGCACTGATTTTGTGTGTGATGATTTTGAAACTGGCTTCAAAGCAAGCAGCTTCCCCACCATGTCAGCCTATATCAATATTGGGATAGCATCCATCAATTTCAAGTGTTTTTTTTTCTTTGAGCTTATCTGTAATAAACCTACTGCTGAATGAGCTCCGTTCTTGTAATGAGCATCACCTTTCTGTTTACTATCACTTTGGACTATATGGATTGACTTTGTAGTAAATAATTTATCTTGCTCTTGGCATCTACATCTGATTTAACAATTGATAGTCTTAGTTATGTTGTGTTTGAAGTAAAACTACAGGTAAATCTGATATGTAGCCCACAGAGATGGTTTTCAAATATGAAAATATTCTTTAGGAAGAAGCACGAGAATAAAAGAAAATCAAATAGAGACAGTATAATTTCTTCTAAAGCATCATTGTCTAAAAATCAATATAACACATAAATATTAGGTGGTAGCAACTCCAGGGAGTTATAGCTATTGAGAAGAGATACCATAAATGTCATTCAAATCTTCTGCATGAAATGAATATGCAAGGCCTACCTACTCCATTCAAATCAACTTTATTAAGTGGCTACTGTGTACAAGGTCAGGGCAGATAGGTGGTATGGTAGATAGAGTGCCACGCCTGGAGTCAGGAAAACTCATCTTCCTGAGTTCAGTTCTGGCCTTAGACTCTTACTAGCTGTGTGACCCTGAGCAAGTCACTTAACCCTGTTGGCCTCAGTTTCCTCATTTTTAAAATGAACCTGAGGGAAAAAAATGGCAAACCTCTCTGGTTTCCTTGCCAAGAAAACCCAAGATGGAGTTATGAAGTGTCGTACACAACTGAAAAGGATTGAATAACCACATGTGCAAGGTACTGAGAATACAAATACAGAAACGAAACAATCCACACTATCAAGAATTTTCTATGTTCTTTAAGGGAAGGGGTGTTAAAAGTTACCCAAGTGAAAGCCATGATTGGTTACCTTGGCCTTAGGATTTTGCACTGCAATGAGAAGCTCCACCTCACATGCAAATATCACAATGCATACATGTCAGGGTTCTTTGTCAGAGTTTGACAGATATTTACCTCAAAGGAGAATGTGCCTGCTTCTTCTCCTGAAAAGAAAAGTCACCCCTCGAAGGTATATGCTAAGAAGGTTTATTGAGATTCCTTGAGAAGCCTTACAGCCAAATCTTAAGGCAGGGTCCCCTCTCCCTCCAAGGCATGGGTGTTTTATCTACCCCAGATCCACATGTGACACAGCCCAGCTGAGCAGAATTGTGAGAGGGGAGGTGCAATTACAAGAGCATGAAGACCCCAGGGTGTGGAGACACTAGTCAGGAACCTCAGATATCCCACAAAAGAGAGTCTTGAGCAATGCAATATCCTCTGGCCAGGGATGGTGCAATATGCTCTGACTTCCATGTGACGCAACTAATTTCTGGGCCTTACACTTCCCTGTGTCTCAACATTACCACTTGCAATCTTGCACATATTTTGTGATCCTCACACATACATTTATGGTTACCTGCTTTAACTGGATATGGGTCATCATAGGAAGGGTGCAACATGACTGTCTTTTGCCCCTCAATATGTGACAGTTTAATTCTTCAAGGAACACATCTCCTAGCCCTATATGGGTGAAGGTTGCATATGCATCATCTGAAATTAGAAAGGCTGCATGGTCTAGTTGGTAATGGAACACATATTTATTAAAAATTTATTATGTGCCAGGGACTGTGCTAAACAACTTTACAAATCTTATTTTATTGAATCTTAGGAGGTGGGTTCTATTATCATTGATATTTTACGGTTGAGGAAACTGAGGCAAATGGAAGTTAAGTGACTTGCCCAGGCTTATAAAGCTAGTAAATGTTTGAGACTGGATTTGAACTCAGGTCTTGCTGACTCCAGGCCCAGCACTCTGTCCACTGCACTACTTAGCTGCCTCTCTAATGATCTAAAGAACTAGGGCACATGGGGTGTTCATGGAGAACTAGCACCTCTGGTGTGAGGGCTTGCTGAGCCCTTTGCAGTGCTGCTCAATTATCTTTGGTTTCCACCTCTCACTCAACTCTTACCTATGACTCTAAGAAGCTGCAGCATGCATAATGGCCATACCCCTGTAAAACTTTCTTAGCAAAGGGACTAAACTATGTAAAGGTAATTGACAGGCTTCAAAAAAATCAGTGAATTAAGGGGATGTCTCCTAAGCATTTTCCATGGCAAGGAGATGAGGTGCTGTCCCTTCACTATATTCACTTCATGATATTTTAGTTTTCAGCTGGTCATTATTGCCTTGCTTATGAACTGACATATTGGCATATAACCTAAGACTTCCAGGCCTTGGAAAAAAAACTTCCATTGTTAGAGGACCTTTCAGAAATTTATGTGGAATATTGTCAAACATGAAAATTTACACACACCATTGCTATTATTTTTGATTGGGGCTAGTCAAGGTGGAAAGCTCCAATGCAGAGTTTAGCTGTTATGGTTGCATTAGCTATCATAAAACTTTCTGAAAATAGAGTGTTTCTATATGTTTACAGGAATCTTAAAGGGAATTTCTTAAGCAGGAATGCTTATCTGGGAATACAGAATCACAGAAAAACAGAGTTGAAAAAGAATTTAGAGCTTATCAAGTCTAGCCCTAAATGACTCATCGATGAGCTGAGATCCAGGGAAGGAATTTGCTCATAGTGACACAGGCAATCAATCAATAACATTTATTAGCTTATCACATGCTGTGCTAAGTGCTGGGGACACAAAAAGAGGCAAAAGACAGTCACTGCCTTCAAGGTGCTTACAGTTTAATGGCGAAGACAATATGCAAATATATACAAAGCGATCTGTATGCAAGATAAATAGGAGATAATTAACAGAGGGAAGATATTGGATTAAACCAGGTTAGAGAAGGTCCTGTTACCATAATCTGAGTATTTACCATTGTGTCATGATAACTTTTCATAGGCGAGATATTTGAACCTTCTATTACTTGGGGGGTTCATCCAATCCAGTGGTTCTCAACCTTTCTAATGTCACGACCCTTTAATGCTCGTATGTGGGTGTATCTGCATGTGGGCAGACCCACCTGGAGATGGATAGAGGAGCAGTGTCTCAGTTCCTAAGACCATCAGAAATATGTGTTTTCCGATGGTCTTAGGGGACCCCTGTGAAAGGGTCGTTTGACCCCCAAAGGGGTCGCAACTCACAGGTTGAGAACCACTAATCTGATAACATTTTCTATTTTAACCAGGCTTTGAAATATAAATGAATTAAAAGTTAATGAAAGAGATACAACATATACATAAAGAAAGATCCTAATAAAAATGAGTATAAGTTCCACTTGCACAGTATGGACAATATATATTATAATTTAGGAAGAAGAGAGATCACTTCTAAGGAGGGCAAGTACAGAAGATTCTTGAAAGAAGATTCATGGAATGGGCATCAACAGATGAATGAAATCTGAAAATATCCATGATAAGGACATTAACAATCTAGAAACCAGCATAAATACAGGCATGAAGAAGAGCAAACAGGACAGTGAAGAGGAAGGATATTTATACAAACAATTGTCTGATCAAGACCAAAGCATACTAGAAGTTTCCTAAATAGAAGAAATCAGACCTACATACTCTTTTTTCTTACCCTTTGATAGTCTGGTAAAGCCTATCAACCCCCTCTCATAGTAATGTTTTTAAAGCCATAATATCACAGAGAATTACAAAGCAAACCATCTGTTTTGAAATACAGTGATCAAAACATTAAAAGAAAACAAGATAATACACTCAGGGGGGCAGAGCCAAGATGGCGGCATAGCAGCAGCAACATATTGCAGCTCTCACATAGCCACCCCAAAATACCCAGAAAATAGGACTCTAAACCAATCCTAGAACTCCAAAATGCACACAAAGATACTTCCCACTAAAGTCAGCTTGGCTACGAGGAACCATATCAGCACTGCCAACCGAAACCAGCCTGGCCTGAAGCCGCGGCTGTGCCCCGGGGGTGACTGGACCGGGGTGACTGGACCGGAGGAGCAGAGGAGCAGATTAGCTGCAGCTGTGGGCAGCGTTCAGAACTAGGTCAGTGGGAACTGCAGGGAGAAAAGTGTCCGGCCGAAAGGCCTCCAGAGCAGAAAAGCAAAAGGCAGAGGTTTTGCACCTGCCTCCACATTGCAGCTTCCCGCTCGCGGCCTGCAGAGAGCAGGAGGAGTAAGCGATTGTTCTGAAGCCAAGAGCTCTCGTGTTGAGCAGCCTGGATCTGGATCGCAGTCTTGGGCCTCGGTCCTGGAGTCTTCATTATCCAGTCAGCTGGAGGTAAATAGGAAGAGTCTCAGCATCTTCCTGAGAGCTACGGCAGCCAGGAGGACCCAAGCGATTTGGGACAGAGCTTTCCCTTCTGGGAGCAGAGCCCCACAGAGATTAAAAAAAAAAAATCATGGACTGAACAACCATGAGTAAGAATAAGCATAAGAAGCAAAGTAAGAACAGCTCCCAAACCCTAGATTCCTTCTTTGGGGAAAAGAAAGATCATGGGAGAGAGAGGGAGGAGGAGAGCGCAGCCTGAGCACCCCCACCAGGGGCTTCCAATAAACATGAAGAATGCCTTAAAGCTAGAGATGAGCTG
>CM053580.1:42025184-42061413 GCA_028627135.1 Pseudochirops cupreus
AAAGAGAAAGAAAGAAAGAGAAAGAGAAAAAGAGAGAGAGAAAGAAAGAAAGAAAGTCAGGGAGAAAAAGAAAACAGCACCTCTTAGGTTAATGTCACATTAAGGAAATCTCCATGCTGAGGTTCCTATGGAAACATTAACTTAGCTGTGTTGTTTATATTCCATGTTTTTTATGGCTAGAGTTTAACAATATCAACAGAAATACATTAAGATATATATATATATTTAACAAGAACACATACTTCCATCACAGCAGGCTTCCTCCTTGGAGCATGGCAAGGAGAGCAGTGTGACCCTCTCCCCCTGCTCAGCAGGTACACACCAGCAGGACCTAGGAGACTCAGTAATCTCTTCACTGGCCCTATTGAACTTGCTTTTTCAAAAATGTAGCAGGAATCTGAGGCTTCCTTGCAACTTCCACCCCCTAGGGTACACTGAGGGACTGTAAAATTCGGGCCTGAACAAGATCCTTCATTTTACCCTTTCCTACAACCGGTATTAATCATGGAGAGAGGAAGAAACTTCACATCCTTGGGATTTTACAGGCTCTACATCCTCTTCCAGTGTAAAATGCTTGTATAATCCAAAGTGCTACTAAACTTTAAGAGACGCTTCAAGAAAGGGTTAGTGGAAAGGCAATTTCCAGTATCTTTGAATATTTATCTGATACAGAGGGAAGAAAGGCACCCTACACCTAAAGGGAAGTGAAGTTAAAAAAGAAAGACAAGGCACCTGGCTGATCTCTAAAGGAAGATGCTACCCAAGGGAGCCATTTTCTTTTTCATCCTTTACTGACAAAGAAATTTACAAGATGATTAACAACTGGTGTTCTTTCTTTAAATAAATGTCTCATTGAAGAAATTATTTCATAGGTATGTATATACACATCCATATATATGCATGTATGTGTATATAAATATGTGAAGATTATGAATATATATAATATGTATTAATCATCAAATATATATTTATATGTTAGGATTTTTTGTGTGTGTATGCTTTATTATGCATATATCATTATAGGAAATCTTGGCAGTAAGAGAGATAACCATGATACATAATGTTAGTGCCTTCAGAAGCTTAGCCTTCCAATGAGTGCAAGACTTGTACAAAAATTTAAATGAGTCCCTAGATTTAAAATAAAACAAACAAAAAAATCTCTTCTTTGCCTGTGGTAGTTCTTCCCTACACAAGAAACAAGGGCATGGAATTGATATAAATCTTGTTCTTTTTAAACAATCAAAGAGCAAGGGTTTGTCACATGCCTATGATGTTGCCAGCCCCGTGCAAAAACAAAAAGCAGAAGGATCTCTGCTCTCAAGGAGATGAATCAAATGCTTGCCTACACCTAGAAACAAAATTAAAATTAAAGCCAATCTCAAGAAAAGTTATTGGCAAAAAAGCGGTAAGCTCCTTGTGTACCCTACATCTTTGTGATGTGTCTCAATTTCATGTCCTTGTTTCTTGTCTAGGGAAGAACTGCCATAAGCAAAGAAGAAATTCTTTTTGTTTGTTTCTTTTGTTTTAACTCTGGGGATTTATTTATATTTTTGTAGAAGCCTCGCACTCATTGGAAGGCTAACCCTCTGAAGGCACCAGCAATACGTATCATTGTTACTTCCGTTACTTCCAAGATTTCCTGTAATGATTCATGCGTAATAAATAGTTGACTTCTTTATAAGATTATCACTTTCAAATGTATTCCAGTCTATAGCTTCAGTTCCATTAACTAGGATGACTTCCCTATACCTTATATTTATGCAATTGGTTGACCAGGAGCATAAATTAATTTCTGGGAGAACTTCACCTTCAATAATATTCATTCACAGAAGATGAAAATACAGATGAAAATTTAATTATTCTGACTTATTAGGGAATCACAGGACCATATATTTGGAGCTGGAAGGAGCCTTAAAGGACATCTGATCTGACTAGATTATTTTGTAGATGAGGAAACTGAGGCATAGAGAGAAAAAGTGGCTTGCTCAAGGTCACATAGCTAATAAATGTTTAAAACAGGATTGGAACCCAGGTCTTCCTCAGTCCAAACCCTGTGACCTACTTACCCTGATTTAGAGTGTAGAGTGGCATTACTCCTTGTAAAGGACCATAATTTTTATTTTTAAGTACTTAAAGTCATTTAACTAGATGGACAAAATTGTTTTCTAGTAGAAGTTTAGGTTTATTAATATCTGTTAATAATAACAAACATCTAATAATATCCACTTTAAGAAATGTTGTTCTCAAAAGCAATAGGTGGGAATGGTCAAGATGGAAGAATGTGGGCAACCCCTCTGCTGAATTTTCCCAACATTCCCCTCTAACAGCTTTAAAATAACCTCACAAATAAAGTTTTGGAGTGGCAGAGATAGCAAAAGGTCAGCATGAGACCTTTTTTTAAGCCTAAGACAACTAAGGTGGTCAGCATGGGAGGTCTATGGCACTGGAGTGGGAATGGGGGTAGAGTGTGGCAGGAGCACCAGCAGTGGGCCTTGGAGGCATCCTCAGTAGCAGCAGCAGCCTCAGGAGCTCTCAGTCCAGAGATAATAAGGGGATTGTACAACTGGTCAAAAAGAGATTACAGAGGACCTTTTGCTAGCATTGAGCGTAGTTGGTGCTGGTTGGCAACAATATTATTGCCCATACTCAGTTCTGGCTTATGATTGGTCATAAGTTAGCAAGGCCCTGGTCGTAGTTCCAAGGCAGAATGAACTGCTATCACTTGGGGTTACCAGAGAGCAGGGACGGACATTTCCTGGATAAAGAACGATTGTAGACTAGGAAAGCAGTGACTATATCTCTCCCAGGACAGCACCACCTTGGAAACATCAAAAACTTGCAGGCCCCCAGAACCAGTTCTGAAAATAGCAGAACAAAAAAGGTCTGAAGATTTGGACAGTGTCTTCCCATCCCCAGATAAGCAGAACCCAACTTCAATATAAAGTTCAAAGTCAATAAAAAGTCTAGAAAAATAAGAAAACAACAGAAAAGGAACTTGACCATAAAAAAAGGCAACTACAGTGGCAGGGAAGACAGACAAAAACTCAGAAGGAGACAATGTGGAAAACAGCTACAAACAAAGCCTCAAAGAAAAATGTCAGTTTGATCCAAACAGAATAAGAATTCCTGGAAGAATTAAAGAACGAGATAAGAGTAGTAGAAGAAAAATTGAGTGAAGAAATGAGTCAACAAATAATGTAAAAAAAATGTTGAAGTCAAAAGAATGAAAAAGATTAGAAGAAAATGTGAAATATCTCATCAGAAAAAAAAATAACTGACTTGGAAAATAGATTAAAGAAAGATATATTTTTGGGCTACCTGAAAGCTATGATAAAAAAGAACATAGATAAAATATTTCAAGAAATTAAAAAGAAAAATTGCCCTGATGGCCTAGGTACATAGAGTAAAATAACAATAAAATAACTCACCAATTATGTTCTAAAAGATATCCCAAAATGAAAACTGTGAAGAATATTGTGGCTAAATTGCAGGTGAGGGAGAATATATCACAAGCAGCCAGAAATAAGCAATTCATATATTGTGGAGCCACAATCAGAATCACTTAAGATTTAGCAGCTTCCACACTAAGGGAGCAGAGGGTTTGGAATAAGATATTCCAGAAGGTAAAGGAGCTAGGATTACAATCAAGAATAACATACTCATAAAAAAAAAAACTGAGTATAATTCTTCGTAGAAAAAATGGATATTTAATGAAATTAAGGACTTTTAAGCATTTCTGATGAAAAGTGCAAAGCCAAATAAAAATTTGACTTTTAAATGCAAGACTCAAGAGGAGAATAAAAATATTTCCCTCCTTTCCTTCCCCCATCTTCATTCTAGATCTATGTGCAGAGATAAGGTCTGACTAGAGATTTCAGGAGGGCATGACCACAGCCTTTGAGGTAGGAAAAAACATTTGCACAAGCAGAACTGCCAAAAGTGAAATGGCTTCTGTTCCACAGGGGACTTTCACACAGAGGTGTAGCAACAAGCACCCTAGCATACCCAGGAGGACTACTAGCACAGGTTCTTTGATCTCCTTTTCTAAAGGAAAACAACTCAAAAGAGGCTAACAATCTTAGTTTAATGAAACATATATCATTTACTTATTTCGGGGAAAAAATCAGCACCCTGAACTTCAGAAGAAATACAAACTGAAGTTATAAGCAGACAAAAAATGCGGACAGAGAAAATAACACAATTCAACAGTGAACAGACAGGGATTCTAGCTGTCTGACCATTACATATATACAGTGTTAATTACCAGAGAAAGAAGCACCAGCATCTGGGTTTTCAAAGCCAGGGGGCTCAACAGCTACCCAGAATCTCCTCTGGCCAAATCACACAACTCTTCCCTTAAGTGAGCCCCAAAGCAAAACCTCACCTTATAGCCTTCATCAGGGTCAGAGGACATCACAACCTTCATGACCTTCTGCCTAATTACAAAATAACAAAAGGTATGCCTTCCTGAAAAGCAAGCCTTCCCTAAGCAAGCTTCTCTTGTTGGACTCCAAGTGAGGCCAGTTAAGGGGCAGGAAAGATCTTCAAATTCCTTTACCATTACAAGAGGTTAGAAGCCCCCTTTGCAAAATTATACAGGGGATATCTGCTCAGGCTCACATTGTCTTAGAGGTGTTATGAGATGCCTCCTAATTCTGACATTCTCTGCATTCCAAGGAATTAAATTAAAGGGGTTAGAGTCAGATAAATGTTCTAAGTCTCGAATATTGTTTTTCAGAGTAAGGCATTAATAATTCGGTCAGTAAAAATTCATTAAACTCATATATGGGCTAGATACTGCTAAGTGCTAGGGATAAAAAAAATGGCACACGTATGGTCCCTGACCACACGGACCTTACAGTCTCAAGGGGAGCTAGAACATGAAAACAACTATGCAGATACAACTATATACATTGTAAATTGAAGCAATCTTTGGCATGTGCCCAGATGTGTGATTTCACTAGAGCAGAGAATTCCTCATAATATAGCTCCCTAACACATCTGCAGTGTATAGTCTTAATGGAGTGACTTGGGGACTTGCCCAGGGTCACACAGCCAGTCTATCAAGATATCTCTTGAACCAAGGTCTTCCTGTCCTCAAGGACAGTTCACAAATCACCAAGCAATGTTGCCTCTTATATCCCCTTTAGTAAGAAAAAGTACTTTAGGTAGTATTGTAGATAAAGGGCTAGACCAAGAATCAAGAAGACCTGAGTTCAAATCCTCAGGCATTTACTATCTGTGTGACCTTGGGAATGTCACAGTCTCTGTCTGCTTCCTTCGCTCTTCTGTAAAATGGGGATAATAATACATGTTGTTTTGTAAAGTGGCAGTAATTAGCAGTAACAACAGCAATATCTTTTCTGGGCTGTTGTGAAGATAAAATATGATAATATTTATTAAATGCTTTGTAACTATTAAAGTGCTACATAAATGCTAATTATTAATCAAATCACGTTCATTGAAGCTAAATGTAAAATTTCTTTTACCAAAGTTTTGGAATTTCACCGTCATCGTGTTTTTTAAGATTTCTAGTGATCTCATGACTTGCTTAACAATTCAAACTTTGGAATTATATATTTCATATTTGAAAATCTGTATGAACAAACCTTTAGAGTTTCTGGGTTTTAGGTGTTTAGGTCTGGAGAAAGAAAAAAATGCTATAATCCTTTCAAGGATGGATCTCCTTTTCATTTTTCTTTAGTCATTCTTTAATGTGAAAAATGATTCATTGTTTAGAGGCTCCCTGGTGGTAGCAGGTCAGAGTCAGAGCACCCAACTCCTGCTGAATCCTTCCTTTCAAGCTCTTTTGTAAAGTTCAGTCTGTGGCGGGGCTCAGTTGATTTGAGTAGCATATGTTCACTGGCCAAGGTTGTGGGCTCAATCCTTGGAGTGGACATTCAGGATCAGAGCATCTTTTATTTTTTTTTAATAGGCAGTGGTGTTAGCAATGATGTCACTGTCTGCCCCTGGATTGGGTTGGATTACAAACCAAGCATCTGACAGTGCTTGAGAATTACAAACCAAGCATTTCAATGCTTGTGACAGCTGTGAGATACAACAGCCTCTTCAGAAATTTGGTCTGAGAGTCAAGTCTGGGATATGGTCGAGCACATCTCTCCTGCAGCATGGTGACCAAGCTTTTTACTCAGCACAGTTTTTTCCTTATTAAAGCTTCCATATTTTCCCACAGATCTCGAGTCTCAGAGCTAGAAGGGACCTCAGATGCCATATACGCCAATAGGTGGCACAGTGGGTAGGATATTGAACTCAGAGTCAGAAAGACCTGAATTCAAAACCTGCCGCAGATGATTATTACCTCTGTGGCACTAAGTATTGAACCCCAAAAAAGACCTGAGTTCAAATCCTGACTCAGGAATTTGCTATCTATTTCACCTTGGGAAAATAATTTACTCTCTCTCCACCCCCTTTGCTCTTCTGTAAAATGGGGATAATTTTTCACTGCCTCAGTGGCCTCATTTGTAAAATGAGCAAATAAAAGCATCTGCTTCACATGGGTGCTGCGAGGACTTAACGAGGTAACATGTCAAGACTCTTGCAAATCTTACTACACTGTAGAAATGCTATCATCATTAACATACCTTCCAACCCATACCCATGTAGGAATACCTTTTACAACATCCCAATTAGTGATCAGCTAGTGTGGAAAAGTGGAATGAACTGAATTCAAATCCTATCAAGTCTTACTAGGTGGGCAGACCTGGACAGGGAAACCACTAATCCTCCCTATTCTCCAATTCTTTAGTGCCAAAAAGGGAACAAAATTATCTATAGTGAAATACAGTGTAGAATGGTGGATAGAGAGGTGTACTTGGAGTCCGGAAAATCTGGGTTCAAGACTCACCCCTGACAAATCCAGACTGTGTGACTCTAGGCAGAGCATGAGGCAACCCCTGCAGAGAAGGGTTAACACCTACTACTGGAGGGAGTTCCTCATTGGAAACTCCCTAAACCAGTGAAATCTCAGATCCAATAAAAAATTAAGATAAAATGCAAATGCCTCTCAGACCAGCCTTTTAAAGTAATTGTCAGGATTAAATGAGATAATGCATGTAAAGGTTGCTTTGCAAACCTTTGAAGTATTATATCGATATCAGGAGTTATTATTGCCACCTGAGACAGCTCAATAAGGGAAATAAATTGGTTCATGTTTAGAAACTGCAAAATAAATGAACATGTGAAAGGGTCAAGAAACGTGTTTCTATCTGGGCAAAGCTTCTATTTCCAGAAGCCTGGAAAGATGACAAAAATGAGGCATCAGGAAAAGAAAACAACAGAAACTCTTCATAGTGACTGCTCTGGAAACGAGATTGATGAGACCAGGTTCAGGAGGCAACACATTTATCCACTGAGGTAGATGACATTCTCTCTCCTTCCCTCCTTCTCTCTCCTTCTCCCTCATTCCCTTTTTCCTCTCTTCAGTTCTTTTTTTATAAAAACAGGGTTTTCCACCCAGTATCTCTCTTTCACTATAGAGGGTGAGACATCTAGAAGGCAGTAGTCATAAGATCAGAATTTGAATCTTTCTCTGCCATTTTCTTTCTGTGTTATCTAGTGCTAAACTTACAGAGAGGACAATCTGCATTCATGGAGGGAGTTTCCTCATCTGGAAGTTCCCTATACCAATAAAAGATTAGATAAAGTACCAAATATGTATAATTCAAAAGACAGAATATTGGGAGAACTATAATAGTTACTGGGAAATATTTAATCCAGAAGCCACATTAAAATGGGGGAAAGTATTTAACAGAAGGTATTTCTGCTATACAAAACCCAGGAAAGGTATTTGTATCATTATTCTGACAAAGATCAGTGTGTGTGTGTGTGTGTGTGTGTGTGTGTGTGTGTGTGTGTGTGTGTGTGTGTATGCATGATATATAGCTAGGTGGTACGGTGGATAGAGCACTCAACTGGGAACCAGGAAGACTCATCTTCCTAAGTTCAAATTTGACCTCAGAAGGAAATGGCAAACGGCTTTGATATCTTTGCCAAGAAAACCCCAACTGGGATCACCAAGAGTTGGATATGGCTGAAATGATTAAACAACAACAGCAATATGTGTACATATTTATACACATGTAAACACAGACATACTATATTTAATTGTATACACATATATTTATATATTTGTATGCATGCATATTTACATGTGTGTAGATGTGCACACACACATATGGTTGAGAATTACTATCCCTTTAAGTAAAATTAAATAATAGCTTAATGATAGTCCACATTCATTTAGGATCTTATAGTTAATTAAAAGATATTTTGTAATTAGAAGAGAAGCAGATCACATAATTTTCACAGCTATGAGCAGAAGATGAACTTTTAAACAAGAAAGGCAATTGCAAAAGGTAAAAGATAATTTTGATTACATGAAACTGAAAAAAGACTTATGTACATCAATAAAAAATGCATCTAGGATAAAAAGGGAAACAGTCAAATGAGGGGAAAATCTCTGTATCAAATTTCTGAGTTAAGGATTTGGTATTCAAGATGTATATCATGTGGTAGATAGATAGACAGCAGACAGAAAGATAGATAGATGATAGATGATAGATAGATAGATAGATAGATAGATAGATAGATAGATAGATAGATAGATAGATGGATAGACAAAGCTAGCTAGATAGGGTAGCAAATTCTTAGCTCAGAAATTTGATACAGAGATTATATATATATATATATGTGTGTGTGTGTGTACATATGTATATACATATACACATATATATACATTATATATGTATGTACATATGTATATACAGATACACATATGCATACATATATACATATATATACACACATGCACATATATTTATGTACATATGCATTACCTAACATAGGTGGCAAAAGTATAGAAAACAAACAGTTCTTAAAAGAAGAATTGAAGAATGTTCCAAATTGCTAATATCATGAGAAATGTACATGAAAATAATTCTGAGCTTTCAACTTACAACCAATATATTAGCAAAGATGACAAAAAATGGAACCAGTCAATGTTACAGGGATTATAGGAAGAAAGGTACGCTAGAACATTGTTGGTGGACCTGTGAATTTGATATGACTATTTGGGGAAGCAGTTTGGAATTATTAAAAGAAAAAAAAATGTTCATACCTCTGACCCACAGATTCCACTACTAGGCTTATGTCCCAAGGAGGCCATTTGTGGATAAGAAGAAAATCTTTATGTATACTAAAATATTTATAGTGCATTATTTGTAGTAGCAAAGAAATGGAAGCAAAGTAGACACCCATCAATCTGGAGATAACTAAACAAATTGTGGTATATTGATATAACAGGACACAATTGTGCTGAAATGACAAATACACAGCCTACAGGGAAGCATCAAACAATTCACATGATCCAACCCAGAGTGGCGTGAATAAAGCCAAGAAATAATTGAAATGAAAAGAATAAGCACCAGACAACTCTAAGTTAATTTGTAAAATTACAAAGAACCAAACTGATTGTGAAGAAGAGAGAAGAAAGCCATACTTCATTCCTTTTCAGAGCTGAGAGATCCTAAAGCAAAAAAAAAAAAGATCAATTTTTTATGTTATTTCATATACTTCATCCAGTTTGATCTTCATAAGGGCTTTATAAGGTCGCGTATTATTATTCCCATCTTATAGGTAACAGAATTGAATGATGTTAGGTTTAAAACTGGAAAGGACATTAGATACTATCTAACAGACCCATTTTATAAATGAAGAAATCAAGTCCTAGAGAAGGTAAATGATTTGATAATGGTTCCATAGCTAGAATGTGATAGAGACAGACCTGAAAGTCCAGATTCCTCCTTCCAAGTCCTTTCCCATTTCACCAGATTGAGAGCTTTCTACTGATTGAGTCATGAATTTGAGTAATGAATTTCTATTGTTGTAATGTTATTGATATATACTAACCAAAGAATCGCTGTAGTTAATAATGAATAGTGTTGTGATTTAAAGCATCTGGAGGGCCTTGCCTTCCTTAGGGAATCCCTCCTCAATCTGGACTCTGAACTGGATCTCCTCTATCACAGTGGGGAATGTCTTTGGCAGACATCCATCTCCCTATTTTATGCCTACCCTGATATTTATAATCAGAGAAGCATTGAAAAGGGTTATTTCCATCACTACATCTTCCAAGGAATCTTAAATAAAAATGATGTGCTGAGAGATTGTTAGCTGTAAGAGTCAGTAAGGCAGTGTTTTGTTTTGTTCTATTGAACAAAATGTTTTTTTTCATAATCAAGAAGCAATTAAAAAGCAATGGATTCCACAACCAATGCATTTTCTACATTTTTACGTCAGTTATGAGATGTTAAAGCCATAGTCCGTTGGTGATAGCCAATTTGTAATCTATGCATGCTGTCATTGAGCTTGGCCTCGATTTATGTGCCAATGACTCTCACAAAGGTTTTATATAGATGGGACCATAGAAATAGGTTGGATATCTATATTTTCATGGTCATCTTTTTGGTATTAATAAGAATCAATATTTTTCCATGGCAATAAAATACCCAGTAAATTAATCTCACAATATCCCCATAATTGTTTCTACTTCAGGAGTAATGTCATTTCTATACTACACACACATACGCACACATAAGCACATACATACACACATACATACACACAACACTTATGTATGCATAGGTATATGTAGATAGGTAGGTAAATAGGTATAACTGCTTTATACTTATCTGTACTTATTTTCCTTATATTTCTCTTGTATAGACTTATCCATGCCCTTATTGTCAGTGCTATTAGAATGTAAACTCCTTAAGAATTAGGATGAATTCATTTTATCCTCAAGGTCTTGCACAAAACCTGGCAAAATGCTTAATGAATCCCTTTTCTGATTTAGTAATGCTACAGATTCACTCATGTTGATAGCAATTGATGTATAATAATAGCTAGAATTTATAAAGTACTTTCAGGTTTGTAAAGCACTGTACATATTCTGTCTCATTTGATTCTTATAAACAACACTTTGAAGTAGGTGCTGTCATTATCCATATTTTCCAGATGACAATATTGAGGCTACAAGTTGTGACTTGCCCAAAGTCACATATTTACTAAATGAGGCAGGATTTGAATTCATGTCTTCCTGACTCCTAGTCCAGCACTATAAGAACTAAACCACCACCTGTATTACTTATAGGTTAGCCTAGATAACAGTATTTTCCTATTGTTGCTGTTGTTTAATTGTTTTCAGTTGAGTCTGACTCTTTGTGACCCCTTTTTGGGTGTTTTCTTGACAGAGATAATGGAGGTGTTTCCTTCTCCAGCTCATTTTGCATATGAGGAAACTGAAGCAAACAGGGTTAAGTGACTTGTCCAGGGTCACACAGCTGGCTCTGTGTCTGAAATCAGATCTGAACTCACGTCTTCCTAACTGGAGGTGTGGCGCTATATCCACTACACCATCTAGTTGCCCATATATTTCCTTATTGCCAGCATTATAGAAGTGTGTGCAGGCGTAACAGACACACTTTGTGGCTGTAACTCTAACAGGGTTCCTAAGAGACAGAAACCTGAAGGCATAGCTTACAGACTGGTGTAGGTATTGCCGCTGCTTCCTGAATTCTTCTTTTCATTATACCTCAGTCCATTTTCAGTTAGAGTAAGAATTCATTTGGGGTGACATATCTCTCAATCAGTTATTCAATAGCGCTGCGTTCCCTTATTTTTATTCCCTGAATTATTACCATGTTTGAGAATTTCAGTTCCCTCTGATTTTCCTTGGACAGGAGAATCACCACACTGATGATTCTTAAGCTTGTGGGCCACTGGCTTTCTGAGCTGCTTTTGTGGACTTAACAGAAACCTTTCAAGTGTCATCAGCCAGAATATCAATTAGACTTTTATTTTGACCACATCGTTGAATCTTCATCTTTTCCCCTTGCAGAGACACAAGAAAATCTTCAAAAAGTATGCACGAGAAACTAATGTTCTCTTTTCTCCATGAAAACAAAAGGACTAGTGTCCAAAACACCTAGGATAGCATAGCTAACGAACTCCATTAACAGAGAGCAGCAGAGTGTTGCTTAGTCAAATTGTGTATTGCATCTATAGGAGAATCCTCTTCCTGCCCCCGCCCCCCACCAAGCTCCATTTCTCATTAGTATGACATTGAAGCCTAGTCATGCCGACAGTGAATTTCGGCATTGTCCTTCGAGTGACCTGCTATTTAATCCTTTGGAGACCCCTGTATTCCATACTTTACAGCCTTATAGCATCCTTGGATGAAATTGTTGGTAAAAAGTGGGGCCTTTGTTTCAGGAAGAAGCTCAGAGACATTCAAAGCACTGGATAATTTCACAAAAGCAATCCATACCACTCTGGTCCTCCTATTGAATTCCGGGCCCCGTTCTGTGGCCATGTTTCTGAGATGCGGGAACTGATGAACCGGCTCCATGGACTGCCGTACTAATTCTGTTGTGCAATCTCAATAACTGACTGAATGATATTACCAAAGAAATAGGAAACCTGAAAAGGAGGTGGACGGATGCCTTATGTCCTCTGTTGGTGTCCATGAAATATCAATAAATCTAGATGCAAGGCCCCAGTCTACTGGGCAAAGACGTGGTAGAAAATTACCAGAGGCTATGTATGAAAGTTCCACAAAAAGAGAGCGTAATCTGAGAGTCACTGTGATTTGCAATGATGACATCACAGATACTCTGACATGTGTTCAAGTATCAAAAAATTTCCCCAATTCATTTTAATCCAACAAGCATTTTTGAGGGCCTACTAATGTGCCACATGTGGTATTAAGTACCAAGGATGAAAAAAAACAGAATCGAAGTATTTCCACCCTCAAGACACTTAAATTCTGAGAGAAAAAGAACATGAACCCAGAAAAATATCATAAGGTATATACAGAGTAAATACATAGTAATTTGAGAGAATGGGGGAGAGAAAGTATTAACAGCCATGAAGATTAGAAACAAGCTCTTGTAGGTGAAAGTGCTCAAGCTTTAAATTACATTAAAATTTGCATTAAATTGTATTAAAATGTGCATTTAGTCACATTAAACATTAAAATAAATTAGGGACTCTAATTAATGATAATAATAATAAGTTTTAAAATAATGCTTTCATGATATAAATATAGTGATTTAAATGTACAATATATATATAAATATATTTAAATAAATAAAAATATACAAAGTATGTGTAGTGTATTACGTATATGATCAAATGTAGTACTTTAAAGCTTGTAAAAAGTTCATGTATATTACGTCATTTGAAAATGAGGTGGAAGGGTATTTCAGAAATGTGGGCCAGCCTGTGCAAAAGCACATAGACTAGAGAAAGAATGTGGCATGTGGAGAACAGTTAGTTTTCCTGGAATGTTGAGTGTGTGAGGGGAATAATTTGAGATCAATTAATATCAGAGCTACATTGTGAAATACTTGAAATGCCAAACAGAAGGGTTTATAGTTTGTCTTAGAGGGATAGGGAGCCATTGAAGGTACCAAACAAAGGAATAATTTTGTAGCTTTGTGGAGTGTGAAAAGTCCATAGAAAAGTTAGGTATTATCTCTTGATCAAAGATTAGAATAGAAAAGGTGGCTCAAAAGGAAAAGGAGGAACTAAAGAAAATGCAATTCTGGTAGTATTATCATAAGCAATCTTGATGAAGAAGAAAAGGAGGAAACATCTAAAAAGACAGATGTGGTTTTATTGGGAGCGCTTCTAAAAGTTCAGTTCTAGGACCATGTAAAAATGCGAGCAGAAATGCATAAGCAAGTATGAATGGCTGTTCACCTTGTTTGCAGCTAGTTATAATTTTAATGAAATAAAAGTCCTTCTATTTATACTTCTCTGTCACAGACTGAGTCAGGTAACTCAGGAGGTCACAGCAAGCGCATTGTGAAAGAAGGATATATTGTACCCCTGGCTTACCACTGTTATGACCCATGGACCCACAAAACAAACATGAAACCTACCAGAACACTTTTTCATAACTCAGAATGTATTTCCTCAGTTCCTGACCTTATGGATAGAAACTCCAAGGAATAACATAAATTTACATAAGCAGGAAGTCCAAGACAGCCAAAAGCAAGGGAATTCCCCTGTTACATGACCCTGTTTCATTCTGCAATGTAAATAATCTTCATTAATGGCTCTTGCTCTGATTTTCTCCCAGAACCCATGTGGCCAATTTCAAGATCGTCATTGTTTTCAAATATTCTGACATTACCTGAAATAAATCTACTTTCACTCCCCTGGAAGCCAGAAAGGACCAGGACAAAAGCAGAGCCTCACTAGCTGGTTGAATGATAACCATAGGAGAACACTAAATTTCCAGGTTCCTTTTTCTTATTCCACAGTATCAACAAAGAGGCATGGCTATTTTTTGCTCCTGTAGCTGTTTGTAGCATTAGGTATGACTCCTGATATGGAGTTTGGGATAGAGATATACCCAGTCCTTTTGAACAAACTCTACTCAACAGAAACCACCACATGGCCATGTCTATACCACACAATATTTCTGTCTGTCCTGGGCTTGGTGCAAAGTTGTTCCTGTTCTTTGTGACAGGATCTGTATTAAATAAGTGATTCTTCTTCTAATATATCAGTCTTAGATGTTCCCTATTCTCTGTCACTGCTCCTCCAGGTTCAGGGGCACCATGGAAAAATAAAAATGGATGATTGGCAAATGTTATAGTTGGATTATCTTGAAACTTTAAGAAATTGTATAGACTATATACATAACAGAAATTGTATAGACTATATACATAACAGAAAAGCTGTTATGTCATTTGTAACGGAAAAAAGCCTTCATTTTCCAAAATAGAAAGAAGATAGATTCTGGAGAATCTATTTTTAAAATGGTGGTTTTGATAATAGTCCCAACACAATATGAATATAAATTATTGAACAGATGGTTTGTGAGTATCTTGAAAGTTAAGTGGTGATCACATGGAACCAGTATAGGTTCAATAGGTATACATCATCCTAAGCTAAATGAGTTTTCTTTTTAAATGGAGATAATAAACTGATAGATCAAAATTATGTAGAATGGTGGTGTCAAACTTGTAGCTTGCCTGCCAAAAATGTTCACAAAACTCCAGAGTAGAGATTAACCAGATTAAAATGCAATTGGGAAATATTTATCAAAATAAGTAAAAAAATGACTGCAGCAGATACAATGTTAATTTTTGGTTTTCTATGTCAATATGTGGAAGTAAGAATCTCTTTCTACTTGAGTATGACACAGCTGGTTTAGATAGCATAGCTAAATGTCTGCAAAGAACTTGACAATTTCCCTCATGGGAACTTGATCAACAAGATTTCGAAGAGTGGGCTATATTAATTTCAAGTTGAATAGCCCACCAATTCATTGATGAACAGATGTATGGTTATCTAGGGGTGTTGTCAGCTACTTCCTATAATATATTTATGAAGCACATGCATGATAATAAATAAGATATATTTATTAAACTTTCAGATGGGATGAAACCTGAAAGAAAAGCTAATTTGTTGCATAACGGAGGCAGATGCTTCCAAAAGATTAAAAAGCTAGGATAATAGGATGAATATGACAAGATAAACCCTAATAAGGATAAAGATACATTTTTATTTATATTTTAAGAAATCTGTCAAACAACAGAATGGAGGAAAGATGACTAAATAATACTTTTATGAAAAAAAAATCAGTGTTTTGAGTGATTGAAAGGCCAATGCACATTGACAGTGTGATGTGGAGTCAAAGTAAGTTAATGCCATCTTTAGCTATCTGAGCAGAAAATAAGTCTGATTCACAGGCATACCTGAAGTTATTCTTTCTTATCCCTACCCCCAAGTAATTATCTACCTTTAAAATAATGACCTGTGGGAGATATAGTCCATTATCTTTTGAGGTACTCCACTCCAATTTTAAACCTTTAGCTGGTGCTAATTCATTTTTGTTTTCTGCCATTGAACCTAAATTTGGATTTCTGCAAGTTTCAGGGTGTGTTCTGGGCTTTACTATCTTTTCACTCTTCATTCTTCAAGCATTACTGGTATCTCTTTGTTTCTGGATTTTCCCACTTGGAGAAGTATACAAGCCTTGTTCATATCAACTTCACACTTCTGATTAATTCAATTAACATTTGTTCTCACTTGATAAAAGTACCAGGGCTTAAAGTCTTGACACTTACTTTAGATGTGGTGGGATAATTGTCTAGGCGGACCTAGATACCCTTTGAATATGGTAGTACTTTTCCTGTCCTTTTCTCAATCCTGTTTTTTTTTTTAATTATTAGTGCTTGCCTTTCCTGAGTCATTTTTGAAACATGGATGTTCTGTCAAGCCTCAGTGTTACTTATGAAGTTTATTTTGCCCTCTTGATTTAAACTATCTAATTTTCTATGTTTATTTATCCATACTTTGTGCATTTGTTTATTGGAATCCATGGACACACATTTATTGCTGACTTTTTGCTTAGCATTTTCTTTTGCCAATGGGTTGTAATTTCTACTCTCTATGGTATCCAATTTAGTTCATCAGCGTTTTTGATCTTCTCCTCTTCTAGTTTGAAGTCCTCTTGTCTGAATTCACAAGATTCTAGAAAACATATATCCTTACAATCCTCATTAGTCATTGGCCTTCATGGGCCAAGCACCCATTCCTATATTATAAGATATGCTTAAGAAATCTGAATCTTATTCTCAGATACCATCCATCTAGCCAGTTCTCCGCTTCATAAATCTGCCTTTATCTTCTAAAGTCTCTACCTTCAATTGGTATCAGGGATACAAATACTACATTTGCCTTTAACATCTTCCATTTCTCACCCAAATTGTCATATCTCCTAGAAATGCTCTTTCAGTTCCTTCACACAGTATCATCTTTGCCCACATAGACAACAAGTCTGATAATAGTCATCAGGTTTGACAGCTCTTAGGAAGGTCACTGTAATGTCCTAGATATAGTTAGTTCCTGAAATGGCTATCTCAGTATAAGATCATAGGATCATTAATATAGACCCAGAAGGCACCTAAGAGAACATCTAATGCAACCCCTTCATTTCACAGCAAAGGAAACTAAGTCCTGAGTTTTGTAAGTTCAGCCGTGAGTCACCAGCCACCATGACATTGTGAATTTCTATTGCTATTCTTTGGGACAATAGCATCTAACTCCACCTCAGATGATCTCTAGCTGATAGATTTATGGGGAGAAGCCTCAATTTGTTTATTAGACCTATTTTTCCTATGACCCATATTTGACAATGCAATACACTATATTTTGATTTGTCCTTTTTGGAGGGCTGTAAAGAGTGTGCTCAGAGAGTCACCACCTGCTTCCAGTCTACCAAAGTGAAGGAATTCAGGGGGAGGGGAGGAAAGGAATAGTGTTATTGGATATGTGACAGGAGTGGGGAGCCTATGACCTTGAGGCCACATGTGATTCTCTAGGACTTCGAGTGTGGCCCCTTCACTGAATCCAAACCTCACAGAACAAATCCCCTTAATAAAAAGATTTGTTCTGTAAAACTTCTGTGAAACTTCAGTCAAAAAGTCACACCCAATGACCTAGAAGGCCATATGTGGTTTTGAGGCCCCTGGATAGGATCTTTCAATAGGAGAAATGAAAAGTTCCCTGACTGCTGAGCCAGAACTCAATATATACAAAATGAGATGACTCTTACTGCCTCCTCTCTGCTTTCAGCTTCTTCCTAAGAGTTTGGAGGGAAGGGTAGCTGGCCCCTCCTGCATTCCAGTGAGTGTATGTGACCTGACTAGGCAAGCCAAAGTCTAGGCTTGGGCTGCCTCTTTGGGGTTTCTTTCCCTGAGTAGATGATTGATGTCTCAAAACATATATATATCCAGGTAGCAAGTTTAAGAGTTCCTAAAGGTCTGCAAATCCCAAGATGCTGTCAAATGGCAGAGGTTGTGATGTTATAAGAGTGGCAGTGTGTGGCAGTATGGAGATATGTCCTGCTTCATTAGGAAGTGCTACCACCAGAAGGAGAAGGGCCAAACCTGGCCCATTTCTCCATTACTTAAATGCCAGGACTTTCCAACAATGCCAAGATGAACTGAAATATAAAAATTGCTAATTATTAGTATTGCACAACCGTGCTATATTCTGGTTAGGCTTCAATTATTAGTCTCTCAGCTTATTGTCATTTTAAAAAGCTTTTAAAATTATGCTAATTTTTGTTGGGATGCTTCATAGTTAGCATTGCTTTCTATGTGGGAATAAATGATCTGCCCCCATCATGAATTGATATTGTGCATTAAGTACTGCATTTTATTCTCTGCCTGTCCACCTTCGTGGTTGAAAATCTTGGATTTCTGAGCCATAACTCAATGTATAATTACAATTGTCCCCAGGAAGTTGGCTGGGGTAAGGATTTTTTAGTAAGCCAGTGAAGGTAGGGAAGTAAACCCTAAGCACCCCATTCCTACCCTCAGCATCAAAGGAAGGCTTCACCAGGACTGAATGTGGGCAAACAACAATTACTAGGTACTGGAGATGGGATAGATAGTTCAAGTCTCCAGCCCTGGGAGGGCCAGCTGAACATGTCCACTTAAACGTGTTTTCCCCTTTCTTTTGTGTATCATTATTCCACCGTACAGTCTTTTGATGTAAGTCAGGATTCATTTTGACTTCATCAGAAACTATTTATTATTTGATTTTAACCCTGAAACCTTTTTAATTTGCTTAAGGAACACTGCATTGCTTCTAAAAACCTACCAAGTAGAGGGGTATGCTTCCAGACCCTTTACCTTTCTTTTAGTTGGGAGACTAAACAGTGTTTTCTGCACAGATAGAAATTACTGGATCATGGCAGAAAGACATATACATTCCATGCAGGTCACTGGAAAATTCTGCTTTCCTCTCGTAGAGTGCTAGATCTGAAGACAGGAAATCCCGAGTTCAAATGTGGCATCAGACACTTACTAGCTGCGTGACCCTGGATCAATCACTTACCCTGACCTGTCGCAATCTCTTCATTTGTCAAATGGTTACAATAATAGCACCACCTCCCAGGACTGCTGTAAGGGGAAAGTGAGATAATATGTGTAAAGCTCTCGACACACCTTAAAATACTATATAAGAATGTTGTTGTTATTGTCGGACATCTGTCCTCAAAACAACAACAACAGAAGAGGGGGGTAATAGTCCCTACCCATTCCCAATACCTGTTATTAGTAAAATAACATGTAGGGCGTTATCTTCAATTCTGTGTGTGGCTTTTTAGGGGGAATAGTGACAAGTTGGAGTTTATCCAGGACAAGTGGGCA
Organism: Pseudochirops cupreus; assembly: GCA_028627135.1. Taxonomy (NCBI): domain Eukaryota; kingdom Metazoa; phylum Chordata; class Mammalia; order Diprotodontia; family Pseudocheiridae; genus Pseudochirops; species Pseudochirops cupreus. Next base: position 42,044,441 of record CM053580.1, read on the forward strand.
GGCAGAACAGTGTGAAAGCTGGAGATGATGATATATGAGGAAGGCTTGCTGGAAATGAAGACATTTAGCCTGGGGAAAAGAAGACTGAAACAACCATTTTCAAGTATTTGAAGGATTAGCTCATGGATGAGGGATTAGAGTGAGTGTGTGTGATTCTAATTGGAATAACTAGAATGTATGGAAGAAATTTCTGAGGAGAAAAGTCTGGCCTCAATCTATATAAGGATTTTCAAACAATTAGAGCTATCCTAAAAATGGAATGGGTGGCTTCATTAAATTTTGAGTTCTTCATTGTTAGCAGGGGAAAGGAGGCAGTGTTAGGGATATTGAAAGGGAAAGTCATAGAACTGGGTAGATCACCAATTACATAAGCATTAAGGTCCTTTGCAACTCCAAGATTCCATGATCTATCACTTCTACCATATGCATTTTGGGAGAAAAAAAATATAGAGAGGTATATGTATGTATGTCTGTATGTGTATATATGTAATATATTCATATACATGTATATATACACATACAGGTTTGTATGTATAATATATATGGGTCTATGTGTATATATACACACATATATAGTATGTATATGCACATGTATTATAGTGTATATATACATACACATACATAAACAGATATATACATATACATGTACATACACACACACACACACACACATATTTCTCCCCCTTCTGTAGTTAGGTTTCCTTTGCACTCTCTAAACTTACTTTCCTCTGCTTTGAATGAGTGATATTGGCAGCAATACTATCAAATAAAATGAATTTCATTTCTTCTGGCAAACAAGGAGTTAGAGAAAACTAACAGCAGGTAACAAACTACCAGTTGGAGTGAAAAGAGTTGAGTGAGCATGCTGGTCAGCACTTCTTCGCCCCCCTGTCTCTCACCTGTCTCCCTCCTGCTTCCCCTGCTGGGGATGCTGAGCTGCTTGTTCCCCTAATGGACTGCTAGCCCTTCAGGGAGTTGCCAGCAGTAATCATGCATTATAGGTTTGAGATCTTTTGCTGTTATCTAGGTTCTGTTTCTACTTAAATCCATGAAATATGGAAAAATGGATATGGTCCAAATGCGGTTTCAACAGGAATCTCTAGTTTCTGATATGTCCTACTGATTGCAATCCTGAAGGACTGAATTTTTGCAGGAAAAAAAATAATAATCACAGACCTTCAGTTAGCTCAAATGGTTACATGCAATTACTACATTTTCCTCTGGAACTTTCTGGTTTGATCTTACTGTATGTTCTGGAAGATATTTAAGAAGGCTTTAGAAAAAGTCAGGAGTAAGATAATAGAGAAGTGAAGGAGAAACAGAGATAAACATGGAGAAGAAAGCAACCCAATGAGAGACAGAGGAAACCACACACAGAGCAAGAAAGAGAAGAATAATAAGAGTGTCAGCATGGCTACAACAATGTATTTCATTCTACTGGCCCAGCAGAAAAGACAAAAATTTCTCAAATCAATCATCCATTTGTTTATGTTATGGATCCATGATTGTGTTAAAATTGCTGTCTCAGGGAATGTGTAATTATCTGTTCTATGCTTCACAGATGTCTCATTAAAGTCCAAGTAGACTAAATTTATTTTTTCCTTTACTGACCAAGAAACATTTGGTCTTCAAAACAATAGTCTGCTCTCAATGTTTATGGTTAACACCTACTAATATAAAAGTGAGTAGAATGAAGATTTCCCAAGTCAAGATGTTCTTCTAAAGTAATGTTATGCATGAATTAAATCACTTTTTTTTAAAAAAAAGATGAATACATGTACATTATTAGGATAATTTGTTTATTTAAAGCCCATTTTATTAAGTTAGAATTTTCTTCAAACCATTTATAACTCAGAGCCCCCATCTATGTATTTTACTTTAACTCTCATCTATAATGCACTTAGAGTACAATAAAAGCATTTCAATTAATAGTGATATAAATAAAGTAATACAATAGTCTACCTTTAAATCTTGAGCTCACTCACAAATATTATATGTATGTATATATATATATATATATATATATATATATATACTTATATATAAAATATACACACATAGATATGTATATATAGTGGGAAAATGATAGTTTCACTAGAATTATGTATAGGATATCTATACATCAAGAACTCATGTTGCTAGGACACTTTCATTAAAGAATTTATACAGGAAATACATGTGATTAGGGTGAACACAGGAATGAGCACATTAGTTTTTTGACATTGCAAAGCTGCCAATATTGTCTATAATGTTTTCTACCAGGGTCTGTCCCTTTGGCCATCCCTCACCAGGTACAGAGTACTCTCAGCTTTTTTCTACCAAATGCTGCTGCTCTTCATCAAGCACTCTTCCTCTCTCCTCCAGATGGTCATCCCTCCAACTGTTTTCAGAGTCATTTAACATCTGCATACTGTTCTGTAGGGACACTGGGACCAGTGATTTTTTCACCAAGTCTTTTACTCTTTTCCAAAGTACATCCATGGTGCCGTGGTTAATAACAATTAATAATCTTCTCTTTTGAAGGAGAGAGGTCAGAACTCTTTCAGTGGACTGTATATCTTCTTCTCTTCTTTGGCCTCAGCTGAGGTCCTATCTTTAGATAGATTTGAGACACTATCCAACTAGGAGTACTATGAATACCAAGTCTTCACCTGCAAGGAAGAAGATAACTATGCTCAATCAGCCCTCTAAGTCAGAAGCCACGAGGCTTCCTTCCATTTGCTCACTCAAGTTTTCCAGACAATGATTATAAAGATCTTTTATTTTTCTTAAGGCCTACTAATCGAGAATGCATTCACACCTGCCTTTTGAACTCTTCTCTGAACTATGCTGAACAACCTCCTACCAGTCTTTTAGTCCATTTGTCATTTAATTTGTGGTCAGAATGTATAAAGCCAAGCACCATTTATAATAGAGAAGTTACAGCTTTCCAGAGGATTGCTGCTGTGAACAACTTTCAAGGTTCTAATTACGTAGCACAGTGAGCTCTCTATTTATTCAATAGCAAATTAAGATAAAACATTCACAGAAAATCAAGGTACAACATTCACCATGTCAAAACTCAGCAACTTAACACCAATGGCTATGTAGTTTTCACCAGAGGGGTCACATAGTTTTAAGCAAAGTACATTCATCTAGTTAAACAAAAAGTCCTTCATTCAATCATCCTTAAGGAGGCTGTTAGGGACACAAAGTACAAAAGTCAAAGTCCTTCACCCATGGGCAGCAATTAAGTTACAATTCCATCAGTCACTCTTCAGTACCCTCTTAAGGGGTATTGGAAAGTACAAGGGCCATCCACCCCTAGGTCACAAGTAAGTAACAATTTCATCAGCCACCACTCAGTACCTTTAGAGAGGTCTTTTCATCTTGACTCAAGGCAGGCTCTCAGCTTCCATGGTTCCTCTTCCATGGTCCCAGCTCTTGCCTGAATCTAACCGAGTGCCAGCTGAGTTCAAAGGCAAACAGGTCCTAGTTCCTTGTCCAGCTTTCCATGCAATTCCTGCTCCACATTGAAGCTCACAGTGTCCAGTCCACCTCAAGTCCTTCACAGTTTCTGTTCTTGGGAAGAGAAAACTTGACAGAGCCATATCTACACACATCAAGCTTAGCAGAATTACAACAATATTCATACACATGGTTGGCACTATCATCTCAATTCACTTTCTGCCTGTGAAATCAGCATAGACCCAAAACAGACAAAGTACTGACATGACAGCACTGGCAGCTCTGGCTGGCCCTTGGAGGTCCTCAGCAGCTTGGCTGGCCGTTGGAAGTCTTGGGCAGCTCTGGCTGGTTCTCAGAAGCTCTCAGCAGGAGTCTGACTGGCTCTCAGAAGAAGCTTCTCCACCACAAGTTCTGTTCTCAAAATCAAAATTACTTTCTCCAGCTCTGTTCTCAAAATCAAAATCACTTTATCTAACCTCCACACAGCTTGTTCCAAGAATTTCTGTCTCAGTTCTCAATTCTCATTTCTCTTCTCAGTTCTTCTCAATTCTCAGTTCAGTCTTCAGTCCAGCAGTAGCATCCCAGCCTCCAGATGCTCTCTGAGAGAAATTCTGTCTGTCTTTCGCTCTTGGCAGTAGCTGCTCTGCCTTTTCAGGATGCATGCCCCAAGAAGTTCTGACTCTGCCAGCTGGGGCATTTCCTTATATAGGGTATTAGCTCCTCCTTGTTCAGCCCCTTCCTGTTATGTCAGCAACAAATGTTCATACCTTCTGTTTATTTATAGAGGCTTAATTTGAAACTGAGTGCTAAGTACTTGTTAGCTTGGCAATATGAAGGGATCTTCAAATTTCATTACTATTACAGAAGGCCCTTTTAGTTTTTAATATCTTATTATACCTCTTGATTGAAGTTAATCTTCCTAGAATGTGAGATCTCAAATATGAAATGGATTAAGAGACATGGTGGCAAAGACACTGCTTTATCCTAGTGGGTTCAGTGTTTTGGGAAAAACAGCAAGAGAATTCTGACTATTGACTTTGGTCTTACTTTTCTCAACAATATATGTCCACCCAGTCTCTTATTTTTTTTGACAAATTCTAATGATATTTATAATCTCATGGAAGCTTAACTCTTGCTAAAAACATGTATCATAAACAAACACTTAGGATTGTGATAAAAGATTTCATACTCTTGCATCATTTGGTGGCACAGTGGATAGAGTTCTGGAGCTAGTCAGGAACCTCTGCTTTCAAATCCAGACTTGAATAACTGTGTGACCCTGGGCAAGTCACAATCTTGGTTTAAATCAATTTCCTCAGCTGTAAAATGAGAATAACTATCGCACCTGCTTGGCAGGGTTATTTTGAGCATCAAAAGCTTATAACAAACACTTAGCACAGTGCCTGGTACACAGGAGGCATTATTTAAATTCTCATTCTCACCCCATCATCATCATCATCATCATTGTTTTTATTGTCATTCATAAGCCACGCTATTTTCCAAGTACTTTAATTTGTATAAATGCATTTGATCTTCACAACAACTTGTCAGGTAGGAATGATTAAGTACTATTCTAATTTTGACACATACTATGGCCTAGTTGTTTGAAAGCCAGGGAAATTTGGGTTCAAATTGAGCACGTGACACCTGCTGCTTGTGTAACCCCGCACACCCTTAATGCTCTAGGCAGCTGTTTAGCACTATGAGATAGAGAGAAGGTACTAATGTTCATCAGTAGAGGGGGTTTCCTTACCCAGGGATGCCCAACACCAATGAAATCACTGGTACATCTTTATTTTGATCTTAGTTTTATAGAAAAGCCTCTAAAAGTTAACCTACTTAAAAAAAAGGAATTGATGTATAAAAGATAATAGAGAGAAGAGTGAGATGTCAACCATCTTTGTATTTTCTAACTGACACATTCCTTGGGATTGTACTATTAACACCACCACCCCACCCCCCTACAACCACACTCAAACTAGAGACTGCTGCTTTAGGTAATAAAATTTAATTGGAAATTTTGAGTGTATATGTTGAGTACGGGTAGCAGCTACATAAAGGATGAAGTTTCAAGGCAAGGAGATCAATTAAGAGGATAATATAACTATAGAGGTGAAAGGTGATAAGGACTAGGGTGATGGCTATGGGAGTAGAGAAAAGAGGATAAATGCAAGAGATCTTGAAAATGGAATCAAGAAGACCTGGCAACTGCTTAGATATGTGAAGATGTAGGGTGAGGGGAAGTGATTTAGGTATTACTCCAATAATCTGCCAATCTACCATTGGCAGAAATGGGGCAGTTTGAAAAGGGGAGGCCTTGGGAAGGAAGATAATAAAAGATAATGTGCACATGATGAATTTAAGATGCCAAGAAGACGAGTTTTCAAAATGCCAAACAGATAACGCGACACTAGATCTCAGGAAAGAACATGGAGCTAGATAGAGGTCTGGGATTCCTATTCTTAGTGAAGATCATTAACCTCATGACAGATGATGAAGGTACAAAGAGAGTGTACAGATAAAGAAGAAGAGGACCTAAGAGTGAGTCTTGGAGTAGACCACAGGTGTGGCATAGTAGGTGTGATACGAATGGCCAATCAGCAAAAACTGAGAAGGAAAAGTTAGGTAAGATCAGAGCCAAGAAACAGTGTCCCGTGATGCAGAGAGAAAAGAATATCAAGGGAGAGGTGATCAATAGTATCAAATGCTGCAGAGAGATCAAGAAAGCTGAGGGTTGAGAAAAGGTCAACGGGTTTAGCAATTAAAAGATCTCTAGCACTTTGAAGAGAGTCGTTTTGATTGAATGATGAGGCTGAAAGTCAGATTGCAAAGGGCTAAGAACACAGCGAGAGAAGATGAAGGAAAAGAAATGTTGGCAGCTTTTTTCTAGAGGTTTAGTTGTAAAAGGAGGGAGATGGGGTGACAACTTGTGTTAAGGTTTTTGTTTAATGTAAAGTTGGGATAGATAAAGGTGTATTTGTAGGTATCATGAAAGGAGTCAATAGATAGGGAGAAATTAGAAGACTAAAAAAAGGGAGGGGATAATTGTTTGTGGGCAGTCAACTGGAGTTGAATATGAAATCAAGGGTACTACCATTCTATTAGTCCTCCTCAGAACATGTTTCATTTTGATAAAATATGGCTACTTGAGTCTTCTAAACTGGGTCCTCCCAATGATCAGCCCTGGAATTGTTCCCTTTCTCTCTCTAAATTAGTTATATGTTTCACTTGGAATTATTTGGGGGTGAGGAGAGGTAACTAAAGGAGAAAGAAGAATTAATTATGTTTTAAATATAATTCCTAATAGTTAGACTTGGATGGCAATCTTAGCTCAAGCTATCCTGTAAGTTACATTCAGAGTAAGAGAGAATGATTGTACTACATTGCTAATTAAATAAATATAAGTGAATGCATGTTTAGAAAAAATAATGACAATGTGAAAAGAACACTATATTTGGAGCCCCATAAATTGGGTTCAAATCCTATCTCTACTAGTTGCATGACTTTAAGCAAGTACTTGACCTAAGTTTTCTAACTACAAAATTGGATTGTAGGACTAATCTTTGAAATCAATTCCATCTATAAATCATATGATGTTTGAGAAGTTATGAAAGGAAATGTATGAATCAGGAGTTAGTGGCAATGTCTACCCTGAGAGAATTGATAAAGTAGGCTCTATTCTATTTCCAGTGACTTCATCTCTCCTTCACCTCATTTCTGTCCCTATTTCTCGACATGCAGCATCCTCCTGAAAACTGGCTTTCAAGAAAGATCCTCATTTACACTAATATATAAACTGTCAATAATTCAATTTAACTGACATTGATTATCCCATAGAAGAACATTCTCCAGGGATAGAAAAATGTGCATGTGTGTGTGTGTGTGTGTGTGTGTGTGTGTGTGTGTGTCTGTGTGTCTGTGTGTCCTAGGAGGTCACAATTTTGTTGGTGAAGGAAGGGTGTGTACATGTGCATACAGACAAAATAAGAATATAAAACGTTGCAGAAGAGGTTGTTAGAACAGTCTAGCTAATGTGCTATGAAGATTTTGAAAAGAGAGAGCTTACTCTCAGTTAAGTAAGAAAAGGTTTAGAACATAAAGTTTGGGATTTAAAAGTATCTTGATTGATTAATTTAAATTAATTTAAAAGTATCAGATTGATTAATCTGCTTCATTTTACAAATATAGAAAATGAGTCCCAAAAAGGTTTTATGTAACATAGTGAATTGCAGAACCAAAGAACATGTTAGTCCTGAATAAAGGGAATCCTGCCCCATTTATGACAGAAAACTGACCCCTCAGACCCACACACCTGGTTCAATAAGACCTAAAAAGAAAGAGAAAGGCAAGTCTTTATTGTGCCTTACTCCTATTGTAAATTGCCACGATTTACTATCTATGAATTCGGAACATAATTTCCAACTCTCTGATTTATTTTTGATGAATAAATTTAATAATAAAACTAATAACAGCCAGAATATATATATATATATATATATATATATATATATATATATATATTAAATGCTTTACAATTTGCAAAATAGTTAACAAATATTTCACTTTATCCCCATTTTGCAGATGAGGAAATTGAGATACAAATAAGGTAAATGACAGAATCAGATTTGGACTCAGAAATTCTTGACTTTGAGGAACGCTGTCCATTGTGCTTTCTTACTTCTCAGACGTTCATCATGATCATATATAAAAAAGGAAGAAAAGAGTAAGCAGGCCCGTGATTTCATTGGTATAGGGAAGTCCTTAGAAGGAGAGCTCCCTCTAGCAATGCAGATTCATACCTTCCCCAAAATTCTTACAGACCCAAGAGTGGCTTAGAGCGTTGAGATGGCAAGTAGCTTGTTCAGGGGCAACCAATATGTGTCAGAGTCAGAGGCTCAACCTGAACCTAGGTGTCCCCTGACTCTATGCCTCTTGATCCACTTCTCTATGATGCCTCTCCAAATTGGGATAATTCTTAATAATCTTTACCCCTACTTGCTGTTGTGAGGATCAAATGCATTTGTTCACATGAAAGTATTTTAAAAACTGCAAAGTATATTCTAACTGTAAGTGATAGTGATAATGTCAGTGTCTGACCGAATGTCATGCCCACAAGTGTCTGCATTTGATACTAACTTTGGGGGGGGGGGGGGCGGGGAAATGAAAAGCAAAAACAAAAACAAAAAACCAGCTTGTCTGAGAGAAGCTTCTTTTCATACGAGGAAAATGTCCAAACAACGCCTCCTCAAATGCTCTCTCTAAAATACTACCTCATATTGAAATAGCTCATGAAAACCTCCATATGATAACAGTTTTCTTCCTACCTAGATGTAAATCTCTGTGTGTGCTGTTTGCTCATCCTTACTCCTAAGTACACAAGGGCATTATGGCTCAAACAAGATACCGAATCAGTCCCAACATAAAACTCTCTCCTCACAGTAATTTCTAGGGGTTAAATAAATACACCACTTTGTAAGGTTAAAAGACGGCCCTATCATATGTCCCCTCTTTCTTTTTATTACTTACAAGATACTAACAAGAAAGGTCTAGTAAAATGTACTCCATCAGTTCTAAAACACCATCTCCTCATGAAATTACAGGTGTTTGATTCATTTTACATTCCTTTATGTTGTTAAAATACCTATGAATTTCAAGTACAATATAATTGGCATTATGATGAATGCTAAGGCAAAGTGTTACAGAACAGTAAAGGACACTGAGTGCTATTATGGCCCATTGTTACTATGAATAGAATCACCCAGACACCAATTAACATCTCATTGCTATGATTGCTTGCTACAGTATCTGTTCCACTAATCAAACTTACACCTTTTTAGTTCATATTTTGATTTCAAAAAGTTACACTAAGAACAGATTAAATTTATCTCACATGCAAATAAATGTGAAGCTTAAGAAGCTAATTAAGTTTATAACCACTGAGAATAATATTAAAAAAAGAAAATTAAATTGCCTGGTTTGAAGGAAAATCTTGGAGGAAACATTTGTTGAATAATCATAAAAGAAATTCTCTTAATGCACTCTTACACAAATGATCTTCTGTTTATATATATTTTTTTTTCCTGGTGCCAATCACGGAATGCTTACAATTTCTCTTCCATTGAAAGCTATCTCTGTAATACAGTAACGCTATGGAGAGAAATATATTTACCATTTATTTTTGATTATGTATTATATTTAAAATATGTACTAATATCGTTTGCCTAATTTTCAGAGCACACACCAGGGAAAGGGGATTAACTCAAACTGCATCAAAAGCCAAATAAATTTTGAGGCCAAACAAACTGAAATATCACCAGAGACAAAAAGGCACACTGTCAGTTGATAGATCTGACAGTATCACTCACATAAGATATTTTGACAGATTTTGCTGTGCTATAATATTCTTATTTTGGAGGGGCATGATCAGCTTTTTTATGTTTGTTTTGAATTTTCTCAAAATTTACAGTCTTACTTTCCTTCCAAGTGTTTCAGTTACTGTTACAAGAGCATTTGGACACTCCTCCATGTTCTATTGAGTACCTTGGACAAGGCAGAGGATCACTCTACTGGAAGTCTGGTTCTTGAAATTCTTTGTTTCTTCCCAGCTGACAGGTTTGCTGGGTTTGCCTATATACCACTTATTGACATCCCCTTGATACCTTTCCATAGTGAAGCAGGGTTTAGATCGGCTCTGGGGCATTAGCGCATGATGAAGGTAATCTGTTTTCTTGGCTGAAACTCACAAACAAAGCAGTTAAATTCCCATTACAAATGACTACACTGGGGCCCATTACACTTCTCATAGGCTTAGATCTTTTTTTTTTCCTTCCCAAGTCTCTAAAACATTTATAAAGGGCAATGTGGAAATTTCACAGAACCTGTGCTAATTCCTTAAACTGGGAATAACGAACCAAACGTGCATACAGCTAAAATGTGCAGTATGCTTCTAAGACAGGGGTTTTTAATCTTTTGTTGTTGCTGTTGTTATAGACCCCTTTGGAAGTCTGACAAAGCCTATTTATGAGCCCCTTCTCAGAATAACGTTTTTAAATATAGAAAATAAAATTCACAGGATTATAAAGAAAATCAATTACATCAGATTACATTATGTCATAATGGAAATAAATTATATTGAAATCAAGATGTCTTTTTTTTCCCCATCCAAGTTCACAGGCTCCTGAAACCTATCTAACAACCACTGTTATAGAAAAAAGGGTGTTATGAGAATCAGAGGTAGAATGCAATCAAATTAGAGTCATGGGGGGAGAAATCTTTCTCATACTGACTCTACACGGGAGTTCACTTTTTGGGCAGAGTCTAGAGGTGCAGGATTAGACAGCCATTATTACTTGGGATCACGTTGTTTCCAATGAATAAACATTCAGTCAAAAAACATTTATTAAGCATAAGCTCTGCACTGGGCACTGGGGATATGAAGCCAGAAATAAAATAGCCCTTGACCTCAATGAGATTATGTTCTCTAGAGCAGTGGTTCTCAACCTTCCTAATGCCATGACCTTTTAATACAGTTCCTCATGTTGTGGTGACCCCCAACCATAAAATTATTTTTGTTGCTACTTTATGACTGTAATTTTGCTACTGTTATGAATCTATCTGATATGCAGGATGTATTTTCATTGTTACAAATTGAACCTAACCCATAGGTTGAGAACCACTGCTCAAGGGAAAGATAGCATCTATACTCAAATACCTAGAAAGTAAACATAGGTTTATTTGGGGTAAAGGCACATGTCATTAAATATTAACCAGAGACATCCAGAATGCATGTTTGCCAAAACCCAAACCAGTTAATTTCTAAAAGTGTCATCATTAATAGTCTATCTTCCAGATGATGAATCATTTCAACAACTACAACTCATGAAGATGGTTTAGTAGACCCTCAATGGGGAAAGATCTGGGTGAGCTGAAAGATTAGTCAAAATAAGGCCATAATGAATTATGGGCATATCTAAAATGATGCCCATTACCTGTCTTATTTTAGACAAGTTACTTAACATCCTTGGGCCTTAATTTCTTCATCTACAGATTGAGAAGATTGGGCTGCATGTGCTCTTGATTTCCCTTTCCATTTTTCCCTCTACAATCCCAAGAACCTATAAACTTGTTTACCTTTAAAAATAAACCATCTGCATTATGTTTTTTCTGAATAATAGAGAGTATGAAGATTGAGCTTTCTTGTCTCTCTTTGACCTATACAGAGAGATATTACTTCACAGAAATGATTTTCCACCCATTGGATGCCTTTGGATTATCTCTTGAGGATGGGTATTTTAATCAATTTAGAATCTCACAAACTGGCTTTAGAGTTCATCTAATCCAGCCTCTTAATTCTGCAGTTGAGGAAACTGGATCTTGGCAGGGTTAAGGACTTGGCATGGTCACACACATAGTAAGTAGCAAGGTAGGAATTTCAATTCAGGGCTTTTGAATGTGAATTCAGCATGCTTTCCATTGCATCATGTCCTCTCATTATAATCCTCATCGATACATATTTTTTAAAAATCCTCTGTGTCTTAGGTGTTGGGGTCAATGGTGAATTTATTAATCAAGAAGCAAAAATAATATATTAATACATTAATGCGATAGTTGTACCATATTAATGTTTTTGAGGTTGAATTCTGAAAGTAAAATGAACAGTTAAATATCAAGGTTAAAATTTCTTGTTATTTTAGTCATTAATTTGATGATTTGCTCTTTAATGGGAGGATGTATGCTCCTTTGTAGGTCACATATACAAAATAAAATATATTAATGCAGCTTTGAAAAGTAATAAAACCCTATCAGGTGTTTGGTAGGTGAACATTTGCAGCAGGGTACAGTCAAATCAGGCATCAAAGACACTATTGGAACATCACCTCAGTCTATGAGAGGTCACATACCAAAGTGGGAATGAAAAATTGATGTATATAGTTCAGTGAGACCTACCATTCACTATTATTAACATCAAATTAACATAAAATTAAATAAACATTGAATAGCAGGTAGGACTCATAAGGGGCCAGACACCATTTTATGTTTTGTCTATTTCATTAACTGTCATAGTAAAAGAAAAAAGAAAAGCACCTGGTTCCCAGATTTCTTATCATAAGCCTCCATACACTTAGTAGCTAAAGTGTGCCTCAGAGTGAGAAACACAATCTTTCAGTAAGTCTTTACAATTTGATTAGACCTATTCCACTTTGCTGTCTTCATATTATAAGATGACTTCAGAAGAAGATTCTGAAGGATAATAAACGTATTAAATCAGATATTTCTAACAGAAGACAAGGAATTTTCCCAGCCTACTGCCCATCAGTATTACATGTGAGTAAAAGGATGTTGTAAGCAAACTCTGGTATTTAGGATCTTCGGGTGGAGTGGATCACTACTCTTTCATTATTAGACTGATGTCTCAGGGGTGTGGGGAGAAAAAATAATGGAATCAGGAGACCTGGATTCTAATGATAGCTCTTCCACTAGTAAGTCACATGACCTAAGTCCCCCATATCTGGAATGAATTCCCTTCTCAACCTCAACTCTATTAATGTCTAGATTTCAGCAAAGCACAATTCAAAGATTACTTCTTAGATAAGACCTTTCCTGATTCAGCAAGTTGTTCATATTTTACTATACCAAGATGTGGGTTGTTTTTTTTTTTGCTTCTGAAGACTGCTTTAGCTGTACCCCATAAATTTTGGTATGTTGGCTAATTGTTAGCATTCTCCTTAATATATTTATTAGTTTTATGATTTATCTTTTGACTCACTCATTTGTGAAGGTGTTATTAATAAATATCCATTGAGTTTGGCATATTTTTGTTTTAACTTAATTTTATTACATTATTAGCCAATTAACATCAAACCATTAATGACTATATTTTAAGGCTAACCGTTCAACCACTTTCATACTATCTAATTGTATTGCCCATGTATTAGCTTGCCCACAATTCTCTTTTTTCAAAAAGAAAATAATTTAAAACTTCATTTGATTTTTTTTTTTGCATTTTTCATTAAATTATGACTATAAGGCAGCTAGGTAGCACAATGGACAGAGTGCGAGGCCTGTAGTTCAAATCCAGGTTCATACAAGAGACCAGTTGTGTGACTGTGGGCTAGTCATTTAACTACTATCTAGCTCAGGTTCCTCATCTATAAAATGGGAATAATAAAAACACTCATTTCTCAGGGTTGCTATGAGGACCAAATGAGATAACATTTATAAAGTTTTGTGAAATGTTAGTTTTAATATTATTATTGGGCATTTTTGCATTGATCAATTTTTTGTAAATGTCTATGTGGTTTCGGAACTTAGCATAAGTTTGTCAAATATAATTTTTTCCAATTATCTTTTCAGTTTTACATTTTCCCTTTCTTCCCAACGTAAGCTTGGACAGAATCCAGGAGATAGTGAAGATAGAAGGGCCTGGTGTCCTAAGGTTCATGGGGTCATGAAGAGACAGACACTACTGAACAACAACAAAAACTTTAAAAACCTTAAATTAATAAGTAAATGCTCAGAAATATTATTACCAGAAGTATTTGAAATCTCCATATAAAACCCACTTATTCTAAGCCTATAATAACAATTACAGCTTACATTTATATAGCTTTTTAAGGCTTAAGAAAGATTTTACAAATATTATCTCATTGGATCCTTATAAAAATCCTATGCAGTAGGTGGTATTATTATCCTCATTTTACACTGGAGAAAACTCAGTCTGAGAAAGGTTAAATAACTTGCCAAGAGTCCAATAGCCAGGAAGTAGCAGAGAGAATTTGTACTCAGGTCTTCCTGACTCTGTTGTACTCTCTATCCAGTTGGCCACTGTAATGGTAATTAATTTAGCAGGTACTTGGCCCTTAGCCTTGGCTAAATTAATTTCCATTACAGCCAACCATCAGCTTCTATGAAAATATGCCACATTTATTATCCTTTGCATCTAAAAAATTATATCCATATTTTAGACCTTGCTTTTAGGAACCTATTAATTAATTAGTCTCTTCTCCTCCCTGGCTCCTAGATTCCCTCTAAACTTTTGGCTCCCAGATTCCCTCTAAACTTTTAAGACCTGATCCAGTTCTTGGGAGAAGACAAAACTTGTAGAACTTTGCATGACTAGCAAGTTGTAGAAGACATCATTATATTTTTCACTAGGAATTTATATTTCTAGGTGATTTCAGATTGAGAAATCTCTTAGTGGGACTCAGAAGATGAAAAAAGGCAGGTGGGAAGTTTTGAGAACCAATGAATTAAGTAATATCCTTAATGATGTCTCCTCTCAGACAGCTGCGCCATCTTAGTTGAGCCTGGTCAGCTGTAGATTTCTCTCCTGTACAACTCACAGGCATTGAGCTATCTGTCTATCTCAAGGAAAAATAGTTGCTGATTTGTGATGCAGGAGAACTATATTATAATTGGCAAGCTTCTCCTGGCTCTGTATTAACAATGTTCCTGTCAATATGAAAGGAAATAATCTTGATAGTTTGATTTCTAAAAAGAAATCTAGAAAGAGTTAAATGAAATTATGGAAAATGAGAAAAATGAAATCAGAAGAAGAGAATGTATACTACCTATAGACTTATAAGAGGAGAAATAAAGGAAAATGGATTATCAGAGAAAGAATTCTGAAGACTTTAGTGTTAGGAATTAAAAGGTTGTCATGATTTTTTCATATGTTGTAGTTAATTTAAATTTAAGCATTACCAAGCAAGTATAAGTAGTTGGATTGATGTACCAAGTCAATATTTTGATAATGTGTTTTCTTAATACCATAGGGAAGAGTAATTTCTAAAACAGAAAACTACAAGTACATAGGAGCTATTCGGTTGAATGGTCTTAAGGAAACCAGAATACTGTATTTTATTACTAGGTATTTCCTGAATCTGGACCAAGTTGCTCTTCATTATTTTATTTTATTTATGTGAATAATTGATATGGACAATTAATTCTACTACATTCTCTAACTCTTGAGTCTTGTGATGAGAACAGATGCCTGAAAATACCTTCAACTAAAATGGCTTTATTATTTTTTAAGTGCAGTATTATTTAGCAGATCCAAATTGTATATATACTGATTGACTGGGTCCTAATGAAAGCTGATGCTGTTGGCTTAATTATGTTATTTTGAGACTGATTATTATTTGAATGTGCCCACACAGCTGTTGGGAAGAAAAAGGACCCTGGATTTAATAGGCAGAGAAATAATTCATTTTTTAAAAAGCTCAATGTCTAATCGAAGAGAATGACGAAGGGATAATATGACCTCATAAAAACAATACAAGAGGAACAAATAGGACCAGAAGATTACTATATTGACCACAGTTCTTTATGACCTAGTTCTCGGGAAGATATCATGGTGTAGTGAAAAAATTACTTTATTTGGAGTCAGAGTTTTGGATTTGAATTCTATGTGTGATCCTTAAAACCTATGAAATTTAGGGTAATTCTCAGCCCCTCTTCAAGATTCAGTTGTAAAACAGCAATAATACTTGTATTGCCTGTGATGGAGGATTAAAAACCAAGTGGTACTCCTAATTAAATAACTGACATTAACATTACCATTGTATGCGTAATGGTGAGGGTACATTGAGTCAATTAATTGCCCCTCCTGCACTTAACCTAAGTGACAAGATGGCAACCCTAATAGTTTTGTCAGATGCAAATTGTCAATATTAAAAAAAAAAACAAAACACTTTTATATTAGCTTTGGAAAGTCCTTGATTTATTTAAATGTTCTTGAAAGCCAATTGATGAAGTGATGATCACAAAGAAAGTTTATTACAGTTGGCTGGGGGAGATTCAACCATTCCCTGAGGGTTTTGTAGAAAAATAGCAACCAGTTTGGAACCCAAGAATTCCCTAAATCAGTTTAGTGATGGAAGCCTCCAGTCAAGCCTCAGAGAAGTAATCACTCTTACTGGGGGATGGGGAGGAGAAAAATCCAATCCTTTCCCCACCCAACACTTTACCAGAGAAGAACCTAGTGTTTTTTGGAGGATCCAAAGCTTCAGAATTCTCATAAACAAACTGGCATCATCCATGGGACAGCAGTGCCTGGGGGTAGGGGTAGGAATTGGCCGAATTGGGTTTCAAGAATAAACTAAACATATTAAGGAGTGATGTCTTCAAGGACTCTGCAAGGAGGCCAGCAGGAAAGAATACATACCTAAAAGGAACATCTTGAGCACTCTAGCAAAAGGAGTGCCAGGAACTGTTAGCTTTTTGCCTTATCTGTGCTCTAGGGTTGACCTCACTTTCCTTCAAACTTTGTATGCTTTCGGGAGGATATATCAGACTTCTGGAGAAATGGTTTTTAACAATTACTTTTACTTTACTGCCCTAGTAAAATAACCATTCCTAAAAGCTAATTAGATCTGATTAATTGATATCAACTGATAACCATGAACAAAACCACATCAGCACAAGTTTATAAACCATAGTACCATAGAGATGTCCCAATCCATCATAGTTACCTAGGACACTGAGAGAAGCAGTCATGGCTACCTTCTGGAGACCTAGCCTGCCAG
>CM053580.1:42061913-42116543 GCA_028627135.1 Pseudochirops cupreus
CAACAATTACTCTGATAGATGTTTCATTTCTACTACCCCTCCCTACCCCACCCTAACATTTCCTGAAGGGATACAGAGAATTTAGCAAATCTCAAAGGAGTGTTACAAGTGCTAATTCATAGGATGAATGATCAACAGGCTAAGTTAACAGAGGTGTTATTAGAATCACAAAAATTTATGAGATTCCTGGAGCTGCTTAGAATTTCGCATTCCAAGTCAATTGTACTTATTTCACCATTTCCTCTGAAATTTTACTTTGCCCAAGAATTATCATTGAATAAGAGCAGGTGGTGATACACTCAGGGATTTCCCAATCCCCTCGGAGCATGGTTATCTACTCTCTCAAAAGTTATCTGTCCATTTTTAGAGAACTCAGACAGGGGTTATTTGCTGTGTCTTTTATCTTAAAATTGTTCACCAGGCAGCTCTCAAGAGGGTGCCAGACACCAAGGAGTCTTTAGAATTCAGTTTCCTATTATTGTTATTTTCCCTATTTATTTCTTTAAAATTGGTTAGCTACCTTTATAAAAAAGAAAATCTGTCCTGATGCAATTTCTAATTTGTTTATAAGATTTCATGTGAAGATCAAATGTAATTGTGTAGATAAGATGCTTTGTAAAACCTTTAAGCGCCATATAAATGCCAGCTATTCTTTTGATTAATAAAATGATTAACAATAAGCAAGCAGTTATTAATCACCAACTGTGTGTCAAACAGAATGATATATTGTATAAAGAACCAGCTTCCGAAGGAGGGGTAAGCCCTGCCTCTGACACATACTGACCGTATGACCCTGGGTAAGTCACTTGACCTCAGAATAGGCAACAATCTTCATTAATAGGAGGACTTCCCTATATACAAGAAATCACATATGTGGTATAAAAAAAAATTATACCAAGCACTGAGCTAGCCATTGGCGATGGGAACACAAATACAAAAGTGACACCATGGCTGCCTTCACGGTGCTTATATTCTAATGCAGTATAGCACAAAGAAGGCTATACCTGCAAAGAGGACAGACTCAGATGTGACAACATTTATCGTCTCTTGGCTGATTTCTCTACCTATAAAATCAAGGCAATAATATATAGGCAATACCGTTCTATGTTTATCAGAAAAGATTACATATACATTTGTGTGTGTGCATATATACTTTATGAAATTTAAAATTTTTTAAAAGTCAGTGATGAGGATAATGATGATGAGGAGGAGGAGGAGGAGGATGAAGGTTGATAGGCACGAGGAGGTAGGTTGAGGGAAGTAATAGTTGGCTCACTAGAATCAATTGTTAAATTTTCAGTGAGAGCCTTCACAAAGCAAATGCTACAATCCAGGGCTTGATTTATTGATTATCTACATTTAAGAAAGTAATTGAGAAAATGCAGGTTAAATTTTAAAATGCATTGAGTTTTTTATTTTGCTTTTATATTTTTCAGAGAACCAATTGTTAAACATTTGGAACCTACAACATATCGTCAGTGAAGAACTGGGGAGGAAAAAAATATGGAGCCAAGAGAATGTATAATGGGGAAAGAAGATGCCTCAGCAAGTGCAATAACTGATGAGTATCTTGTGTATTACATTGGCATCCATGAAGTTTCAAGAAAGGAAGGTCCACCCATATTGAGTGAACCTTTTGTGGAATACGTAATGAAACATGGACAAGTGTTACATGAAAATAAGGTTTTGGTACTCCATGACTTGAAATATTGAAGGGAGTACTCAACACTATGAGAATACAGATCTATCAACATCTTGATATTTCAAGGATTCAAAAGTGAAAAAAAAAATGAAAATACAGCTGGACTGGACCATTATACAAGTCAGTGAAGTCTCTTCCCTCTCCTAATATTTTCCATACCTTCAGGCCAAAAGAACACAAACACAACACAGCAGAGAACATATTTTACCCACAAACACAGATTTCCTTCCACAAAGGGAAGAGAAATTCAAGACAGACAGGCCTTCATTTCTGGCAGATGACAGATCCACTGCCTCATTTCCTTTCATCTTGGCCTGCTTTTGTTTTAGAATCTAGACATTCATTTTTTTTTCTTATTTGTTTAGGGGATATGAATGATAATAAGAACAGTTATTATTATTATTATAGTAATGATTAATACAAATAATAATTGCATTTATGTTGTGTTTAAATTTATGTAAAGGATTTTCTTATCTCATTGGATCTTTATAACAAATCTGTGGGCTAAGTTCCATTATTTTCCCAATTTTATACATATGGAAATCGAATCTGAGAGATTAAGTAACTTGCCCAGCATCACAGAAATGAAGTGTCTAAGGTAGGATTCAAACTCTGGTTGTCCTAACCTGAAGCTTACCTCTCTGTATATTGCACACTTTTTATGACTTTTTGGTTGTGCTACTGCCAAGACTCATAACCAGATATTAATGAAAAACAGATATACACATAGTCTATGTGGCAACATTAGAGTATCATTCATGAAACCTAAGAATTTAAGTTATAAAAAGTGTGCCTGAAGATTTCCATTAATCTAGTTCCCGATTTTGACAGACGTTTACAAATATAATCCTATTTGCATTATTTGGAAGACCTGTCCTAATAGACAGCATGTGTGAATGGAGAATAGAATCATAAGCCCACATACTAGTGTAGAAAGGCAAACTTACAAATAGAATGGGACTGTTCCTTTGCTCTACTTATCTGTACTAGGAGGGTAGAGGGACTGGGTTTCTACATAAGAGAAAGTGGAGGAAAAACAAAAAAAGTTTTCTAATAGAAATTGCCAAACAATTTTTTGGAAGGTTTTGTTTTGTTTTGAAGGTTTTTTTTTTGGAGGGGAGGGGTTTTGGTTTGGTTTAGATTTGTTTTTTGTTGTGGTTTTTTTTTTTGTGGACAGGGAGGCTAGAACATAATTAGCCAATTTGGAAAGTGTCTAGGATACATATAGAAAAGAGAACAATGCAATGAATGCCCATTTGGCATTGGCTTAAGGGAAGTGTTCTTACTCCAAAAGACTCCATAGTTGGATTTCAGGGCATTCATGAACTTGGGTAAGAAATAGGTAGATAGATAAGTAGATTAATAAATGAATAAATTAGACAAATGAATAAATAAGTAAATAGGTGAAAGTACATGGTACAAATTAGATAGACAGACAGATAGATAGAAAGATAGATAGACAGACAGACAGATAGATAGAAAGATAGATAGATAGACAGACAGACAGACAAATATTGCCACTGAGTCATGGACATGGAGATGAAGCATCTTCCTATGGCCAGCTTCCCTGTGCCTCCATACAACTGAAGATAAACATGATAGACCAGTGGTATATTGCAAAATTTGTCTTTGACCTCTGCAGCATCCTTTTCTGTGCCTTTTTTTGACCTTCAGGACATGTTCCTTACTTGGGCACCCACTGCCTTCTTGCTTTTAAATCTTCTCACCCGTTAAAATGGGAAAAGCTCTTAGAACAGTCATTTATGCTGCCTGATTACATTTGACTGTGCTTGACTTTCAATCAAAGACTTGCCTCAAACAGTCACTGGCATTTTCAGCTTTTTATCTCTAATCATGGAACATCAAGCATTTCCCCCGTTAAAAGAATTCTAGGCACCAAGAAGCAGGTGAAGAGATTTGAGAAGGGAGGCGGATTCTCAAAGGGCCCCTAAAGTAATCATGCCACATTTACTTGCAAGGCCAGGCTTGGAAAGTAAGTTTGATTTCATCCTTTTAGGAATCAAAAGGAATGATCCTCAGTCTCTCCCACTCCAAATCTAGGAAACAATCTGGGGAATGAGCTGACTATTGCTATTGGTGAGGTTGAAGTGTTTATCTCATTATTATTGGCTTATTTCTAGATTTTGAAATGAGGTCTTTCCATTCTAGCCAAGGTTCACTTACCTTTTCCAAACATCTCCCTTATCTCATCTCCCATGTGGCATAATAGATAAAAGTATTGGATTAGAAAACAGGGGACCTCTGTTATTAACTACCTGTCTGACCATGGTTAAGCCACTTAATTTGTCAAGTCCTAAATTTCCTCATCTATATCTGATGGGGGTTATATTAGGTAACCTTTGAGGTCCCTTTAAGGTTTAGTTCTTTGATACTTGACTTACCTAACCATGGATAAACAGGCTATCTTTCTCCCCAACTTCTAATTGCCTTACTGCTTCTGCCTCAATTTTTCCAAATTCATGTGTACTGTTCATCACAATATTTTAAATCATTTAAATCAGTATCATACTTAATGGTATTTTAAATCCATAAATCCCTCTCCTCTCTGACAAACTTGAAATTTATAATAATGTTAACAAGATTATTTCTACTTTTGCTTGCGAAGTTTCTAAAATCCAAGTGTGCCATTAGAATGAATTCTCTTTATCTGTACCACTGTATTTTTTATTAACAAGAATTATTTCTCTTTCTTTCCTACAGCTATGATCAGTTCATGAAAATTTTCCCTGATTTATCAGAACCCATCTTTTTTATCCATTACTTATAGCACAATAGTATTCCATTATTGCATACTGTAATTTGTTCACCTGTTCTCCAAATGATAGGTACCAGAGGGGCTGGCATATTTTTTTTTCAGATATGACCTGTTTATTTCTTTGACCCTATTTGGCATTTATAGCCTACTAGAGGACTGAAATATATATTTTTTTGTATTTTATAAAAGATCAGGCACCCTTTCTGACATTCTTATGCTTAAGAATACTGGATTTTAATCATCTCCATGTGTTTGCGTTTTTTTGCATAATGATTAAAATGTTTTTATATGTATTTCTAAAGTACACTTACAAATTAATAATTCAGTTATTTTTTTTTTTACTTTTTGAAGGGAAATTGGGGTTGACTTGCCCAAGGTCACATGGCTAGTAAGTGTCAAGTATCTGAGGTCAGATTTTAACTCAGGTCCTCCTGACTCCAGGGCCGGTACTCTATTCACTGAGCCACCTTGCCATCCCAAATTAATAATTCCTGTCATTTTAACTCTCTTATAACAGTGTTTCTGTCTTTATTTGGACTATAACTATGTCCTAATTAGTGCAAGTAATGAGTCCAATGAAGTAGTTACATGTGTTCAAATTCATATTGTATTCAAAGTTGTAATTGTATAAACTGTGGCCATTGATTCCACTCTAATGGAAACACATTATGTGACTTTGAATTATATGACCATTTCACAGGACTTCTTATTCATACTAATCTGGACCTAGCTGTCAATTTGTATTTTCTCGAGTGTAGGAACTCTAGGTGATGAAATTACATTCACAAAACAGATCAGCAGTTTAGAATCATAGAGCTGACAAAGGATATCAGAAGTTTTCTCTGCCATTTAGAATCTTAGAAAATTTTCTAAGACTCTGAGAGGTCCAGTGACTTACTCAGGGTCACACAGCCAGTAGGTGTTGGAGTTAGGACTAGAGCCAAAATCTTCCACATTCGGAAGGCAGCCTTCTAAGTGCCACACTATCTCTCAGTAATAGTCCTACTTTAAGTAAATGAACTCTACTCTCTAATACTTTAAGATACTTCTTTAATTTGCTTTTCCACATTGATATAAAAACATCCAAGGTACCAATAACAAATGTGACCATACCCAATGGACAATATAGATCTTTTTCATCTTTTATACAACAGTTCCAAACCCCTCCAACTAGTGTCTCAACCTTCCACTTTCACAGAAGTGTTCCTAGAAATGCCTGCTGTCTTCCTTGCCTATACTTCCTTTCTTCTCATTCATATGGCAATGCCTTGCAATCAGGCTTCTGACTGCATTGCTCCACTGAAAACATTCTTGCCAACATTAGCAGGGACTTCTTGACTATCTGATGACTTTTCCTCAATATTCTTCCATTTTGACTCAAGAAGCTCCAGTGGTTTCTCATTGCTTCTAGGATTTTAAAGCAACAACTACAACAACAGCAACAAAAAACACTTCCTTTTGGCATATAAAGCACTCCAAAATCTGCTTCTAGCCTAGCTTTCTAGGCTAATTTCACATTACTCTCCTTTATGGACAGTCTAGTCCAGAAAAATTGATCTCCTTGATGTCTCTCATACTAGACATTTCTTGTCTCTGTAATTTTGTAAAGCCTCCCCACTCCCATGCCCCAAGAATGCATCTTTTTCTCACCTTACATCTCAGAATTTTGAACTTCCTTCAAGGCCCAACTCAGATGGTATATCATGACTCTACCATTATGTCCAATCACTGTATTCTTTCATGTCAAAATTAATCCCTATGTATTTTGAATGAATTTTTATGTGTTCGTGTTGCTCTCCCAGTTCCAACAAAATGAAAACTCTAGGGCAAACTTTATTTTGTTACTGTTTTTTTTATCTTCAGTGCCCAGTCCAGTGCTTGGTATATGGTAAGCATACACTAAATACTTTTTGGATGAATAAATGAGGATGCAACACTGGAGATGTAACACTGAGTTTTGGAGTAATTAACACATAGATCTTCTTTTTTCAAATTGATCCCTAAATAATCATTGCTATCAGATATACTTTGGTATCAGAACATCACTGATCACATGACAGATTTTTTTGGAAGAGAACAGTTCCTTAGAGTTTGCTGTCATGAAAACAAAACCCCCTGTTCCTATAACATCTGAAGAAGGGATAAAAAGCAGTCCCAAAAGTTGAATAATAAATATTGACTGAACTACCACATGTAATAATAATTATAAGGCAGAAAATAAAATTCTTGAAAATGTGCTTTGGAAATATTACCAGCATCGAGCTGGAGCTATATATGTTCAAATCAAGGGGGGGAAACGTGATTCCAGCTGTGACTTGAAAAATGTGCTGCCAATTTTGAGATAAGAAAATGTCCTTGCTCTGAATATATTCCTGTAATCTGATGGGCAATCTGGAATGTTACATTCTGAGAAAGTCAGAAATTTCTCATGAGAATGTTTGAAATGTCATTTCAGTTCAGTTTAGATCAGAGTGCAGGTGGCTCCACAAAGCTTTGACTGGAGGGCTACATGTTTATACAGTTGTTGCTCAGAGGATGGTATTGATTGGTTAGGCAACTAATAAAACAAGCCATCCTGCTTTCATCTATGTGCATTTCATGCTTCTTAGAGATGGAAAAGTGTTTTTAATTAAGCCTTGTTCTCAACAACTGATCTTACTTTTTTAAAAATTTCTTTTTCTTTCTCTATCATTCTCACCTATGCCCTTGTGATTTCAGAATTTCCTTCTCATGCCCGCCCCCCCTTCAAATCACCAGAAGTTTTAGAAAGCTGCCAGTTAGATTGATGGACCTTATTCCCGGATCTGAGCAACAGTTGACAAAATACAGGTCATTCTCATGAGAGACGAAACCTTTTAGTATTTTCATCTCATTAATTACTGTTCAGATTTTCTTACATTTATATTTTGGGCCCATAACTTCTTATTTGTATTTCTAACTAAAGAAATATATGGTGAATGCAGTGCTTCTCCCAAAGGAATATAATAAGTACCTCAAGGGCAAGCTTTCTTTTTTTGCCCTGTATCCCTAGAACCCAGAACAATATCTAGAGCCTTCTGAATACTCAATAAATGCTTCAGGAATCAAAGTGAATGGAATGAATTAAAGAAGCGAGGAAAGCAAAGTTTTTTAAAATGGTGTAAAATCTGTGGAAAGGACTGCTTAATAAGATGTATTTATGTGATCATATTTGGCATTTACTTTGAATTCCAGGATGTCCAAAATGGAGAATAACAGATCCTTAGAGGCAAGGATAAAATTCAGTTACTTATTCAATTAAATTTGGGTTAAAATAATATTTATGTAATTTTCAGTCTGTTTTGCTCCCTCATAGTGTTTGCTTCCTCTTTTACATCGCCTTGCTCTCCCTCTCTCTGCCCTCCGTCACATCTCTTCTTTTTTCATCTCTATTCTTTTAACTTTGTTTGCTCAGAATCTCTCAAACACATAAGATGATGTCTCTGTAATTTTATAACAAAAATCCATAGAGAATAGGATTCATGATATGCCCAATGTATGCTTTAGAGTAGTGGTTCTCAAAGTGTGGCCTAAGGACCCCTTGGAAGCTCTAAGACCTTTTCAGGGAGTCTGTGAGATCAAAACTCTCTTTATATCAATACCAAAATATTTTGTTTTCTAATCCACTAAATAGCAGTAGAAATAAGCTACATAAACAAAACCTCTTTGCCAGTGGGTACTAAGTTTTTAAATGCGTAAAGAGGCTCTGAGATCAGAAAGTTTGAGAACCACTGCTTTAAAGGAATATAGTTTGAGGTTTATTGAGAAGAACTGAGCTTTTGAGAATTATGAAAATGGGGAGGAGAGTTTTTTCTCCCTGCAAAGATATTAAAAGAAATTTTTTAAAAAGTCTGGCAACTCTTAGGAATTGGTTCCAAAAGTGATCAACTACAGTTGGATGTGAAGTGTTCCCAGAGGATGACACAGAATGTAAAAACAGGAGAGTGAAAAGGTAAAGATAAAAGAATAGGAAAAAAAAATCTAAATTTCAGGGCTCATTATACCTACCTAGGCTTACCTCTTAACTACTGCACTGTTGTGGTTCAAAGATTCACATTTGTCTTTGATATACGATAACTTTGTTGAAATATTTCTAGGTTCTAAAGAGCAAGGAAAAAAAAAAGCTATGCTGGTTGATCCTCGGAGATTTTTTTTCAAATACAGGTTGAATATTGGAACTATTTCCTGATAATGTAAGCTAACCAAGTAGCATGAAGTAGTATTCTTTAAGAAAGCACAACCATTGAACTAGGAGGGAATTAAGCTGTCACTGAATCCAACTGCCACATTGAAGAGAGAAAAAACTGAAGCCTGAGAGGTCAATGGATTTGCTCAAGGTCACATAGAAAGTTTCAGTTAATTCATGGGATTAGTTCCATAAATTTGGGGTTTTTTTTGTTTTTTGGCTTTTTTTGACATAGAAATTGTTTTAGGAGCATCAGAGAAACTAGGCATTCTACCTGGAACAAAGATGGAAGGCAGGAAGGGTGTTTGTGGAGGACCATCACCAGTGGCTCTGGAGAATACTCAGGAGAATGGAAAAGGAAAGTGAAAAGAAAGGTCTCCCATGTCCTATAATCTCTAAAGGAAAGGAAAAATAGGCGTATTAGGTAATTTGCCCTGGTTGGATGGAGGGAGTATGGCTACCCACCTAGAGAAGGTAGAGACAGGTAGAAAAACAGTGAGGTTCAAGGAATAGACCCAGTTGGTCAGATAGAAACTTCCAAGCATTCAAACTCTATAGCCCTGTACAACTCCAAAGGACTAGCCACATTGTTCAAAGGTCAAATGCATGTTTGCCTAAAAGATTATTTTACAGAGAACCCACCAAGGCAGGTGCTCACATATTCAGAAGAAGCAATAAAAGGACACTCTCAAGAACTTTGGAATTGATTGTGAAACAGGGGAAATACTGGCACAGGACGACCAAGTATTGTGTGCCTGCATCAAAGACATTAATATGCTCTGTGAGCAAATCAGAATTGCAGTAGCTCACAAGAAATGTGAGATGTACACTTTTAGAGACATGTCTACTCCATGTTCATATGGTCCAATTGTGTCTGATCTATGATAGAGCCTTCTGAGTTCACACTGGTCCTCTTCTAGTAAGAAGGATAACAATGAACCAACCAAGGATTTGTGAGAAGCAGAACTCTTGTGGTGCCTGTTTCCTGAAGAGGACCAAGAATTTGGGTTTGGGGGTGGGAAAGAGACATGTGCAGCGGCAAAGCACTGTTCACTCAGGCCTAGGTACAGCTCTGTTTAGAAGCCATCCTTATCCATGTATCTTGGGGCTCTTGAAAACCATTTTGGAAAGAGAGGAGAAAATATAATGATCCTGTCCTAACCGAATCCTAGCATGGCCCTTTCTACTCACTTTTAATTCTACTAGAATCCATTCATTTATGGAATATAATTTTGCAACAAAAGAGATTGTGATCAATGATGAGAAAAATCATGTCATTTAAAAAATGTTGGGAAAAGTTGGGTCTTTAAGAAAGAAAAAAACAAAAAATATTTTTTTATAGCTTCAAGAGGCATTGGATGTCATTTGTCCAAATTCTTTATTTTACAGGTGAGTTAACTGAGTCCTAGCCCCAAGCCTTCAGTGGCTTGTCTGAGGTCATAAACCTAACATACTGGGATTCAAAGCAAACTCCTTCACCAAAACCCTGAAAGTCTGTCCACCACACTCTACCACCTTTTAAACCTGTCATATACTTTTTATGACAAATGGGCAGGTGGATTCAGCATTGTATGTCATATAGATTTAACATGTTTTCTGTCTAATGCAATGTTCTCCATTAGAAGGATGCTGAATTTTATTAATCAACTATTCATCAAATTAGCAGTTAACTGTGTCTTTCTCTAGATAAGTTGGGAAAATAATCATTACTTTCAATTTTTTGTTCCATCTCCACATAGGTTGAAGAGATCAAGAAACAAGAAAGAAAGAAGCAACTGAGCTGAAAGATTAAGGAGAAGCACATTGCCTTTTGATTGTTATGGATCAAGTTGAAAAAATGTTCAGTTTAGAGTCAATAATCTGGGTCCAAATCCTAATTTTGTCCCGTTACTAAGTGGCCTTAGAAAAGTATCTTAACCTCAGTGAGTCATTTTCCTCATCTATAAAATGAGGTGGGTTAGACTTGATTTCTCCCAAGATTCCTTCCAATCATAAATCTGTTCACTTATCCATAATTCTAAGAATTAAAAAAAAATCACCCTAAGAATTTTATCCTTGTTTTAAAGTCAAGCTTTTTTGCAAAATTACTCCTGGAACAAGCTGAATCAAATTGGACTTTGCTACTATTAGGTTATCTAAGGCTTAGTTTAGATCACATACTAGATGAGATTTTTGGTGTAATATTTTTCCACTTTCCATTTTTATTCTTTGATCTCAGGGTTGATTCAGTGTTTAAGGGAATGGGGAAAGAGTGAGAAATCACATTCATAATAAAACCAAAAGATATAAGTTTTTTCAATTATATGCAATTGAAAGTTTATTCTTTTTTTAATGTGTATATTACAAGAAAGTAGGATGATATGATCTATGCTAGCCCAGCCAATAACTCCATGACCCAAATAGTTGTGTCATGGAGATCAACAACTCCACTGTTTACAAATGTGATGAATTCAAGATGTACTAGCAAGAGTCAGTGAAGTGTTCAAGGGCTGAGTGGCAATCTAACTTTCAAGATAGTTCCCATTTCCAAAAATGAAATAGCTCAATTCTCACCATCATGCTGCTATTTGTAAGAGCTTTATATACTTCAAAAACAAAACAAAAAAAGTAGTTTCAAGGTTATCATTGCCAATAGGAATAAGGGGAAAAATAATTCTCTCTCTCTCTCTCTCTCTCTCTCTCTTTCTTTCTCTCTCTTTCTCTCTCCCTCTCTCTCTCTCCCCCCTTTCCTCTTTCCTCTCTCTGTCTCTCTCTCATCATGATAGAATAAACAGGTATTTGAAGAGTAAATTGGTAACTATATCTGTCTTCTCTCTATAGCACCTTATATTAATCACTGATTATTTCAATGATACAGTTTCAAAGAAGCACATGGGTGTTAGCATGTACAACCAAGTAATATTTGTCGAGCACCTTATACTTGTGTTAATATGTGTTAATTGATACTTAAAACCTTCCTACCAAGCCTTTCTGGGAAAAATAAACATTAGAAGAGTGCCAATAAATGGCTTGAAAATACACATTTAACATTTTTTAAAAGATGTATATCTTCTAAAGACATAAAATAAATATATAAAATTGAGGAAATTGACAAAGGGAGGATCCCAAATATTATAAATGCTAAAAACAGAAGAATCTATTTAAAGCATCTTAAAATTGCTTGTGTTGCAATTTCAGATTAAAAGAACAGCAAATTACCATGTGGCTTTCCCCTCAAGAGGGGAAAAAAAAAGTTGTTTGGTTTTGTTTTTTTTAACAGTGAAGTAAAAGAACCAGTACTGAGCAAATGGTTTCTTTTTTATTTGTTTCAGTTAATTGATATTTTAAGTGATTCAGTTTTAAAAACTTGATATTATCTTGCTTGTGCTTCTTATTTGTCTTTCCTAGTACTCAACATAGTGCCTAAACCAGAACTGTTTAAAAAATGCTTACTTGAGTGAACATCAGCACAATGAAATAATATTACTTAATTTGCAGAAAAATGAATTTCAGTGAGTAAACTATCTTAACATTTCAACCCCTCATTCTATTTTCTTTATCAAGAATCTATTTCATTGTTTTGTTATTCATGAATTCATTCAACATTCATTAAGCATCTACTGTGTTCTGAGAGTGTTGCTAAGAAATATAGTCAAGAGACTCTCTTCCTTAAAGGAGGTTTTACCATCTATTCAAACTCATTGATGTTTTTCCTCCCTCTTATATAGCCATAGTGGGAAGAGTACTCTGTCTGTTTGGGAATTTTTTGGGTTTTTTTTGGTTTTGGAGGGGAGAAGGGAGAGCAATTGAGGTAAAGTGACTTGCCTAAGGTCACACGGCTAGTAAGTATTAAGTGTCTGAGGCTGGATTTGAGCTCAGGTCCTTCTGACTCCAGGAGGTGCTCTAGTCACTACACCATCTACCTGCCCCATTTGGAGATATTTTTGTTGTTGTGTTACATTATATTATGTTGCATTATGTTATAATATATTGATTACATTTTATTGTTTATATCATATCATATCATATTCTAATGAGGGAAGACAACACATAAAAGAAAGCTGAAAGTGGAAGCGCAGTATCCAAGTCCTAAGAATGAAAGGTGGCTGATCTGGGCCTTTCCTCAAAATGGAAACTGGGGAGGAATTCACCACCAAGAGAAGGGGAATATAGAGGCAAAGAGAGAAGACCACTCAAGTATGATGTCAAAGTCCCTAGAGCGAAATGGTAGAAGTTGTTTTCACCAACTCCTTTTTTAATATGTCTGTACCTGTTTCAGGTGTATGGGGTCTGATTAATTGGGGTTCATGAGGTGTTCATGGAGGAATAGCACATTTGGTGTGAGGGCTTACTGAGGCCTTTTCAGGGCTGCTCATCAACCTTTGGTGTCCACCTTCACCG
This sequence comes from Pseudochirops cupreus, assembly GCA_028627135.1. Lineage (NCBI taxonomy): Eukaryota > Metazoa > Chordata > Mammalia > Diprotodontia > Pseudocheiridae > Pseudochirops > Pseudochirops cupreus. The sequence goes on from CM053580.1 coordinate 42,074,976, forward strand.
CTACCTCCAAAAAGCTGTAGCATGCATAGTAAAACAGTCTTAGTAAGAGAGTAAACCAGGTTGAGGGTAACTGACAGGCCTCAAATCCATTGCTGAATTAGGGACATGTCTACTCCAAGCATGTGAAGAATACATCTCTAAAAACATGAGTGGATGAGAGAAATTTGTTCCAATAGGCAGGCACTGTGAAACCCTTATAGCTTGGTCAGACATCCAAGAGGTCAAGGTCATCCACTACATCCCAGATCATCGCCAGTCCTCTTGACTTTTGTCTTGCTACTGGACTTTGATGACTCTGGAAGAGAGTGAGGGTAATGACTTTGTGCAACTCTGCCTCACTTAAATTTGATTCATGGACCACAAGTTAAGAAATCACCCTGTTATGTCATTGGCCCTCTTTGAACAAAACAATTAGCTCCCCATCAGACACTATCTTGTGTCTCCTTCCTGAAGGGCCTTTTAAACACACATGTGTATATGGCATATGTCAAGTAATGCTAAGTAAGATATGTTGACTTAAGTTATTTTCTTCCTTCAGTATATTTGCATTTTAATAAAGAACCATGAAGACTTAAAGGCCCTCAAAATTCAAGGAATGGATTTGTTATGGTAGAATTTTATGCACTATGACAGATGATGGGAGGAGAATCTCTTTGGTCAAGGCCAAATGACCACCACCCCATCACATTTAGATGCTTAGATGGGTACAAGATCTTATCGGTTAGGTAGTCCCTCCACAATGCAGATCACAGCTTATCCATAGCTTCTCACGCTGGGTGGTTCTTGTCTGTATCCTGACAGAGGGAATGTGATGGGCTTTCTTTTGTTCTCTTAATATGCCATCAACATCAACGCAACACTTGCACCGTTGTATGTTTTCCCTTGATTTTACCACAATCTGCTTCCTTCCCTTCCCAGTCCTTGCAAATCCTTTGTTATCTCTTTTATTTCATAACTTCCATTCATGTTTTCATTGATAACATACTGCTGACTACTTATACCCATGATGTATTTCAACTGTGCTTTAATCCCTCTGCAATTGTGATTCTTCTGAGACCTTAGTAATTACCTGGAGGTTTTGGTGTTAAAAAAAGATGAACTTCTGAGGCAGGGAGAAGTTCTATGCAGTTTTTCAAAGATATTTTAGCCAACTTCCCACCTCCTATTCAATTCTGGGCCCAATTTATGGTCTGTGTCTCTAGTACCTGATGAAAATACATGTTATCTATTGACAGACTAAGTCAAGGGACTGTGTTTAAATCCCTATTATAATCTAGAGAGAATATCTTTTTGTATGAACTTTTTAAAGTTACTTTTTTTGTACAGTTAGATTTAGGAACATGTTCTGATAGAAGTCACAGACCTTAAATATTTTAAAGAGCTTTTCTTTTTTTTTAATTTCTTAAACTTTTGTTTATTTTTAGTTTACATCATTCATTTTCATGAAATTTTGATTTACAAATTTTCCCCCCGTCTTTCCCCTACCCACCACCCCAAAACAGCTATTCTACTGTATACCCCCTCCCCCAATCTGTTCTCTCCTATATCCTCCCCCATCACCCCTCTGACTTTCCGGTAGGGCAAGATGGATCTCCCTACCCCAGTACCTGTATATTTCCCGCCTTCCTATTCCACCTCTATTTGTTCTATTCTCTACTTTTTCCCTGTCACTTTACAGAAGTGTGTGTTAAACCCCCTCCCTCCACAACCTACCCTTCTCCCCCTTCTCAACCCCTTCTCCCCAAGGCAAGATACCCAATTTAGAGTGTATGTCATTCCTTCCCTAAGCCAACTTCAATGAAAGTAAGGTTGACCCATTCCCTTTTGCCTTCCTGTTCTTCCCCCCATTGTAACAATTATCCCTTGCCTCTTCTATATGAGAGGATTAACCTCATTCTGTCTCTCCCTGTCTCCTCTCATACTATTCCTCTCCCAGCTCTCAATTTCACCTTTTAAAATATTATCCCATCCTATTCAATTGATTCTGTGCCCTCTGTCTATCTACACATATATACACACACATATGTATTCATACATATATATACCCTCCTATATAGACATATGTGTACGTATACATACATACATATATATATACATATATACATATATATATACACACACATGTATGTACACACACACATTTGTATTCCCTTCACCTATCCTCATACTGAGAAAAGTTTCATAAGTTACAGTTATCGATTTTCCATGTTGGCATGTAAATAGTTCAACTTTGATAAGTTCCTTATGATTTCTTTTCCATGTTTACCTTCTCATGCTTCTTGTATTTGAGTGCCAAATTTTCTTTTCAGTTCTGGTTTTTTCAGCAAGAATGCTTGAAAGTCCTCCACCTCACTGAATGACCATATTTTCTCCTGAAACATTATACTCAGTTTTGCTGGGTAGGTGATTCTTAGTTTTAATCCTAGCTCCCTTGATCTCCAGAATATCATATTCTAGGCCCTTCGATCCCTTAATGTGGAAACTGATAGATCCTGGGTTATTTTGATTGTGTTTCCACAGTATTCAAATTGTTTCTTCTTGGCAGCTTGTATTTTGTCCTTGATCTGGGAACTCCAGAAAATAATATTCTTTCATTTTTAGCAACACAATATTGTTGGTATTTTTTTTTATAGCAGAAGAGGCAAGCCAGTAGAGAGGAATCCCATCTGGAGTATTCTCAGGTTCCATGCTTGATCAGAAGTAATGTTTTTACAGGGCTTTGAGAGCTTCTGATTCAATAACTTTAGCTAGTTCAGTATTAGAGAACTTGACAACAAGAGATGCAGGGTGATAGAATGCTGGCCTTGGAGATCTGGGTTTAAATAATACCTAAGATATGTACTAGCTGTTTGACCCTCACAAGTCACTTCACTTTTGGGGGCCATGGTTTGTTCATGAATGAGTTGGATAGCAGAAGGGGAGAATAAATGGCCTCTGAGATCCTTGGCAGCTGCAATGCTATGACCTAGTGATTCAGCTTTGCCAGTCTAAGAAAGAGCAAAAATTGACCAGACACAGAATATCAATCTATCAATCATGTATTGAAGGGCAAGGAGAATGGGAAGGGTATTTGCACGTGTTTAGATTCAATGGGCAACAGAATCAAATGACCCTTAAATCAGCCTGAACTGGAACAATAAAAAAAAATATTCAGTTTAATTCAATTAATTATTTTCAATCAACAAGCATTTGCTTCCTTTCACAATGCAAGTATTATGATAAGCCCTGGACATACAGCAGGAGGTCAAAAAAATTAGTTCCTGCCCAAAACTAGATCTAAATGTGAAAGAGACTTCAAATGCTATCTAGTCTAATCTTTTCATTTAGCAGATGATGTCAAAGCCCAGAGAGATGAAATGTTCTGCTGTAATGAAATTCCTAATCTCAGATTATATAGCTTCCTTACACAACATCTAGGTGTGTATTTATTGATTCTACAATGTTGAAAAGACATCAAAAAGAGGGGGAAAACCAAACATTTATTTCTATTCTCTTTTTTTGTGTCCAGGGAGGAGTAGTTTCAGCCTTTTCTAGAATTCAAGGGGAGACACTGTTGTCTATTCTTCTACATGCAGTACCAAGTCAGGAACAAAATCCTAGAGACAAGACAGTCTTTCTTCTCCTTGAAATAAGTGGAAGTTGCTGGGTGGAAGACATGGTGAGTTCTAGTTTCTTTTTTGTTTCAATCTTTCACTCTACCTCATTACACATGTGTAACCTTCCATTTCTCCCCTTAGTCCACTAGGAGAATCCGAACTGAGGTTTACTAGCAAAATGCAATCATGGTCACTGGGAAATAGGTTCACATAATTAGTGCACTGATTGATGGAAACATGAGATCTTACTTTAACTTTTCATTCTTAGATTAAAGTGTTATCCCAAAAGTTTCTCTCATTAAGTAGATAAGGATATATTAAAAGAAAAGAAAAAGAGGTCAGCTCCTCATGGATGCAGAATAGTAATTAGGCAAAATTAAGACATTTTAGGTGAGGATTTTAAGGGAAATATTTGTTCTGTTGTTTATTTAAAATGTGTATAAATATGCCTTTAAAAATATTTGATTTATGTTAATGATAGAAACAAGTATGGAACAAAACTAAATAAAATTACAAGTGCATTACACTTTTTATACTAGAAAAAATGAAAACAAATATAGACTTTAGCTCAATAATATCACTACTAATTTTGAGGCTGGGTTCCCTTCCAGATTTTTTTCAGTCTGTAGACTTTAAGTTCTTCTGTATTATTTTTCTCTGACCATATTTACAGTAATTTCTTATCCTGAAATTAACAAGCAACATTCCATGGACAGTTACTTAAAGGCAAGACATTAAGACACACAATTTATGTCTTATATAATTTTATATACCTTATTTTAATATGTGTATGTATTTTATCTGTTGATTTTTTTTTCTCTTTATTTTGTGTTTGACTCCAACAACTAGTGAACTAATCTGTTTGATGCATTTTTAAAATTATCTTGTCTTAGGGTTTCTTTCTTGCACACATTTCTCAGGAATGTGTTGGGTAATTTAAATTGATATATCAAAGTTATTTGTCAAAATAAAAGTTTAAAATACCTTTTTAAAATGGGAGCCTTTAAAAAAAGGTTTATTTTTATTTCCCAAAGGCCACCCACTCAGAGCACTATTAGAACAGGAATAACAAGGGAAGAATGAAAGTAGCAATGCCTTGAGATTCAAATGGGTGGCCTTGAACACAGCTGCACCTGAAATAATCTTAATTTAAGAGAACCTCAAATTGAATGCATCTCTCTAGCTTCAAATGCAGAGATGATCATTTACATTCAGGAGAAACAAGCTGAGTTGATTGCAAAAGGGAGTTCTGTGCCCCCACCCTACAAGCAAAGTAGAATGGGAAGCCATGCAAATGAGGCATACAATTTATAATGAATTGGGCTAAAAATGATGATCTGTTCATGTGCTGCTCCCCAAAGTTCATTAACTTAATGTAATATACAGTGAAAAGAACCATACCTATGATTACCACAATTAAAATGTAAATTCTCAGTTTACCCAACCCATGCTTCTAAGTTTCTGTAAAATAACAAAATAAACTACAAGTATCATGTAATAACATCTAATGTAGTCTGTGTTGTGTACTAGCCATTTGCCATCATGGGATGCTTTTATCTATATGTCATCCCTATCCCGAAGCATATTGGGATGCAACTCCCTCTTTCCTGGTGGAGATGAGTGCCCTTCCCATGAGGTGTGGGAAGGAGTTGGTGAGAATAGAACTCCAGCTTTCTTCTGTTTTCTTCAGGAATCTCTAAGCTTCATGTAGCTTTGGGTGTTTCTGGCTTCCATCTTTAGGAAGAAAGGTAGAAGATACCAACCCCATTTCAGTTTGCTGAAGGAAAGAATTTTGTGAAAGCAGAAGAGGACCTGACCATCTCTATCATGCCCCTTCTTCAGCTTGCTATGGAAGACAATGCAGAGAGGTTCCACTTAGGTGAGATCTTGTACTCTCTCTCTCACTCGAGCTGAGTTACCTCACTCCCAACCTGAGTGCTCCTTCAATCTATATTGTCTGCTATGTATCTTCCTATACATACCTTCTCTGATTTCTGGTTAGCTATGGTTTTAAATGGGTTTCCCTGCTATTTGCTAAATGTTTTCATTGTGGAACTGGCATTTGGTGGGAAAGGGATCAAGTCTTGAATATAGAAATTGGGGTCCTGCTTCTCCCCAAAGAATAACACAGAGATCAAAAGGTGAATTGAACTTGCACATATCTTCTAGTCTAACAATATTTAAAGGAACAGATAGATATGATTCTAGTTCTGTACCTCGTCTGTGAGGAGAGCAGAGTGGCCTCTAGCCTCAACCTTCTGCCTCCCCTCCTGGCAGTAATGAATATTTCCCTTGGAGAAATGTGAATGGGGAAGAGACTAGAGATGTCTGTTTTGCATCCCTTCAAGCAATACAATGATGCCCTCATGCTACTAGTTGGGAGGTGGAGGGGGACATTCCCTTACCACACATGGGATCTATCTACATATGAACTCTCTCTATATCTATTAATCACAAATTAAATGACTTGCCCAGATTTCCACAGCTAATGTCTGGATTTTAACCCAGGTATTCTCAAATACATGCCTGGTTCTTTATCCACTGAACCAGCCAGCTAACAATATTTAAGGGGCATTCAGGGATGACTAGTACCTCTGTATGATGCCTTGCCAAGCCCTTTTCAGGGCTGCTCATTCACCTTTCAGATTCCCCTCTCACCCAACTCTCATCTGTGACTCCAAGAAACTATAGCATGCACCGTGGCCACACCACCATAAAATGTTCTCCACAGATGGGTTAAATGAGGTTGAGGGTAATTGACAGGCCATAAATCTATCAATGAGTTAGGGGAATGTCTACCCCAAGCAGTGAATACTTTCTCTAGTATAATGAGCAGATGAAAACAATTGGTTCCAACAATCATGAAGATGACTGAAGCAAGCACTGTGTAGTCCTTATAGCATAGTCAGACATAGAAAAAACCAAGATCATACACTGCATCCCAGACCATTGCCAGTCAACCTGACTCTTGTCTTGCCCCTGGACTTAGATAACTCCAGAAGAGAGTTTTCTGACTTTGTGCGGCTCTACCTCACTTAAATCCAATTCGTGCATAAGTCAGGCTATCATCCCAAGAGGTCTTTGGTCCTCTTCAAAAACAAAAGATGAACAACAATCACAAATTAAAGTACAAATGATAATAGACAACATTTAAATGCACTTAAAGTTTACATTGTTCTTTAAATATAGGATTTCATTTAACTCTCACAATAATCTTTGAGTACAATTCTTTAAGCCTGTTATTCCCTTTTCAACAAGGAAGAAACTGAGACGACAAGGTCTTCCTTTTTCCAAATCCAGCACTCCATTTACTGTACCTCTAAGTAGACAACAATTTTTATTTGTTCTGTACATACTGTCTACTTGTCTAAAATAGGATCCTGCAGGAGAAGGGACTACAAGTAAATCAGAAGGAAGGAAGAGCTTGGTTTTCAAATCAAGCACATTACCCAAAGAAAGTCACTTGAAGAAAAACTTAAATGTCTGAGTTCAAGATGTCAGTTTCATCTAGTCCATGCTGATGACTAAGAGGATGGTGCTAGCTCCCATTTCTCAAGTACATTAAGCTTTTATAAACCACTTTTCCTCCAAGGACCATGTGATATAGGGAGTGTAAATATCATTGTCCTGATTTTACAGATGACAAAACAAATTCAGAGAGGTTAAGAACTTTGCCCAGAATACTATCAAAATTCCTAAAATATCTGCGTATTCTGGCATGGTAAATTAACTTGCACAACAAGTCTGTTACTTAGCAAATAAAACCTATGGAAAAGCCTGAAACAGAGTTTAAAAGTTTTGCCCATAATCACATGGCTAGTAGTGATAGAGGGTGGGAATTGACTTGAAGTCTTACTGATTCTCAATGAAGTCAAGCCTGGTCAGAATCATAGGAAAGCAAAAGTGACTGAAGTAATGAGGCCTTAAATCTCTGTCAAATCATTTGCTAAGTCTCCTGTGCAGAGATTGGAGTGGAATTAAAATACAATTAGGTGAGTGTACATCTAGATGAACAGCTGAAGCCAAAGCATAATCATCAATGGTTTGATGTCAATTTGGAACAGGTCTCCAGTGAAACTCCCTGGGGAGTTTCTGTTTAGTTCTGCACTGTTCAATAATTTTTATCAATGGACTGGAAAAAGGCATTGAGAGAAGTTCATTAAGTTTTGTTGATCACTCAAAGATGAAAGGGTAGTTCATAAGGATAACAATCAAATAAGATGATTTGATAAGGAATAAATATAAAGTTTTATATGTGGATTCAAAAAATCACCTTCAAAGTATAAGATGAGGGAGACAGAAGGAAACAGAAGTTTGTCGGGAAGAGGTCTGGATATTTTTGAGAACTGTAAGATAAATATGATAGAACTGTGATATCCAGTCAAGAAATCTAAAACAAGAGTGCATCAAAAGTGGGGAGGGAGTGAGAGTATAGTGACTAGAGGTAGAATCACAGAATACTCTACCTTGACTAGACCACATTTGGAGTTTTAAATCCAGTTATGGTTGCCATATTTTATGAAAGATGTACATAAGCTGAAAAACATCCAGATAAGGCTACCAGGATGGTGAAGAATCCTGAAATCCTGACATATGAGGATCAATTGAAGGAACTTGAACCATTTAGCCTGTAGAGGAGGACATAGTGGCGCCTTTCCCTCTGTCTTCATGTTGGGAGAGATTATGACATGGAAGAAGAATTAGACTTGCTTTTGTTGCCTCCGTAGGGTAGAAATGGGAGAAATGTTTAAAATTTTCAAAAGTATAAAATTAGTTTTGAAGAAAGGAAAAAAAAATGCCTAATAATGAGTTACCTAAAAGTGTGATAGGCTTCATTGGGAGGTAGTGGGCTCCATCCAGTGGTATGCTGGTAAATGTTTAACAACTGACTCTCTCAGGGTGGGGTGGAGGGAGTATGCATGATATACTTTTAAGTTTAATCTGTTCTGACAATCAACAAAACAATAAAACAAGTCCTAATTTATAGCATTTGTCAATGGCCAAGATATCATTGCTTACACTGAAAATATAATAATCAACTTTCAGGAGTCAGTATGGAGAAAGACTCAAGAACTCATATTTATATAATGATTTAGAGCTTTTGGAATACTTCCCTCACAGCACCCTGTGAATTCAGTGGTACAGATATTGTAACTCTATTTTACAGACAAAGAATTTGAGACTCAGGGAAGTATCACACAGCTAGTAAGGGTCCTGGAGAATCCCTAACAGATCTAGCTTGTTTTCCATTATGCTTAGTACTGTATGTGGCACATAGTAGGTCCATAATAAATGCTATATGACTGACTACATGACACTGTACATATACACATGTTCATATACAAATATTATTGCTCGGCCCCCATCATGGTGATTTCTGGTGCTTAGAGCCTTTTTTTTTTTTTGCTCCACCTGCATATGTATTTCATATATATGAAGGTGCTTAATAAGTTTAATAGCAATAATTGTAAAACTATTTAAATGTATTTGCAATATTTTTTTAGAATTCTACTTTTGCATAAATCTATCTTTTGTTTCATATTGGGGACATTTCCTAGTATATCGCTCCACATTCCTTATAATAATTTTTAAAAATAGGGAAATAAAATAACATTATATGCAGTTGCAATCCACAGCCTCCCAGATCTGCAGAATATCAGGGGGAGCTGGCTTCTCATATCTCTTTTCTGGGGCCAGGTTTGGCCATTACAATTTTACATCATTCAGTTTTGCTCGTTTGCTTATTGTTGCTCTTTTCATTTATGTCGCCATAGTCATCACGTATATTATTTTTCTTGATTCTCCTCCTCGCTTTGTATCTGTTCATATAAGTCTTCTCATGTTTTTTTCCTCTTCATATTATATACCATATTGATCTATGAAAATGTATGCCATTCCACAGGTGATGGACACTTGCTTTCAATTCTTTTATTACAGAAAGATCTACTATAAACATATTGGTGCATATGGAGTCTTTCTTTCTTTTCTTTTTTGTTTGCTTATTCACTTCCTTGGTGTATACTCCAGTAATAACAATGGAGTTCCTTGTTCAAATGGAATAAGCATTTTAGTCATTTTATTCACATCACTCCAAATTGCTTTCCAAAATAGCTGAACCAATTCACAGTTTGTGATAGTACATCTATAGTTCTACAACTCTTCCATCGCTGACTATTCCCATATTTTATGGTCTTTGCTAATTTGCTAAACTGGGGGTTATTATCTTCGTTTTGGAGACAAAAGCCACTTTGGGTCTGTTTGTGGAAGTTTGGTTTTCTTTACCTTTTTTTGTGGCCTCATGATTTCCTTGGTGTGGAAATTCCTTCTACCAATGACATTGATCAAATCTTCTCTAAGTTGCACTCCTAGAGAGTTGCCTTGAGTCCTAAGAAGCTAAAGAACTTGTCCATGGTTGGGTGACAGAAAGTGGTATGTGGGCCAGAAAGAGTACTTGAATGGAGGTCTTCTTAACTTTGGGCAATTCTCTATGTATTTTACCACACCACATCTCTTGTGGAAGCAAAATAACTACTGGATTTATTTCTCTAAAATCAACAGATGACATAAAGTATTGAGACTTTGTTTTTATAGATGTAACTGCATTTCGCTCCACAAAGAAATATTATTGGAACAGCAAGTTTTTATGTGTTTCCAATATGATGGTTTCTTAACTGTGTTTTTCAGTCACATCTGACTATTTGTGACCTCATTTGGGGTTTTCTTGACAAAGATAGTGGAGCAGTTTACCATTTCCTTCTCTAGCTAATTTTACAGATGAGAAAACTGAGACAGACAGGGTTAAGTGACTTGCCCAGGGTCACACAGCTAGGAAGTGTCTGAGTTCAGATTTGAACTCAGAAAGATGAGCTTTCCTGACTCCAAGCCTGGCCGTCAGTCCACTGCACCATCTAGATGCCCCTTCGTAACCATAGAAATATTGTTTTGTTTTGTTTTTTATCCTTTTGGATGTGTATATGAATATTACAAAAATGCAATAATCACAAAAGAAGAAAAAGGGGAAAAAATAATATTGTGAACTCAGTCCTTGCAAGAGGGCTTTTGGAAACGACAGTCCAACACAGGCTAAAAAAAGAGGCCATATTCTTACAAAATATTAAAGGAAGGATCTTCAGTGTTAGGTGCTTAACATGTCTACAATTATATGAGATTCAGAGAGGCCACCCCCTGCTGTTCTCCATTCAAATGAATGGGAAGCACATGGGTAAATTACTATCCAGATTGCATGATAGAGGACACTGTAAGCAGCTGTCACTGGAGCTCTGTAATTACATAAGTATCCTTCCACTATTATACAATTAGATAGTCCTATCTCTCTTTGACTAGAAAATATTTTTGTTGGTGTCAAGAGCACTGAACTCCCTCTACTTGTTCAAGCTTTTGGATCTCAGCAGAAAACAGTCAGTACTTCACTGGCAGGTCATGTTGGCAGAGTCATGTCTAATGTTTTATTCCCTGAGGACTTCAACATTGCTTTCAAAAGATTTCTAAAGTTTTCTGTCAAGGCAAAAAAAAAACATCCTGAATTCAGTTTGTCTCTCTTCAGATAAAATGGAAGGAGATAAATTCTTTTGCCAAGTTAAATTTCTTACCAACTTTCACTTCTGTTGGTCAATACAATATCATTTCAAGGGATACTAGTATGAAACAAGTCAAGGGATATTTATTTACAAACCTTTTCAAAAGAAATAATCTGGTCTTGAAATGGAATTGTTCATGATACACTGTTCTTGAATTTGTTAACTGTCCTATCCTTTGAGATCTTTAAATGGAATTCTGTAAGCATTCTATGTCACTTTTGCAAGGCACAGGTAGTAATGAAAAGAAGGAAGCCAGGACTCAAAAATCACTTGCAAAAAAAGAAGAAAATAATGCCCAGTGAGATATTTGGGAACTTGCGTTGTGAAAGTTTAACTAATGCAAATGCTTGTGTTCATCTCAAAATCATTAACAAATAACTATCAACCGTCAATATAGCTATAACTATACACACACACAGAGCAAAATTTTCATACAGTGATAACACAGATCTATCGATCATCCATGTTGTTTTCCAGTGATAGTTGTACACATATTAATTACCATCAGTCTGGCTCTGGAATCAGGGAACCTGTGTTGAAATCCCAACTCAGATGCTTTTTCTCGATGTAACCCTCAGTAATTAAATGAATTTCTCTGATCCTAAATTTCCATATCTGTAAAATGAGTGGATTGTATGAGATAGAATGAGAGGACTCTTGTAGTTCTAGAATTATTATCCTATGATACTTTGATATGGGAAATATTGTTTTATAAGGAGAGGAATATGTTTTCTGGTGTCAAACTCCAATAGAAAGCACATAGTATATGTGTACATCTTTGACTTGACCATTGATATAGACATCAAATTAGACAGCTAAATGAAACATATTTGATCTTAATTATGAACACAACTTTTTTTCAGGAGATGACCTGTGTACATACCATGTTAGTTTAATATACTAATATGAAACCATAGTATTTTTTAACAATTTTAATAAAGTCGGTTTGGGGCATTTTTAAGGTCAATCTTTAAATTTTGTCCATTTACTAACCCCAAAAGCATTCATGACACTCATGTGAAGGGGATTTCAAATAACATTTTAATATATTTTTTAAAAGCTTTAATAATATCTTAATAAAAGAGAGGACCAATTAGATGACAAAGAAAGTACAAATATTAAAATATTCTAGATTTCTGAAATTAGATTTCTTAAAATTCTCACTGAAAAATCATCTTTGTGTTTTTGTTACCTCAGTGAAAATTGATCCTCTTTAAAATGCTTAGCCAATGTTAAAATAAAACCACTCAGCTGAGGAGCTCTGAAATAGCCTCGTTTTTCAGCTTATTAAATGGCACAAGTATTTTGGGCAAGAAGAATTCTAAAAGAATACGAACTTCTTTATTTCATCTAGCGAGCATTTTGTATGGAGTTAAGAGGAGAATCTGTTTTTTTTTTCTTGCTTATTGTGTATGCAGAAATGAATAGAATAAGCATTCATCAAGAGTTTTGGATGTGTGAGGCATTAGTCTAAGTGTTAGGGCTACATATCCATGTGTATGTATGTATATACATATGTGTGCATGTATGTATGCATGCTTGCATGTATGTGTATATATATATATACATATATATATTCTGTACCTCTAATAATAAAAAACAACACAAATAGGGGGGAATGGTGGGATGGGAAGGAGAGTTACAAGGGGAGAGGATGGAGGCAGGAGAAAGGGAGAGAAAGGAGGGGAGATGATAAAATGGCATGTATATAAGACTTGATTGGGATATAAAGGTAAAGCAGGAGACTGAAGTCAAGAGACAATCAGGAGATAGTGTAGGCTAAAAGGGTTGCTTGGCAAACTCAATCATAAATCAATTGAGTTGAGTCCAATCAAATGCTAGAATAACCTTTGTAAAACAAAGAAACGAACAAAATATCCTCCATTCAGAAACCTGCAAGGAAATCTAATGTCTATGTCTGCATTAACTGATTCAAGACCAAATGCCCCAACTGGCATTTGAGTCCATCTACCAACTGGTCACAGGTAACCCAACCAGACTTATCCACCATGAGTGCATAATATTTCATTTCACTCAGGTTGGTCTCTCCAGTGTCTCCAATGCACGTGTGTACATGCACGCATGCACTCACACACATCCTTGCACATGTGCATGCTCCTTCACATTTTCCATGCTTTCTATAGTGTTCATTCCTCCTGAACTACCCTCTTCTGGTTTTTGTCCATCTTACTGTTACTAATCCCTATAGGATCATCTCATGTGTCTCCTTTAATTCCATCCATCTGCCTTTCCTCTAAATTCTAGTAGCATTTAGTCTGTACCTTATCCCTTACAATTTGTGCACTCTCACATTATCTTCTAGTTGTTCCATATGCATATATCTATCTATCCATCTCTGTCTCTATATCTATTCACTGATAATGTACTTACACATTTCTACTTCAATAAGAATGAAGAGAGCTACTCTTTCCCCTTTACTTTTGAACTTTTTTCTCTCCTTGACCCTGTTTCATTAATTCCACTCTGTACTGAAAGCAAAGAGGAATCCGATAGAACACCAAGTAAGTTCAATATCGGGTATATAGACATAATTCCATAATTATACATAGAATTAATTCTATATAGTTACATGTGCTCATGAGGTATTTATTCTCTTCTGGTAGGTAATGGAAAATACACTATCCTAAGAGGAGACTAATGGATTGAATATAAAAAAGGCTAAAATATTTTCAATTACTTCAATTTTTTTGCTTTTTTTTTTTTTGGAGGGGGGCAGGGAGGGCAATTGGGGTCAAGTGACTTGCCCAAGACATTCTTATTTTTACATAGGAAACTAAGCATTTTACCTTTTAATAATGTATATTTATATATTTTATATCAAATAAGATCCAAGTATCATTTTAAAAGCATTGTTTTGGCAGGTTGTTTTCCTCTTGGAACTATATATTTTCTAAGCGTGTACAGGTATGTGTATTCCCACATAGGTGTGTGTGTATGTATGTGTGTGTACATATACATATAGGTACTCATACTTGTGTGTACATGTGCACATATGTATATATTAAAGATATGTCTATACACGTATATCTATATACATAGAGTTACACTTTGCCAGTATTATAAGAAAAAAAGTTTTAGAATATATTTAAGTCTGCTTACTATTCAGAAAAAAAGCATTCATGTTATCACTATGAAATAAAAAAATGCTGCATTTATTGACAAAACCAAGAGGACAAAATTGTCTAGATGGTGCATGATAAAAATAACCTAATATTCCAAGGCAGAAGGTATCTGGGTTTTTTGGGAAGACTGTGGTGCCTCTTGAAGCCTAAAAAATATATAATATAAATATTTACTAGATTTTCAGGAAAGGCTTTCTCATGCATTCTAAGATTCTTTTAAATTGTTTACCTTTGACAAAGAGAAACATGATAAAGCCATTGATTGCCATGAGATTTTCCAGCTGCTACATTAATATTATTTCAGCATCCATTTTAAAGTCACACTTTAACTGAAACATGCTATTCTACATTAATAATGGGCCAAACAATAACCATTTTCTCGAAAGAGGTGAAATAGCAGTCTAGACAAATTCCAGGGCATCCCTGAGGAACTGGGAAGCTGTGATGACCCCAGTGGCCACTTGATGGCGACATTTCACCATCCAAATGCAAATAATCCAACATTTGACAGTAGAAATCCTAAAAGCTTAAAGAAAATACTGAAAATGGGACTCATAAGAAATCATTATTTTAATGTTGCCCTTAATTAAAAAATATTCACACTTCAGCTTGCACCCTTTCCATTATGATCTATACATCTATGGCAAAGTTGAGCTGGGGTTCTGTAATTTTTTCAATCTTCAAAAATAATACATACTGATCCTTTATTGCTTCCTATTAAGGGTACTATTAGCATAATATGAGTTAATTCAGTTTTTTTTATTATATGACACAATGCACACACACACACAAACATGTCCTCACATCTTGAGTAGATCTTTGAAGAAATCATTACTATTTGCTCAACCATTGTGAGAACCCTGTGACATTGACTCTAGACTTTTTGACCACTGGATAACCCAGCTTAAAAAAAAAAATCACTGTAATAAAAGAATGGGGTGGGGAGAAAAAAGGGGTAAAATTATACCATGGCAAGAAAACCTAATTAGATGATAATAAGGAAACCTAAAAAAGGGGGAAAAAAAACTGCAAATCCCATGGTAGTGGCCTCTTCTGGAGAATCTTCACTGGCCAGTAATGGAGGAAAATTTAGGAACTAGATCACCAGTAGTTAAGAGAACCAAAGCTATAATGCCCATTAAATTAGTAACAGTAATAAAGGCAAAAATAAAGGATATCTTCACTATCAAAACAATCTCCTCAGGTTATAGGGATGTTTTGTGGCTGCAATACAGGTTCAATGGTCCATGCCTTACAAGTTCAATAGAATATTTAAGGAGACATTTCCTCAAGAAATGCTTAAGCAGGAATGAAGGAGCTAACTGTTTAGTTTGGTTGGTTACTACAATCAACCAAAACTCAAGATTTTATCCTTGGTTAGGACAGACAAGGTAGCTTGCACTTTGTATCCGTAGTCCCAGTCAACTCATGAAAGTATGGCTTTTTGTCTTAACACAAATTTCAGTTGTGGACTGAACATGACCACATAAAGATTAGATAAACTGAGGTTCAGAGAGGTCAAATGATTAATTTATTACTATAAACGAACATTCTCTTGTTGCTCCTTATATTATTTGACTACAGAGCTAATTTTCTCTCCTAATGTAAAATTTTATGAAATATGGAATTAATAACATTTTCT
This sequence comes from Pseudochirops cupreus, assembly GCA_028627135.1. Taxonomy (NCBI): domain Eukaryota; kingdom Metazoa; phylum Chordata; class Mammalia; order Diprotodontia; family Pseudocheiridae; genus Pseudochirops; species Pseudochirops cupreus. The sequence goes on from CM053580.1 coordinate 42,090,955, forward strand.
GTTTAAAGATTCTCTCTCATTAAGTACTGCTCCATATTACCACAACTTTTAACTCTTTCTTACCCCTAAGTGACCAAGGACTGGATTTTGAAGTGTTAAGGATAAGGGCTATTTTTCATTTTGTTTTCATTTCCCTGGTGCCTATCATGTTGCTTTGCACATAGTAGGTACTCAAATACTTTGGAGATAGTTTAAGGGTTTGGAGAAATTTTGTAATTGCTTCTTACTTTTCTGGAAAGAAAAGAAAAGTATATAGTAGTTCAGCTCTGAAAATGAGATGTGGTGGCTGAGGAAGGAGGAAGAACCATTCCTGCAGCAATTCTATGCTGCCCCAGGCATCAGGACGAGGGAAATCTCTCAAAGGGAAATAAAATTAAGTTCCTGGACACCATGGAACTCATAGATGAGAAATTCCTAAGGAACATGTGTGAATTGTTTATCATTTGATTGCAAGATTTATACCTTTTTAAAACAGAATTTTAGATCCCAAATATCAATGTTATGTATTGACTGTGCACAGTCATTAACATTGCAGGAGTTTTCATTGTTTCATCTACTAATTAAATAGACCAAAATACCAATATAACGATCATTGATTGAAATGGCATCCCAAATATTGAACAATAAATCCTTCTGGGATTTTGAAAAGTGCCCCTTTTTTGTGTGTCATATGTTATGGACTTGCTCCACTACTTAAATACCTTAGGGATGGAATTAAGGGCTTGAAGCAATTTCACAATTACTTTTTACTTCTCTGGGAAGAAAAAAATGTTCTTAATTTAGAATTTGGCAACTGAGGCATGAAGTGTTTAGTGATTCAATTCATTGAAGCTGAGATGTTGTGGCTTAGGGAGAATACAAAACCCCAGCGAAGTAAAACTTAATGGTGGGGAGGGTTAGAAGGAGAAACAAATCCTGTGGCACCATCATGAATTTTATCTCTCACATCAAACTCATTCATGATATTTGAAATGTTAGGGATATATGCTTTTCTCCATAAATGCAAACAGGGAAAAAAATCATGTTCTTTGATTTGACTGAAATTTGATTGTATATTTAAAGCATATAATCCTACCAGGAGACAACCCAATTCATGTCACATATTCTTATTTTCTCTTGAGTGATCAGACCATTCATTTTAGGCATCATTATATACTGAGAAATCTAAATGTTCTCTGACATTCTCCTCTGCATTTTAGAACATAACCCCTTGAGGAAGACTATTTTTCCTTTATCAAACAAAAATGAGATGCAGCTATAGGGTAACTGTCTTTCTTTGGCGTCAATATCTATCCACCTTCAAAGACTCATTCCTTCCCTTCTCCCCCAAATCAACTGTGGTACTTAATTAGTACTGAACATTGAAATTATTCGGTAACATAATTGCTACCGAATTAATTAAATTTTAGGAACCAACTCTCTTATTGTATATTCCTATCTCCTCTGTATCTATATGTAAGGACATATAAAATGTTAGAATATGTAAAAAGGATTGACTTTATTAACATTTTAAATATATCTCATGTTTCTACATTTTTAAAAGCAACTGTCATTATATAACTGTCATTATTCTGTTACATTTTATGTAAAATAAATCAAATGGGGACAGGGGCATAAAGGGAGAGAAAAGGAATGAAAGTATCACATAAAGGACAAGAAAGAAAACATTATCTTTTGAGAAAGAAAAGCTTGTTATTTCAGATTTGACACCAATGAAAAATTCATACAAAATATTAATATAGCTCATTTGAATTTTACCTATATTTGTTTGAAAAGACCAATATGAAAACACTGCCACTTTTAATCACTCCATTTTTCTCTAAAATTAGAACATTTCTGAAATTGATTACATAAAAGATGTCACTTACTTTTTAGTAGGATTCTAGACATAGAAGAGACTCCAGAGATCCACTTGATCTTACAGATTAGGAAACAAGGGTGCCAAAATTGGAACTTGAACCAAGATCTCCTAATTCCTAGGCTTAGTTCTCATTCTCTTACTCCACGCATCCTTATCCTTAGTTTGTCTTTACAAAACAAGTCATTAAATATAGCAGAATAGGATTTTTTAAAAATTTTGATTACAAAAATTAGTTTGAAATCTATCCATTTCTTCTTAGAAAAATAGTTGATCCAAGGGTGGCTAGGTGGCACAGCGAATAGAGCACCAGCCCTGGAGTCAGGAGGGCCTGAGTTCAAATTCGGCTTCAGACACTTAACACAAAACTAGCCGTGTGATCTTGGAAAAGTCACTTGACCCCAATTGCCTTGCCTTCCCCCCCTCCAAAAAGCAAAAAAGAAAAAGAAAAAAGAAAAATAGTATCCATTGAATCCTAACATTCTCTTAAAGTTCCTCTCCTTTAAAACACAATTAAAGTATCATCTTCCACATGGGGCCTTCCCTCCCAAACTACTTTAACTAAATGGAATATGTTTTTATTTATACATTATTCACCAACGGGATATGTGTACATGTATCTGTATGTAATTAGTTGTCTTCTCCATTAGAAGGCTAGTTCCTTACATATAGGGATCATCTCATTCTTTGTACTTGTATCCTTATTATTTGTCATATGTAGCACACATTTGGTGCTTAATAAATGCTGGTTGATAGATTGTTTTGACTTGCTAAGATTCATTTCATTAAACTTGTCAAGATTGCACAGCTAAAAGAATTTTGGTGAGAAGGCAGCAAGGTTCTGCCTATGCTTTTTATAAGATCATGCTAATTTTCTGATTTAGTAGGAAGTGACTGCTCTCTGCTGGTATAACCTTCAGGAACTGAGGATAATCTAATCACAAATTAAACAAAGTTCTGGTTGTGATGAATTGAAGTGTCAATTTTTTAAAATTTCCTGGTTTACAACAACCCAGTGTAATGTGCTTATATCAATAATAATACTACTGCAAATGTTTTTTGTAACATTTCAATTTGCTATTAAAAATCCACCTTCTGAGTTGGGGAAGGGATTTTATAGGTGTGGAACACTGAATATGAACTAAGACTTTTCAAGATATATTTTTATGTTCTACTTTTTTTACTTACTTTTTTTCCTTTAATTTCATTTTTAGAAAAATGGCTTTCTCAATGGGGGAGTTAAGGGAGGAATCTAAGTGAGGAAAAAATAAAAACAAAAAAATTAATAAATACTTAGTTTTTCCAAAAGTATGCCATCTGAATTAAACAAATAAAATGTAATTATTTTCTACATAAAACATGAAAGCTGGCAAATCCACAGAGCATCAGCTGCTAAGTTAAAGTGAAGTTAGAAAATTAGAACTGATAGAATGTCAAAAGTCCAATAAAAACCAGCGTTTGGGTGTTCTTCTGTAAAGTCCTGAATTATAAAAAAAGTTGACCTACAGGAAGAATCATCTGATTAGGTATCATTCTGTGTTAACTTCAAATTATCTCAGTTCTCAGATCGTCCTTGACTAATACCTGATTTTCCAGAAGCAGAATAAAAAGGGAGGCTGTGGCTATTTTTCAGAGGCATTTCAATTTCCCATTAGTGACAAAACCCCAGAGAGAACTATTTTGGCAACATTCTAAACATAGTTCCAGACAGCCAGGTGGTGAAGTGGATAAAGTGCTGGAAGTAGAGTCAGGAAAACATGTCCCTGGGTTCAAATCTGGCCTCAGATGTTTACTAGCTATGTGACCTTTGGCAAGTCAGCTAACTGTCTTTGCCTCAGTTTCCTCATCTGTAAAATGAGCTGGAGAAGGAAATGCAAACCACTCCAGTATCTTTGTCAAGAAAATACCAAGTGAGGTCATGAAGAGTGATGCATGACTGAAAGGATTTTATAACAAAACTGAGCACCTATATTGTTATGTGGCCTTTGGTGGCAATGTTACATTGGACAGGATTTCTGTTGAACATTGGATAGAGGATGAACTCAGGGAGCAATATCAACTCTCTACTGATTAAACTAGAAAAAATGAGATTGCGTTTTTACAACTTTTAGACATCCTTGATTGCTCATGGCACTTCTTTAAATGGCACTGTGACTATGTATTTTCAAATGAATTGTATCAATGTTAAATCTCAAAGTAAATGAAGTTAGTCATGTTTGTCAAATCCACTTTTAAAACATGTTTATAATCATGGGTGGGAGGAGAAATGAGAATAAGCATTCATAAAGCACCTACTATGTACCAGGCCCTGTGATAAATATTGTACAGATATTATCTTATTTGATAATAAACCCCTGCCTTATGTGAGAATTCTATAAGGTATTGATGATACCTAGAGTAGATCCATTGGTCATGAGACTTGACTCCCCAAGAAATCACATTTTATTCACCCTTATACGACATTTAGGACCAGCATTTCCTGAAATGATAGTAGTAGAAGCAACAGCAGCAGCAGCAGCAGCAGCAGCAGCAGCAGCAGCAGCAGCAGCAGCAGCAGTAGTAGTAGTAGTAGTAGTAGTAGCAGTAGTAGCGATAGTAGTGGTAGTAGTGGTAGTGGTAGTAGTAGTAGTAGTAGTAGTAGTAGTAGTAGTAGTAGTAGTTGTAGTAGTAGTTGTAGTAGTAGTAGTAGTAGTAGTTGTAGTAGTGAAAAAAATATTATCTGAATACTGACTTGTCAAGGACAATTTTCATTTAAATTTTACCTCCCTCCAAAACTGAGAATAATGGGATAAAAAGAGAACGAAGATAAAAGAAAAAGCATCCATTGAATGAACCAATGGAGTGGCCAGAATCATACATCAGAACCTAGCTATCATATATAAGCTTACAGATGACAGTTTCCTTTACTACAAATTCCAAAATTTAACTGGGAAATAGATTGAACAGGAAAAAAAAGAATCATTGTACTACCTAAAAGCCATGACCAAAAAAAGAGTCTGGACATCCTGTTACAAGATATAATAAAAGTGGGGCAGCTAGGTAGTGCAGCGAATAGAATACCAGCCCTAGAGTCAAGAGGACCTGAGCTCAAATCCGGCCTCAGACACTTGATACACTTACTAGCTGTGTGACCTGGAGCAAGTCACTTAACCCCAATTGCCTTGCCTTCTCCCCTCCAAAAAAAAAAAAACCATAAAAAAAGATATATTAAAAGAAAACTGCCAAGATTTCTCAAAACAAAGTGAAAATATACAGAATTCACTGGCTATCTCCTGAAAGAATCTTCATAATGAAAACTCCCTGAAATGTTACAACCAAAGTTTCTAGGTTAAAATAATAATTCAAACAGTCAGAAATAAGGTATTGAAGTACTGAAGAACCACAGTCATCACTGGTGAAAACCACACATGACCGAGCACCACCATAACAAAGTGTAGAGCTTAGAATATGATATTCCAGAAAGCAAGGTGTATAAGTTTACAATTCAGAATACCTTATCCAGAAAAGTTCATGTAGAGGAAAAAAAATGGATTTGCAATGAAATAGAGAGCTGCCGAGCATTTCTGATGAAAAAAACACAGCTGCACAGAAATGTTATAGTCCAAGAGATTAAGAGAACATAAAAAGGTAAGCACAAACAAATAATAATAAGGGAGACACACACACACACACACACACACACAAACACAACATTGAGTACAGAAATACATTTATATCAATAAGGAAATAAGAAGCCAAGGGGAGAAGGGAAAATTTGAAATTAGAGGGAATGCAGATTAAGGAAGGGATTAGGCCTAAGTGAAAAAGAAAAACCTCTAAGGGTATATAAATGTCTACAGGTCTTTTTTGGATGTAAAAAAGAACAGAAGTCTGAAGGGGTTGCCCATCAATTGGGGGTGGATGAACATGCTACAGTGTATACATATGTTAAAATTCTTTTGTTGTAAGAAAATAAAGGGGATAGTTCCAGAGAAACCTGGGAAGACTTATTTGAACTGATAAAGAGTAAAGCGAACAGTACTTGGTTTTTATAAGAACAATACTGTAAAGAAAAATTTGAAAGACTTAGAAATTCTGTTTAATGTAATAACCAGCCACAATTTCAGAGGATTAAGAATGAAATGTGATAGAATGATACAAAAAAATAGATAATATATACATACATGAATTGCATATGCACATGTGTGTATATTTATATACACATATTATAAGCATATATGTGTGTATGTGTATATAAGTATATAAAAATATATGTGTGTGTGTGTGTGTGTGTGTGTGTATACAGACATGCATACAAGTTTTGGACATGGGCGATGCAGAAATCTGGTTTTTTAGACTATATTATTTTATAATAGGGGTTTTGCTTTTATTTTATTCTGAAGGTGAGGTTGACAGGGAGAAGAAGGCAAATTTGGGATTAAAAAATTAATTTTGATAAAGAAGATTGGAAAGGTAGGAAGGGTCCAGGTTATGAAGACCTTTAAAAACCAGAAGATTTTATATTTGATCCTAAAAGTGATAGGGGGCCACTGGATCTTATTAAATGTTATCCAGTGTTGACATGTTCAGACCTATACTTAAGAAAGATCAATTTGAACCTGACTGAGGATGAATTGAATTTAGGGAAGACCTGAGGCAAAAAGGACAGTTAGCAGGTATAGCAATTCTTAAGGCATGAGGCAATAAGGGCCAGCACCAGGGTAGTGGTAGTGTCAGAGGAGAGAAGGAGAAGTACAAGAGGTGTTATAAAGGTAGAAATGACAGGAGTTGGCAACTGATTGCATGTGATAGGGGTGGTGTGAGGTGAGAGAGTGAGGAGTCAAGCTTGGTTCTTAGGTCACATGCCTGAATGACTGTGAGAACAGTTGTATGCTGAATATTAACAGGGGATTAGGAGGACAAGGACATTTGGGGGAACAGTTACCAAGTTCATTTTTGGACATGTTGAATTCCAGATGTCCACAATACATATTGTTTGAAATATTCATTAGGAAGTTAGGAATGTGAGACTGGAGTTTGAGAAAGGAAAGTTCTGCACAAATAGATCTGAGAATTATGTGCATTCGGATGATAATTGAATCCATGGGAATTGAGATTACCAAGGGAAAAAAAAATCATTTGTGAATATTGAAACATGCCAGATTTTTCCACAATGTCTAAATTGAGATAAATCATGATATAAAAAATGGAGAGTTACTGGGACAAAAGGATTAATTTAAGGGTCATTTAGGAGTCACAGATTAGGCTGGCTTTAACAGTTGGGTAATATCTTCCTGGACAGAATAGGGTATAAGCTTGAGATTTTGGAAGGGAAGAAGTTAGAAGGAAACTAGACTACATACTCCTTCAAGTCTCAAGAAAAGGACAGTTTTCAAATGGAGGTACCCAAGTTAAACTATCAGCTATAGATGACATGAGCCTAAAATCTATGGAGTTGATCTATTTGCATAATAATGATAGTATTTATATGATACTTACATGTCATTTGATCCTCATAACAACTCTGTGAGGTGAGCGCTATTACATCTTTATTTTATAGTTGAGGAAACTGGGTCTAAGAAAGAGAAAGTGATTTGTTATTACATGTCTGAGTTAGGATTCTATCCACTGGTTAGATCGAGGTAGAGATAGCTATAGCAATACCTCTGGTTTTTAAGGAGATTCTGACTATTAAGATTTCTCCATCATGCCTTCTTACCATGGGAGTTTCTACCTGGGCTTGCATTTCAGGAAGGGGTCTAGAATGGTCATCCTCACTTCTCCTCACAGCTCTTCTGACTCTCAGGACTTCTCCACCATTCCCTACCTCTATCCCATAATTCCCCTTTCCAATTCCCATTTATGTGTTGCTTCTTCCAATAAAGATGTATATTCCTTGAGGGCAGTATTGTCTTTCTTTTTGCTTTGTATTCCAAGAGTTAACCACGATAACTAGCACATGATGCATATTACTTTGCTTTGCCTAAACCTATATCCTAACTAATGAAGTTGTACAATGAGCTGAGCAATTAAATAGGATGAGATTTGCAGGCTTTGTAACCTTTGAGGAAATATTTTGAGCTTTCAGGGAGCCTAAGCTACTCACTTCTGGAACAGCCTATCTCTTTAACACTGTTATTTTCTTTATATTCCCTGTGGTTATAAATCAAGGAAAATTATGATCTCAGGGTGGCTAGTCAGTGCAGTGAATAGAGCTCTGGCCCTGAAGTCAGGAGGACCTGAGTTCAAATCCAGCCTCAGACACAACACAAAACTAGCCATGTGACCTTGGGCAAGTCACTTAACCCCAATTGCCCTACCTTCCCCCCTCCAAAAAAAAAGCAAAAAAAAAATTATGATCTCAAAAGAATTAAATCTATAGGTTACTTATGCCCCTAAAAATGCTTTATTAGAAAGCTTCATGTTGGGGGTAAGCAGGTTATATTATATCACAAATGAACAAATGACACAAGCGACGTTAAGGGTGTGTATGACTGGAAAAAGAAATGGATGCATCACTTAATGAGAATGAGAGAAACAGCTGTCTATCCCCAGTGGTATAATGGCAGTCCCAAAAGCATCTAGAAACTGTGCTGGATCTTCTATAAAGAAATCACAGGAAGACATGAGAAAGAATTACACTGGAAGAGAAGGCGTTGATAGATTGTCATCTGCGACTGCCACTTAAACTTTTTCCATTCTTGACCCCTTTTGAATTTTGCCAACTTCCACTGGTGTTTCATGGCCTGAGGGCATGCATGGTGTATAGTGCACACACTTTGTGTTTAGAACCAAGGCTGCAGTGAACTTGCACAAAATAATACAGGCAAGTGCTGCCAGAAAAACCTCAGATTCATTACATGTTTGATTTTTAATTAATTTTTGGTCACTGAACATTCAGAAACCTTTTTCTGTTGCCAAATATGGAATCGCAGCCCATAGTTTAAGAAGCACTGGATACTGGTGGGGTACAGTCTCTGGGAAACCCCTTGAACTCTGATTGAATCTTTCCACCTGATGAGGCATTTGCCTGAGGCCATAAGCCTTTCATTATCCTAGGCCCAAATCTCTTAACCTAGCCTAGTTCTCCACTGTCCAGCTACTTCCCACCCTTGACCCTATCAAAATATCTATACCCAAATCTGTTACCCTTAAACTAATGTAGCCCTCCATTGTCTGTCATCTCCAGGTAGCCTTCAGCTATTTCTCACCCTTAATCTTATTACTGGAGTCTGACCTCAGTCCCCTCAAGATCCTCTTTAAGCTCCTCCTTGACACTCCCCAAACGGCTCCTCGAGAACACCCCTAAATCCTCCCACAATCTTTCTGTATATAAGATCCATCTTGCCTCTATGAAGGGGCTGAGAATTCAATATAGCTCAGACTCACTCTGTGTCAGATTATACAACACAAGCATTACAGATACTTAGACTCCTTAAGAGTCTACCCATTATGGCCAATCTTTAATAAACTTTGTTTTGCTTTGGCTGAGAGAAGACTTGAGTCGAATTAATTCAGCAGGACCTGGTGTGTGGATATTTTGGGGTCTTGAGTACCCCTAAACCCTAAACCTCCACAATACCAATGGATAGATGACAGCAGGAAGATCACAAAGATACATACCAGAAAGCTTAATACTGATGAAGAATAATGTAATCATTTTTATATGTTCAACATACTTGGCAATAATCCAACTACAAGAAGGTAGGACAGGAGGTACCTTACAAATGAAAATTATTTTTAGTGTTTTGAGTTCATTAGTAATGTGTAGGATAAAATGACCCTTGCCCAAATAAAAATAAGCAGAGATATCTCCAAGTAGAGACAGGAAGGATGTATTTAATTACTTCTTCTTGCAAAAAAGGGTGGTCTCACTACCAGAAGCAGTCTAGTAGGAGAGGCAATACAAAATGCAAAGCTTGTTTAAATACCCAAAAGAACACCCCTCCTTGCCCTTCCTCTGTCCTGCCCCTTTAATTAGGAACTGAGACTCACAATCTTGACCACAAAAATCTGTTGGCTTTGTGGGTGAAATGTCAATATCAAAAATAGATAAAAAAGCAGAAGACACATGTCTAGCAGACATGAAAGCAGACAAAATAGGCCATCAGTATCAATATAGATATGAAAGCAGACAATATTTTATAAATCATGGGGATTTTAGGACATGGTGACCTGCCCAGAGTTCTGCAATAGGATTTCCAGTTTTATATTTGTACAGGTCAGATGGTGGTCAGTGGAAACAAGTCTGGGTCCATAGCTGAATTTGAGGAACATGTACTTTCCCCTCCTGCATATTAGCTAAGCTTACAAAAACCTCAGCTTGTGACCAAGGAAGTAAGGCAAGGGTCCCAGGCTGCTAAGTCTTCAGTAACTTGCTACAAATCTGTCTAGATTTTAATACCACCTGAGAAGATTTTCACCTGTCCCACTCAATGATACCTTAGAATAAATTTTAAACCTTTTGCAAACCCGTCAGATTGTATCTTTCCTACAATGATCAATAACTGACATGAGCTCAAAATAATTGAATCATTTAGGTTGGTTTGAAATTCCAAAACTAAAAGTGACTCAAAATATTGATGTTTTCTTTTTAGTTAAATTTTTAAAGAAATAATGACATTTAGATGACCCATTAAGGTTTTTTTCAAAGTGCTGTACTTATGTTATCCACTTTGATCCTCAGGACTATTATTGAAAGTGAGTCTAAAAAAGGTTTAGTGACTTGTCTAGGGGGTCACATAGATAATAAGTATGTGAGGCGGAATCTGAACTAAGTTTCTTCCTGAAACCAGCATTTCTCCAGAAAGAAATTTGGAGGCATTACCTACAGTGATGTGTAGTTAATGCAAAACCTGTCTGGCCTTTGAAGACAGAATTCATATGCAAAAACTAATCTTTTTTCCAGAATTGTTACTGATATGAGATAGACTTATACCAAACATAACCCTTGAGCAGCTTCTAGAATGCATTTCATTTCTAACTTGCTTACATCCTCACTCATTTGTAAGTAGAAGAGTCCATTGAGGATTTTGATATGCCTATATGAAGACTTTCAGAATGGATTTCTTCATTCTACATGGCCTGGAGCCATCATTTCCTGGCTCTGTGGGAGGTGAAACCACTATAAAATTGTTCAACTTTGTCAAATGCACCAAGACACCCAGTAACAAATTCTTAAGTTAGAGTACATGGAATAGGAAACAAGTCCTTTTTAAGCAGGCTACTTTTAATGGCAGAAGGATACATGGTTCAATTGCGCCAGACTCAAAAAGAATGAGGTTTTCCTGTTTGGATGGCCAAAATAACCGGTCTCCTTATTTTGTAGTCTTACAGTGAGAAAATAACAGGGTACTAGTAGTGAGGCAGACAAATAGCCTTGTTAAGGACAGGAGTAATGTTGTAAAAAATTAAATGAATATATAATTAGGTTAATAATTTTTCAAGGACATGATGAAAAAGCTATGGTGCCACTAATAAAGAGAGTGTTTGAAAAATAGTTGTATTCAAAATAAAATTTTAAATTAAAAATAACAAATAATAGTTGTTCAACTCCTGTGACTAGGATTTCTCAGTGATGCTATTAAATGAGGAATGGAAATTAGATTGAGATTCTTAAAGCCTTTTTTATGATTTTTAGAGGATAAATGCTTTATTAGAATTAAGCTCATCTAAAACTTATTCCTTCACCCTGCTAATTAATAGAGCAGAAGCTTGAATTTGTTAATTAAAATAAGATACCTCAGGGAATCAAAATTAATTTTGATATCCTAATAGTTAGCTTTATACCAATAAATTTTCCTGACATTTTGCCCACATTACAGAAAAGTGAATAAAGGATGTTTTGAGCCTGAATTTGGTGGGGGGAGGAAAGAATTACTCATTTTAGAACTAATCACAATGCCCAATGTAGATTAATGTGGTTTTTCATTAAGGCTAATCTCTATGGATATCTTAGAAATTTCAGAGTGAGCTTTTGAATGCTGTAAATCTAAGTCATTTGTTCCAATGTGATCCAGCTCAATAGTAATGGAAAGCTATCACCATCTGGCAGATGTTTTCGGGTCTATGGGAAATGAGTTGAGGGGCTCATTTCAGTTTCTATTGAACACATGTCCAGGTCACCAGAAACACCACCACAATTTGCACCCAATTAGCAATCACCAGTATGTTGTGGGCTGCACAGTAATGGAAGCTGGGCTAGGCTCCAAATTCAGAAATGATCCCATTCTGATCCAAATGGAAATGCCCTAGTGGGGTCAGCATAAAGGGAGCTTGTGCGTCTATGTTGTATAAATGAAAAAGGATTTTGTTGTCCACAGTGTTCATCTGGCATTTCCCATGAATGCTGTTCTTCCTCTCAGAAATCCGTTTTAAATTCGACAATACTGAAAGAGACATGGGAATAATGGGAAGGACAAAGACAAGCAAAGTTTGCCATTCCAATCTAGGCTAACCTTTTAAAAATAAGGCCAAGGTCCATGCAGAAATTCCCTCAGTTATGAAATTGGGGTGATAGATAATTGTCAAATTATGATTTTTCAAAATAAAAGACCAAAAATAACCTGTGTTCTTTCATAGCAGGGATAGAATAACAATTGTAATGTCATAATAACGGCAACAACGATAATTAGCATTTACATAGAACTTTAAGTTTGCAGAATGCTTTACATGGGTTATTTCATGCGTTCCTCACAACAACCTCTGAAGAATGGGCTATGATCCCAATTTTACTGATGGTGAAACTGATGCCCAGAGGTTAAGTGACTTACCCAGGGTCACATGGTTAATAAAACCCAGAGAAAGGATTTCAAGTGACCTCTCCCAGAATATCAACCCAAGCATTCTACCCGCTATCACCTATCTCCTCTATCATGTGTTTTTCCATATGCTGGCCAAAATTATTGATTAAAGTTCTGTAAAAACCTATACTTAAGTCATAATATCTATAAGACCTGAAAGCTAAAGTAAAGACAGAGGAATCACCAAAGTATGTATGCTGCTCAGTGGATATACACCAAGAAAAGAATGTCCTTTTTTTTTCATTCTTTGTTTATATCCTCTTAGCGTAAGTCCTAAAATCACCAAGGTTGCCTTGTTCCTGAGGAGGAAGAAATGGAATAATGCCAGTGTATTTTGACAAAAAATGGGAACATTTGGCAGAGTAAAGAGGACAAGAGTAGTATAGTTCATGCAGGGAGTAAAATTACTTTTATATAAAATATTCAAGACAGCCAAAAGATACCTAGGACTCAGCAAGCTACAAACTAAATAAAATCAAATACTTAGTTTACAGTCTTATGGTAAGGATGCTGGGAATCATAGACATACCTAGCTTTAAATGACCTTAGACCATTAAACCATTCTAACCTAATGAGCAGGCACACATGTAAAACCACTGAATTACCACTACAAAACAATATACAACCAAGTATAACATGGCCAAACGGGCCTTTTTCACTTCCACAACAAGCCACTCGATCTCTGATCTCTATGTCTATATACTGGCCATTCTCCATGTCAAGAATGAACTCTCTTCTCATCTTCTTTTAGAAATACTTGTTTCCTTTGAAGCTCAGCTCATACACTGACCTTCCTCTAGTACCTGCCCCCCCTCCCCCATTTAATTTATTTTTATTTTGGATATGTTTTTAATTTTATTTTTAATGCTCTTTTATTTTTAATTCTTTTCTTTTTGTATTTTGATTTCTAGATTCTTTCCACCTTTCTCCTACACACTTAAGAAGGCAAATAATAAATCAATTATGCCTATGAAATCATGCAAAGCATATTTCCATATTATATCACGAACAAAAAAAATGAGAAAATTATACTTCAATTTGTACTCAAAGTTCACTAGTTCTCTCTCTGGATGTGGGTGGCATGTTTTTAATTCATCATTTATTATTTATTTTTTCATGAGTCCTTTGGAATTGTCTTGTATCACTTGATCAGAGTAACCAAATCTTTCACAGTTGAGCATCGTTACAGCAGTGATGTTATTTTAAACAATGATTTCCGGTTATTCTCACTTCACTTTGCATCAGTTCATATAGGTCTTGCTGAAAAGGTATAGGGTTAGGGTTGCTCTAGACCCCAAAATACCAATATGCTGGGTCCTGCTGAATGAATTCAACTCAAGTCTTCTCTCAGCCAAAGAAAAGCAAAGTTTATGAAAAGTTAACCATAATGGGTAGACTCTTAAGGAGCCTCAGTATCTGTGACGCTTGTACTGGACAAGCAGACCAGAATCATTTGACACAGAGTGAGTCTGCACTAGATCATTCTCTGGCCTTCTCTCTGCCTTCTTTCTCTTGGAGGCAAGATGGGGTCTTATATACACAAAGGTTGTGGGAGGAATGTAGGGGTAGTATAGAGGAGGAGTTTAAGAAGGGTCTACAGGAGGAGTCAAATGAGGTCAGACTCCAGTGATGAGAGATTATGTTGGGAGTACCTGGAGACTATCTGGAGATGAGACAATGGAGGGTTTGAGAGGATCAAGGGTGGGAGCTAGCTGGATAAAGGAGGGCTATCCTAGTAACAGAGGTTTGGGCAGAGCCACAATAAAAGGCTTATGTCCTCAGGCAAATGCTTCATCAAATGGGGAGATTCAATCAGAGTTGAGGGGGTTCCCAGGGCCTGTACCTCATCATTGCCTTGTTTTTTCTTATAGCACAACAGTACTCTATCATAATCACATGCCACAAGTATTCAATCATTCCCCAAATGATGAGTATCTCCTTGATTTCCAAATCTTTGACACCACAAAAGGAGGGGCTATAAATATTTTTGTACAAATAGGTCATTTTCCCATTTCTTTGATCTCCTTGGGGTATAGACCTATTAGTATTGCGGGATCAAAGAGTATTCATTGTTTTATAGAGCTTTGGAAGTAGTTCCAGATTGTTCTCCAGGATGATTGGACCATTTCATTACTCCACAAACAGTTCATGAATGATTTTCTCTCTTCCCTTCTAGCACTAGTCATTTCTAATAGTTGTGGGGTGGGACCTCAGAGTTGTTTTAATTTACCTTTCTCTAATCCTTAACAATTTAGAGCATTTTTTTTCATATAATTGTAGATAGCATTGGTTTCTTCTTCTGAAAAGTGCTTCTTCCTAATATTTGACCATTTGTCAATTTGGTGAATAGCTCTTATTTTTGTTTTAATAAATTTGACTTAGTGTTACATTCAGTCATTCAGCTGTGTCTGACTCTTCATGCTCTTGTATGGGGTTTTCTTTGCAAAGCTACTACAGTGGTTTACCATTTCCTTCTTCTATGGATTAAGGCAAACAGAGGCTAATTGACTTGCCCAGGGCCACACAGTTAATGAATATTTGAAGCCAGATTTAAACTCAGGTCTTCCTAACTTCAGAGCCAGTATTCTATCCACTGAACCACCTAGATGCCTCTAAGTTTGACTTAGTTCCCTATATATATTTGAGAAATGAGACCTTTTATCAGAGAAATTTGTATTTTTTTAATATCACCTCATTGTCTATGGTACTTTTCAGAAAAATGTCCTTCCCCTGATTTTCTCTTTCAATTAGTCATATTTTTTGCTTTTCCTTTGTCTGATATCATGATTGCCAACCCTGCCCTCTTCCCTTCAGTTGAAGCATAGTAGACTTCAGTCCTTCATTTCAATTCAGTGTGAGTCTTTCTGTTACAAGTATATCTCTTGTATACAACATATTTTTGGATTCTAGTTTCAATCCACATTGCTTTCTACTTCCATTCAAGGGGTTAGCTCATCTCATTCACATTGACAATTATGATCACTAACTGCATTTCCCTTCATCCCATTTCCCTCTTTCTGTTGGGTATGCAAGATTTTTATACCCTACTGAATTTGTATATATACGTTCTTCCCTCCTTGAACCAATTCTGATGAGAGTGAGGTTCAAGCATGCCCCCCTGGTTTCTCCTCCACTATAAAAATTCTTTCATTTACGTCCCCTTTAGGTGAGAAAATTTGCCTTATTCTACCTCTTCCTTCCACTTTTTCCAAGTGCTTCCCTCTTTCTCAAGCCTACTCTTTTTTTGGAGATCATTCAAACGTGTTTGACTTATAGTCACTCCGCCTTTCTAGGAAAATTCTTTTTAACTACCCTAATAATGATAAATTTCTTAGGAGTTACATGTGTCATCTTCTTATATAGGAATGTAAACACTAACTCCACTGAGTCCTTTTTCATTGCCCTTTCATGTTTACATTTTTTGCTTCTCTTGAGTTTGACTGTTCTATTTTCTATCAACTGTGGTCTTTTCATCAGGAATGCTTGGAAGTCCTCTGTTTCATTACAATCAAGAATAACCTACCCAGTAAAACTGAGTATAACGCTTCCTATCTCCTTTACTCTCTGGATTGTCATATTCCAAGCCCTCTGTTTCTTTAAGTTGGAAGCTGCTAAATCTTGTGTAATCCTTACTGGCTCTACAAAAATTGAATTATTTCTTACTGCTTGCAGTATTTTCTCCTTGACCTGAGAGCTCTGGAATTTGCCTATAATATTCCTGGTTGAACAAGATTTGATATATGATTATGATGGGACACTTATTGTGCTATAAGAAATGGCAAGCAGGATGTTTTCAGAAAAACCTGAAAAGATTTACATAAACTGACCCAAAGTAAAATGAGCAGAAATAGGAGAACATTGTACACAATAACAGCAATATTGTACAATGATCAACTGTGAGTCTCTTAGCTATTATTAGCAATACAATGATCCAAGACAATTCTGAAGGATTTGTGACGAAAAATGAAAGCCGCTTCCAGAGAAAGAACTGATGGAATCTGAATGCAGATCAAAGTAACTTTAAAAATATATATATATATTTATTTTTCTTGGTTTTTTTTGGGGGGGGGGAATGTGTTTTCTTATAGAAATATATTTTGCATGATCTCATATGTATAACATCTAAAGTTACTTGTCTTCTCAATGAGAAGGAAGAAGAGGGAGAAAAACTCATTGAAACTCAAAATTTTTTAAAATGTTAAAAATTATTTAATATATAATTAGAAATAAATAAGATTTTGGAAAAAAAAAACTTTTGACACAAAGGGAGAAAGAGGGGAAAAAAGTAAAACAGCAAGAATTTGAACCTAGTGTCTCTGATTCCAATTTTTTCCCTTTTAATCTTTATACAAGCTCACATCTGGTTGGGGTGGGCGCATTTGTTGTTATATTGGATTAAATCTGTTGGAAACTGATCCTGGCCAATGTTTCTAAAAATAAATGAGCTTTATCTGTGACAATTAGGGATATGGTTAGAAAAGCTAATAAAAATTCATATAAAAGCCCCCCAAAATTCTCATCCATGGCATATTCCTATACTAAATGTTAGGCTAGAATGAAAAAAATTAAAATGGGGTAGGTTTGAAGGACCAGATTATATTCGTAAACATGGTGTAATGGATAGAGGCTTGAATTTAAGGTAGGAAAAAACCAGGTTCAAATATTTCCACATACATATAATAGCTCTAATTAGCCCAAGCAAGTCACTTAACATCTCTCTGTCCATTTCCTTATCTGTTAAATGAGAAGGTTGGATGAGATTGTCTTCAAGATCTAGATCTATGATTTTATGATTTTTTTTTATCTTCCTGAAAATCTTCCTGGAAGGAGTAATGCATCAGACTAATTAACAGTTCAGTGTGTAGGTTTCTTCTCTGAGAGGAAGTTATATGAATATTAGCTGCTTACAGGGAAGGTACAGAGCCATAACTAGGAACTCTGGTGCCTGGGGCACATATTGTAAGACTCCAGAGAAAGCAAAACAGTAGAAAAGGATTCTTTAAATCAACTTTCAAGACAAATTCAGTTGTTGCAGGAGAAGAGAAAGGACTCAACAGGGGACACATCAAAGACAGCTCCTCATTTCCTATCCTACATTCCTCTAGATTCAATCATGTTTCCAGGAAGATAACCATATTGCAAGATCACATCAGACTTGGTATTCGCACATCATCACTACCATTTGGCCCCGGTAATTCTCTTCTTGGAGTATATACAGCAGAGTATATAAAGTTTCACCCTTTACTTATAGGGTAGAGCAGAAAACTCCTCCCAAAAACTAGTTTAAGGAAAGTACCTAGACCAGCCATCTTCATTTTCCACACACTCCTTCAGATATCTTCATCTAGCCTGGGTGGTTGTCTGCCCTCTTCTTACCTCTCCATTCCTTTACAACTTCCTTTTCAGTGTAGCCTTCTCCCACTAGATTGTAAATTCTTTGAGGGCAGGGATTGTCTTTCTTTTACCATATGTACAACCCTAGGGCTTAGCATTCACTGTCTAGCACTTAATAGATGATTAATAAATGTTAATTGATTGATATGCTGAGTTACATGGGGGGAGGGAACAGAGATACTTTGATGCACTTGCTGGAGAGAGAGCAGGGTGGCAGTATGTTTGGAGAGCTTCTGCTCACCTAGGAATTGACCATTAGGGAAGGAGAAGGCACAGAATGTGGTAGCTTCCTATTTTATTTATTCTTCACTATCAGGTGGTAAAATGAGTTACTTTCACCTATGGAAGAAGTACAAATGTGATAAGCATCTTCTAAATTTTGGCAAAGTCTTAGACACCCCACACTAGTTATAAATCTTGGACAAGAAGGCTAGATGCAAGAAAAGCACCCTTTTGTATTTTGAATAGGGTAGCATTAGATTTGTAAATATCATTTGTACTTTGATTTTTATTATATTAGGGGAGACATTAGGAGCAAATAAGCCTCCAAATATTTGTCTTTCTTCACTTATTTCCTTTGACCTGGGTATGGATTTCCTTAAGTGAATCTCTTTCCATTATCATATTTATTATTTTTTATTTATTTGATATATTTCTAACATTTATAAGGTTTTCCAGGATTTGGATTTAAATGTAATCTGTCATTCAACCTTCATTGTAGAAGTCTATTTTTGTAGTTCTGAAGCACATTTTACTCACATTAAAATGAAAAGTCCAGGAAAAGGACAATACACATAAGCCAACATCTCAAGGAGTATGTTAAGATTTCATGTTATCCCTACAAAGGAAATATATAAACAGATTTCACAGTTCTTCCTAAAGCCAGTCTCAGTAACAGCCTATGTTTTTCCCCTCTCTAAAGCTGGTGAACATAAACAAGAAAATGTCCAAAGTTGGAAGATATGAGAAAGAGAGGAACAGTTCATAGTTAAGATATTCTAACAAGTAATTAATCAGCTTCTCAATAGTCAAGTTGACTGTGGTAACCAATAACAACTGATAAACCTATTATCTCAAATAGATCTCATTCTATGAGAAGACAAGTTCTATCATTTCTGTCTTCAATTCAAGGTTTATTAACTTGTTCAAAGCCCCTTAATAAACAGCCTGAGTAAGATGAGAGCAGAGGTATAAAATGACTAAAGTAGAGAATTAGATCAGATTATTAACTTCTGGCTGTAAAATAATAGTTATGTTCCTGCTTGAAATTTGACATACATCACTTCTACCACTCTCCCACTCATTCTCTGATCTCACTTTATGTTTGGAAAGAGCATAGTTTTGAGAATGTTAGCAAAATGATATGTATGTAGCTCTATAGGATTGTAATAGCAATGAAATTTGAAGATCCTTTTGTATTGCTATACTGACAGGTACTTAGCACCTAGTTTCAAATTAAGCCTCTGTTAAAGAAACAGAAGGCATGAACCCCTGTTGCTGACATAACAGGAAGGGGCTAAACAGGGAGGGATAATAGTGTACATAAGGAAAAACCCCAGCTAGGAAAGTCAGAAGTTCTTGGGAGGAGCACCTGAAGGCTGGGCTGCTGCTGCTGGACTGGAACTTCCCTGGAAAAAGTGATTTTGATTTTGAGAATGAGAGACAGTAATTTTGATTTTGAGAATGAAGCTGCTGAAGACTTTGAAGGGCCAGCTGCAGCCATCCTCTAGAAAGCTGCTCATGCTTGGCTTTAGAAGGATCTACTTAAAAATAATAATATTAATAGATTAATAATATAATTTTTGACCAGATCTATGATTTCATTAGTTTAAGAGACTCATAATAAGGAAACTTTCTCTACTATTCTGAGTTACAATGATATTAAATGATTTGCCTAAGGTAATAAATCTAGTATAAATTAGAAGCAGGCCCCTGGAATTAAGTTCCTCTGATTACAAGTTCATCTTTATAGTAACTGCCATATCACAGATTTAGTCATATCATTTCATAATTTCATGCTCAGTGTACTATAATGGTTGACATCCTGGGTTTAGAGTCAGGAAAACAGCGTTCAAATTATTCACATGGTGGGAACTAACTCTACCCACATGCAGATTGTCACCCATCTTTGACTTAGTAGATAAGTCTCAGGCAATTGAGCCTGTGTTCAGAGAGTTCTTGCCCAGGGACACATAACTAGGAAGTGACAGAGGTACCATTTGAATCCTGTATTCCTAACTCTAACCTCAGTGCATGAGCCATTACAGTACAGTGCCTGTGAATTTATATAATATGACCAAATGTTGAAATCTCAGATGACTCTAGTATAACATATGTATAATAAAATATAATTTTTAATATTTGGAGTAAAGACATTTCAATTCATCATAGCACTTCAAAATATTTCTCAGTAGAGAAATAGTTTTTAAAAAGTCTCAGCATGTGCCATTGGAAAGAGTTAGTTATGAGAGTTAATGTAGCTTCATGAAAGTGGAAAACTTGGACATCATGAATAAAAATATTATCTAAGTATCTGAATTATGTGGGAGAAAAGGATATTGGAGGATTAAGCAGTAGATTGATTCTATGTCCTCAGGTAGGAAAGTTCTTCTTGTTTATTTTTAGCAGAATTTAAATCCACACTCAGCTGAAGAATATTGATAGATAGATAGATAGATAGATAGATAGATAGATAGATAGATAGATAGATTGGTAGATTGGTAGATAGATAAATGTTTTAACCGCTCACATGTGATGCACAGACCACTAGATTTGGAGTCAAGGATGTAGATGTGTTCTGCATCAGTTCATAAAAGCCTTTCCAAGTTTCTCTGAAACTGTCCCCTTAATTAATTCTTATAGCACAATAATTTTGCATTATGTTAATATTTGTTCAGGCACTCTCTAATTGATAAGTGATCTCTTAGTTTTTCATTCTTTGTCACCACTGAAAGAACTGCACATATGGGTCATATGTGGGCATACCTCTAGCAGTTATATCACTGGGTCTAAAGAGTAGAACAGCAACTTTCGGATGCATAGTTCCAAATTATTTTCCACAATGACTACATCAGTTCACAGTTCTATCAAAAATGAATTAAAGTATCTGTTTTTCCCACACCCCCTCCAGCATTTGTTATTTTCCCTTTTTTTTTTTTGGCAGCTTTCTCAATCTAGTAGGTATAACATAGGACCTCTGAGTTTCTTTAATTTTTATTTCTCCATTATTAATGATTTTGAGTGTTTTTGAATGTCTTTTGATAGTTGGTCTTTCTTCCTCTCAATACAACCTATTCCTATCCTTTGACCATTTGTCAATTACTCAATAACTTTTGTTTCTATACATTTAAATCAATTCTCTATATATCTTGAAATGAAATCTTCATCAGAAAAAACTTACTGCAAATATTTTCTCCCAGTTACTTATGTTTATTGTAATTTTATCTGCATTTATTCTGCTTGTGAAAAATCTTTTACATTTCCTATTCTCAAAATTGCCCATTTTATCTTCTGAAATCCTCTTTATCTTTGATTATTCATTAATTCTTCTCCATCTTTAAATTTGAAAGGTATTTTCTTCCTTCTTCTAATTGGTTTATGATATCATACTTTATATCTGTCATGTACCCATTTGGAACTGATCTTGTCATATGAGGTGAAATGTTTTATAGAGGGTAGAAATTGGACTTTGCAGCACACTCCAATTTTAATCAGTACCTCTATTGGGTTTGAGGAACAAGATGCCCCTTCTAGGATAAACTGATCTGTTAATCTCATCACCATGTTGCTAACTCAGCCTTAGATATTCTACATCTTCCCAAATTCTTCACTCAGTCTTCTCCCCACTCTGATAAGAAGGCTGTAGGGTAATACACTAAACTCCTCCCAAAGCTTTCCTTTACGGAGGGAAGGATTAGACTTTCCAACTCACTTCACTGTACATCACCAACTTTGTTTGGTGGTGACTCCATAGACCAAGATGGACCCTGCTGTTCCCTCCCTACCCTCCCTCAACACCTTTCCAACTGCCTTTTATGCCTTGCCTTCCCACTTTAGATTGTAAGCTCCTTGAGGGCAAGGACTCTTTCTTTCTTCTTATTTGTATTACTATAATGATTTTATTCCCAAAAGTGCTTTACAATTTATCCAATAGTTTCAGTCAAATAATGAGTTCTTATACAAATCACTATTTCAAAGCCTAGGATATTGAGCCCATTCCCTGCTATATATTGTCTACTTAATCTGTCGCACTTATAAACTTCTATTTCTTAATGAGTAATAAATTACTTTGTTGTATTCTGCTTTCTGTCATAGCTTGAGATTTGGTACTTCTAGCTACCCTTCCTTCCCATTAGTTTTTTTTTTTAATTTCCCTTGAGATTCTTGATTTTTTTATTCCTCTACTTGAATTATTTTTTCCCCAGCAACAAAGAGCAATTCTTTTGTGGTTTGATTAGTATGGCACCAAATAAGCACATTAAGTAAGGTAGTATTGTCATTATTATCATATTAAATTATGCTACCCCATAAGCAATTAATATTTCTCCAGTTATTTAATTCTCTATTTGTGTAAAGAATGTTTTCTAGATATACTCACACAGTTGATGAGCATGTCTTAATAGATAGACTCCCAAGTATTTTATGCATTCTGTAGTGATTTTAAATTGAATTTTACTTTTAATCTCTTTCTGCAATAATATACAGAAATGCTGATGATTTCTATGGGTTTGTTTTATGTCCTACCAATTATCAGAAATTATGAATTATTTTATTTACTTTTATTTGTTAAATCTCCAGGGTTCTTCAAGTAAATCATGATTTCATCTGCAAAAAGTAGTCATTTTGTTTCTTCTTTGCTTATATTTATTCACTCTAATTCTTATTCTTGTCTTGTGATGGCTAACATTGACAGACTCATGTGAAATAGTAAAGATTAAAATGGGTATCCTTTCTTTACCCCAGTTCTTTTTGGAAGACTTAGATTTCTCTAGGCATACATAGGGGTCTTCTACTATCATAATTTTGTTTTCAATTTCTCTGTAACTCATTAACCTTTCTTTTAACTATTTAGATGCTGTGTCGTTCACTATGTGTGTGTATACATTTAGTATTGATAATAATTCATTCTAATGTGCCCCTTAGCAAATTGCATTTTCCCTGTTCATCTCTTTTAATCAAATCCATTTGAACTGTTGACTCATCTGAGAATTTCTATATAAATTGTGATGTGTGAAGGAAAAGTTATATTACTGTACTGAAAGAAATGTAAGAAGTTCTGAGAGATGTAGGAAGACCACATTAACTGAAACAAAGTAAGTAAAATGTTATGTACAATAACTCACTTATTCAGATGGACCTTTAATTTCATTAAATTTGATGTTCCTGCCAGTTATCTGTATCATAGCTCATCTATATCTGCCCACACCATGTGGCACTTGTTCATGTCCTCCCATAAAGTTAAGGTTGGGGAAGGGGGTCCTAACTGATGTACTGTTTGGAAGTCTTTGTGTTTTTTTTTTCTAATATCATGAATATTCACACAAATATGCCCATGGGTCAGGGAGGAGAGAGAAATCATGACTATCAGAACATAAAGGAAATGAAAAATCAAATGAAGTTGATAAATTGGGAATTGTCTTAGATTGCTATCTTGATGAGACTAGCTAAGACTTTCATAATTGATAACTATACAATATTCCTGTTACTGTGTTCAGTGTTCTCCTGGTTCTACTCACTTCACTTTACATCAAATAAGTTTATATAAGACTTTCCAGATTTTTCTCACCCATTCTGCTCATCAGGATGATGAGCAACCTTATAATAAAGAGGTGGAGAATTTTTTTTTCCTTTGGTGAGGTAAGAATATAGGAATGGGAAAGCTGCAAGTGTTTTCAGAAATGATCCATATGAGAGTTTTTTTACCTGAATTTTGTTTTTGTGCTACAAAGAGATGACTGAGAGTAAAGGGAGGGTGGATTTTTATGTAAATGACCATGATATTAAAAAAGTAGTTAAATCTATTTAAAAACAGGAGTGTGTGGTAGGGGTGGAATTTCCTAATATAATGAAGACTTACTATGGCATAAGTTTATTCCAGAAAATAATTACATAATTCTGTAACAACTATAATTAGAACCCAGGAAAAAAATTGGTATGGTCACATATAAGCCATGAAAATAATTACAAGTTCTAACAAAAGAAGTGAAGAGATGAAGAATGAAATTAGTCCTTTTAATAAAAAGAAAAAAACAGACTTAGAAGAGAAGACAGAGATTTTAAGTATCATTCCTTACTAAATTAAGAGACAATAGTTTTAAAATTAATAGTTTTCAAAAGAAATCCAAACTATTCTTAATGATCTGGGGGAAATGTTCAAAAGCATGAATTATACACAACCTCATTCCTATCAAGCAGGTAAGGAAACAGTATTGAAGTGACTTTGAGAAGACAAGCAAATTAATATACTGCTGGTAAAGTGATGAATTGATTTAACTCTTCTTAAAAACCATTTGTCATCATTGAGCCAAGATGGCAGCGTAGGAGCAACAACATATCCCAGCTCTCACATAGCCATCTCAAAATACCCATAAAATATGACTCTAAACAAATTCTAGAACTCCAAAACGCACACAAATATACTTTCTGCTAAAGTCAACTCAGCTACAAGGAACCATCTCAGCTCTGCAAGCCAAAACCAGCCCAGCCTGAAACCCTGGCTTTGCCCCGAGGTGGCTGGACGAGAGGAGCCGAGCCCCAGCTGGAGCTTCGGGAGAGCGGATCTGTGGCAGCTGTGGCAGTTCCCAGAATTAGGTTAGTGGAACTCAGCTAAATTGGGAGAGAAAAGCAGATCCAGCCAAACCACCTTGAGGGCAAGGAGGTCGCAGAAGCTGAGGTCTTGCACCCGCCTCCACACTGCCGCTTCAGAGCTCCCGGCTTGCAGACTGCAAGGGGACCAAGCGATTGTTCAGAGGCCAAGTGCTCTCATGTTGAGCAGCCTGGATCTGGATCGTGGTCTTTGGTGGTGGTGCTGGGGTCTCTTTTCAGTGAGCCAGAGCGGGGGAAGGCCTCAGCAGCCTCCTAAAAGCTCCGGCAGCTGGGAAAACCCCAGTGATTTGGGACAGAGTTTTCCCCTCCAGAAGCAGAGTTCCACAGAGCTAAAAAAAAAATCACGGACTGGCCAAACATGAATAAGCACAGGAAACAAAGTAAGAACAGCAACCAAACCCTGGATTCCTTCTTTGGGGAAAAGAAGGATCAAAGCAGGGAATAGGAGGAAGACAACACAGTCAGAACTCCCACACCAAAAGCTTCCAAGAAACATGAAGATTGCCTAAAAGCTAGAGATCAGTTGAAGAAGGATTTTGAAAACCAAATGAGAGAAGTGGAGGAAAAATTGGGAAGAGAAATAAGAATGATGCAAGAAAATCATGAAAAGAGAGTCAACAACCTGACTGAAGAAATTAACACCTTAAAAAATAGATTAACTCAAATGACAAAAGAGGCCATAAAAGCCAAAGAGGAGAAGAATGCCTTAAAAAGTCGACTTTGCCAGATGG
>CM053580.1:42117043-42130047 GCA_028627135.1 Pseudochirops cupreus
AGGGGAGGGTTGATGAAAGTTCACAGTTTTGTAGAGGGACAGGGACAGGGTAGAGATTGGATGGGGGGGGTGGGATAGGAAGAAGAGACATGTAATCAGTCTCTCACAATATGCCCACTGTGGAGAGGTTCTGTGTAATTACACATGTTCAACATGTATTTGATTGCTTGTCCTTCCAGTGGGGGTGGGTGATGAGGGAGGAAGAGAAAGAATCTAGAATTTAAAGTTCTATAATCAAATGTTAAAAATATATATGTATATATAAACAATTATCATCATTATTATTATTAACTACATCCAACTGGAACTTGAGATACACTGGCACTGTGGTTGGGAGATCCATCCTGCCCTACCAGAAAGTCAGAGGGGTGAGGGTAGAGGACATATGAGAGAATAGATTGGGGGAGGGATTATACAATGGGATGGCTGTTTTGGGGTGGTGGGTAGAGGAAAGATGGGGAGAAAATTTGTAACTCAAAATTTCGTGGAAATGAATGATGTAAACTAAAATAAATAAAAGTTTAAAAAAAACATTTGTCTTAGAAATCTGACTTCTTGGAGTCTAGGGAAGTTATTGACTTCAAGGAAAGGTTCATGTACAAAAATTAGATAAAATACATTATTAATGATACTAAGAAACTGGAAATTAATTATTAATTATGTGATTAACAATTGTAGTATGGCTAAACAAATTATGGTACCTGTGTGTGAGATGAAAGAGTTGAGAGTCTGAATCTGAGGTCAGAAAAGGTCTTTATTCGTTCTCATGAGAAAGGACTCTGGCCCTGTCACCCACATGGCATCTGCAGGGAGAGAGAGCAACAGGCAGAAGCCAGCCCATGGTTATATAATCTTCTAAAGTAGAAACTCCTCGCCCCCAACTAGCCTTCACTCTTATTGGTAGGGAAGCTGGCCCACAACCTAAGCATGGGAGACAAAAGACCCAGAAACATGTGGATGTCCAAAGAAAGCAGTCTTAACTTTATTTGGCATATCTTGTGCCAAATGACACTGGGGAGGGTCTCCATTGCTCTAAGTCCCAGATTGCTGGAAGGTCAGGTGACATAAACCTAGGCCTAGTGAATTCTGAAGCCGTTCTAGATTTGATTTTTCAGAATGGGGAAACTTCACTATAAATTATCCCTCACATCTGAAAGTAATGAAATATTATTGAGTCCTAAGGAATAATGGCTATGAAGAATTCAGAAACACACAGGAAGTTCTGCAAAGGAAAAATAAAGTAGAGATAAAAGAAAGAAATTAATATAATGGCCAAAATGAAAGAACACATCCTTTTTCATTTATTTTTGGTGAAATATACTCTGTAAAGGAGAATTATTTTTCTGTTTATCAAAACAAAAAAGAATTGATAATAAAAATAGAATAGTTTGAAGTTGTTTTTAAAATTTGCTTATTAATTTTTTGATACTGTGCATACTCTTTGACCCAGCAATAGCATTACTAGTTCTGCAACACAAAGAGATAGAAGAAAAGGAAAAATTGACTTAGTTGTACGCATAAATGTTTATAGCAGCTCTTTTGTGATGGCAAAGAAACTAAGAGGCCGCCCTTCAGGTGGAGAATGGCTAAAGAAGTTGTGTAAATGTGATGGAATCCTATTGTGCTATAAGAAATGAGGAGCAGGATGGTTTGAGAAAAACCTAAGAAGTCTTATATGAACTTATTTGGTGCAAAGTGACTTGAGCAGAACCAGAACACTGTCCGCAGTGACAGGAATATTATACAATTATTGCCTATGAAAAACTTAGCTACTCTGATCAAGCAATAATCCAAGGCAATTCCAAAGGAATTCCAATGAAAACTACTATCCGCCTTCAGGGAGAGAATTGAGGAACTCCAAGTATAAACTGAAACATGCCTTTTTTTTTTCTACTTTATTATTATTGCCTCTTTTCTCCACCATAGCTAATATTGAAATAAGTTTTGCATGACTTTGTATATATAATTGATATCATATTGCTTGCCTCCTCAATGAGTGGGGGAAGGGGAGCAAAAAGGGAGAGAATTTGGAACTTTTTTTAAATGAAAGGTTTAAAAAAGTTGTTTTGATTTATCTTACAAATATCCAATGTATCTCCACTACAGTGAAACAAACCTTCCAAACATTTAAAAAAAAAAAAAAGAATATACAAGAATGATTGTGATTGCATTCACAATGCAACCTTACACTTAGAGTAAGGTTTTGCTTTTGTTATGAGACATGGTAGATTTGTGCTTTACAAATTAGTGCTAATGCTTTTTCATTGTTTTAAGATAAGTATTATTATTGCTTAAAGCTGTCTTTCATTTACATAAGTGAAGCAATTGTATATGGTTTCCTTTTGGTGATGATTTATTCATTCATCACTTAATGAAGATTTCTTCATATTTCTTTGTTTTGTTTTGCTTGTCATTCTTCATGGAGCAGTAATATTCCAATATATCCATGTACACAGCCTTGAATAGCATTTTGTTTAAAGCACAGACAAGGAACAAATTTTATTTCTGTAACAAATCATATGTCCAATCACATTCAGAATCATCCTATTATATACACACATGTGTCTTGAATTGGGAATGAATATTGGCTATACTAATGCTCCAAGAATTAAATAGTACACAGAGAAGTAATTACTTTTGTTGAACTGGTGACTTTATTAAATCTACAAAGACTCAAATGACAGTGAAGTCAATGGATTAGACCTGATAATTGGAGAAAGGTTGTCTGTTTCCATGGCTACCAAGATTGCATCTGGGTGGTACATCAAACACAATGTTCTCTGATTGGCAGAGTATCCTAATGCTGATTTGGAAAGTTTTAGAGCAAGAGAAGGTATTTTAAAGGCTTCTATCACTTGCCTGCTAAGACGAGGCACCTAAGTGGAACAACCACACTGAGGCCTTTGGAATGGAAAAGTTAGATGAAGGCTTTTTCTTTTGAATAAGTCCTAACATAGCTCAATCCTATGAGGTTGATCAAGGGACATCCATTTAGAACTGCAAGAAAATTGAAGTCAATGGCTCCCTATGCTTGATCCTTTATCATCTACCAAATATAATGTTTTTATCTCAAGGACTGACTTTCTGATCAATTATGTAATTCTACAATGCAGTCATCATCTTTACTTTCCTGTGGCAGGAATTGTGACATATATGTTATATAAAGTTATTGACTACATTGTAGAATATATACACACATAATGTAGAATATATATATTCAATGTAGAATATATAGTTACATATATATGTATATATATGTATACATATAACTTTTTTTTAGTGAATGGATCTGTGATTTCATCAATATAAAGCACTTACAATGAAGTTATTCTCTTTACCATTGAAGATGGCACCTGCTCTGTGACTTGTTGTTGTAGTTCCCTGAATCACTGATAGATTAAATGACTTAACCAGCTAGAACATGTGTCAGAGACAGGTCTTGAGTTAAGGCCTTCATGCCTCTGAGGTCAACTCTTTACAACTATACCTTTCTACATTATCATAATATTATTACTATATAAATAGAAATAATGTATACTGACATAGTGGTTGTGCCAATGCCTTGTCATGGGTCCTTGTTGCTTCACTGATAAGATCTTTTATGAATATTCATGATCTCTCTAATTGCAAGATGGAAAAGTTATCCTATGGCCCCAGTGATAAAAACATTGTTCTTATATTGATTAAATATTAATCCAACAGGCATTCATGAAACATCTACTGTATGCCAAGCATTATGCTATGTGCTGGGATACAGGCAAAAATGAAGTAATCCTTGTCCTCTTGGAGATTAAATTCTATTTGGGAGAAATAACAAGTAAGCACAAGTGAAAACATAGAGAAAGTTATTTATTGGGGAGGAGGATACAATACTACATCTTGGGGGATCAAGAAAGACCTTGGGTAATACATGGTGCGTGTTTGAAGAAAAATAGAGATATTAAGATAAATTGGTGAGAAGGATGTGCATTTTAGGGGTGGAGAATAGCATGCTCAGTGGCAAGGAGACGGTAGATGAAATGGCAGGTATGAAAAACATACCGGACTGTAGACTAATTTGTAATAATCATGGAAAGATAGGCTTGAGTCAGGTTGTGAAGGACTTCAAAAGCCAGATAAAAGGGGTTGTATTTTTTTTTTCCTAGAGACAATAGGGAGTATGTCTCTTTAAGGTGAGATATTCCTTTTAGGAAACGATATGATAAGATATGTATCCCTTGCCTTGTGTAAGTTTCTCCATTGGCAATCTTTTTCAGGCTGATGAATTGATTGATGGATTGATCAATTGATTCATTGATTGATTGATTTTTGTAAATACCTAGATAGAAGTCAAATTCGCATTTCCCAGAATAAATTCCAGGGTGGGGATTGATGAGCCTAATAATGATATTCCAAGAAAGAAACCTAGAATGAGGACTATTATGTCCCCCCATTCACCGATAAAGAAACTGAGGCTGAGTGAGGTTAAGTAACTTGCCCAGGGACACATACCTAATAAATATTTGAGATAGGATTTGTACCTGGGCCTTCCTGACTCCAGGTCCAGAATTCTATTTATTGCACCACTTACTTATCTCACAATAAATACAGCTATCATACTCACATATACGTATATGCATAATCAGAAAAATTAGCACACCATTAAGTCCAAGGGAAACAAATTCTTCATACCTGGACAAATTAGAATCTACTCACTGGATTAAGAAAGTTGGGATGGGGGTGGCTAGGTGACGCAGTGAATAGAGCACCAACCCTGGAGTCATAAGGACCTGAGTTCAAATTCAGACTCAGACAGTGGCCTTGGGCAAGTTACTTAACCCCAAATGCCCTGCCCTTCCCCCTCCAAAAAAAAAACACAAACAAACAAAGTTGGGATGCTGATTTGTACACATATATTAGAAGAGATGTGTGGGGTGTTCATGGAGAACTACCTCTGGTGTAAAGACTTGGTGAGCCCTTTTCAGGGCTGCCCACCTACCTTTGGTATCAAACTGTCACCACACTCTCACCTGTGGCCTCAAGAAACTGTAGCATGCACAGTGGCCACACCCCAATAAAACTGTCTCAGAAGACTAGCTAAAGTAGGTTGAGGGTAACCAACAGTATTCAAATCGATTGGTGAGTTAGAGGGATGTCTACCTCAAGCATGCGAAGACTTCCTCCAGCGAAATAGGTGCATGAGAACAATTTGTGCTAGCAGTCACAAAGGTGGCTGAAGCAGATGCCATGGGGCTCTTAGAGCCAAGTCAGACATGGAAGACATCAAGGATATCGACTGTTTTCCCAGTCATCACCATTCATCATGACCTTTATCTTGCCACTGGACTTTGATGACTGGAGGAAAGTGAGGCTGACCACTTTGTGCAATTCTGCCTCGCTTAAATCCAATTCACACACAAGTCAAGACATCACCCATGAGGTCATTGGTCCTTTCTGAAAATGAAGTTTGAACAGTAATGTGTCCGTTATTTGGTTTGTCAGTAAACAAGCATTTATTAAGCACTATGTGCCTAAGGATACCAAAAGGAAAAAAAACAATCTCTCCTCTCTAAGAGTTTACAGTCTAACAGAAGGAGACAACACGAGAACAATGATGTTAAGAGTGTATGTGTCTGTATAGAACGAATTGGAGATAATAGAGAGAAGGAATGAGTGTTAAGGGAGATCAGGGCAGCTTTCCTGTAGAAGGTAGGATTGTACCTGGGACAGGAAGGAAGCCAAGGAATTTGGAAGGCAGAGATGAGGAAGGAAAGAATTCTAGGAAT
Source organism: Pseudochirops cupreus (assembly GCA_028627135.1). Classification (NCBI taxonomy): domain Eukaryota; kingdom Metazoa; phylum Chordata; class Mammalia; order Diprotodontia; family Pseudocheiridae; genus Pseudochirops; species Pseudochirops cupreus. The sequence goes on from CM053580.1 coordinate 42,122,809, forward strand.
GGGAGAGTTAGTGAAAATGCAGTTAGGAAATGGAGTGTCTTCTTTTTAAGAACAAACCACCTTAAGTATTTTTCCATGTTGTATTCAAAGCACTTTAACTCTCTCATCAGGGAGTTCCCAATGTTATTGAAATGCCAGATCTAGTCCTTTTCCCTGTATTATCCTATTCTATGAATGAGTGGCTCCTCTCTAATGCCAAAAGCACTATCTAAATTCTTTTTTAAATCAATTTTCAGAGTTCATTAATTTCTTCGTAGGCATTGAATTGAGAGCCAGCACTCGAAGATCCAACCTGGAATTAGTTTCTGTTTTCATTAATAAGTATTAATTTCTTCATTAGGCAACAAAAGAAATATACAAAGAAGAGGAGAAGGAAGACAAGAATGCTATTGCCTGCTGTCTAACAAAAATTTATTGTGGAAGGCATCACCCTAGCCCCCAGAGGGTCCCTTCCCTCACAGAATTTATAATCTATTAGGCTGACAGTAGATATTTACATATGAGTAGGTGCAACATATGATATAAAGAACTAAAAGCAATTTCAATAGCTATTTTTTTTTTCTTTTTGGAGGGGGGAAGGCAGAACAATTGGGATTAAGTGACATGCCCAAGGTCACATGGCTAGTAAATGTTAAGTGTCTGAGGCTGGATTTGAATTCAGGTCCTCCTAACTCTATTCTCTGCACCAACTAGCTGCCCCACTAAATTCTTTAGCAACTGGAAAGATCAGGAAAGGATTCTAATAAGAGGTGATACCTGAGTTGTGTCATTGAAAAATGAAGAATTCCAAGAGTAGAGGAAGAATTGCATTCTAAGTAAAGGAGACCACCATCACAAAGGCACATAGGTGGTAGATGAAATATTGTGCAAGATGGGAAAAACAAGTTGGCCAATCTGACTAAACTGAGTGTATGAGAAATGGGAAAAATGAAGGAAGGCAGGATAGGGAGGAGGAAGTTAGAAGAAGAAAAAGGAAGAGAGGAAGAAACAAAGAAGTAGAGATAAGATGAAAGACCCAAGAGAGGAAGTAGGAAGAAAGAGGACCAGGTAAAATAGATGCTCAGAGATAATTGTTTCCTCCCGTTCACTTCAATTCAGTAAACATTTATTAATAAATAAGAAAAAGAAGGTTTCTACCCTTAATGAGTTTATAATCTAATGGGGAAAGACAAAACACAAAAGGAAGCTAGAAAGGAGGGAGGGAGATACCTGGCAAGGGAGCATTTTGTTCCATGGAACTGAAACTAATCAGAGCTGCAAATGGAGACTGAGTTTTCTTCATTCCCGTGAAGATGAGTTAGATTTTACATCCTGTATGCTAACCCTAGGCCAAATGTCACAAATCTCCCTAGTTCTTAGTATGTATTTTCATGGTAAAAATATTCAGTTCTACTCAGTTCAATTCCATAAGCATTCTCCAGACACCCAAAGTCTTCAGATCCCTAGGCTAGCCTCACTGGGGGAGAAACAAAGCCCAGGTGAGATAACCATCAGCCAACAGGGCAAACACAACCATTCAGACAAACAGGTAGATTGTGAATTAAAGTAAAAACCACTGAGCTTTGCAAGGCTGCTAGACTGAACCTGGTAAGAATCCTCACTCCCAGGACAATGCTTTAGGGAAAGCTGACATGATCATTCGCCTCTTCTGCAGCCAATACTTTGGGGCCCTTGGGGCTGAGCTGTGAGCTGGCTGGCTAATGCAGCATTCTGCACTGTGTGTGATATGGCTGCTGAGAGTGAGAGAGGCAGCTTCATGCAGAGAGTCACTGTAATCTACTGTACTGAGCTGCAGTGAGCCAGCTAGGAGCTGGCTGCAGTATTTCAGTGAGACCAACAGACCCTGGCAGATGTCTGGAGAGCAGTGACCACAGTTCCCCTACAGGCAAGCAAGGCACACCAAGAGCCAAAGTACAAGGTGAGATGGGTTTCAGCTGATGGTAGTAGGTTTAAGCAATATCCCAACCCCAAAAGCTTATCATTAGTTGGGGATAATAAGTTGCTCTAGGGTCCTGGGAATTTTTTTTCTTTTTTTGCTTGTTTCCTGTTCTCCCTCTCGGTCTGCTTGTTAGCTGTAGCACAAAGAAAAAAATGTGGGAAGGAGTACTTTCATGAAAGAGATGGAGAGAGAACAGTTTTCTTTCTGAGAAGGGGCAGTTGTGATGCAGGGGGTGAGTTGTTCTGGAGTGAGAGGTCTTGGGTTCTAATCCTGTCTCTACTGCTTTCTACTAATGGGACCCTGGACAAGACCTTTGACTCATTTGGGCCTCAGTTCCTCAATTATCAAAGGAAGGACTTGGAATAGTAGGTCTTCAAGGTACCTTCCACATCTAAATCTATGTTTTATTCTCACTGACTTTTTAATTCAGGATTTCATGGACTCTATACATTAGTCACGTGATGTTATGTCTAAAAGGGAATTTAGTGGCCATCTAATCTAACTCTTTGATATAAAGATAAGGAAATTGAGGCCCATTGAAGCTAAATGGCTTGTCCAAGGTTATAAATCAGGTAGAGAACAGAGACATATGGAAAAGGCACATTCCTTTACTTGTCTCTTGGTCCAGGGTTCCATTCCTTACCACCAATTGCTCCCCTCATTGACTTCCAGGGTAATGGTTTTGTTTGTTTGTTTTTAATTCCCTAGTATGGGCACATTAGCCAGCAAATCTCAGAATTGTCTTCCTCTTTTCTAGGATCTTTGGAGGAAAAGGTTGTCGGGAATTCTGACAGTTATACATTATGTGGATCAGATCAAGCATATGTCAGATGAGTGAAACACAATAAGTAGAGATTACTTCAAAGCTCCTGATTCAATTTATCTTATTCCTCCTTGAGGGAAATTTACAAGTCTGAAACGGAAAGGGAATTTCTACAAACAAACCCTGGTCCTTTGCCTTTGCTTTGGGTCCAGCTGACCTGGAGTCTGGGAGATGTCACTTGCCCAGTGGGTCCTCTCTGTGGGAAGTGCTTTCTAGGTCTAGGGTTTTTTTCTGTGGGTTTTAGGCAGATGGGGACCACCACCCCCCCAGATATATTTGTTCCAGAACCTTCTCTTTCTCCCATGTTCACCCTGGTGCTTGCCTGTATTCAGATTTAACTTATATTTCTTAGATTGCTGGTTTTTTTAAATGTAGACACAAGGAGTAGCCAATACACAACGTACCTCTGACTGCAGAAGGGGGGCTCAAGTCTTTAACTTTTTTTTTCCTTTTTAAATAGCACTCTCTGTATTAATTATAACTTTCAAACTACTAGCAACAGAAGAAAGACGAAGGGGATAGTTTTGTCATTACATGTTTCAGATTCCATTTCTCTTTTTTGTTGGGGAGGGAGGAATCTATTTCTTACGCTTTGGTGTTTAGTTGACTGAAAATAATTAGCCCTTGGTAGGGATAACTTTGGGCATGAGAATGATGTTAAAGAGAGAGAGAGAGAGAGAGAGAGAGAGATCAATAACAATTTAAAAAGACAAAAGAAAAAATAGTTAACCTCAAATGACTACCACCTAAATGAAAATTTAAGTACAGAATAGGTTAAGAAAAATTAGTGTGGCACAGGGTAAGGAGGGTTAGATTTGAAGTTAAAGTATATGGGTTCAAATCCCAGCTCTGTCCCCATTTTAATGTTTTACAAGTCACTTTTCCTCACCTATAAAGAGAGGAAGTTAAACCAAATGACCTCTGAGATCCCTTCCAGGTGTAAATCTCTGATCTTAAGTAGTAGTAGATCTAACAAACATAAAGAACTGAAGGGATATTCAGTTTAAATGTACTTATTAAGCATTTATTGTCCATGGAACACTTTCAGTCATCAGGGGAGATGATCTAAATAAGCTGTCATCTGTCCTCTTATATATCTGGTTTAAATCCTAGTGGGAGGGGGTGCAGTGATTAGAGCACCAGCCCTGGAGTCAGGAGGACCTGAGTTCAAATCTGGCCTCGGACACTTAACACAAAAACTAGCTGTGTGACCTTGGACAAGTCACTTAATCCTAATTGCCCTACCTCCCCCCCTACAAAAAAGCAAAAAAAAAAAATTATAGTGGGAGGACAAGATACATACTTTGATAATCATAATATAAAATAATACAGAGAAATGTATAGAAGAAATAGAAGGCCTTATGTAAAGTCTGAAGGGGGAAAAGTTGTTAATGATGGAGAGATAAGAACAAGTTTCCTGAAAAAGTCACCATTGGAATTGAGTTTTGAAGGATGAAAAGGATTTCAACAGGCAGAAATGTATATGGGAGGGAGGTGTGAAGGGTGGTAGTATAAATGGCATATTCCAGATAAGGTATCAAATAGGCTATAAATGGGTAACTAATCCTGTCCCCTGGCACAATGCAAACAAAGGCAAAAGTGAGGGTCCCTTCCCTCAAGGAGTTTATATTCTGCTAAAAGTAGTGAGAATTGAACCTATTTAAGTATAATAGTTAAGTCAGGTACAAGATGCTTAGGTTGTAAGTAGGAGATTGGTTATTCTCTCTTTCTGTGTCCTACCCAGGAAGTAAATGGGGCCCCAGCAAATGACTATTGCCTTCAGTAATAATTCTATCAGGTCAGTTACGAAGGAGAAGGGTTATTTTACATCGACTGGGGTTGATGAATGTGAAATGAAAGGTATTAGGGTCATGTCACATTGTGGAAGGCCTTGAATGCCAAGCTTAAGATTTTAAGTCTTGTTTACCAAACAGCAAGAAAAGGTTTTAAACAGAGCAGTGAAACTACCAGGTCTATGCATGAAAGATTCATTTTGAAGTAGCAGCATGAGATACCTAATTGCCATATAGTATGAAAAAAAGAACATGAATATTATTAATTATGCATAAGATTGAAAAATAGTCACAAAGGACAGGGAGTATAAGGAATTCATGGTGAGCCAGCCTCAAAGTAGGAAGTCCTGAATCCATGTTCAGACCCAGAGATGTACTTGCTTTGTGCCCCCAGTTAAATCACTGAAGCTCACAATGCTTCCAGATAATTTTCTGAGACTATAAGCTCCAAAACATTTGTAATTCCAAATTGGTAAAGGGAGGGGCAGCTAGGTGGTGTACTGAGTAGAGCACTGGCCCTGGAGTCAGGAGGACCTGAAATCAAATCCAGCCTCAGACACAACACTTACTAGCTGTGTGACCTTAGGCAAGTCACTTAACCCCAATTGCCCTGGCTTTCCCTCCTCCAAAAAAAAAAAGTGAAAAAAAAAAGCAAATTGGTAAAGGGAGTTTCCTCACTTGGAGTGTACCACTAAAACCATTGAACTAGAACAGAAACTCTTCCTTTAAAAGTGTCTGATAAATTTTGTTGTAAATTGTACTTATGATAGAAAGTCAATAACATTGATTTGCCAGGCTCCGTGCTCAGGATACAATGAGAGGTAAATGATTGTTCCTGCTTTCAAAGAGCTCACACTCTAATGAATTAAAAGATCATGCAGAAGTTTCTAAACTTGTTGCTTATATAGAAAGGGTATCTGTAAATTATATGAAAAACTGTAGTGAAACAAGAGTTTCATGTATTTTTTCTGTGTTCATGATGTGGGCACATTCCTTTATTCTCCCATAAAATGTCAGATTCTTTGAACATGGTCATGACGTATTCTATGGCTTTGTGCCTCTTTACAAAGACTGGAAGAGAGCCTAGAACATAAGAAATACTTAAACATTTGTTGAATGGATGAAATCAACACTGCCATGGCAGCAAAGGTTTGTTGGAAACACTGTACAGGTGGTACCTGGGAAACCAGAAGATTTTGTGAATTTCCTAGATATTAGGTGGGGATGTAGTTCCTGAAGTGGAGGAAAGGCAATTGGAAGAGACTTGAGTGAACATACAAGTCAAACTTCACAATTTACACTGATTTCTTAGCATCCTCAAATTACAGTTAGAATGTAATCTTATGGAACTCTTATTCCATCACTCTCATTTTACAAATGAAGAGACTGAGGCCCAGGAAAGCTAAATGATTTGTCCAAGGCAACACAGGTAATAAATGGCTGAGCTAAGATTCAAAACAAAAACTAAATCCAGCTTTTGTTTTTTTCTACCATACCACACTCGGTTTTGACTAGAAATAAAGGTAGTAACATCTAAACATACCTCCCAATGGTACGCTGCCCCCTACTCCAGGTTTAGAGGTGAGTCTGATCTTATTCAGCATTTTTATAAATCGTCATGACTGGCAGCAGTTTCTTTCAGATAGCAAAATTCAAAAACACAAATCAGTTCCAAGGAGGACAAGACGCAAGATTATACAACTGAATATGAAAATTACCAGACCTGCTTTGTTAGAATCTTTTCTTGCCTGCCTTACAAACTGCGGGAGAGAAATCTGGAAGCTCCACCATAAAAAGTCCTTGACAATGACCTGTCACTTGTTTTTGCCTTTCCTGTTGAAGTGGAAAGTCAATGTGTCATTTCCCTGTGCAGCGAAAACTAAGGATGATTTAACAGCCCTTGTTGTTTCTTGGTGACACTGTTTTTGTCTGATGCTGCACATGTGACTGCATCTGTAGGTATTAATCAACCAAGGCAGTAGGATAAGGGGACGGGGAAAAATGCTGAATCTGACCTTAGTTTTCAAGATGATTTTCAATAGGAGAGATGTCATCGTTTTGAATATTATTGTCAATTTTTTCAACAATAAAAATATTTATCGAGCTCCCTAAACATGGAAAGTGAATGTGGCATATCGAATGGTAGATCACCAACCTTGGAGTTGGAAAGATCTTGATTCAAGTGTCACCTTTAATACATATTGACTCAGTGACCCTGGACAAATAATTTTAACTGCCAATGTCTCGACAATTGTCTAGCACAGCCTGCATCCTTAGAAGGAGTTTCCTCACCAGGAATTTCTTACACCAATAAATTCACGTTTCTTGATGGAAAAAAAAAAAGATGACCAATTTCACAGAAGCCGTGAAACCGGATTCCTTGAACACCTTTATAGGAGACTTGGACTTTCCAAATTAAAGTCCATTAAAGTTCTGTTAAAGAAAACAAAGCTATTAACTAAATGAAATTAAAGATTAATTAAAGACCCTAGGAATGTTTATGATCTTTTAGTTTATAATATTCAGACTTGCAAAGTTTATGATTAAAGAAACACTTTTGTCCACTGGCATGTTTTCTCCACTGGCATGTTTTTTCCACTGTGAATCTTCCCTGAGCATGGAGGTAACTGAAGGTCCCTAATTTCACAACATTTTTTTATGCTCCTACAATGTGCTTGATGCTG
>CM053580.1:42130147-42160879 GCA_028627135.1 Pseudochirops cupreus
AAACCCTAGGAATGTTTATGATCTTTTAGTTTATAATATTCAGACTTGCAAAGTTTATGATTAAAGAAACACTTTTGTCCACTGGCATGTTTTCTCCACTGGCATGTTTTTTCCACTGTGAATCTTCCCTGAGCATGGAGGTAACTGAAGGTCCCTAATTTCACAACATTTTTTTATGCTCCTACAATGTGCTTGATGCTGGAATACAAAGATAAAAGCAACATAGTGTTCAGGAAGTTTACCTTCTACTTTAGGGATGAAATATGTGCATAGATAAGAATAGCATAATTAAATAATGATAATATAAATATACTCTAAATGTTAGAAGATGAGGAATCTAGAAAGATGAGAAAACTGAGGCTAAATGATTAAGTAACTTGCCCAAGATCACACAGATAGTAATTACCAGAGTCTGAATTAAAACTCAGGTCCTTCAGTTCTAACTTCAGTCTTCTTTCTGCTGTACCGCACTAGTTAAGGGTTTTTAGTTCAAGCCAAAAGAGATTCAGGTGAAGGAATTGGTTATGTTTAGCCTGGATCAGAGAAGAACTGGAAAAACAATAAGAGTCGTCTTCAAGTATTTGAAAGGTCGTCACATGGAACAGAGTTGACTCTTGTTTTGTTAGAACCTAGAGAGAATGAATCTAAGCTACAAAGTGGATAATTTACATTTGATAATCAAGAAATATTTCCCAGCAGTCATAATTATTAAAGTAGAATGAGGTCCCTCCCTGGAGGTTTTTAAAACAAAGTTTGGATGACCACATATTAAGTATATTGCAGAAGGTTTATTGTTTTTTCCTATTTTAGGTTGAACTAAACATCCTCTGAAGTCACTTCAAAATCTGAGATTCTTTAAAATCATTTGAACTACATTTTTACTATTTTAAATGGCTATAGAAACAGCTGTGTGTTTGCCCTGTTGGCATACCTATAATATAACAAATAAACTAGAGTTTGGAAACCCCTTTTCAAACTTTAACACTTTAACAATACCAGCTTTTATCAAGATGACAAATTGATGCCAAGCCCTTGACTAAGAATGCACTCTCAAGTTATAGCATGGTTTCCATTGGCAAGTGGATACACTTTATGATTTCTGTGAATACATGGGAGCAAAAAAGAGGGAGAGCTTGTATAAGGATTCAAGTTCAAAGCACTGATAAACATGTCACAAGTGTCTTGCTAGAATGCTGTGCCAATGGTATGCTGTTGGGCAAAAAGGAACCCAAAACTGAATGGTCTAGCTTGAAGTAAGTACTTCTTGCTCTCTCTGCCTGTTTGGCTTTCTTCCTGACTCAGCATAGGCGAGTCAAAGGGAAGCAGCTGTATTTTCTATTAATTGATTGACATTGGAAGTAGGAAGGGTAAAAGATTCCCAACCCTCCACAATTTTTTGATTGGCAATTCTCAAAATCTCTGCAAAGATCAAGAAAAAGAAAAACACACACAAACACATCACAGAGAAGATTTTTCAAGACAATAAAATGGAGGTATAATTCCTAGTGCTATGATTGCTTCAAGGGGAAATTTCCTGGGCAAGAAGATTTTCAAGGTTTCCTCCAATGAGGGTTTCCTGTAGATGAGGCGTTCTTAATGTTCAGTTGGGAAATGGAATTTCATGGGGGAGGAACAGCAAGGAGGCTATTCTTTTTTAGGAAAAGTTGTACCTACAAATTATTATAATACTAATTAGGATGCTTTATTAGTCTCGTGGATGAGCTAGTCAGAACTTGATTTTTTAGCCGTTAACAATAGCCGGTCAGAATCTGAGTGTAGAAAGTGACTGTAGGAGATTCTGAATACTTATAGAGTGAAACGAAGTGCATTCCAGGTATCTTCCAGGCATCCCACTGACAGCTTTCCTGTTAGGTATAATAAATCACATTCCATAATATCAAAATGCCAGCAATTCTGATAAAACAGGGAAAGATTCATTTAGGTGAACATTAGGGCATTGCAAATATTTGGATGCTCTTTCCAATATAGACAAAATATCTGCAAGATTAACTCAGATCATTTTTAAATGTAAGTGTCTATGTTTAGCATCAATACTGTTATTGCCTAAATTAATTCAATTGGACAAACGATGAGTAAGCACTTACTTTGTATGAGACGTCATACTTAGGTCTGAAAGTGACACAAAGACATTTATGACATGGCTCCCATTCTCAGAGATCCAACTATTTATCAAAGGGGGAAAAGGACACAGAAACTAATAAAACAAGATAGGTAAATAAAGAAATTACAAATATAATGCTATGAAATACCTGAGGCAAGGGGCACCTTAGGTAAAATTGGACTTTATTCATATATTGTATTTTATCTGGTGCCTAAAAGTCAGTCAATCAGTCAGCCAGTGTCAGTCAATTGCATTCATTAATTGTTGAAACATGCCAGGGCACTGTGCTAAGTGCTAGGCATGAAAGTAATGGCAAACATATGGTCCTTGCCTTCAAGCATCTCCCATTCCATTTTAAGGGACAATAAGGAAATAACCAAACATAACAAGATAAATGCAATGTAAATAGAAGATTATCTCAGGGGAAAGGGAAAAGTAGGCACTAACTGCAGAGGGAACCAAGAGCAGTCTATGGAAGGAAGGGATTGAGATGAATTTTGACAGAAACTAGGAAACCTAAAAGGGAGAGAGAGCATTCCAGGCAAGAGGGGACAGACAGTGCAAATGAATAGAAGGCGAAGTTGGAGCATTGTGTATAAGGAACACCATGAAGACCTGTGTCCATGAATTGTGAACTGCAGAGAAAGGAGTGAAGTGTGACTAGGTAGCAAGAGGTTAGTTTGTGAAGGGATTTAAACTCCAAATAGATGATTTTACATTTGCTCCTGGAGATATTAAAAAGGAGAGCAACTGATGTGGATGTACCTGTGCTTTACTAAAATTATGTTGGCAGCTGAGTAATGTTTTACATTAAATAGATGCTTGCAATTTGTGAATTAAATTCCAGATGGGAGTTGGATGAAGTTTCTAGGAGATGGGTGCATATGAATTCACTCTTGAAAGATGATTTTCAGCTGATATATATGGGAAAAGGGTTTGCTAGGCATAATGAATGGTGTTGGAAAAGCATCCAGTGAGTAATAAAGTGCAATTTAGTGGAACAAAACATATGAAAGGGAATAATGAAGGATCAAGTGGCAAAAGTTAAGTCTGATAGCAGTGAGCTTCTTCTCCTGTGTTTGAATGTTTAGGCTCTATTTATGGGACACTAAGGACCCATTGAAGCTTTTTTGGTGATGGAATGATGTGATAAAATTGATCATTAGGGAGACTAAAAAAAAAAGAAATCACAAAAGGTAAGAAACTGAAGGGGCTTTAAGCGCTACCTAGGCAAGTCTTGACATTTTATAGATGAGGAAAACTGAAGTCTGAATTGAGGAGAAAATCACTTACCCAAGGCAACTCTGCCAACAATATGAAAGGGGAATTGAAAGGATGAGAAACTCGAAGCGGGAAAGCTATGAGCCTATGACAATAACCATGTGAGAGATAAGAGCCTGAACTAATGTGATGGCAATGGGAACGGAAAGGAGGAGAGAGGTGATAAATCTTCAAAGGGAGTAATTGATAGAACTTGATTGGAAATAGAGATAAGGGACAGAGAGGGGTCAGATATGATGATGAGCTTTCCAGCCAGACAGAAAGGGGGAGGGGTTGTTGGGAGAAAGGGAGGGAATGCCGAATTTCACAGGAATCATTGAATTTTCTAACTGGAAGTGACCACAGAGCTCCTCTAGTCCAATTCATTCCTTTTCTATGGAATGAAGTTAAATGACCTGCATTAGTATATTAGTATTAGTTCATTTCAAGTAGTATATAGCAGTAATACTTCCAAGCTGTGAGACCCTGAGCAAGTCAAAACCTGGGTCTTAATTTTCTAATCTATAAAATGAGAGGCTGGAACTCAGCGGCCTTTGGTGTCCCTTCAACCCTAAATCTACATTCTGTAATACATTTCACCTGAACACTAGGAGTTATCACAATACGTTGAATAAAGGAGGTGCTTACTCATCATATGAACTATTACAATGGCCTCCTAATTATTCCCTTGCAGCCTGTCTCTCTTATATCCAAATCATCCTAAAACAAAACAAAAGCCAGAAAACCATACTTCAAGATTAATTTTCCTAGAGCTCAGTTCTCATCACATTCTCCTGCTTGAACATCCTCAGTGGCTTTCCACTGCCTATAGAATGAAATCCATACCTCTTTTAGCCTGACATTCAAGATCTATCACGATTTATTGATCAAAAAGTCTGTATTAGGCACCTATTTGATGCTAGACATCATTGATATTCTTCTGGCCCTCTTCCAGCATGAAGGACTAACAACAACATCAAAGTCAGGCAATCGGAATACAAATATCAAATGAAGACCCCTGCCCTCAAGTTGTTTCTGTTCTGTTGTGGGGTGGGAGGGTAGGAGGTATGTAACGCATCCACAAATAAACACAGGATTTATGCAAAATGATTTGAGGAGAGATTACTAAGGGGGTATGTGTGATTGATTAAGGATAGTTTCTCAAAGGGAGTGACACCTATGCCAAATCTTGAAATCTAGGAGTTCCACAAGGTAGAGGTTAGTGAGGTAGAGTGTTCTAAGCATGGAGAGTTTCCTGGGCACATGGAAATTTGTGTGCAGAAAATAACACAAAGATCCAAATATATTGTGGGGAAGGGTTTGGGGGAGGAAAGAATACTATGACATCCATGGAGAATAGTAGATTGATGTCATATTAAGAGGTCTTTAAACGCCAGTTATAGTAGTTTAGACTAGAGGCAATAGAATCTCTAGAGCTTTTGGAGCAATGCTGTCTCATAGTCCCAAAATACTTACTTTTTGACCAACACAATCTACTATTCTAGCAAAAGCCAAAAAGATGAGGGTCTTGCACGCAGTAGTCATTTAATAAATTTTTGCTGCATTGTTTCTACTTTTTCTGTTCCTTGCAATATCCTCTGTCCACATCTCTACATACAAAACTTCTATCCATCCTACCCAGGAAAATGGCTCTTTCCTTCCTGAGGCCTTCCCTGTCTTTCAACCAAATATGTTCTCACCCTACCTCTGTATCCTCATAGCCATCTGCACTATTCATGGCACTGTTTATATCCTGTTTTGTTTTGTAGTTACTCCTGGATTTCTTTATCTCATTCAGGTTTGTAATCTTTACAGAGCCTCGTACATAGTGGGTGTCCAGTTGTCAACAGTTCAATGCAACACATAGGTTATACCATGTTTAAGACACTGGGTTAGGTCCTTGGGGGAGGTAGGACAGGCTAAAAGTCTGGCATAGAGAAATGATAACTTGGGAATGTCATCAAAAGAATTCCTGCTTAGGTATGGTTTGAACCACATGATTTCTGTTGTCTATGATACTATGAGCCCCTCTTATGAATCCTTACTAAGTAGGCTCCACCCAATATGCAACATTTTTCCAAGATACCAGAAAATTCTCATTATTAAGGAAGAGGGAGGGATAATATCCAATGGCATATGATGTGGAGCTTATGAGGCAGCACTCTTTTATGGAAGCTGACAGATGTATTGGACTTTGAGCCTCTTACAGGTTAAAAAAAAAAGATAAAAATACATTGGCAGCAAAAGAAGTAATTTACCCTTTGGATATTGAAGCCAAGTGGTACAGTGGAACATGGCAGGAGAGAGAATCCTATGCTGCCAAGGAGGGTAATATCATGAAACTAGATGCCCCTTCTTAGTTGTTGACATGGGTGGCTTCTTGGGCAATGAATCTATCACAAGCCTGCCACAGGAGACTGGGCAGAGGTTAATGTCACCAGTGCTGAGGCTGCCATATGTCCTAGCTCTATGTGAATGTCCCTTGAACTCGGTTTTAGATTTGACTTTGGAAAACCCAAAACCAATGTCATGGAAACACAAGTAGAGTGTTTTACTCATAGAAGGAAGTTAATATGTACTTGTTGAATTGAAATGCATTGGAAGGAAATGAATTGAATTTAGTATATTTATGGGAGGAAATGAAATTTTACTTCATTACTTCATACTGGCATCAGAAAAGTTGAAAAATCACTGATTTATATTAGAAGGACCTTGTTGATTGACAAAGAATTGATTAAATACCCAATACATGCTAGGTGCTCTGGGTACAAAGACAAATCCTACTCAAAACAAGACTAACACTCAAGACTTTCTAGTAGCGATTCAATGATAATCGAACGATAGTCCACCACAAACAATACTCAAGGCTTCCTAAAACTGCTAAAGATTATACAAATGAAATTATATATGTAAAGTTACGTGTTAAATTCTATGCTTTCAAACAAATATAAATTATTACAATAATTATTCCATTTTCGTTTGGTTTTCTTCATTTAGAAGTAAATTTTCTGCATTTTTCAGTTCTTGTCTGTACTTTTAAATGTGGAAGAGGGAGGGAGAGAGAGACAGAGAATGGGAATATCAATTTGACTTACATTATTAAAATGACAGCCCGAAATTTTTATGTGTTAAAAGTTTGCTGATGTTGCAGTGGGTCCTCCCAGTCCAACAGCTGTAAATCACGTTTGTCAGTACAATAAACCAGGTGAGCATCATCTCCATGGTGACTTAGGCACCTGTGCTGGAAATATGAGCTCCCGGGCTCCCGGGTCAAGGTCATAGTCCCCTTTCTTTCAGTGCACAATGTAGGCAATTAGTGGCTCCACCTATTGATTTGTAAGTTGACTAGAGTTATGTATTTTACAATGTCTGTTATTGTCTGAAACAAGCCAGAACCATTAAAAAGAAGTAGGCTCTGTTTCTGAATAAAATATAAGAGAAAAGACATCATCTTCTGGAGAGAAAAATATGGGTGAAGTTCATAAAAGAGCCTTGGTCAGGTACAACTTAGATTAGATGACCTCTGAGGTAATTTTTTTAGTTCATAATAAAATAGCAAATGAAACAGAATATGGGCAATATGATAGGCATTGTTTTCTTCTCTATATTTTGAAAATATATTTAGAATCAGCAAGATGTTCACTCATCTAGATGCTTTATTACAAGAATAAGACTTGAGGAAGTAATCTATGCAGCCCAAAAATTAGAAAGAGAAAAATAAATCATCCCAATCTCAGATTGTGAATGGAAAAAACACAAACACACACACACACACACACACACACACACACACACACACACACATAGAGCATAGAATTGTCAGAAGAAAAGCTAGGGTGAGATGGAGTCTTTTACTGAGAAGCATCTTGTACTCTACTGTTTCCTCATTTGTATGGGTTCTAAATTCTTCCTTCTGCCACCAAGGTATCAGATGAATTTCAGTCATGTTTACTGTATAAGACAGCATCATCGTCTCCCCCTGTTGTCCACGCTCTTCAAGTGCAGCATTTGGGAACTGGAGCAGGGCACTCACTTCTTCAGTTATTCAGTTACAAGCTGACAAGAGGTAGACAGACACCTTCTGAAGTTTTACACATGCTATGTTTTCTTTCATTGCTGCAACAAGAAAAGCCATTCCTTTTAACCTGGCTCCCTTTGAAGAGGCGACTCAGACATCTTCATGGCCTCTCAAGGTAAGAGCATAGAGGAAAGAAAAAAAAATATATTCATATATTTATATATATATATATATATATATACACATAGATATATGTACACATGCCTATGTATATATACACATATGTATATATGTACATATATACACACACATGTATTTCTTGTAAATATTTTCCCTTCTATCATGATGTCTTTAAATCGATCACAGATGTGCTAGAGCTGGTTAGAGAAAATAATTGGTACTTTTTTAAAAAGCTATTGTTTTACCTTTAGAATAGTTGCTGTGCTACCTAAAATTGTTCCTAGTAAAATGAAAATGTTCAGATAGAAACAGTGTTTGCAGTGGTTAGAGTAGTGCATTAATAGGAAGGGCTTCTCAAAGCAACACTAGATGAAACTACATTAAATGACATCCAGTCAGGGAGAAATTCCAAGGTTAAAGGGATTTGTACACTGTCTTCTATGTAGAGGTTAGAAAGTGTATATAGTACATATGTCCTTTTTGGTCTTTAAAATATGAGGCACGGTCCTTTGAATACTGTGTAAGTGAAGAGAAAGAAATGAATGGGTCCTCATTAGAATTGAGCTGTTTCCTTCTATGAAGTCAGCGTGTGTTGTCTTTTGCTGGAGACAATTGGGTTTGATAAGCTACAGATAAAATTCTGCCAAAGTACAACGTAAGAAGCTTTTAAGCCTCTTTTGCCACAAATCAAATGTAATAAGCAAAGTGAAAGTCTTGGTCTTTGTTTCAAGCAAACTGATGAAGAGTATTGAGTATCCCCCTCCTACACACTCCCACCTCCCCCAACAGTCTGTCCTCGTTGCCATCAGTGTGTTCTGAGTTTGGATCTGCTTTCAGAAGGCAAGAGTAGCTCTCTTTTTTTCCTTTTTGTAGGAAGGTAATGAGGTGCATACTTGCTAATACCCCCCATGGAAATGATAAGAAATGTGATCATAGTATAACTTTTCATCCCAATTACCAGAAGAAGCAATTAGACCCCAGGCTCTAACAAAAAATTTTATCTTGACAAGATAACAATTAAGACATTTGTGAGAAAATTCTAATTTTACCACAAGTAAGATGATGAGGACTAAAAGTTGACAAAACCCAACTTGGACTTCTGGCATATTTACTGATGGTTTATGCTATTTGTTCCTTAACCAATATCTTCTTTTGTGAATTTAACATCAAATACTTGAGCTAAACTTTCCTTTTCCTTCAAAGTTTAGAACATACTTGCTCTCAAGTAGCACTTGCAGAACCAAAGGAAACGTAAAACACACTTGAACCAGGAAAATCATGAATTTTTTATACACTTGTGCTTCGGTTTTATATATTTTAAACCGAGCAAGGGAGCGGGGTATTGGGTAACCATGGGAGGAGATGTAACAAAGCTTTTTGCTTTTATTCAAGCCTGACACCCACACTTAGTTCCAAATACTTCTCAACTTCATAAAGCTCGAGGTAGAGGAACAACTGTGGCCTGTGAGGTAAAGTGTTGCAGAGTATATAAAATATTTATAAGGTAGTTATACATTTTTAAAAGAGTAGATAGAAATTCAAAGCAAGATAGAAATTCAAAGAATTTCCTTCTTCTTCTGGTAGTCTAAGACTTTGAAGAAACCAGGGACTAGAAAGGAAGATTAAGATCAAAATATCACCAATCTACCAGAAAAAGCTACAATATTCAAATAAATGGAAACGATCTAGCTCAGGACTCCAGACTTGCAACTGAAAATGGATATTTCAGTATTGGTAACATACTGCATTGGGCTGAAACTGGGTAGCACATGGAAAATGTACGTATCTGTGTGGTCAGAGGCTTGTGGACCCCTGCACGATTTAAATGGATTAGAGCGATAGAAAGTCAAGACTGATTAAAAATGTTTCCATGAGAGTTTAGTTTAGATTGGTGTTTCTGTTTGCCCGTGAATGTTTAGGAGAAAATTTCTGTGTTTCTTGGGAGAAATTCAACTTAATGATAGCTTCACGGTATTGTAGATTTTTAAAGGGCTTTAAAACCCATAATCATTATAGATTAAAAGATTTAGAGCTGAATGCGAGCAAAAAGGTTATCCAGATCAGCCTGTCTTACACATGAGGAAACCAAGGCCAGAATTAAAGGTGATGTGATACACTGAAGCACACACAGGTAGTAAAATGGCAGGAGCAGGACTTTACTTCCAGTCCTCAATGTTCCAATTTATCATACCTTCCACTATACCTGCAAACTGAGACCAAAAGAGGTAAATGACTTGACTATATGACAGACTTTAGCAGAGAAGACTACACCCAGAGGGAAATGGAGGCCGATCCAAGTGGAGTTCTTGTAGTCTAGGGGGTCGGACTTGAAATCAAATGGGCTATACAGTTAATGTTACATCTGAGCAATTTATATCCATTTTATCACCTTTTGCTTTAATCAATTAAACTGATTATTAAAATAGTGATCCATTTAGTTGACAGGTATAAGTAAGAGAACTCAAGTGATTTGATTGACATGCACACACCCCTAGACTGACATCAGACCTCAGCTAAACCTCCTGCTGGTGCCAGAACCAATGGGTGAATGAGAATCAGCTGACCCAAGGAACCTGAGAAAAACAGACAAATTGTTAATACTCACAATGCTTCTAATGGTTACAAATGTAGCACAAGCTATGGAGTAATGGGGCGAGGGATAGGTCCTTAGCAAACCCTCCAGGAAATAGAAGAGATTGATTGACCAAGAAAGAGTTCATGGAGATGGTGATAAAAGAGTCTGAGCTTGGATGTTTCTGAAAGCCTGAGACAGGGAAGAGAGAATTCCAGGAATGGGAAAGGGTCTACATAAGTCCATGGAGGGAAGCTTGTCTAAAACATAGCATACACAAAGAGAACGATATGATAAAATTAGGTTGAAAAGGCACAATCAAGCCACATTGCGGGGTGATGGTGGGGGCTTAAATACTAGACTAAATAGGGTGTGATACCATAATGTATTTTAACTTACTAGAGGGAGCTACTATTGTCTTTGGAGCAGGATCTGTTTGGACAGGAGCTTTACAAAGATGATGTTGGCATCTATGTGAAGGAAGAATTGCAGAGAATACTGGAGGTAGCCAAGCCAGTTGAACGACTATTGCAGTAGTATGGGTAAGAAATCACAGGAACATGAACCAGGGGTAGTAGCATTGTGGGTAGAAAGAAGGTGACAGATCACAGAGATGTTGTAGAGATTGAAATAGATTGGAGAGGGTAGGTAGTGAGGGAGAGGGAGAAGAATGAAAGAAGACAGGCTTTGAAGCCTGAGTGACTGGGAAGTGAATAATAACATCCACAGAAAAAGGAAAATTTGGAAAAGGGACCAGGATTTTTGTTGTCATTGGGGAGAGGTGAAGTCAGTTTTGGATATGCTAACTATAAAAGCATCTCTAACACCACAAAGTTTACAAAGTAATTTAGTGTATTATTTCATTTAGTTCTCCTAAAAATACTGAAGGGGAAGTGTTATCATTTCCATTTTACAGATGAGTTAACAAGCCAGGAGAGGCTAGATGACTTGCCCAAGGTCACACAGATAGTAAGTATCTAAGGTCAGATTTGAATTCGCATGTCCCTGACTGCTTGTCCACTCTATGCCTCTATGTGCCACCAAGCTGTTCAGTTTGATGCTCTTGTCATCCATCCAGGTGATGTTCAATTGACAGTTAGAGGTAAAAGACTGGAATTCAGGGGAAGATTAGGCTGGATGTATGTTTTCAGTGAAGAGGTGATAACTGATTGACCCAATGAGAGCAGGTGAGATTTTCAAGGGAGAAAGTGGAGAGAGAAGGTCCAAGACAAAGCTATGTTTTAGGAGTGGGATGATTAACCAGCATGGGTCAGAGAGCTGATACATGTTAATAATGTATTCAGTGCCCTTCTTCCACTCTTGGTGAAAATTTTAAAACCTACCGCTACACACACACACACACACACACAGACACTGAGATAGAGAGATAGAGATGGAGACAGGGAGACAAGGACAGAGAGAGGTTAAATTAGGCCTCAAAATATTGATGAGTGATATCCTTGAGTGTACTGACACTATTGAAACTTTGCTATAACTATCTTTCTAAGATAATGGCATAACACTTTAGGGATGGTCACTAGTGCCTACAACAAATATCCAAAAGTTGTTCCAATCATAACTGCTAGTAAAACCACATCTCCCAAAGTTGTGTATGTCTAAAGACCTTTTAGACAGAGAATGGTTCGTTTCCACAAGGAGGGTAACAATTTAAGAGTTTTCTTGGAGCAACACAGCTTGTTATTCATCGTTTCTCACTAATGTGTTGCCCATTAGGATTGTTGGACTTTGAAACCCATCCAACCTACATTACAATATTCCACAGGTAAACCTTTTGGCATCTGCCCCCTTTCTGGGGAGACACCAAGCCCTAAATAGTTCCTACAAATAATAGCTCCCTGGTGAGCTCAACCACTATAGTACTATACATATGGAAACCTACCTTGCTGATAGAAAATAGCACCTTTGTTTCAGTTTCAGTAGAACTTATGGTGCTTCCAAAGTTTAATCTTAGCTCCAGATCAACTTTACCTTGTCTATACTAGGAATAATTAATTGATACCATGGACAAGAACAGAATTCCTGATGGAGTGAAACAAAAGTGGGGAAGTGAGCTGGCTTTTGTACATCTATTAGCTCCCTGAAAATAATCTCTCTTAACTCTCTATTCAGTCTTATAGTCTTTTTATCTTCTTTTTTCTCCTCTCCTCTCCTCTCCTTTTCTCTCTCCTGACTCCCCTTTCTCGCCCCCCCCCACATGCGTGTGCACGCACTTGACACATAACAATTAAAATGGCAAAATATTAAAGAAGAGAGGAAATTCAAAATCCAAGAATGCCTGAATACTCAGGTCTCGTGCTTTAAGAACTGATTTATGTTAAACATAAATCAAAATGCAATTGATCTTGAAAACCGATGGAGGCATCTAGAGTGAAGCGATAACCCAGAGAAACTGTGAAAAAATGAAGATGACAATAAACTAGGCATGAAATATGTTTTAAAAATAGATCAACCTTTATGAAGTTCGTAATTCATTATCCACTCAACCTACAGTCTTAAATAGAGATCAGACCTTTGTCAAACCTGAACCTCCCCCAGTTGACATTGAAATTTTATAACTAAGAAGATAAAATTTGTTCCCATGAGGATAAAGTAACCTCTGATGATACTTTAAACAGTGCAATGGTCCTTTCCAACTTGATTTTGCAGCTCTGCCAAATAGATTCTGAAGTTAAAAAGTTCTGAATTTTAGTCTGAGGGATTGTTTTAAAAATAACATTTTGGGGGCGGCTGGGTGGTGCAGTGAATAGAGCACCAGCCCTGGAGGCAGGAGGCAGGAGGACCTGAGTTCAAATCCGGCCTCAGACACTTGACACACTTACTAGCCATGTGACCTTGGGCAAGTCATCTAACCCCAATTGCCCTCCAAAAAGCAGAAATAAAAAAAATTAAAACAAAGATAACATTTCATTCCAGTTAAAGTGGTGTGTGAAGAGGGCAACGTCCCTCTAAGACTCAAGAAATCATCATTAAGAAAGCAACTGACACGTAGTAATGGGTCGCTATCTGCCCCGCTGCTAGGAATACAAAAAAAGGGTAAAAACACAAAATGGCCTATGCCTTCAAAAAGCTTGAATGCTAACCTGGAAGACATAACATAATTAATTAAGCATCTGTAGGATGAAGCTAGGTTAGAAGAAATGCCTGTCATATATGTAGAACATTCCAGATGCTCAGAATATGGATACAAGGAAATATGTTTCAAAGAACTTTCAAGGATGTCGAAGTCTTTATATGATCATGTCTTTATGGATATATGGACTTTAAATTAGGTAGATCTAGGTAGAAATCTTGCCTCTCATGACACAACCTTTCGGGATTTTTCTTCATTTATTAAAACAGGGATATCTTTAGTACCTACCTTGCAAAGGTACATTTCATAACATATTGCACTGAGAAGAGTGGAAAGAGTTCTGGATATTAAGTCAGAGGACCTGGGTTCAAGTGCTGCCTTTGATGTTTGCTACCTGCTTGTCATGGCCAAGTCTCATTGCTTCACTGAACCTTACTTTTCTCATCTGTAAAATAAGGGGGTTGGACTAGATGACCTCTCTAATCACTTTCATTTCTAAATCTAAATTTATATAAATCTATGATCTATATAAAGTGTTTTGCAAATTTTGAAGTCCTATATAGAGGCAGCTAGGTGGTACAGTGAATAGAGCACCTACCCTAGAGTCAGGAGGATGGGAGTTCAAATGCAGCCTCAGACACTTAACACTTACTAGCTGTGTGACCTTGGGCAAGTCACTTAACCCCAATTGCCTTGCCTTCCCTTCCCCCCTCCAAAAAAAAAAGTCCTCTATAAATATCAGTTATGTTTATACCTGGGCTATGAACCAGGACCAAGGTTCAAGTTCTGAATTTGCCTTCTCTACTACCTGTGAATGACAATGAAAGCCAATGAAAAATCTAAGCCTTAGTTTTCTCATCCAGATTATTAGGATCACAGAATTTCAGAGCTGGAGGAGACTTGTGACCCACTTAGTTCAACTAATACCTCAAAAAGACATTCTCAACAAATGATTATCCAGTCTGTGCTTGAAAAGTATGGGTAAAACACCTGCTGAGGCAACCTGTTCCACTTTTAGGAGGCTCTAATTGTTAGGAGAGTGAGTTTTCTTTTGTTTTGTTTTCTCCCAAACTAAAGCCTAACTTTGCCTCTTTGCATCATCTGTCCATTGCTCATAGCTCTTTCTGACTGAATTTAGCTCTGTCATAGGTGCTGGCTTTGGGCAGCTAAACATACGTTTCTTGAGACTTCCAATCTCAAGTATTCATTGTATTGTAGATTCTATGACCAAATTTTTTTTTATGAAATTGGTACAAAAATGTGTAGAATGGAAAGAACATGGCAAGATGACTACTTCTTGGGTTGTCTGGTTTCAGCTTAGATCTTCCTGACTCCAAGCCCAGTGCTCTATCCATTGAGCCACCTAGCTGGCCCCCTCTACGTTGCTACCATCAGTAATTAATGCATTTTCCGCCATGTACCCAGGTGTACCAGTACTAGTTTGGGTTCTTCCTATGTGGCCAGTCGTTCTCATTTCATTTGCCATTTCTATGGAAATTTGCTACGGTGAGCCATGGAGAATGAGTTCAATTTTTTTTTTCACATGGCATTCCTTCAAATATTTGAAAACAACTGGAATTTTATACCATCATTAACAATAGATATGATAAGTAGATTAACATTTATTTATTAAATGTTTACTATGGTGCATGGGGTTCTTTCAAAAATCATAATCCTGGTGACTCTCTAGTCACCAGCCAGGAGTGCAAGACCTCAGATGGGAGAGTTCTCCAGGATGGGAATTCAGAAGACAGGAAGAAAGAGGAGGTTTCCAGAGAGATAGGTATGAGTCAGGAATGTCCTGTCAACCTCACAAGGTCATTGATGACTCAGAGAAGATAGTACACATGAAAACACTTTGTCATTTGTATGACAATATACAAATTGTAAGTGTTATGTGTAAATTCCGAGAGGATATGTTTGTAGGGTGATAGAGAAATGCAATTTACCAAGCTATAGAAGATAATAAGCTTGAAGGAATGAAAGAAAAAGTTTCCCTAAATTGGAAGGGGCCTAGGACATGGATAGAAAATTTGCAGACTTCTGGTTCATAGAAATTAGGTAGAACACAATAGGAAGTCTAAGAATATAGAGAATTCTACCATTTCCTCACCACCCTTGTCTATACCTCTTCAAGCTTTTCAGTCACTCCTGACTTTCAGGAGTACTTTCTTAAAGTTGTTTGACTGCATGATTTTACTTTTATCCAATTACTAAACATGAGAATATAGTTAACCAATTCAGGCCACATCTCCTTTATATTACTCAGGTTATCCGTGCTAGAAGTCCTTATCAGCTGTGAGAATGATGGACAGATGGCAGAAAGGGAAAGCAGCAAAAGAATCTTTTTATAGATTGATAAGACAAACACATTAAAACTTAAATGAAAATCAGAACAAAGAACAAGTTAACTCCCCAGCACCAAATTAAAACAATGTCCCAACTCATAAAAATTATATATGACTCCAATTCTCTTGCAGGTGGTCTGTATCAGAAAAGCCAAGGCCTTCCTGGTTTTCTCCCGGGCTATCCTGACCCTGATCACAGTCGTTCCATTGTGCCTCCGAATTCAAGGAAGCAAGTATTACTACAGCCTCTCTCACCACCAGTCAATCTCCCTCCTGGTCTAGAATACTTGAATCAGGTGTTTTTATCTCTTTGTTTTTACAATCTGTACTCCGCAGCCCCTGCCTCTCAAAAATGAATTTACACTTAAGACACTGAAAAAGGGTTTTCTAGCTAATTTGGTTTTCCATTATTTTTTTAAAATTCTATTAAAGAATCAGTGTCACATTATAAAATGAGTACAAAGATTTGTTTTCTGTAATTCTTCCCTATTGAAGAAAAGAGTATAAAAAAAACCAGTACAAACCTGTACGATATAGTGGTGGTCTTTTCTAAGTTCTTGGTTTTGCTGCTTATTTTACTATAAAATATTAGTTTGAAAGTATATTTCAGATAAAAATTATTTTCTATTTTACATTTGCTTCTGGTTAATTTTGTTTAGCAGGCAAAAAAATACATTTGTTTATTGGTCTTTCAATTTATTAAAAATATGTCATTTCATTTAACGATGAGGGTTAATTATATGATCTGTTCTTCTAAGAATCAAATAGAAATCTGTTCTTCATGGACATATAAAATAAAACAGATGCAGGTGTCCTTGGGCCAATAGTTACAGCAGAAGATATTCCGTATCAGTTCCATGCATGTAATTTACAAACTCGTCAATATTTTCATCAGCTAACATATAAAGGGAAGAATTATTTAAATGACTAAAAGATTTTTGTGAGAATTAATATTATTAGAACTTAAGAAAGGCTGTAAAGGTGATAAGAATTTTAGGACCTATTGCTACTAATTCGAGCTCTATAAATGACTCAATCTTAAATATACAAAAGAATAAACATGCTTTGCATCATTTTAAAATGTAAATGAATTAATATACACATGTAAAATGACAACTGTTTTTTTCTTTTTGTTGTGTTGCTTTCTTCATTTTTCATTATTAAATTTTATTTTTAATTGATGTAATAAAACAAGCATGTAGGACATAGTGCAACAAAAAAGATGATCACACATGAAACTTAAAATTTTCTATGCACAACTTGGTATTTCTTTCAAATACACAAGTAAGCTGTCATGTAAATTTCTTATTTTTATTATTATAAGTTTCCATCAGGATTCTTTGTTCATTTCCCCCCCTATTATCTGGTCATCTTTAGTTAGTACGTTATTTTCTGTTTACTCTTACCATGTACTCTGTTGTGCTGGGTCTTTTTTTCTTGTCATTTTTGCTTTGCATAATGGTCTTTCATTTTTAAAACATATTTTCCATACTAGTTGGTCTTAGATTTATTATAGTGTACCATTATAAGACTTCATGACAATTTGTCTAACAACTTCCTCATTCTCATAATTTGCCATTTTGATTTTAATTTTTTTTTTTGCTTTTTGGAAGGCAATTGGGGTTAAGTGACTTGCCCAAGGTCACATAGCTAGTTGTGTGTGTGTGTGTGTGTGTGTGTGTGTGTGTGTGTGTGTGTGTGTGTGAAGTGTCCGAGGTCGAATTTGAACTCAGGTCCTCCTGACTCCAGGGCCAGTGCTCTATTGACTGTGCCCCCTAGCTGCCCCTATTTTGATTTTAATTACAAAAAAAATGCTATTTAATAACCTTTGCATGGTTAGCTTCAAATTAATAGTAGCAATAATACTTTTAGAACCTGTTTCCAATAATGGAATTATAGCCTCAAAGTGGAAGATGGTTTTTATAACTTTTATTATAGAATGTCAGACTGACCCGCCAAAATAAACAAAAAGCCAAACACAAACACAAGTATTAACCCAATCCCTCCAATTTTGCAATTCCACCAACAATGAGGGAATCTACCTGCTTCTCCACAATAAGAACATGAGCTTTTATCTTCCCTTTCAGAGCAGTAATGGCATGGTAAGTCCATCGGGACACTGACTGCCATGGCTCTAATGTTGAGCCTCCGAGACTTCAATGCTGACTAGTTCTTGTAGGTATTAACTAGTTCACACAAACAAGAGTAAATTTAGTACCTATTATGTCAAAGGGCTTTGGGGGAATATGAAGACTTTTGAAACAGACTTTGATTTTAAGTAACTTTATGATCTAGTTTGGAAAACAAGAGAGAGAACATAAAAAGAGAAAAGTACCAGATAAATGAATAGACATTGCATGCTAATGGAGATCAGAGGAGGGAGAGATCCTATGATGCAGTGCAATGGGATCAAACACAAATAGAAATGGGGCCAATAAAACCATACGTGAGGATCGCTTCAGGATACATGCTGACTTAGAAAACCACACATTAATGTTATCTATGTTCTATCGTATTTTTAGTGATTTTTATTGAATATTTCTCAATTGCATTTTAAGCTGGTTCAGGTCAATGCATGACAGTGTTACTACAGCATTTGCCATCTCTGGCTTAGATTAACCAGGGAAGGCTTCATCAAGAAAGTGAGATTTGAGCTGAATCTCAAAGGATAGAAAAAAAATTGAGTAAGTGGAAAGGGATGGGAAAGGCATTCTAAGTGGGCTGGAAAGCTATTTCTCAAACTCAGCATCCTATCTCCTGCCTCCCTGCATTTGTGGAAGCCATTCTCAATACCTGGAATAACACTACCCCACTTAATCTTTGCCTCCCTTCATGACTCACTTCAGCATCATTTCCACCCTCAAGGCTTCCCTGATCCCTCCCCACCCCTCAGTGTATATGCTCTCTCCCTCTTCATTATACTATGCTGTATTTACTTACATTTATACATTGAGAGACAGAATGGTGTAATTGATAGGGCATTGTTGGACCTCCTGGGCTCAAGTCTTGCCTCATATTTTTCTAGCTGTCTTACACTGTGCAAATTACTTAACCGCTCGGCCTCAGTTTCCTCACCTGTAAAGTGGGGATAAGGATATCTCCTGCTTCTCTAAGTGGTTGTGTACATTAAATGATATCATATTTACAAAAATTGAAAGGCTATACTGCTACTATTATCATTAATCTCCAATAGCTTCATTTTTTTCATGTATAAAATGAGCAGATTGAACTTGACCTCTGAGGTTCCTTCCAGCCCTAAATCTGTGCTCCTATAATCCTATGTTGTATACCTCAAGCTTCTTGGGGGCAGGAATTGTTTTATTTCATCCCTGTGTCATGCTAGCACATTATGAATCATTTCTCCTGAAGTATCCCTTTTCCTATTAGAGTGAGCATGTACTTCTGGATCTATTATTCTTGCAGACTAGTAGTAGTGATAGCAATCTTAGTCTCAATAAGGTTGATAATAGGGGTGTAACAGGGGCAGTTGCATAGACCTAGAGATGGGAGGCCATAAAGTCCAACAACATCATTTTACAGATGATAAGGAGTTACTACACTGGAGAGCATCCAGTGACCCAGGTCTCGTATTATTTAGTTACTGAATATTCCAGTAAGGATTCCACATGTATATAGTGCTAACAGTACTTTGTTTACAAGTCAAATGGCTTGTTTCTCTATTGTTATCTTCATTTTTCAGATATAGAAACTGAGGCTACAAAAGGTCAAGTAACTTAGCAAGGATGAGCTAATGAGTGTCTGAGGTGGGATTTGAACCTAGGTCCCCAACTACAATCAACTTCTTAGCTCATTTTTTTTATATTCTTACATCTGAGTCTACAAAGAACTCATGTTAACACTAATATTGAGTTATCAGCACATCTGCTACAGTTTCCAGACTGTTTGGCATTCTTTCAAACCATAAAGTCTATCTCCTTTATCAAAATCAAATCTCTGTTTCAATTCCCTCAAGGTACAAGAGATTTCTGTTATGCCTGATAGGGTTTAAGCAGGAAACAGCATATGTTCCTGGGAAAATGTTTATAATTGCAGATGCCCTATCCAGGAACCCACTGGCAGACAAATGCACTTCAGAGACTGAATAGCACATGGAGATATGTAAAAGACCTGGGGAAACCAGCCTACCAGCTTCCATCTGCAAAGTGAATCAGCTGTAATAGCTGACTAGAGTTGATTAACTGCTGCAAGCTGTTAGAGGATGTTGTCAGACAAGGTTTTGCCAAATATAGAAGTGGTATGCCAGTGCCAGAGGACTGGGATTGCACAATCACATATGGTCATCCCATATCTTTCTCCATCCAGGAATGATGAGACACCCTATGCTTGGCAATGCACAGAGGCTTTTAAAACCATACACAACACAGAGAGAAAGCCTGACCTGAGAGATGCAAGCACACCTAGCTCACTCACTAGACTAACTGGTCTAGACACGACTTTGATTTCCTTATCTAGATCTCTCTGGAAAATGAAAGTTTTTCCTTAAATAAATGAGCAGCTATTCACATGGAGGAGTGGATTTTATTCACTTCATGCAAGAGATTGGCTTTATTGCTTTTGTGGGCCACATACTGCTATGTGGCCCCGTGAAAGTCACTTAACTTCCTAGTTAGCTAAGTAACTCTCTTAAGATGATATGTAAATTGTAGAATGGTTGCTAATCTGTATTGATGGAAGGAATTTTCAGTTTCCTCATTGTGAATTCTCTATACCAATAAATTCACAGGTCTGCAACATATGGATACAGGATGACCTAAAAGTCTTAGTGCAGTTTTATTCATTAGTACCTTAAAAGTGCACTAAGACTTTTGGAACATTCTGCATTTCTGTTTATATGGGTATAGATGTAAATATATAGATTATAGATATATAGTATTTTGGAATATATATAATACATGTGTACTGAATATATGTATGTCTACATTATACATATATGTATGTTTTCATGTGTACATATATATCTGCATATCATATACTATATATATAGGCTGTATATTATATGTGTGCTATACATATACTTACTATACATGTATTTATGAAATACAGATGTACCATGTGGTATATATGGGCAATATTGGTTTACATGGATAGTATATATGCCTAAACATGTGTATGTGTGTACATACATGATACACATATTATACAATATGTATATACATATGTATGCACAAATACACACATACACACATGGTTTTGTTGCTGATCAGTTGTTTCTGTCATGTCTGATTTTATGCCTGCATTTGGGGGTTTCTTGGCAAAGATAGTGGAGCAGTTTGTTATTTCCTTCTACAGCTCATTTTATAGATGAGGAACTGGGGCAAACAGGGTTAAGTGACTTGCCCAGGGTCACACAGGTAGTTAGTATGTAAATATACCTAGTGTATACACATACATAGACACATAGATACATGAACACACACACACACACACACACACACACACACACACGGCATGTCATATTGGAAAGAGTGTTCTCAGAGACAGAAAGATCTGGATTTAAGTCTTACTTCTGACCAGCACTGGTTATGTGACCCTGGTTAAGTCACTTAACCTTTCAATGTCTAATGCTGATTTGTAGTTATCAAAGAGATTCCTTATCAGTATCTCCCTCCCTTCATAAAGTCACAGATCCATTAAATGTGTGTGCATGTATACATTTTAGACCTGTGAATTCATAGACAAAAGGAGCTCACAGGAAACTCCCTTCATGATTTCAGACAGACAAAATTATACAGCTTTTGTATAATTGTAGAGAGTTCTCTGGGGAACTGAGAGAAGTGGTGATTTGTGTATGATCATCAAAATATTAATAGCATTTGCACGGTGCTTTATGGTTTGCAAAATACTTTAAAGATGTTCTCTTCATTTTATCCTCACAAAAACTGTGGAGGAAGAACTATTATTATCCCCACTTTCCAGGTGAATAAACTAAGGCAATTAGAAACAAAATGGCTTGCCCAGGGTCACACAGCTAGTAAGCATTTGAGAATAGATTGGAGCTCAAGTCTTGCTGGCTCCAGACACAGAATTCTCTCCACTGTACCACCTACCTGTCTCAGGAGGCTAATCATACAGTCAGTTGCACCAAAGGCAGTACTTGAATCCAGGACTTCCTGACTTCAAAACTGATTTTATATCTTCACTGTCATGCCACCTCTTCCTCCACATATGTAGCTTACACTGAGGTTTGCCCATTGTGGCAGTCTCCTTATTTCCTACTATTGTTTAAGTAAAAATTATGTTTCTGGATCCCTTAAAACATAGATAAAATTAAGTCTAATGTTTCAAGTTACCTTCTAATTAAGAACTATGTGAAATCTGTGGTATTTAGCAATTAGAATATTTAAATTATATATATATGTGTAATTTAAATTTATAGATATATAAATATATATATATATATACATGTAATTTAAAGACCAATGTAAGCCCCATGTAAACTTTAAAAATAATTCCCAGTTGATTTTAGAAAAGAAAAAAAAAGATCTGGTTAACTTTGATATATTTATCCCAATGCCTTCCAAGAAAAGACACATCTCCAAGCACTTGGAGAATGGACTTATCTCCAAATTAAACTAGGAAAATGTCAATTATTGATTCTGGAAGAAACAGTTGTTTCTTATTGTCCCATAAACAGTATAGCACAATTTGGAATAGAAAAGTATATTAATTTGCTATAGACAATGAATAAATTTGAATTAGAACACCTTGTATTTATTTTATTTATTTTGGGGAGGAGGAGGAAGATTTAGACCTCTTGTTATCTGTGCATGGAACTCATAACATGGAAAGTCTCTCCAACTATTGTTTCAAGGGTCTTCTAATAACAATTAGATAATAGATGTTTCGTAAAAGTAGAAAAATAAGTAACACGATTCTTCGCCTTCCTATCTGAGATTGTGGGGAATACCTACAGAATGAATAGATTTAATTTTTTAATGTTTGCAACCCTTGATTTAAGGTACCAAACAAATGCCTACTTTTGTCAATGCCTGCTCTGGATTTCCTATGTTTAATGAATTCAGGAACTCATTTCTTCAGGGATAGTAGGCTTTTTTTTTCTTCTCAGAAACAACAAAATGCCTGTTGAATTGGTGAAAGCCTAATGTTAATTTTTTTTTCTTATAAAAAGCGCCAGCTCAGGCTTTTCTTTGGAAAACTATTTTCTTTTATTCCATTGTGCTAATATGTGAAATGTTGAGACTAAAAAAAGAAAAGGAGAATAAATTGCAGGTTTTGGTCTTTAGGAAAGAAAAAATAAAAAAAAATCAAGAATGATCACATACAAAGTACAATCTTGCTACAGGGCATCTTCAAGTGCTGAACCTTAAAACCACCTTCCAATACACAGGTTTTTCATATTTTATTCTCTAATAATTGAATCGCATAGTATATTTGCTGCAGTCAGCTCTCCATTACTGGTGGACAAATTATCCACAAATTCACAGCGTGTCAGGTTATTGGCAATTCCCTTTCCCAGCAAATACTTACTAAGTCTGACAATAATAATATTAACTTATGTTTGTATGGGACTTTTAGTTATAAAGATGAGATGCAATGAGATAATGTATTTGGATGCTTTGCAAACTTAAAGTGCCAGATACATGATACTTATTATGATCACAATAATAATTATTATTGCTACTACATGTTCAAATGGATTATTTCATCAGATCCTTAAAAAGAAATTCCCATGAGCTAGGTATTAATTTAATTTATTAATCCATTTAATACCTGATGAAGAAGCTAAGAGGTATTGAATGATTTGCCCACACAGCTGGTAAGTAGGAGAGGCTATATTACAAACCCAGATGTTACCTTGTGCCTGATCTCAAACACTTTTCTCTGTTTGAGTTCTTGGTTGCTATGAATAGAATCATACTGTGGACCAATTTGAGTGAAAGGGCCATCTGTAAGTTAAGTTAATTGTTTCCCTAGCCAAAGGAATTTATGAACCAGAAAGTTTACAGAAACTGACTAGTTCTGCTTTAAGTTAGTCCTTTCATATCCATGAGAGATAAGTCCCAACAGAGGATAGCAGGGAATGGCCAGTTCACCTTAGGATGGCAAAAGGAAGAGCTCTTACAATCATACTTTTCCATTGTGGCTTCATTAGAGGCACTGTGAATTTCAGAATGTCTGAGACATCAGCAATCACATGTAAACTCTACATTCATTTTAAATCCAGAGGTTAACTAGTTTTTTTTAATTTTTGCATTATCCAGAAGCTCTTTTCCTTAGTCCTCATATTTAAGAGTTTCCTGAAGTTGTTACCATTCTTTAGCAGTTCTTTCATGTAATCCTTCCATGACCCTGTAGGTTGTTACTTGAGTACAATAATTGTAACCTTTCTTTTCCTCACAATAAATGAGTGCCTTCTCCAAATATTCTTTAATAGAGAATCAATGAAACAGATTAATTTCATGTACACTGTGATTTGTGTTGATGGTTTCTATCTCCAACTTTCCTATGAGGCACAACGTAAACCTGGAATCTCCTTTATGTCGTCCTTTAACAGTTAGACCTGATCATTATACACCAGCAGGTGGAGCTGCTTGAAAGTGAGTATGGTACATGAACTTGAACTTTTACAAATTAAGTTCCTTGTGCTCAGAGAGCCACATTTGTTAAAAATTTGATGAGAAATATAATTATTGAGTTTCTATTAAGGTAACACAAAGAGATCATTGTACAATACATGGAGACTATGATTTTCTCGGTATAGGATACTGCCGATGTGTGAATTTCCTACATCAATAGAAATCCTAAACAATCTATGACCTAAAAGATGAATCCCAAGCACTGCCTGAGGTATATAGAGGCTCAGTGACTTGGTCAGTGTTGCCTCATAAGTGACTTATGCATGTTCTCAACCTATATCTTTTTGATTCATGTTTCCTCTCTAACATGTCATGCTTTCTTCTACCTTTTAATACTTAACACTATAATTTTTACAGTTAATTGGTATACATATATATTCCTCCCAGTAAAAATGATCACTTGATAAATTTAGAAGTATCACTATAAAAATTATAACACCTTTTGGTGGTAATTATTTATTGTCATTAACACCCTATCAATACAAGGTCATTCTAAAATAAAAGTCACATTTACTCATTTCTTTCAGTTTAAATAATTTGAAGATTCCTAGTGAATGAATGCATTTCCAGGGGGTGAAAAAGTGGTATAAGGGATTATGTGAAGAGCTACAGGGAGCTACAATTGAAGTCTCACAACTCCACCAATGTGTAAATCAATCTACAAGTGATTTAACCATTTAAAGATGTTACAAAAGGATCTGCTAGTGATTGAGATTTGCTGAATAAACAATTTTCATTACCACCCCCCTGAATTTCCCTAATATATGGTCAAAATACAAGTAATATGAATACTAAAAAATACTAGGGATCATCCAAACAAAAACTTTGTCACAAGGGGGATTTAGAATAAAATCATTATCTTAATCTTCAAAATAGAAAAATAACATTTGAACCCTTTGCTATTTAACTTTGCATTTGGAATAGAGAAATATATAGATTCTTGGTTATTTATTTATTAAGTTGAAATGCTAAGGGAGGTATATAGAAGGTTCCAATTTAGCACAGATCTGGAAAGAAAATGAGCAATCTAATCTCATATAATTACCTACAAAGTATCTTCATAGATCAAGGGATAGAATTGATATAAAACAGACATATAATTGAAGTCACAAATCTCATGTTACAAGAAATGGGTACTACAAATTTAATTATATAGTTTGAATTTTTTAAAAATTTTTTTCATGATAAATTGACTTCCCATATACATAAAGAGAATTAATACTAGATTATAATAACACTTTGATTGCTGTTCCCCCTTTTTTTTTTAGTGATACTTGGCACTGAAACTTCCAACAAATATGAGATTAAAAACTGCTTGGGACAAAGAGTGTACTTTGCGGTAGAAGAAAGCATCTGCTTTAACCGTAATTTCTGTTCACCATTAAGATCCTGTACCCTGAGGGTCACTGATAACACTGGTAGAGAAGTGATTACAGTGCACAGACCACTGAGATGCACCAGCTGCTGGTGCCCTTGCTACCTACAAGAGGTTAGTCTTCTTCAACATCATTTAAGTGTTTTTTTTCTTCCTCTTTAAAAATAAATAAAATAAAATTTTCTTATTTAAATAACATTCAGTTTAAACCTTGGACAACTAATTTTAATGACTTTAATTAGTATGCCATGATTTAAGAGCATGTCTGAGAAACTGATGAGTGATTAAGAATTTTCATTTCCAATACAAACTCTGGTAAATTGGGAACACACACACACACACACACACACACACACACACACACACACACACACACACACACATATACTGAACGTAGGGCAAGGACCATAAATTGCACCAGGGTGAGTAGCAGCAGATGTTCTTAGTTTGGAGGAAAAGGAGCAAGGTAGTATGAGGGAGGATGTCATCTAAACCTGTTACATTTTAACTGATTATTCTTACTAGAAGTTAAACTGAATCTCAGAACCATAACTGAATTTGTCACCCTATGAAAAAACTCCAGTTGCCATACCCAAGTTGTACTTCTACTTTTCATACTTCATCTAAATGGTGTGTGTATATATATATACACACATGTTTGTGTATGTATGTATATACACCCACATACATATATGTGTTTATATACAGAAATGGATATAAAGTCTACTATCTTTCTGTAATAACTATGTTCTCTAATGCCTAAGGATGAGATTTCAGCAAGAGAGATTGTCAATGATGTCAATTACAGTTATAAAGAGATGATCCTTACAGTCAGCTTAAAAAGCTTTACTCCATTTATATGATTTATAATATGTAGAAGCATAGATATGAATATAGGTGATAGATGCATGGGCATAAATATGGATAATAAAGAGAAATCATATATGCACACATATATACAGAGAGAGAGAGGGGGGAGGGACAAAGAAAGGGTGGGGCTTTTGAGTTCATCCTTGCACAGGTTCTAGGTGTCTGTAGGAAATTCCAAATTTTCCGTCCACCAAGAATATTACATAACTAGTATAATGGGTTCAACAGGAGAGGTTCTGATCAATTAGCTTCTATAGTAGCTATGTACAGTTCACTAGCTCTTTGGAAGGAAGGTGAAAGGCTGATGGGAACTGGCTTGTTCCCTTTGCCCCTAAATGATAGAACTGGGATTAATGGAGGAAAGGTACAGAAAGACGGGATTTGGTGCAATGCAAATCAGACAAACAAACAAATAAAACTTCCCTAGCAGTAAGAATTACTCAAAAATGAAATGGGATGCATCGGGATTTAATGGTTCCAGCTCTTAGTCTAATTGGGAATTAACATTTGTCAAGGTTGTTGTATAAGTGATTTCTGTTCATGTACAGATTCAATTAATGGCCTATAATGTTGCTTCCAACACTGAGTTTCCCTGATCCTGTGAATTCATCTTCTACAAAATGCAAAATATATAAACACAATATAAGTTGTACTGAAAATTTCATCAATGAGATCACAAATATAATGCCAATATGGAAAAAAAAAACATATTTGCTTCCTTCTTGTTTTAAGATAGGTTCAAAGTCCATCTCACCCACCATACTAATTTTAAATAGCAGGAAACTGAGGCCCAGTGAGGTTGTGACTTGGCAGAGGTCGTAGTATAATAAGTGTAAAAGGGAAGAATCAAATCTAGGTGTTCTGATTCTAAAACCCATTGATTTCCACTATGCCATAATGCTTCCTGCTGATGCACAAACCAAACATACTACCTTAGTATTCATTAATAATAAGCTACTTTTGTTCAAATTCATCCATTTTCTTCCAATTTTTTAATAGAGCAAATGAACCAAGGCACAATGTGCTAAACAGTTGAATTGAAGCCTCACTTTGTTCAGTCAACTAGAAAAAAGTAATTTCAGAAATATACATAGAAGAATGAGGAAGAAATATGCAAAGAGGTTCTATTCAAAAAAAGGCAGAATCAGAAATGAAGGAAATTTCAAATTATGGGGTGGGAAACTTTTGGAGAAAACAATGGGAGTCACTAAATAATTTGGAAGACTAGCTAGTTGGAGTGTAAAGAATAAGCCTTTAAAGAATACATGTGTGATTAATCAAAAGTAGAGACACTGAAAACTGAGAATCTAAAGAGAGATGTATTTCTATAGTCCTTGTGAGAGACACTCAAGGCTTAGATGAAAGTTATGTCTGGAATAGAGATAGAAGACTAGATGTGAACAATGTATAATAGACAAGTATTTCCCAAACACTTTACATAATTGTTCTTTTTTAAAAAATGTTTTTTGTTATTGCTTTTTGGAGGGGGGAGGGTAAGGCAATTGGGGGTAAGTGACTTGCCCAAGGTCACACTGCTAGTAAGTATTAAGTGTCTGAGACCAGATTTGAACTCAGGTCCTCTTGACTCCAGGGCTGGTGCTCTATTCACTGCACCACCTAGGGGCCCCCACATTATTGTTCTTTTAAATGGAATAAATAGTTCTAGGGATAATTCTACTGAAGAAAGGAAGCATTTCTGCATATATCTGTTGACAGAAGCAGTAGAATTTAATAAATTATCATAAGATGCAAAAAATATCAAAAACTAGAAAAATAGCTCAAAGGTATTAAGAATATTATAGTGATATATATGAATTAATAATAATGATGATAATAACTAATATTGTTTTAATGAAAAAATAAGTAGGAGAATCTCTTAATTTGTGTGTGTGTGTGTGCCGATCTGTAATGTCATCAGCATAGGGAACATTCATGGAGAAAAAATGTTCTCAATAAATTTCTTTGTGACTTTGAGGCTATATGGCCCTGGGCAAGTCCCTTAACTCTGGTTGCCTCAGTTTTCTTACCTGTAAAATGAGCTAGAGAAGGAAATGGCAAACCCTTCCAGTATCTTTGCCAAGAAAACTCCAAATGGAGTCACGAAGAATCAGACATTACTGAAAATGACGGAATAACAGTGCCCCATATACCATATCATACTGCCTATCCTGAATTCCTTCTACTTTGGGTTAAATAATTTCCTTTTTTAATTTTCCTGAATCTAGGACTGGTGCTCTACTCACTGTGCCACCTAGCCACCCACCCCACCCCCTCCTTTCTTATAGCACAAGAGTGTTCCAATACATTCATATACCACAACTTATTTAAATCATTTCCTTTACATTCACAGTTGTAACCAGAGTCTCTTCTATTTCTCTTACCAGCATAAAATTTGTGGCTTCAGTCTTGTATATTTTTTTGGCTTCTCATCAACATTCTAGTTAGAGTGAAAAGCATTGATTTTAAGAAGTTGGCAGATACAGAAAAACATTCATCTGTCCTCTTCTTAGGCTCTGTGGATATTGCTAATTTACTTTTGGGGTGTATGTACTAATATAATCAGATGCTCAGTGGAATGATGGAAATAATCATTGGCATGTAAGCACATTTTAAAAAAATACATTTTAAAGAAGTTTTTACATTTTAATTGTGAGATAATAGATTTCTAATCCATGTTTTTTTCCCCAAAATTAGCAGGTTTGTTGAGGTTATTTTGGTCCATTATATTCTATGGATTGTTTAATTATTAAACTGAAAAAAAGATGGAACGTTAAATGAAAACTCAAATGAATTCTTTTAGGTAAAGTGTTTGGGTTTTGTTCCCCTCTAGTCAAATGCAAGATCCTTGTGGTTAAGGGCTCTTTTCTTCTTTAACTGTTTCAATTAAGTTAAATGGTCATTTATATAGCACTTACTATTCACCAAGGTCTTCTTAGATAAAAACACATTTGTTCTTACCCTTAAGAAGCTTGCATTCTTACAAGGAGAAATAATATGTAAACTGGTAAATAAATATAAAATATATGTAAAACAAGCAATACAAAATATATACAATGTAACTTTGAGGATGGGGGAGAGTACTAACGTTGGAAATAAAAGAAAACATCTCATGTAGCAAGGACTAAAATATTCCAAGAGAGAGGTGAGAAGAGAGAGGATTCCAAACATGGGAAATAGCTGGTGGAAAAATCTCAACATGGATTATGGAACGTATCCACAGTACCTACCACACTGTGCCTTGAATTTAGAAAGAATTTAGGAACATGGTGGAGTACATTCCAAGATTCCCCCCACAAAAGAGTTAAAATAGTACCTTAGGGTAAACGAAGTGGTGGAGATCAACAAAAATAGGGGTACAACTGGAGTCTTCCTAGGACAATTTGAGAAGATCATAAAAAAAAATCCCAGGAAGAGTAAACAACTCCAGGGATAGATTTAATTTTAACAAGAGGCAAACTGTGAGGTTAGTTGGGTTGAGAGGCTGTCTTAGCCCCAGCCACAGGAAATTTTACCCCTGGGATAGTGAGGGGAGTTGGGTGTTTGAGCCTGGGAACCTCTACTGACCAGAAACTTCAGACCTAGTTCTGCTACAAAGAGTGGTGAAGGTGAAAAGGAACTAGCATATGCCCAGGGAGTGCAAAACCACTGGGACAGAAAGCCCCTGGCTGTGGGCACTTACAGGAGGTTGGAACTTTGGCTTTGATTCCAGACTAGAAGGGAAAACTGAAGATCTGGGGCAAGAGGCACCATTTCCTACACCTCAGGGCTAGAGGTCACTACAAATAATTAAGCTATTACCACAAAAAAAAAGAAATTCACACACAAAGGAGAAAGAATGCATCCATAGAAAGCTATTATGGGAATAGAGATGACCAGAGTTCATCTTCAGAGGAGGATATTGAAATAAAGAAGCCCATAAAGAGTAGCATCAAATGGTCACTGGTCCAAAAAGTATTCATACATCTAAAAAATAAAAGACTTTAAAAATCAAATGACAGAGATAGAGGAAAATTTAAAAAAAAAAACCACAATAATCCAAGAAAAACAAGAAGGATATGAAAGGAAAGTCAATGAATTAGAAAAAGAGATCCAGAATCTTAAGGAAGAAAATGACATCTTGAAAATTAGAACTGGGCAAAGTGAAACCAGCAAAATTATAAGAGATCAAGAAATAATTAAACAAAATATGAATAATTTTAGAAATTAGGGAGAAAGTGAAATATCTTATAAGAAAAATGACAGATTTGGAGAATAGATCAAAGAGAAAAAATATAAAAT
>CM053580.1:42167077-42200205 GCA_028627135.1 Pseudochirops cupreus
AAGCCTCTCCAGGTACATATGAAGTCCATCTCCTTCCCATTTCTCATAGCACAATAATATTCTATTACATTCACATACCACAGCTTGTTTAGCCATTCCCCAATTGATGGGCATCCCCTAAATTTCCTGTTTTTTGCCACTACAAAGAGAGCAGCAATAAATATTTTTATACATATGGGTCCTTTTCCCACTTCTATGATCTCTTTGGGATACAACCCCAGAAATGGTATTACTGGGTCAAAGGGTATGCAATTAATTATAGCCCTTTGGGCATAGTTCCAAATTGCTCTCCAGAATGGTTGTATCAGTTCACAGCTCCATCAACAATGCATTAGCATTCTAGTTTTTCCACATCCTCTCCAGCACTTGTCATTTTCCTGTTTTGTCATCTTAGTCAATCTGACTGGTGAGATGTGGTACCTCAAAGTTGTTTTAATTTGCATTTCTCAAATCAGTAGTGATTTGGAGCATTTTTCCATATGCTTAAAGATATCTTTAATTTCTCCCTCTGAAAACTGCCTGTTCATATCCTTTGACCATTTATCAATTGGAGAATGACTTGTATTGTTATAAATTTTACTTAATTTCCTATATATTTTAGAAATGAGGCCTTTATCAGAGATACTGGTTTTAAATATTCTTTCTCAATTTCCTACTTCCCTCTTAATCTTGGTTACATTGGCTTTATTTGTACAGAAATTTTTCAATTTAATGTAATCAAGATTATTCATTTTGCATTTTGTAATGCTCTCCAACTTTTCTTTGGTCATAAAGTCTTCCCTACTCCATAAATCTGACAGGTAAACTATTCCTTGCTTCCCCGGATTATTTACAGTATCAGCCTTTATACCTAGATCATGCACCTATTTAGACTTTGGTGTACAACGTTAGATGATGGTCTATGCCAAGTTTCTGCCATACTATATTCCAATTTTCCCAGCAGTTTTTGTCAAATAGTGGGTTCTTATCCCAGTAACTGGGGTCTTTGTGCTTATCAAACAATATATTACTATAATCATTTACTACTGAGTCTTTTGTACCCAATCTATTCCATTGATCCACTACTCTATTCCTTAGCCAGTACCAAGCAGTTTTGATGACTGCTCTTTATAAAACAGATTAAAATCTGGTATGGCTAGGCCACCTTCCCTAGCATTTCTTTTCATTAATTGCCTTGATATTCTGGACTTTTTGTTCTTCCAAATGAATTTTGTCACCAGTTTTTCTAGTTCTATAAAATAATTTTTTGGTAGATTGATTGGTTGTTTACTTTTTCCCATTGTTCACTCCATTTGTTACAATCCTTCTATACAACCAGACTAATGTCCAATGTGAAAGTATTTGCAAATCCTATACTTGATTGCATGCCACCATGGCGGGAAGTGGGGGAAGAGGGAGGGGAGAAAATTTGAAACTCAAAGGATTCTGGAACTGAATCATGTAAACTAAAAGTAAATGAACAAATCAAACAAGTAACTATGGATTAGAGTTTGGAGCATTCAGTAGCTTGCCCCCAGTGGAGACAGAAGAGGGCTGGAGTGGGGTGGGGCAGGGATTTGAGGTCTCACTTTCATAGGTTTATATGTGACTTCTAGGTTCCCTTGTGCAATCTTACTTCCTGCTACTATCACTTTATATTGATTACTGATAAAATTACTGCTATGCTAGACCCTGGACCATACCTGTACAATGTGATATAGTATAAAAGTCTTGAACTTAGAGTTAAGAGAGAGTTGAATAGGAAGAGCTAGGTGGTAAAGTGAATAGAGGAACAGCCCTGAAGTCAGGAGGATCTGAGTGCAAATCTGGCCTCAGACACTTGACATTTAACTAACTATGTGACCTTGGGCAAGTCACTTAACCCCAACTGCCTTGCCTTCCCCCCTCCAAAAAAAAAGAAAGAAAGAAGAGAGACTTGAATTTGAACCATATATCATCTAGCAGTCAGTCATGTTACCATGTCAATCTCTCTGAGACACAATTTCTAAAACTAAAATATGTGGTACCTCCTTTGCATGGTTGTGGTAAGGATAAAAAGCAATAATGTATACAAAGTACTTTCTAAATTTAAAGTCATATATAAATGCCAGTTATTAAATTTAAACCCAAGCATACTGAATGTCTCCTTTGTTTCATCTTATTAGTTTCTGCTTAATGCTCCAGCCTATTGAGGTTTTTTATTCTTATTATTTCTTCTAAGATGTTACTTATTCTCTCTCCTTTATATCACTTGGAAAATTTATATGCCTCCCATGTGATAGGTACTTCAGTGGATAGAATTCTGTACTTAGCATCAGTAAGAATTGAGTTTGAATCCTGCCTCGGATGTACTTCCCAGTTAGATTACCCTGAGCAAGTCATTTAGCCACTGAACCTCAGTTTCCTGACCTGAAAAAAAAGGCTTCTACCTCATAGGATTGCTAGGAAGATCAAATGAACCAGTAGATCTAAAGTGCTTCATAAAATGTAAAGGGATGTGTAAATGTCAGCTATAATGATGATGATGATGATGATGACATTTAGGGGAGAGAATGTTTCCCTTTTGTCTTTGTGTCCACTGTTGCTAGCACAGTGCCTGGCACAAAGTAGATGCTTAAGAAATGTTTGTTGGTTGATATACTACTGTGTTCGAAAAACATAGAGCTAAAGGCAGAACCCTGTGATAGTCTTCTAAAGGGCCCCCTTCTGGCTTCATATCAATCTAGTAATAAGAATCCTTGGGCCAGATCATTCAACCAATACCACCTCCTACTAACTGTACTACCAAATATGTTGTAAGGCTTTGGAGAGCCGTCCGATTCTTTGCTGAAATCCAGGTGCACTATGTCTATGGCTTTTACCGGAGCCTCTAATCCTGTCAAAAAAGGAAATAAAGTTATTTGAGTTTGGTCTACTTTTGAGGAACTACTGTTGCCTCTTTGTGATCACTACATTGCTTTCTGCTCATACACCATTCTTCTCATAATGTATTCTAAGATACTGGCAAGAAACAAAGTCAGCCTTCCTTACCTATGATCAGTAGGATGATATGTGAAAATCAGAATTTTTATTTGTTCTAATTTTGCAGCACCTCTCCTAGTCTTCACAATTTTCCCCCAAATCATAGACACACACAAAAACCCAGCCTTAATCAAAACAGTGAGGTTTTTTTTTCAAATTGAATCATTTTGACCTGGTGATTTGAACTCATTGAGCACAACTAGATACACTCACATCATCTCCTTCCTTACCTTGTATTTCAATTACCTATTTACCATTTTGTTCAGTTTTCCTGGCTGAAAATTATTGTCCTCTGCTTTTAAACATATGCAAAATAGGAGTTGAAAAACTCTGTTTTCTGTCATATTAATCACCATTCTCTCCAAAACAAGAAAACATCATAACCTTTCTTTGATCTTCCTCTGAATCTCAACATACCTTAAAAAGAAAAACAAAAAACCTTTGTTGTTTTTTTTAAGTTTCATTACAAGCCTCATTCATTCTGATCATTAGTATCCCAACACTGTTCTATAAAAATACAGGGCCATGTCACATTTAGATGCATTCACTTTTCTTTCTGTCATGTCGAAAGGAGGAATGATGGAAACCAGACTTCAGCAACAACCTGAGAAAGAGAAGAATTCAATGAATGGAGCGTAAGCTGAAATACCTACCCTTAGCTTGATCCTGAGTCTAGTGTAAAGCACATCTGATGGCAAGCTGACTTGAAACTGCATGTAGCTCCTAGGGTTTTGGCATGACAACCTGACCTTGAGGTCTGAAACCATCTATCAGCCCCAAAACGTGGCTCTATCTCTAAGGCAGGATTTAGGATAAATTGATAAGTAATATTATTTTAGCCAAAGTATAGGAATAAAGGTTGGACTAATGTTCATGAATAACACTTGAGGACTAGAAATAGTGGACATTTTAGAACTGGAAATATTATAAAAACAAGTTATATATAGATAATTATTTCTTTTGAAACTTGTTCTAAAGACAGCTACTATATTCTTTGCTGCTTTTCTCTGTAGTTTAATAAAATTATATATATGTATATAAATATATATACATTTGTGTGTGTATGTATATATATATATATATATATATACATAACATGTGTGCATAATTTTTAATGGAAAATACATGGCTAAAAATAGGAATCAGGCTAAGTACATAACTGACAGGTTGGACCAGTTACTTCTAGTGAAATTTCAAGATCAGGTATTTGAAGCATAAATAGCTAACCTGAAAATCTAAAATATTAAATCAATAGATATAAGGGAATACGAAACAACATGCCACCCTTTAGCCATGACCAAAATATGAAAAATGTAAAATTCAATCAAAACTTCATTCTAAAACCCAAATGTTCCCAAGTAACTGTTGCAACTGTTTTCTCCAACCATTTGCCATTAATGCCTTGCCATTAAGGACCTTGTTCTCAATGGATGGTCATCTGTGGATAGTGTAAAGAAGAACAGAAGCAGTGCATTTATAAGTACAAGGAGCTGGAGATTAGAAAAGACAGAAATCAGTCAAAGACCTGAGGGAGGGGTCAACACTTGGGAGATTGCCAATGTTCATCCAGAAGGACTTGAGCTAAATCAGGGTCAGATGAGTTAATACTTGGGTAAACAACAAGGAGATCTGAAAAGAGCAAGATCAAGGAACTGTTAACCCCAGGGCGTTATGCTTTCCTCACCTTCCAGGCAGACTACCTACTTAATTCAGCTCTATAAACTGAAGTTGTTACTGAGGGCTATGAGGAAAAGTTTCTTACAAGCA
Organism: Pseudochirops cupreus; assembly: GCA_028627135.1. Classification (NCBI taxonomy): domain Eukaryota; kingdom Metazoa; phylum Chordata; class Mammalia; order Diprotodontia; family Pseudocheiridae; genus Pseudochirops; species Pseudochirops cupreus. The sequence continues at coordinate 42,171,845 of CM053580.1, forward strand.
AAAAGGATTTAAATTTCTCATTTATAAATATTTTTTTATAAACTTTATCGAATGATCACTTCATAGGTCTTTATAAGGTACCCAGTAGACTCTCCAGTGCTAATGGGTAAATGGGAATGAGGGAATGGGGAGGACATTTTCATAGGTTTTCTTTTTGGTAGAAAGGACTTTAGAAATAATATAGTCCAATTCTTTCAAATCATGGATGAGGAAATCAAGACGTTGACAGGTTGTCTTGGCTTCACAGTATCCTTTCCACTCTATCATGTTGCTTCCTTCTTTTTTCTTGATTGTCATTCAGTAGTAAGATCCTATGATTAAACAACCCATATTTATTAACAGAAATTTTTTTAAAAAGTTTCCAAATGGCTTTTGATCTCCTTATTCTCATTTTTAAAAAGAAACTTGATTTCCACAGGTGAAAACCATGAATGAAAAGATAACAATTGGGAAGATTTCAAAGTATTGGTCAGGATTTGTAAATGATGTCTTCACAAATGCTGATAACTTTGGGATACACGTTCCTGCAGATCTAGATGTGAAAATCAAAGCAGCCCTGATTGGGGCCTGTTTTCTCTTTGTAAGTATAACCGGGTCTCCTTGATAAAGTGCATGAAGCATAGTAGGCCATATTTGTTTCTTGTCTAGACACTTTCTAATGGCTGTCTAATCCTGTGGAAATTATTTAACCCTTCAGTGTTAGGCAGCTCTAAGACAAAAACAAAACAAACAAAGAAGTATAGAGCGGTTGATCTGAATCATAGAAATTCCAGATTTGAAATCTCCCATATGATGTTCTAGACAAGTGGTTCTCAACCTGTGGGTTATATTCGATGTGTAACAATGAAAATACATCCTGCATATCACATAGATTCATAACAGTAGCAAAATTACAGTTATGGAGTAGCAATGAAAATAATTTTGTGGTTGGGGGTCACCACAACATGAGGAACTGTATTAAAGAGTTGTGGCATTAGGAAGGTTGAGAACCACTGTTCTAGACAAAGAAATGGCCTCAGAGTCAGGTAAAGCTGTATTCAAATCCTATTCTGACACCCATGTGTTTGTGGACAAGTCTCCTCACCTCTCAGTGTTCCCAGGCAACTGTAATTGCTAAAACAGTTGGCTCTCTGCGTTGGCAGAGGAAGTTTCCTTTTAGGGCATTTATCACACTAATGAAATCAACAATCCAGAGTACCCCCATCCCCCACCCAAAAATATCACAAATTTATTTTTGAGTTTTATTTGGACAAAGTATTAGGTGGTAAGTTAATTTGTTGCCCACGATATGCTACATGTTAAACAGAAAACATCACAACTTTTGTGACACTGCCTAATTACAAAGTAACAAAAGCTGTGGTGAAAAACCAAGCCTCCCCTAAGCAAGCTTCCCTTTTTGGGCCCCAAGAGAGGCCCATTAAGGATCAGGGAAGATCTTCAAATTCCCTTACACTTACATTACACAAGCCTTAGGAACTGATAGGATATGGGGGGAGGGGAGCATAACAAGTAATCTACCTCCGAAAAATAGAGTGAGTTTGGGTCTCTTGTCTGTTGGGCACTTGTGAGCATGTGTGAGCTCCCGGTATACCAAACTGTAAATCATCTTTCCTTCCCAATCCCGATTCTGTTGAGACAAATTTTGGGTTTTTGAAATTAATAAAACGGGAATCAAGAACTGAATCTTAAAAGCTGTTCTCACAGGCCCTGTCTCAGCCTCTTCAAAATAACCTGATGATTATTCAGTAAATTTCCTTAAGGGTCACTATAACTCAAAAAATTCTTCCAAGAGATCTTAACTCTTTCTGCTACATTTTTACATAATTCTAGTTACTGTGGGCAAAAGCAAAACAGTGGAAGCAAGTCTGGATTCAGATACAATGAATCTTGGAGTTGAAAAAGATCTCAGAAACCAGGCAGCTCAATCAATAGCAGAACAAGATTTCCTTTATATACACTCGAACCAACCAGTGGTGATTGAGTTGTGGTTGGAAGATCCCCAGTGAGGGGAATGCCCTATTCTATATCAAAGAGATAGCTCAAAATATTAGGAAGCTTTTCCTTCCATCAAGCCAAAATCTGTCTCTCTTCCACTACCAAAAGTTATCTCTAGTTCTGCTCTTCTGGGCTACTAGAAATAGCTGACGCTCACACGGTGCTCTAACATTTGCAAAGTTCTTAATATGAAATGTCTCATTTGAGAACAACAAACAACAACCGAACACCCCTGTGAATTATAGCCCTGTGGGTATAATTATTCTTCCCTGTGTAGACAAAGAATCTGAGACTGTAAGAATTTAAGTGATTTGTACACATAAATGTTGAAGTCAGAATTCAAATCCAGGTCCCTCCTAAGTTTCAGTCTACACTCTTCTCACTCTACCATGCTGCCTTGCCTAGGTCTAATCCTTTAACAGGACAGCCTTTCCATACTCTAAGACAGCTATCATGTGGACCCCAAATCTTTTCTCCTCTAGGCTAAACATCCCCTGTTCTTCAGCCAGTGCCCATATGGTTTGAATTGAAGCCCTTCACCATCCTGGTCATGCTGCTTTGTATGCTCTCTAGCTAATCAGTGCTCTTCCAAAGAATATACACTTAGAAATGAACACAGTGCTCCTTATAGGACCTGACCCCTGGACTGTTTGCCTTTCTTAAGGGTCTGAATTCCAAGCCCTGCTATTTACTGCTTGTGTGACCTTGGCAAGTCACTTATGAAAGGACTGATCAGGTGATTTGTAAGGTTACCCCTCCTAGCTCTAAATGCAATCGTTCCTAAATTTTAGTATTAATGCAAGTTACATTTGAACAAAATACAACAGAGCTTGTTGATGCATGCTGTCCTGAGCACCCTTATGTTATTCCTTAGCTCAAGCTTCATGACAAGGGCTGCTTCATTTTTGCCTTTGTTATTTCCTACTACATAGCATATAATAAGCACTCACTGAATTCCTGGTCACTGGAAGGTGATATCTTCAGATAACCTTCATCTGCTGTCTATAATTTGTATGTACCCAGTTATATGTACTTATTGTACAATAAGCCATCCAAAGCACTTAGAACAGTGCCTGCAACATATTAGGTGGGCACTTAATAAATGCTTGTTCCCTTCCTCACACTCCCCTCTCATGAACATGTTGTCTCTTCTATTGGAATGTAAGCTCCCTGAGGACAGGGACTAGTGGGGTTTTGTTTTGTTTTGTTTTTTGGCCTTTTTCTCTTTTCTTGGTTCTTAGCAGAGTGCCTGGAACAAAATAAAAGTTTAATAAATACTTAAATGCTTGATGTTCAATGGAGGTAACAAACACACACACACACACACACACAGCTACACTTGTGTGTGTGTGTGTGTGTGTATTTATAGATTTGCAGAAAAGTAGAAAGGAAATTCCTATTCACATATTTCACCTGACCTTTGCTGAATTAATTTGTCAATCTACACAACCGTTTATTCCCTGGAAGGATCTCACTATTCCCCCTTTCTTTCTTTACTTTGTTGCCTTAATTTTTATAACCATAGAGAGAAAAGAGAGTGTAATGTAGTAGGTAAAATGCTGAGCTTCAAGTCAGGAAAACCTGAGTTCACATCTTACTTTTGATACTCATTAGCTCTGTGACCCTGGTAAGTCAAAAATTTTGATGTGCCTCAGGAAATTCTTGGGCTTGGTATCAGACAATAGGGATTTCAACACTGGTTCTGCCATTAATGATCTGAGTGCCCTGGAACAAGGCAGTAAGTCTCTCTGGGCCTCAGTTTCCTCATCTAAGGAAATTGAACCAAATGATCTGTAGTGTCCTTTCCAACAGTAGATCTATGACTCTACTGTAGATTGGTTGTGCTCTGGCTTTTCAGTGCCTAGAGTTCCAATATTCTATTTTCCATAATGATCATTGAATCTAAGATCTAAAGCTGAAATGGACCCTAATGGTACTCTCACCCAACTATCTCATTTTACAGATAAAGAAAATGAGTCTCAGGGAGACTAAACTACCTGCATGAGGGCACACAGTTGAGATAAGAGTCAGGCGCAGTGGAGATGTAGACTCAGGTCTTGTCACAGGATCAGCAGTCTTTCTATTGAAATAATAGACCCTTCCTGTGTCAAACCCCTTGTATATATTCTCAAAACTAGTTTTCAAAGATGTTTAAGATAACACATTCTTGTAGGCACTTCAAATAAACTAGAATCAGCACATAAACTTTTTTTCCACATAAAAGATGAGGTGTATGTGATGTCACAGGCTTCCGCATTTGGCTTGATGGCAAGAATTTCAATTTTTCTCACATGAAAGGCATGTCTCATGTGAGAAATTATAACCCACAAAATGTAACCCAATGCACAGCTCTCTTAGCTAGTCCAGGAAGTCCTATTTGTCACTTGAAAGGAAAAATAACTGAAAACAAGAGCAAACACCTCCACAATGCCTGGACCACTCAGATATGTATTCCTAATTACTCACAGGGCATAGAGATACTCACAACTTTTTGATTTCCTGCTGTATAGCTATCTCAGCTAAATGACACTTTGCTGGAAAACCACCGGGAAATATAATTGCTTCACCCAATCAAAGCTTACACGTCAAGCGTTTGATCTTAATTGTTGCCTTTTTTGTATCTTCCTTCAATATTCACAGTTTATTTATTTGTAGGACTTTATGTTCTTTGAACATTCCCTGGCTGGACTGTAACAAGCAAGATGATAGAAACAGTAAAATATGCAGACCATATTTCAGTAAGTAAAAAGTGACTTTAAATGATCCTCTTCCCTTTGAAGATGTACACATTTGACACTGGTTAATTCTTTTTTTCATTTTCTTTTAGAGATCCCTTGGGCTCAGCATTTCGTTTCTGAAATGCCTGGATATCATCTTTCTTTCTTTTTTAAAAGAAAATATTAATTATAGCATTTATTAAAATATAACTAAACAAAATAATTAAGTACTTGTGTGTGCATGTGGATGTGTGTGTGTGTGGCGGTGGTTTCTGGTCTGAGCACAAGGTTGCTTTGAAATCGGGCCATTCATCTTTTTTCTCTTTTGATGTTATGGCATGAAAGATGAGAGTTCAGGCTTGCAGCATCACTGATGAAAATTCAATGTTTAGAGAATACTTTGAAGTTTTTCTGGTACTGGGACTGGTTACTAATCAAAAGAGTAGTATTCCCACCCCACTTTTTTCAAACATAGTTTCTTCTGTTTTTGTTTTTCCTGATCACCATTGAGCTGTTTGTATTTTTTCAATCAAGGTTAAAAGTTGGATAAATACATGTTGAAGGATGGAGTGTAGAAAGCAGAGCTAATCACTTTCTTCCTTGGCTTAACAGAGATTTGTTCCAAAGCAAAGCTCAAATTTACAAACTAAACCTTGCTGAAAACATCTCCCCATGTATTCAAATATTTGCTTATTTCCATATCTGTGGGTTGCTATAACACTGCCAAGGAGGAGCAGTTGCAAACTGAATGACCAATGAACACTCAAGTAAACTTGATAAGAAGGGGAAAAAAATTAGAACTGTCCAAAGGTGGAATGCACTGCCTCATGAAGAGTCCCTTTGAGGGAAAGATGCATCAGAGTTCTTCAAACAAAGCTTGGATGGCCATCTGCCAAGCATAGTGTAGAAGAGAATACCATTCAGGAATTAGACAAGATAGCCTTTGAGTTCCCTTCCAACTCTGCAGTTCCATGATCTGTAGGATATGAAATAAAAATCACTTTAAGGAAAAGGGGAAATATAGACAGCAAGAAACAGGGCAAAGTAAAATGTCTTCCAGGTTAACTTACCCTTAATTGATAATTATGTTTCTACCTAAAGATACTCATCTACACTACTTCACAGCATCCCTAATAGGAACATTTCATGCCAAATGTCCCGTTTCTCTTGGCTGGAATCAAAGTGACCTAGGTGCCCTATAAGATTGGTGTTTAATGTGGAGATTACTTTAGTTTCATTTTAAACATTTATAGAACTTCTAGAGAGATTCAATTGCATATGAAACTTGAATGGAACGTTAACTGTATAATCTGCAACCAAATAACAAGGGTTGTTCCAAAAGTTAAACCATAATTTATTTTTTTTGCAGGTTGTCTACAAATAACAACCTTTTCCTGGGTTGGTTGAGGTTGTTATTTATAGGACTTTTGCCTGACCTCTCTGTTCTGGATCTATGGAGAGACAGACTAGGTTTATTCCTAGGATATTATGACCTCTAGCAAGAGAGGTTAAACTCTTTTACTCAGTCTCTTTGACTGTTTATTCCACTATCCCAGAGTCTAGATGAAAGCTATTTAAACTTAGGTTCAGCTCATTTCTGGGATCTCCCCCAAAAAGGCAAAAAGTTACTTGATGCTCAATATAAATCCTATATGGGACAAGTATTTATTTCCTCCACAAAAAAGAAATGCTAAGCATGAAGACTCAACACTACGCATTGACAGAGACTTAAAACAGGATTCAGAAGCAAATTAGTAGTGTGCTCTCCAAGTAGACTGATAAGTAAAAAATCAATTCACAATACAGCTTGAGGTAATCCTGAATGAGCATTTTACCTTTCACCTTAGCGCTGGGTCAGGAAGAGGTTCTATACTTGGAGTGGCAGATCAGGTGGCAATATGTGCACAATAGGTAGGCACTGGTGTCTGGCTGGATGGCTGCATGGGATGTTACCATTATATGTGTCAATAAGAATGACAGGGAGGAGGGGGGGAGGAGCAAAGGAAGGAAGGAAGGAAGGAAAGAAGGAAGGAAGGAAGGAAGGAAGGAAGGAAGGAAGGAAGAAAGGAAGGAAGGAAGGAAGGAAGAAAGGAAAGAAGGAAGGAAGGGAAGGAAGGGAAGGAAGGAAGGGAAGAAAAAAAAATATGAAATAAGTTAATCAAATGTTGTTAATAGTGTCCTTGTGCACAAACAAGTGAAATTGAGGGACATTTTAAAATTTTTACCCTTCAAGAAATGAATCCATTCTTCTGATTTTCACAGGAAGTAAAATTCAAGAAACTATTGTCCTCTGACATCTAAAGACAAATGCATAAAGTATAGCTAATAAAGAAAGTGAACTAGAAAACACAATAAAAGAAACTAAACTGGACCTCACAGGCATTACTGATATTTGGTAGAATGGGACCCTACTTCTGAATATGATTCTGAAGAAATATACATTATTTAAAAGGAAAAAGATGGTTAAAACTGGGCATATGAGAAAAACCAACAACCAGAAAGGTAGAAAATGGTGGGAAGCATTTGACCTCTGAAAGAGGCAGAAGTAGAAATGTTATTGTTATCAGAGTATAATGAAGAGCCCCCTTAAGCAGAAGAATTGGGGAGGGCATAAGGAGTTCTGGAAATATCACAAGCTTGGGGTTTTACAGAATAGTGAAGTTGGTCTTCATTTATCTGAATACCTACTGGAGCTCTCTGCCAAAAATAAAGTACCTAATAATTTACTGAATTGTTTTATTTTTTAAATTAAGTTCATCCTTCTAAAAGTAGAGGTCCTTAACCTAGAGTCTATGAAGTTTTTGCATATCTATACATTTTATATCTATGCATATATTTCAATAACTTTAAATATAGTTTTCTTTGTGACCTTATATATTTTCTTCACATTTAAAAACATTATTCTGAGAAGTCCATAGGCTTCATCAGATGAACAGAGGGATCCATGACATAAAAAAAAAGTTAAAAAAAACAACACACAACCCTGTTCTAAAGGTCATGAACCAATAAATAGACAATTTTATTTTAGATCTGATTTTCACTAACAAAAAGAAATTCATTACCAAAATAAGAATGATATGAACCTTAAACCTGACATCTGTGATAGAACAGAAAAAAAACTAGCTATTTGACATTATTATTAAGAAAGTATATTTCAAAGACCCTGAGATAGAAAAGTGGCAAGTGGAAAAGTGTTAAGTCAGTAAGTAATGAGTAAAAAAAGCTATCAAAAATAAAAATTTCAAGACACAGAGTACCATTGTGATGAGAAAGAAAGGGGAGGTGCCTAAAGAAACTAATGTGGATGCATAGGGACCTCTTTGACCAATTTAGATTGTTAAAAGGTGTGTACAGAAAGAAAAACTAAGCAAAGCCATTTAATGAAGGATGACCCCAAAGTGTGATAGTCATGTAACAGTACTATCAACAGTGCTACAATTCAGAGGACACTGGAGAGGAAAGCTAAGTACAAAAAGGGGGGTGGTTATAGGGTCTAAAAAAATTACATTGTGAAATGAAGAAGCTTTCATCTGTAAAATGAGGATATTAATTGCACCTCTCTGACAATGCTTCTGTGAGGAACAAATAATATGCAAAACACAAGCCCCTATCTAAATTCTAATTATCAAAGAAGAAATGGTCTTAGGGCCAATATGAATTGTATGATGATAGTAAGTGATTTCATCCTCATCTTCATCCCTTCCCTATTGCTCAGAATGTACTTGACTCCTAATCAGACCTATTGTCAGCAATCACCCTATACCTGCCGGAGATCCTGGTGGTAAAAGGTCTAGTGTCTACAGCTTTCTTTTCTGGCCGGGGCTCTAAAAGTGGCCATATTAACAGATGATCTGAAAGTACCAACAATTTCCTGAACAATTTTTACTGAACTTTGCCAAAAATTAGAACTGATTTGTACCTGGAGAAGTACTTTATATTACTGATTTGCTGTATTTTTCACTGTCATTTGATGTAATAGAGGACACATAAAGGTCAGACTCATTCTAGTTTTTTTTCCTTTGATGTGAATCTGTCATCTGACTATTTCATAAATCAATTTTCAAGCTTGTCTGTGAAGGAATGCAAAAGTTACTCTCTTATCCTGTCCTAAATGCTCAAAGTTGGCAATAAATGTATGACTCTAATAATATTGACATTCTCTTATTTCTATATAACTAGGATGTTGCCTTTCTCCATTCTTTGCGCTTCAAGTAAAAGTTACAGAAAATAAGATAAATAGGTAAAATAATTTGAACATTGATTATATTCATTAATAGGCACACAATATTGTAAGACCATGACTGGTAAAGATTCCATTCCAGCATCTTGTTGTAGTGCCATCATTAGCATTAACTTTCCTACTTCCTTGTTCCTCATTTTGACCTTCATGTTTTATATTCCACCCTCTTTATTAGATAATTCAGAAAATATGGGGGATGAGGGATGGAACAAAGATGGGAGAGTAAATAAAGCACCCAGTTAAGCTCTCCCAAAATTCCCCTCCCTCCAAACAACTTTATGATTTTCTTGCATCATTCTTATTTTTCTTCCCAAATTTTCCTCTACTTCTCTTATTTGGTTTTCAAAATCTTTCTTAAGCAGATCTATGGCTTTTAGGCAGTCTTCATGTTTCTTGGAAGCTTTTGGTGTGGGAGTTCTGACTGTGTCGTCTTCCTTCCATTCCCTGCTTTGATCCTTCTTGTCCCCAAAGAAGGAATCTAGAGTTTGGTTGCTGTTCTTACTTTGCTTCCTTTTCCTGCTCATGTTGGCCAGTCAATGATTATTTAGCTCGGTGGAACTCTGCTTCCAGAGGGAAAAGTTCTGTCCCAAATCACTGGGGTTTTCCCAGCTGCTGGAGCTATTAGGGGGCTGTCATTTTTTTGCAGCCCCACTAGCTTTGGCTCACTGAAAATGCACCCCAGGACCACCACCCAAGACCACAATCCAGATCCAGGCCACTCAACGCAAGAGCACTTGGCCTCTGAATGATTGCTTGGCCCCCCTGCAGTCTGCAGGCCAGGAGCTCTGAAGCAGCCATGTGGAGGCAGCTGCAGGGCCACCACTTCTGCCATTTCCTTGCCCTGGAGGCAATTTGGCCAGACCATTTTTCTCCCCCAAGTTTAGCTGAGTTCCACTGACCTTTCACTTAGTCATTGTTTCTTATGGTTTGATAATTCTGGAAACTGCCACAGCTGCCGCTGATCCACTCTCCTGAAAGCTCCAGTTGTGGCTCATCCTTGCCACCCCCAGAGCCATGCCGCGGTTTCAGGCTGGGCTGGTTTTGGCTCCCAGAGCTATAATGTCCCCTTCCTGCTGAGCTGCCTTCAGCAGGAGGTGTATTTTTGTGAGTTTGGAGCCCTAAAATTTGTTTAGAGTCATATTTTATGGGTATTTGAGGTGGCTATGTGGGAGCTGCAGTACCTTGCTGCTGCTACGCCTCCATCTTGGCTCTGTCCCCCTCCAAACAACTTTAAAATAACACTTCAAATCAAATTCTGTAGTGGCACAGCCAGCAAAATCTTCCAGCAAAAAACAAAATAAGAGTTTGGAAAGACAGATCTATGACACAGGGGAGGAGATTGATGCAGAGACCATGTGGATGTAGCACCAATGGTGGGACTAGGTGGTGATGACAGAAGCAACAGCATCTTTGGGAGTTCTCAAGATAGAAATGGTAAGGAGACCCGGCCACCAGTCAGAAAAAAAATTATAGGGGACCCTTTGTGCTAGCACTGAACACAAGACTAAACATTGTTTGGCAACTCCATTACTTATACCAAATTCTGGGTCACAGCCTATATACACTTCAAAGTTATAGCTCAAAGGCAGGGAAGAACACTATCAATGACTTCTGGCCCCAAAGGGTCAAGGACTCTGAGGAACACTATTGTTTCTAGTCCTCAGGTAAATAGCAGAGTACAAACTAGAAGAGCAGTGACCACATCTCTCCCTATGTCACACCACTGTGTACATTAATAAAAGAGAGAAAGGGTAACTCAATGAATTGGGCAAGCAACAACAACAACTAGGAAAAGAATACATAAAAAAAATGTCCAATTAAACACCAAAATAGAAATCCTGAAATCAAAGGAGGGAGAAACTAAATTGAATATTTTTTAAAATAAACTAATAAATAAAACTAGGAGCTGGTTTCATTAAATAAACAATAACAGACAAACCATTTTTAAAATCTGATTAAAAACAAACTATTTTGTTTGAAAAAAACAAAGTATTACCAGTATTAAAGATGAAATGGATCAATGAAGATGAAACTAAGGCAATTTTTAGGAATTATTTTGCCCAATTATATGCCTGCAAAATTGACAATCCAAGTGAAGTGGATGAATATTTACAAAAAGTGTAAACTGCCCAGATTAACAGAGGAAGAAAGACAATACTTAAATAATACTATCTAAGAAATTGAATCAATGAGCTGCCTAAGGAAACAAAAATCCACAAAACCAGATGGATTTACAAGTGAATTTTACCAAACATTCAAGGAACACTTAATCCCAATACTATATTTGAAATAAAAGAGTCCTACACAAATTCCTTTTATGACACAAATTTGGTTTTGATACCTAAATCAGGGACAGAAAAATATAGACTAATTTCCTTAATTAATATTGATGAAAATTTTTAAAAGAAAATATTAGCAAGGAGATTACATCAACACACAGCAAAGATCATATACTATGACTAGGAGAGCTTTATATAGGAATGTAGGACTTGTTCACAAAACTCAATTCAAACAGAAAAGACCTTTGACAAAATACAGCACCCATTTTTACTAAAAACAATGGAAAGCATAGGAATCAATGGGATTTTTTTAGATGATAAGTAATAGTTATCTAAAACCAAGATTAAATATGATATATAACAGGGGATAAAATCAGGAATAAAACACAGATATCCATCATCACTGCTATTATTCAATTTTGTACTAGAATGCTAACTATAGAAATAAAATAAGGAAAAGAAATCAAAGGAATAAAGATAGGCAATGAGGAAATGAATCTACCACTCTTTGTAGATGATGTGATGATATATTTAGAGAACCTAAGAGAATTAAGTAAAACACTAATTAAAATAATCAACAATGTGAGCAAAGATTTAGAAAATAAAATGAATCCACATAAATTATCAGCATTTCCTTATGCTACCAATAAAACCCAGCAGAAAGGGTTATAGAAAGAGAAAATCAATTTAAAATAATGGCAGACAATATAAAATACTTGGTAGCCTACTTGCTGAGACAAACCCAGGGATTATATGAAGACAATTATAACACACTTTCCACAGAAATAAAGACAGGTCTAAACAACTGTGGAAATATTTTGTATTGCTCTCCACAATAGTTGGTTCAGTTCACAGTCCCACCAACAGTGAATTAATGTCCCAATGTTTCCATTTCCCTTCAACATTTGTCATTTTACCCTTCAATCATACCTAAGCCAAGTCAATGTAATAAAATGATGATTCCACCTAACTTAAATTACTTATTCAGTGCCATAACAATCAAACTACCCAAGAATTATTATATAGAGATAGAAAAAATTAGTAAAAAAATTCATCTGGAAGAACAATTCCAGATATATACATATGTATGTGTGTGTATGTGTGTGTGTGTTACAAAAAAATTAATCATAAAAAACAATTTGGTAGTGGTTAAGAAATAGAGTATGGGATCAGTGGAATAAATTACTAAATGACCATACTAATCTAGTGTTTGATAAAACCAAAGATCTAAGTTTTGGGAGTAAGAACTCACCATTTGACCAAAAAGAAAAAACAAATTGCTGAGAAAACCAGAAAGCAATTTGACAGAAACTGAGCATACACTAACATCTCACACCAGAAACCAAGATAAGGTAAAAAAGGGATAAATGATTTAGACATAAAGGGTGACATCATATTTAAATTAAGAAACCATGGAAAAATATACCTGTCCAACCTATGGACAAAGGAAGAGCTCATAAATAGTAAATGTAATAATAAGTATAATAATAAAAACCAAACAAGAGATAGAAAGCATCACAGAATATAAAAGGTATAATTTTGATTTTGTGAATTTAAAAAAAAGCTTTTGCACAAATAAAACTAATGCAACCAAGATCAGAAGCAAAAAGGAAAACTTTGAAAAAAATTTTATAGCAAATTTCTCTGATAAAGGCCTCATTTCTCAAGCATGAACTGAATCTAATTTATAAAAGTCAGAGCCATTCCCCAATTGATAAATGGTCAAAGGTATGAATAGCCAGTTTTCAAATGAAATCAAAGCTATCAATAGTCACATAAAATGCTCTAAATCACTATTGATTAGAGAAATGCTAATTAAAACAACTCCGAGATATTACCTCACACCTAACAGATTGACTAACATGACAGAAAAGGAAAATGACACATTCTGAAGGAAATATGGAAAAATTAGGACACCAATGCACTGTTGGTGGGGCTGTAAACTAGTCCAACAACTCAAGAACAATTTAGAACTACTCCCAAAGGGTTATATAAAACTGTGCATACCCTTTGACCCAGCAATACCACTGCCATCCTAAAAGAGATTTTTAAAAGGGCGAAGGAACTATTTGTACCAAAATATATGGAAGCTCTTTTTGTGGTAGCAAAAAATTGAAAATTGAAGGGTGTTCATCAATTGGGGAATAGCTAAACAAGCTGTAGTATATGATTGTAATGGAATACTATTGTGCTATAAGAAATGTGAAGAGGATGGTTTCAGAAAAACCTGGGAAGACTTATATGAATTGGTGAAAAATGAAGTGACCAGAACCAGGAGAATATTGTACACATATTATTGGTAAACACTTAACAAAATAATTAAAATTATATTTTTAAAAAATAAAATAACTTTATTTTATTGATTACATAGACTCTCACTTGTTTTAGACTGCCTTCTTGTCTAAAATAGTGTATAAAGTAAGACCTAAGAGTCTTAAGACCTTAAAATGGATTCTTACATGCCAGCTGATGCGTTGCCCAATCATACTGAAACTGAATCAACCTGCAAATGATTTCCTACCTCCCCTTGTAAATAGCTATTAAGTTTGTTAAAATTATTTCTATGTGGGATGATGCTTTGCAATTGAACGCTGCTATGTTACAAATATCTTACATATAATTAATGTAAATATCTTATTAATAACTAAAGTAAATCACTACATAAATTTGAACTTAGACTATATTTGTTTAAATAAATTTACAAACATATGAACATTTCTGTTTATTTTACCATTCATCATACTATCCACCATTTTACAATAGACTGAATTATACCTAGTTGCAATAGGTATGCAAAAGCTGCATCTTTTTAGCTTTCCCTAATTCTCCCCATTAGAAATAATTTTCACTGCCTGCAACCCAGCAGAGCAATTTGCACCTCCATCATGCTAATTCTATTCTGTTTTGTGGGTATTAGATAATTGTTGCATGTTTCTATAAAGTATTAAATATTGTCCGTGAAAACATCTGCTTCTGTATTGTAGGCTTCATGCATGTTGGAACCATATCTCAATTTTCTTTCTAGTTACTCAAGTACCTAATCATATGGATGATGACTATATCTCTCTTTTGATCTCTAGATCCTAAAATTTTAAAATTCTTACTGGTTATCTGTCCTTGATAATGATTTCTATTCATTTTGAAAGTACTCCAGCAGAACTTTAAATTCAATATATTAAAAATGAACTTAATATTTGTCTCCAAATACAAGATTCAGGGGAAAATTCAAGAGTCAGTATTTTCTTTGCAGTCCAGTGTGTGAGGGAATGAAATCCTTCTATCATCGTCCCTATCTTTATCAATAATAACACCATTCACCCACACTCACAATACTTTAACATTACTTTTTGTCTCCATGTTCTGATAGAATCCACATTTGATCAGTTAATAAGATCTATTGATTATACCTAAACTAATAGCTCCAGAGTTCATCTCCCTGTCCTTTCATGTAAGAAACAAGAGAAAGTAATGAGATTAGCTTGGCTACATCATAATGCACTGATGAGGTAAGACTGAAATGAAATGAAAGTGCCAATATGTGAGTGTCTTTGAGTGACAAAAAGTTAGAATTTCATTTGGGTGTAATAAGAAGCCACCAAAGGTTTTTGATCAGAAAGTGATGAATTGGGAGGCAGAGTAGAAGCAATGAGAGAATTTATGAGGCTGTTGTAGTTATTTAGTCAGATAATAGTAGGATGTAGGTTCAATTGGATTTAAGAAAGGAATAAAGTGGTGTTAGTCCTTCAATACTCTTCTCTATTTAAAATACATCTGAAATATTAATTTCCATGATGAGGAATATGTTTTAGGAAGGCCACTGATCCTTGGGTTGAGCATCTACAGGGAGGTTTCCAGCATGGTACAAGGTCTCTAGTTCATACCACATGGTGATATGTTGAAGGAAGTGGGAATATTTAGCCTAAGTGTTCATAGCAGCTATTTTCAAGGGTTTGAAGTACTGTTGTACAAAAGAGAAGTTAGACTTAATTCTCTTTATACAAAGAAAACAAGATTAGGAACAATAATAGGTCGAAATTATAAAAAGCAAGTATAAGCTTTTGAAGTTAGAAAATATAAACTTCCTAATTATCAAAGCTATCCAAAAGTGGAATAATTGCCTTAAGAGAGACTGGTCTTCTCATTAGAAGTCGTCAGACAGACACTTGTTGACCACTAATAAGGTATGTGGGAGAGAAGATTCTTTTAAAAGTATAATTGATTTAGATAGTCACTGAAGTACCTCTCAGCTATGAAATCCTGTGATTTTGAAATCTTCATGGATAAAAAAGATACTTGTAGAAAGACTATATGAGACTAAGAAAAAGGAGAGACTTAATAAAATGATGAAATGGTATAGAGTGAAGGAAAGCAAGAGAAATTACTGGCAGTAAAGAGCAATTCAGCAAAAACTAAACATCCAGAAGAAAGAATAAACCTAATCACAAGAACTTTCAGGATGGATTTTGGAAGAAAAGAAAAAAAGAACTGGCATCTAGTAAGATGAAAAAAAAAGTAAGGTAGAACAGAAAAAGAAAAACATGAGTCTCAGTAAGTTAGAACATTTGGAGGTAGATCTTAATAAAACCATGAATTACTGAAGGTAGAGAATGACTTAAGGTAAAGATAGCAATCAGCAACAAAAAAGAAAAAGAAAAAACTATAAGGAGACTTGAATTTTCTATAAACTAAAACAGTGGAGCTAAATGACAACACTTAGCAAGACAACTGGAGCATTATTGTTCTCCTAGAACAAATACTAAGAAACAGACTTGGAAAACCAAATTCCAGGAAATCAAGCAAGAAAAGTGGCCAGAAGTGTCACAGGACAGCGTTAAGGTGTATAACTGACCCATAAATGAGTTTCCATAGCAATAAGATATCCTTACAAATAATCAGGAAAAAGAAAATCACTTAAGAAACATCACATATTTGAATCACATAGAATTATTTGACTAGGTTGGGATATGAAAGAAGGAATTGAAATGCATATATGAAAACATTGTCAACTAAACACTGGACATTTCCACCTAAATGTCTTTAAGCATTAGAATTTCAACATGTCTAAGAGAGCTCACTGTCACGTCCACCAAACCCACCAATACTTCAAAGCTCTCTGTTTTTATCAAGGGTGCAACCATTTTTTGTAGTCTATTTAGTTTGTGACCTAGAATAATCCTTGATTCTTACCTCTCTATTCTGACCTCTTATATGAATTTCTCAATCAAATCTATTAATTTTACCTCCAAGAAATCACTCACATCTGTACCTTCTCTCCATTTACATTACTACCATGTGTGGTTTTTTTTTTTAAGTTAAGTCTCTCAACCTTTCTCTTGGACTATTGCATTACACTATTATTTGGTCTTCCATTCATATATTTTCTCTATTCTCCTATTCCTTCTCTATACAGCTATCAAATTGATACTCCTAAAGTATGCATTTTTCCATTTTACTGCCATGCTCAAGAATCATCATTGGTTCCATATTGTCTCTAATATTAAATAGAAACTCCTCAGACTCTGTTTTAAAGTCTTTCTTAATCTGGTATCAGGCTATCTCCCTCTTCCCCTTTAACAGCAAGCACCCTAGCATACCCAGGATGGCTGCTAGCACAGGTTATTTGATCTGCTTTTCTAAAGGAAAGCAACTTTAAAGAGTTCAACAATCTCATTTTAATTACAGATAAATAAATATATTAGATAGATAGATGATAGATAGATAGATAGATAGATAGATAGATAGATAGATAGAAAGGTAGATAGATAGGTAGGTAGATAGATGATGCATATTCACTTAGTTCCCTTAGTTCAGGGGAAAAAGTCAGCATCCTGAATGTCAGAGAAAATACAAACAATTTACAAGCAGAAAAAACACAGACAGAGAAAATAACACAAATCAGCAGACAGGGCTTCAAGCTGTCTGACCACAGCCATACATATAGTTACCAGAGAGAGAAGCACCAACATCTGCGTTTTCAAAGTCAAGGGGCTCCTTAACAGCTATTCAGAGTCTCTCTGGCTATATTACTCAAAAACTTCCCATGAGCGAGCCCCAAAGCAAAAATGCTAACCTCAGAGTATATATAGCTTTCCTCAGAGTCAGAGGGCATCACAACCCCTGTGATCCACTGCCTAATTATGAAGTAACAAAAGATGTGGGCCTTCTTGAGAAAACAAGCCTCCCTTAAGCAAGCTTCTCTTCTTGGGCTCCAAGTGAGACCTATTAATGTGCAGGGAAGATCTTCAACTTCCATTAACATTACATTTTCTTACATATATACTCTACACTTCAGGCAAACTGACCTAATTACTGTATTCTATACATTATATTTCATCTTACATCTCCATGCCCTTGCATATAAGCTAGCTCTCATTCCTGGAAAGATCTTCTTTCTTGCCTACATCTCATCATTATCATCAGTATCTGTATCATGATCATCTTCTTCATCATCTTCTTCTTTTCTTCCTTCTTTTCTTCCTCCTCCTCCTCCTCATTCTCCTCTTTCTTTAGAATCATAATTATTATTGGAATTTATATCTACTTTCAAGCATTATTTCTGGTATCACTTCAAGGAGGAAGCCTTTCCCTATCTCCTATTTCTTGCATTCCCTACAGATTTCTTTACATTTACTTTATATACATTTTGTATTTATTTAAGCTTCTTCCTGAAACAAAAGGTCATATTTTTTAAAGAAATTTATTCCTGTCACATTATATGGCTTTAAGTTTCAGAACTCTAAATTTTCTGAAAAGCTGTAGTTGAGGATCATACAAAAGGCAACAGAGAGTTGTGTGGGACCTTAAGCATTACAACATTACAACACATTACAAACAAGATCTTGCAAAGAAGTGATCTCAAGGATGTCATCAAAAAATTCATGAGCACAAATTGATATGGATATATCATATAGTTATAGCCTAAAATAGTATAGACATGGACAGTATCTGTATAATGTTGAGAGAATTAAAAAAGACCTCAGAACATCAGGTGGATCTTTTCCTACAAACTTATGGGAGGAGTGAATAAGAGAGGAACAGGATAGGTAGACATAAATGAGTTGCAATCTGGACCATTGGAGAAAATACCCATTTTTATGAGATCAAAGATAATGAGAATATTGATTTAAAAGTATATGTGGGGGAGGGAGCTGTTTGGAGACAAGATGGTGGCATAGAAGCATGAAATTCCATAAGCTCCACCAACAACCACCTCAAATACCTATAAAAATATGACTCTAAACAAAATTTAGAGCTACAGAATCCATAAAGTTACAGAGAGAAACAAATCTCCTACTGAAGGCAGCCCATCAGGCCTACAGGAATGGTCCAGCACAGTGCACTGGGAGCCAAGTACAATTTCCCATGAGCCACACAGTTTTGGTCTCAGGGTGGCCCCAACCAGCAGTGGCCAGAGCAGACTTCAGGAGAGTGAATCACCAGCAGCTGTGTGGTTTCCAGACTCCTCAACCCATAAACACCAAAGAACAAGTAAAAGATCAGTCTGGAACTCTGTTGGAAAGGAAGGATGCTGTCTGTCCCCTACCCCCATGGAATGCAAGGTCACAGAGTCGCTGTGGCTGCAGCTCTTCCCTGTGAGACTGCCTCCAGAGCTCCTGGCCTGCAGATCATAGGAGGACCCAGAGACCATTCAGATGGAAATCACTCTTGCTTTAACCTGCTTGGGTCTGGATCACTGTCTTGGGTGGAGATCTTTGGGTGTGTGGACAGTGAGCCAGAGTTTGTGGGAGCCGCAGAGAGGGCACCCAACTAATAGGTCTGGCAGCTTCAAAAACCTCAGTGATTTGGGACAAAGCTCTCTCTGTTCTGGAAGCAAAGTTCTACCTTGGCAAAGTGCTCAAAAGTCAAGTAATTGACTGGCAACATAAGCAAGCAGAGAAAGGGAGCAGGGAGTCTTAAATAGGGGTGTTATTATAAGTCATTCCTTCCATATGAAGATCTTAACTCAAAATTTAATGTAAAGAAAGAAAAGAAATCTACAACTTCTATTTCTCATTGCTATTAGAAAAAAAGTCCAGGTGTATCTGGATTATAAAGAGAAGTGGTCATTTTCAGTCTATCGGTCTTCTCCTGGAGAGAATAAGCAAATTAATTTGCCTCGGTTTCTTAATAATAAATCATGAAGACTTATTTTTAATACTTCCTATATAGATTTTCATGCTGTCTTGAGATGAGTCAGTGGATAAGTTTTGTTTTGCTTTAAACTGAAAAAAATGGTTATACTAATTCAGGGACAGAAATTGGATTGAATGGGATTGAAGAATGAGTCAATGGCAAAGTGGTAGAGGTATCTATGTAAATAACTGTATTGTGAAGTCTAGAATTGTAATTCATTGAAATAGTAGGATCAAAAAAATTGCTGAGAACTGTGGACACTTGAACTTTTTTTTTTTTGTGGCACATGAGATGAAACCAGAAGAAAATGAGAAGCTGAAGAAGTGTAAGAGGTGTGTGAGCAGGACCAGTATGAAGTGGCTAGATCTTTTCCATGGTATAGGTTGATGTCCACTACAATGAAAAGTCACATGGGCTGGAGCTAGTTCTGGTAGATTAATATGTAGTAGTATTGTCTAAACCTGTGAGAGATCAGAGACTGTGTCAGGCATGCCATGGGTAAGTACAAGATTCAGTCCTGAGAGAGGGTCAGTCAAGAAGCATACCCACTGACCAAGAGAAAATAGTCAACAGTAGTAGTCAATGAAGTGGGAGGAACCAACCATAAATCAAAGTGAAATGAAGTACTGACAAAAGTCCAACTCAAAACAGAATTAGAATATATGCCTATGCTTGAGCTGACTTTTCCCCAAATCATGTTTAGTGAATTGAAGAACTTTGCGCACTAAAAAGTATATGTGAGACCATGGTTGCTAAAGTACTGTTTCATTATTTCTTCATGTTCTTAAAGTGGTCCAGGACTTTAAAGGGTTTCATCATCACAGTGCAAAGTCTGAGAAGTCCAACCTAGCTGAAAATACCTTAATTTGTTAATGGGCTATGGTTCCAAAAGAGATCCATCAGAAAGCTGACCATTTAGTGATGAATGTGTGGTTCACAGAAATTCATGAATGCATTAGATAGGTTTTGATCTCTATTCCAGTTTAGTTAAATGTTTACAACAATAAAAATACATAACTTTTGAAGTATTTAATTAATGAAGAATTAGCCTTATACTAGTTTTCCTTCTTCCAGGTGAACTGAATGGGATCAAGTTGTGTCCATGTAATGGCAGGAAGGGATGGACATTGAAGTAAAGGTCCAAGAGAAATGTCAGAGAAGAGGATTTCAAGTTAGCCTTACCAAGAAGTAGATTTATTTCTTCCTATGACATAACCAACATTAAGTACAACTTCAGCTGATAAAAAAAGCTACCAAAAGCAATGAATTTGTGGTAATTTTCATTGTTCATGATTTTTTTTTCAGATTTAAGAAAGGTTACAGAACTGAAGGAATCAGAATTCATCTCAAAGTTCTGTTGTTTTGCAAACTGTGTAATGTTCTTGATTGCTAAAAGTTTTACTGAAAATAATCTGCCACTCTTGTTAGAAATTACGGTGAAAACTAACAAAGTTATATGGGAAAATGTATAGGAACCAATTAACATGAACATGCTACCTCTCATGTTTTCCAACAATGCACCTGATTGAGATACCAAGCATATGATCTGTGAATAATGACACATTCTGCTCCACTCTCTTATGCTATAGGTGGCAGCAGTGCCCCATATCGGAACATTTTTGCTTTGAAACTATCTTAGCAGAATTCTGAAAAGACAAATTCATAGTAAATCTCCATTTGGCTTCTTGCTATAATCTGGAAAGGAAGCAAGTCAGATTTTATTTTGTCATTTTTGACTTTCAGAATCTTACTGGATATGAAACAGAGGATAGTATCAGCATACAAAATCAACAACTTTTAGACTTGCTCTGGAATTGAGAAGCAATGCAGTCCAACCTACCATATCACCTTTGTGTTTGGAATTAGTAGGCAGAATAGAGTTTACCAAAAATTTCAAAAAACATCTACTGTGTACAAAGTTCTGTACCAGGTGCTAAGGGAAATATAAAATGATCAAATTTAATCTCTAATCTCATCTTTTGTTTTGGATGACAGCCAAAACAAATCCCTGGAAATACAATATTACATGATAAAGTGCATGAGAGAATTACAAAACAAAGTCCTAAAGAGGAAAGAGATGTGAAGGAGGGCTTCCTGGAAGAAATGCCATTGGAAGTGGACTTTAATGAGTGATTAGGAAGGAAAGGAGGGGAAAAGAAGAAGAAAGGTATTCTAGGGATTTGGAACAATGGGCAAAAACTCAGGAAGATATAGGAATATATTTTTTTGTCTGTAATAGTCAAAGAGTAGTCTGGTTTGGTTGGAAAGTAAAGTGAAATGTGAGAACAAGTTTGGAACACAGGATAGAATAAAACTCTAGAGGACTTGGCATGTGAGGCTAAGATATTTGAGCTTTACTTAGTAGCAACAGAGAACCACTGAAGTTGCATAGGTGTTTTAGCAGAAGAATGTTATGACCAGGTAGATGTATAAGAAAGATTTATCTTGCAAATATATATTGGATGGACTAGACAAGAAAAGTAGAAACTGTTCTATAGTCTGGCATATACATACTATAAAAATATATACTGTTATATAGTGAGGAAACATGGTAGCTAGTGGATAGAAGGCCATCTTCTATTAAGGAGTTTCAAATCCAGTCTCTGATACATACTAACTGTGTAACCCTATGTGAGTTAAGTATTAAGTGACCCCAAGCAACTCTGAGATTATAAATTGCATAGCATTTGCCTATCTACACTGGAAGAGGGAATTTCCTTTCTGGGAGTTGCCCACACCAAGGAAATGATAGATCCAAACCTAGATATGAATTATACAATTTTGGGGGAGAAGAATATGATGAATGGACAAATTGAGAATGAGTAAGAAAGATATTGGTAAACTCTATTCTGCCTACTAATTCCAAAGTAAGAAAGATAGAATCAATAGCTCTTAGCAACTGAATATGTAGGAGGAAAAAAAGCCAAAGATGAACCTAAGGTTATTAACATGGGGGTTAGGTGAATAGTGGAGTCAATGACATGAATAGCCAAGTTGGAGAAAGAACAGGTGGAGGTAGATGACAATGTGGTCAGTATTACATTCAGTTCTGGGAACCACATTTTAGGAAGGATATTGATCAGTTTGAGTTTCCAGAAGAGGACAACCAGAATGATGAAGAGCTTCTAGAGGGTGGGATAGGAGAATTTGTTAAAGGACCAAGGAAGTTTAGCAGTAAGAAGACTAGACTTTAGTGGCACATGACAGCTAGATTTAATTATTTGTTGGAATTCCATACAGAAGAAAGATTAAATTTATTTTGCTTAGTCCCATAGGACAAAACCAGAAATAATAGGTAAAAGTTGGAAAAACGCAAATTTGTTCAATATTATGTAAAACCTCCCAAAAGTTAGAGTTGTAAAAAAGTGGAATAGAACACTTCAAAAGTCAGTCAAGTGGGGAAGGGGGTGGGGTTGACATCACTCTAGGTTCAACCAAGGACTGACTACCGGATCACTCAGTCAATCCATATACTTCAGAGAGCAGCCTTGTTCAGATACAGGTTGTATTAGATGTCCCCTAGTGGATTCTTTCCAACTCCAAAATTCTATTATCTCTAATGCCTCTTCTAACTCTAGATCCCATAATCCTATGAATGAGAAGTTGAAACCATAGCCGTAAATTAAGTTGTCAAGGGAGGGAATATAGATTAAAAAGCAATGAATTTGGAATTGGAGGATCTGGTACAGTACTAGTTCTGCTTACTTATCATGTCAGAAAGCCCAAACATATTATAAAGTGCATACTATGTATGCACTGGGCGATGTGCACAGGTACTGAGCGATCTTATCCATGTATCTTAGCCTTTACATGACCATAATCGAGAAAATATTTTGACTGAGAGAGATTCAGAATCATGGAATCTAATAACTTGAAAGGATCAAGATCTAGTCCTACTCACACCCTAAAGAAATGCCAACAATAACATACCCAACAGGTGGTTATCTGCCTCTACTAGAAGACCTCCAAGGAGGAAAAGACTCATAGCCTTTCTAGGTGGCCCATTCCACTTTTCATGAACTATTCTTTTAGAATTTTTTTTCCCCTGATAACCAAGCTTAAATCAGTCTCTTTGCAACTTCTACTCCGTGTTCTGAATTCTGCCTGCTCTGCGACAAAAGAGAACAAGTTTTATCTCTCTTCCACAGGACAACCCTTCAAATACTTGAAGATAGCTGTCTTGCCCACCAGTCACTATTCCTTCAATTAGCATCTTCTTTGCTCCAAGCTAAGCATTCCCAATTTCCTCAGATGAAAACCAGGTGACACAGACTCAGGGCCTTTCACCTTCCTGATTGCTCTCTTCTGGATACTCCAGCTCATCTATATCTGCCTTAAGCCATGGTGCCCAGGACTGAACATAATACTCTAAAAGAGGGCCAATACTCTAAAAAAAAAAGGGGGGGGGAGCAGAATGCAGTGGGATTATCACTTCTCTGTTTCTGGAACTAATGTATCTCATCAAGCAACTGAATAATCACATTAGATTTATAATCTGCCACATCACACATGACTTTTACTGAGATTCTAGTTCCCTAAAACTCACACTTTTTTATTGAGAACAATGGCTAACCTTTCTTATACTTAATGATTATTTTTAATCAAGTACCAAGCTTTACATTCATCCCTGTTGAATTTTATCTTGATAGGTTCAGCCTAACCTTTTAGCAAATTAGATTCTACCATTTTTTGGTCCCCATCTTCCTTGAATTTCAGTAAACCCTATTTATTATAAAAGGAAATAAATTCTGGAGTTTACCATGCATATGTACATAGGAGTGAAGTTATTTATTTATTTTCAGTAGGATAAAATGTTTACATTCCAAATATTTCTCATATCCCCTTGATATGCTTCTCATACTCACTGGGAATATACATATATGTGTACATACCCACACACACAAAGGTTGGGAACCCCTGCTTTAGAATCTGATTCTGCCATCTAATATGTTAGTTATCCCTCCCAGCTTGATGTCTTCTGCAAATCTGATGGGTGTTCCATTTGTACCTTTATCCAAGTCAATATGAGGCCAAATATAGATCCCTGGGGTGTGCTGGTGGGGACCTCTTGACATGTCAACTTTTAACCATTAAAAACTACTTGTTGAATATATTCATTCAACCACTCCTTAATCCACATGAATATGTCATCATCTAGGCCACGACTCTTCATCTTCTCCACAAAATTGCCGTGTAATATTTTATCAAATTTTTGATGAAATCTAGTTAGACGATCTAGGTCACCCCTTTCCCCCTCTACCCACATACATATACCTAAAAAAATTCCCTTTCCAAAAAGCAAATGAGCTTAGTCTGTATGACCTGTTTTAATGAAGTCAGGCTAACTTTTTATACTCATCATTTCCCTTTCTAGTTGTTCACCAACCATCTCTTTAATGGTACACTTTTAGCATAGGAGTTGTCATGAGATTATGTTGAAGCCATTTTATTATACTATGTTGGATATTCGTGTTTATTGAAATAGATTAGTTGTCATTAACATTGAAAAGATTTTGATAGAACAGCTATATTTCGTTATGATTTCATTATAATTAATTATGATTAGTTATTAAATACTCAGAGTTTTTGCTATTGTTTTTTTTTTTAGGGTGGGTGGAAAGGAGGAATCAATAAGTGACAGTGTACTAGAGCTGAATGACCATCCATTATGCCACACTTATTTTTCTAATTTAGTAGAGTATGCTCTTTAGGGCTACTCCCCACATGGACTCACAAAAGCAGTTTAGGTCTCCAACTCTCTGTGATTTTTGGTTTCTAAGAATTTAGGTTGTAACTCTAAGAGGCTTTGCTCCTAGAACTATTATTCACAAGCCCCTACCAGTGTGCTTCCTATGAACAATTAACCCAGCAGACTTAGCTTTTTTTTTTTTTTAGATAAAGGCTTTGATTGGAAAAATAGAACAAAAATAATTGGTACAAATATCCCTCTGAAACCTAGCAATGCACTCTCCAACCAATAGAGAGGGTCTATGGGGAGGATGGGCTCAAAATGAATATACAATGATAGTGAGGTATATGTATAGAGAACCCACAGCAAAGGAAAACCTCCCAATTCATGAGTGGGAGGAGTTCTTTGGAATTCGTGGAATCCCCTTGAGTTTCTCCTTAAATGTTACTCTATGCCCTGAGGATTAGTCACTTTCTAGAGTTCAGAGTTAGCACTTTCATTTTCCACTAGAAATCACATTCTCTCAAGTGACCATCTTTTTTTTTTGGAAGGAGAAGGTAGGGCAAGCCCCAGTTCTGTTAATTAACACTCTGCTGACAATAGAACCAGGACTCCTTCCACTCTATCAACTGCACCTAAACTCAGATAAATTCACCTTTATGCAACTTCTAACATATATTATAGAAAAAATCTATTGCAAAAGAATATCCCTTGTTTAAATACAGAAATAATCATATAATAATCATACTTAGCATATATATATATATATATATATATACATATAGCACTTCAGGTTTGCAGAGCCCTTTGATTCTAACAGAAACCTTATAAAATATAGGCTATTATTATCCACATTTTTGTTGCTATTTTGTCAATTATTCATGACTGACTCTTCATGACCATGATACAATGATCCTAGTTAGTCATTTTCTTCTCCAGCTTATTTTACAGATGAAGAAACTGAGGCAAATAGGGTTAAGTAACTTGACCAGGGTCGCACAGCTAAGTCTTCCTGATTCAAGTCTTCCTGATTCTAGGGCCAGCACTCCATCCTCTACACCAAGGCTGAGGGAGGTTAAATGACTTGCCCAGGGTTCCAAAACTACTAAGTATCTGAGGTAGGATTTGAACCCAGGTCCTCCTTGTTCCAAGTCCAGCTCTCTATCCATTATACAACTTAGCGGCCATATTTTATCAAATAAGCATCTACTGGGGCAGCTAGGTGGTGCAGTAAATAGAATACTGGAGTCAGGAGGATCCAAGTTCAAATCTGACCTCAGACATTTAATAGCTGTATAACTTTGGGCAAGTCAACCAGGAAAAAAAAAAAGAGTTGGACCTAGGTTTCCCCCCCCCAAAAAAAAAAATTTAAAAAACTAAATATACATCAACTTTTATATATTTTTGCCCTATAAAACTCTTTTCAGGAATGTTTGGCTGGTAATAGGTGAAAGACCTGCACAATAAAGCTAATATTTGAGTTCATTTCATTTGAAACATAAAGCAAATGCCTAGAAGGATTCACATATTGTTACAAAAATATAATATGGGTTTTAAAAGTTTTAGAGACAATATCTGCAAAGGCCACAAGAGGGAACTATTACTCCATGAAAATGAAGGACATTTGTGCAAAATAAGAGGCAATGTTGTGAATTTTGCTGGAGATGCAATTTAATAGGGTTATTGCTATGGAAAATGAGATAGGGAGAATGCTATGCTTTCGGACTTGTGGAACTAAAGCACTTCTGTGAGAAATGTTGAGAACATTTAGCTTTCTGTAGAGAGTTAATTTACTATGTCTCAGGGTCTTGGCAAATACCAGATGGACATTTTCAGAACCAGAATTACATTGGGCTGTGTGTACCTTTTATACTTGTATGAGCTTAAGGAGCCTCTTTATCTCCCTCTATGTTTCTCTGTAGATACCTCAAGATCTTTCTCTTTTTCCTCTTCCCTCTCTTCCCCTCTTCCCTTCTCCCCTCAGCTCCCTCCCTCTATCTCTGTCTCTCTCTCTCCCCCCTTTTTTCTCTCAGCTATTCTCCCTCTTCCTTTGCTTCCCTTCACGTGACCTTAAATCATTATTCAGGAAGGCAATAACTCGTACCAATCGCCCTAAAAATGACATTAGCTATTTCCCTTCGATGAAGGTCGCTTGTAAGCAATATTCAATTCAATTTAAGAATAGTTATATTTATATAGCACTTAATATGAGCTAAGTACTCTTTACAAATAGTGTCTCATTGGATCATCAGAACAACACTGGAAGGTAGGTGGTACTATTGTCTTCATTTTACAAATGAGGAAATTGAGGCAAATGGGTTAAATAACCTGCCAAGGTTTTAACAGCTAGAATTCTTACTAATTCTGGGCCCAGTGCTCTATTCACCATACCACCTACATGCCCAATATAATTTAATAGTTATTTATCAAATTCCTACAATGTGTTCCCAATATCATCCCAAGGTGATGTAGTGGATAGAGCATTGGGCTTGGAATCAGGAAGACTCATCTTTGTGAGTTCAAACCCAGCCTAAGACAGTTACTAGTTGTATGACTCTAGGCAAGTCACTTAACCCTGTTTGCCTCAGTTTCCTCATCTGTAAAATGAGCTAGAGAAGAAAAATAACAAACTTCTCAAGTATCTTTGCCAAAAAAAATGAAATGGGTTTACAAAAAATCAGACAGGACTGAAGCAAAGAAACAACCACTGTGTGCCCTACTCTGTGCTAAGTGCTAGGGATAAAGATAAACACGAGGAAGCCTTTTTACCATTAAGGATCTTACATTTTAATGAGTGCTCAATGTGAGCTTAAAAGCCATGGTCCTAAGTAATAATCCTAGCTCTGTTTCCTACCTAGCTGATCTTTCCTCGTCTGTTAAATTAGGGAGTTGATCTAGATGACCTCTAAAATGTGCCTCCATTTCTAGATCTGTACATCTATGACACTTGGCAATTCTTTCCTCAAAATGAAATCATATTCTTAAATTGAGATGCAATGCAATGTAACAACCAGGGAGCTGTCATCAGAGAGAGGAAGATGTGTCAAGTCTTGTCTTTGACATATACCAACTGTATGACTCAGATCAAGCTATTTAATCTCTCATTTTCCCAAGCAACTATCTGAGGCTGTTTTGGCAGAAAGAGAGTCTCATTGAAAGATCCCTATCGGGGGGCGGAGCCAAGATGGCGGCGTAGAAGCAGCAACATATCGCAGCTCTCACATAGCCACCCCAAAATACCCATAAAATAGGACTCTAAACCAATCCTGGAACTCCAAAACGCACACAAAGATACTTCCCACTACAGT
>CM053580.1:42200705-42221433 GCA_028627135.1 Pseudochirops cupreus
GCGTCCAGGCAGCTTGGTCCCAGCAGCTCCGGCCCCTGGCAGTTCCTGCCCCAGGCAGTCCTCAGCAGGAGTCCTTAGCAGAGATTCTGCCCTGCTCAAAGCAAAAGGAGTTTGCAACCACAGCCACTGCCTCTGACGCCACTTCCAGTCAGCACCGCAGGGAGACTAGCTTGGTTCCGGCGTTCTCTTGCTCCACCCCTTCCTGCTACATCAGCAAGCTCAAGGGGCGTGGAAGATCTTCAAATCCCAGTATCGTTACAAGCAGCTTGAGATGAGACCTTCGTCCCTGATCCCCATAAGAATTTGTGTCTAATTTGTTAAAAGGGGGAAAATGATGCAATGGCCTTTGTAATATTTTGGGTGAATTTTGTGGCATCGTTGTAACTTCAGTCTTGTATGTACCATCAGTTTGTGAAATCAGGTTAACTCTGTCCCTTCCCTCCCCCCAGCCGTAAAGCATTAACTCTGTGCCTTTCCTGGGCCCCTATAATGCATCTGCCCTGCATTGGCAGGCTATTAAAAATCACCTCCACAGCCTTATTGAAGGCGGAAACGCTACAAGTGACAGGTTAGATTTAGATCAACTTATTTGGGATTTGAACCATGCTAAGCACTCTCAGCTGAAGCCCCATGATGTGGTAGATGATGGGTTATTCCATGGTGGGCATGGGGCTGGAAAATTGTGCTCTGCCTAGGAATTGTTTTGTTGTGCCTGATGCTTCTCTTGTGCTGTATTCCCATATGTTTGCATTATGCTGTACATGTCTTATGGAACTCCTTGGGGACGCTGAAAGCTCAGATTGTGAATCCCCTACTAGTGTATTGTTTTAAAAGAAAAGGGGGAATTGTTGGGCCCCCAACCTCCATTGCTCCTTCTTGCTGCCCTCTGGGAGGTCTGTTGCATTCCAAGGCCTAGGACTGGAATGTGGATTAACAGCATTGCTTGCCCCTGTTGCTGAGGCACGTGACTTAGTCTGCCCAGGTGGCAGATAAAGGGGAGTGAGGGGAGGAAGGGGATAGGAGTAAGAGGCAAGTATGAGGTGAGAGAAGAGAGGTGAGAGAGGAGAGAGAGAAGGGAAGTAGTGGATTTAGTGTTTGATATAGTCAATTTGGCGATCTCTGCCTTCCAGGAGTTTCAGATAATACAATTGCAGAACCAGGTGACATATCTGGCCTCTGAGTTAAAAACCTTTATGCAGACTCAAAGTAAGGCTTGGGCACTACAAACTAGATTAGACCAGAAATTACAAAATGAACTTCTAGCTGTGGAACAGACCACACTGGCTTTGGGAAACGAATTGGCCCTTTTAGAGTTGAGATTGAAAATCCCCTGCCACTACAAATACCAACCGTGGGTTTGTGTTACATCACTATCCTTCAGTAGTTCGAATTCCTCTTTCCTTTCGACTGGGAGAAAATCGGGCAACACCTGCAAGGGGTTTTCCTCGCAGGCAATGTGATGTCCGAAATCGAGCAGTTGGCGCAGTTGGTTGCTGACATGCAAAAGGAAGCTGATTCCCTTGTTATTCCAAAAACAGCAGGAATAGAGTTAATTGATTGGATTCAGGGAAAACATTTGTTACAAACTATAATGGCAGGTGTAGTACCACTATTTTATTTAGTAATTGGCTTAATACTTGTGTGCTGTTTGTGGCGTTGGCTTTTCGTACTTCTTAAAAATAGTCTGATCTCCTTGAAAGCCAGCCTCCTCCCTTTGGGGGGCCATGGCGGTCACCCGCAAAACAAGAAAAGGGAGATGTAAGGGTGTTTGACGTCATCAGCCACTGGGGGAGCACCATGACAGCCTGGGTTCAGGGTAGAGGCCCGCGCGTGTCTCAATGAAGAAGGCGTGATCACGCTAGATGTCTCCTTATCTTCGGGGCTGTACGTGAGTGGCTCACCAGGCAATGCTGGCACTCTGAGGTGGGAATCAAAAGCTAGGGTATAAAAAGGGGAACTGCGTGCGTGTAGCTCTCTCTGTTCCTGTATATGCTGCAATAAACATCTTTACCGTTTGCCCGAATCCTGGGTGTTCTGTGGGGGGGTAGTTCTTCAAGCTGGTCTTGAAGCCGGTGACGACTGAAGCCTGAGAGGAGGAAAGCAGCTGGAAGAGGTAAGCAATAGAGTGGGGTCCCCAGTGTCCGAGTTGGGGGACGTTTTACAGTGGACCAGTCAGAAGAGTTAAGGAAAACAACCCTGTAATAAATTCAGATGTTAAGCATAAAAAATAATGGGAGTCAGTTCAATACAAAGTTTTATTGGCAGCTGATAGGGAAGAGGGAGAAGGAAGAAAGGAAAAAGAGAGGCAGTATCACTCGAATAATGATGACTCTGCATTGGAGAGCACAGAGACACAGGTCCATTCAGCTGGAAAGGTATGCTCCAAGGTGCCTTTCTGAGGGTAGGACTTGTATCCTTATTTTAGTGGTCAATAGGAGATTTGCATGTCAGGGTTTGGGGCACATAGGGTATTTGGGGGATACATAGGTACAAGAAGAAAAACAAAATGTTAGGAAGATTATTACCTTTGGGTATATAGCTGTGATAACTTTATATGATTTGCAGGTATTTTTCTCTGAATGGTTTCTATAAACTACAGCTTCCCTTAAGAAAAGGCTGTCATGGTGGTCTCAAGACCATCAGACCTAATCTTTTTTTTTTTAATATATATTTATTTACTTTTAGTTTTCAATATTCACTTTTATAAGATTTTGAGATTTAAATTCCCCCTCTTCCCTTCCCTCATCCCCAAGACAGCATGCATTCTGATATAGGCCATACATGCACAGTCATATTAAACATATTTCCACATTAGTCACATTGTAAAGAAGAATTAGAACCAAAGGGAAAAACAATGAGAAAAAAAAATAACAAAAAAAGGGAAAAAATAGTATGCTTTGACCTGCTTTCAGACTCCATAGTTCTTTCTCTGGATGTGGACAGCATTTTCCATCATGAGTCTTTCAGAATTGTCTTAGCTTATTGCATTGCTGAGAAGAGCTAAATGTATCAAAGTTGGTCATTGCACAATGTTGCTGTTGATGTATACAATGCTTTCCTGGTTTTTCTCACTTCACTTAGCATCAGCTTATGTAAGACTTTCCAGGTTTTCCTGAAGTCCACTTGCTCATCATTTCATACGAAATAATAGTATTCCATTACAACCATATACCACAGCTTCTTCAATCATCCCCCATTTGAAGGGCATCCCCTCAACTTTCAGTTCTTGGTTACCACAGAGAGAGCTGCTATAAATAATTTTGTGCATGTTGGTCCTTTTCCCATATTTATGATAGCTTTGGGATACAGCCTAGAAGTGGTTTTGCCATCACATCTGATCTCATAACACTCAGGCACTGTCTCTTCCCTGCTGTTCTGGTGCCATGAATGGGGAGAATACTAGCTGCTGCTGGAATTATCTCCCAGTCTTTCAATACTCACAAGGTAACTGTTACAGGAAGGAAATATTCAAGAGAGGTAAAGACAGCCAAGAATTCAATGTCAGATACAAGTTGAGTCCATATTCTACATAGGGAGCAAGGCCCCTTCACCATAGCCATTATATCAACCTTGATAAGTGCTATCCTTTTCCATGCTTCAATGAAATCATATCTTGACAACTATGACTTTCCAGAAACCACTTTTAAATGGTTTTTATCACACATAAATAATGATAGAAGATATTATAGGAAACACAGCATGGTATAGTAGAAAGGTCAGGAAACAGACTCAAATCTGAACTGTTATGTACTACCTATATGACCTTGGGGAAGTAATTTCAATTACTAGGGCTCAACTTCATTTTTAAAATGAGATTTTAAAAAATCTGATCTCTAAGATGCCTTCCAGGTAACTGAAAGCTTTTTCTGTTCTTCTCAAGATGTTTATCTATACCATTTCCTCTACTCTTCACTGCCCCATGATAAATGACCATTCCTTACATTTTACTGAAAAAAAGAGGCCATCTTCATGAGTCTCCATTGTCTCCATAGTTTAGCATACATATCATACCGCATTTTCTTCTCTTTTGCTCTAGACTCTGAGGTAGCCTTGCCCTTGTCCTTGCCAAGAATAATATTTCTGGGGAAGCCAAGTGGAGTAAAAGCAAGAACTTGTTTGAGCTCCTGCCCCAACTACCTCCAATAGCTGTAAAATATGACTCTAAACAAATTTTAGAGCTACAAAACCCACAAAGTGACAAAGAGAAACAAATCTCCCACTGAAGGCAGCCTGGCAGGCTGACAGGAAGGGTCTATCACACCAGACTAGGAGCCAAGCACAGTCCCATGTGAGCCGTACAGGACCAGATCTGGGCGGCCCTAACCAGTGGCACAGACTATCCAGAGCTGACTTCAGGAGAGTGAATCACTGACAGCTATGGTGGTTTCCAGACTTCTCCAACCATAAACACGAAAGAGAAAGTAAAAGGTCAGTGGAGAACTCTATTGGAACTGGGTGAGGAAAGAGTACAGTCCAGCCCCTCCCCCCCAGGGTGAAAGATGGTGGAGGCACAGGGGCTGCAGCTGCTGCTGCGTGGCTGCCTCCAGAGCTCCTGGCCTGGAGATTGTAGGAGGACCAAGCAACCATTTAGAGGGTAATCGCTCTTGCATTGACCTGTTTGGATGTGGATCACAGTTGTGGGTGGTAGTCCTGGGATGTGTGCCAGTGTACCATAGCTGGGGGTATCTGTAGAGAGGGCACCCTCCTCATAGCTCAGACAACATTTGCAAAAACCCTAGCGATTTGGGATACAGCTTTCTCTACTATGGAAGCAGAGTTCTACAGTGGCAAAGACCTCAAAAGTCAAGTAATTGGCTGACAAGATGAGCAAGCAGAGGAAGCACATTCAGACCTTAGAATCCTTTTTTGCAGACAAAAAGGATCAAAACATGGAACCAAAAGAAGTCAACAAAGTCAAGACTCCTGCATCAAAAGCTTCTAAGAAAAATATGAACTGTTTACCACTCCCTCCTCCTTGATGTTCTCACATCCCTAGGATATTATGACACTGGTCCATCTGTTTCTCCTCTTAACAATCTGGGTGCTCCTTTTCAGTCTGCTTTTCTGGAGTCCCCTAACTATGGATATTTCTCAAGGCTTTTCTTGGGCTGTGTCTTTGTGCCTTCTGCATCCTCTTTCTTACCAAGTTCAATTGCCATGTTAATTATACAGTTACCTTCCATTCCATCTATCCCTTCCTAGTGTAACCTCAAGGCCTTGGGTTCCCTAACCCTAGTAGGCATGTGCTTATCACCTAGACCAGCAGTTCTCAACCTGTGGGTTATGTTCAATTTGTAACAATGAAAATACATCCCGCACATCAGATATTTATATTACAATTCATAACAGTAGCAAATTTACAGTTATGAAGTAGCAACAAAAATAATTTTATGTTTGGGGGTCACTACAACAGGAGGAACTGTATTAAAGGGTCACAGCATTACAAAGGTTGAGAACCACTGACCTAGACTATTTCAATAATATTTGAATTACTTTCCCTACCTCAAGTTTCTCACCTCGCTAATCCATATTTGATGTAGTAATTTTTTTCTGAAGAATAGATCTATGTTATGTCTCTCCAAGTGAACTTTAGTAGCTTCCTATTGCTTCTAGACTTCCTGTGTTGAACATTTAAAGTCCTTCACAACCTGGCCTTGAACTACATTTCCAGCATTATTATATATTGCTCACTGTTCTGAACTTTATGATCTGGCCAAATGGTCTTCTTGCTATTTCTTATAGATGATATTCCATTTCCTCTCACATACCTTGGAACTTGCTCACCTTCAATCCTGGACCACATCTCCATTTCACTTCTGCCTCTTTTGCCATCAACTGGCCAGGGAGCAGACAATGAGGGAGGAAAAGGGTGAAGGTCAAATGGCACTGAAAATCTACTGTCTGCAGCACCAATGCAAAATTATCAGTGTTGATGCATTGGAACTAAGGGATGCCTCACCTTGTTTAAGGTTGGATCAGGAAGAATAAATCAGCATTGAACTTTGATATAAGGCCTGTGACAATATTTTTTTAAAATAACAAATATTTTTTTTTAAAAAAACCTCATCTATAATGCTTTGTGCTAGGAATCAGTTCAGAAGGCTTCATTTTTTTTAGCAGAACTATAAAATAATATCAATGCTTCTTTCTTTATGTTTTCAAAATGTATATTTCTAAAATAAAGGAAAAATCCAACCATCTGGGAGACAACATGAGCCACCTGAACAACAATCAATCTTGAAACCCAGTATTTTACTCCTTATTTGCCCTTCGTTAGAGACCATAATGAATAAGAATTCAAATATTATGTGGTTGACATATATTTAAGGATGATAGTAATATTGCAAGTATTTATACAGTCTTTAAAGGTTTGCAGATTACTTTATCTCATTTTATCCTCACAATAACACTGTGAAGGTTGTCTTCTTTCTATTGGTGATTTCATCAGCTACCATGAATCCAATTATTTCCAAACAAATAATTTTGAAATGGAAATATCTAGTCCTCATCTCTTTCCTGAACTTCAGTCCAACGTTACCAGGTACCTATTGGACATTACCAAGGTATAGAAGAACTAACAAATGAGAACTTTTTTACTCTTTGTCCTTATGTCCTTAGTATATGGCATATATGCTAAGATGAAGAAACTGAGGCAGGATCCCTCAGCTAGTAAGTTTCTGAAGCTGGATTTTAACTCCCATCTTCCTAACTCCAAGTCTAGTGTTCTACACACTATACTATCTAGCTGCCTCACATACCAAGAGAAAGCATGTTTTAATGAACTCAGAATTGGAAAAGACAGGGTTCGATTCCTTCTTCAGACATCTACTAGCTGGAGTGACCTGAGCAAACCATCCTCTGTCTGTTTTCTCATCTATATAACAAGATAATTGAACTGGATGATCTCTTCCTTCTCTGAATCTGTAATATTATGATCCTTCTTACCTGCATTTCCTTTTCTAGAAACCATGATGTGTAGATAATTCAAACAGAATGTAGTTCATATGCATTTGGAGATGATAACATTATATTGAGAGGTAGCATGATATTGTGGATAGAAAACATGTCTAGGAATTGGACGGATCTGGTTTCAAGCCCCGCTTTTGACTCATAGGTTGCTTGACCCTGCAAAAGTCACAAAGACTCTCAATATCCCAAGAAACTCTCTAAGTTACATAAAAGAGGGATTTTCCTTTACCAATGAAATCACAGGTGTGGTCTAAAAAAGTAGGCACTGCATCAAGGCTCTGCTGCTTTTATAGTGTGGGAACCTAGTCAATCTATAGGAGATTATAGCTTATCTATAATTATAACTACACACACACACACACACACACACACACACACTTTCCCAGGGACATACAAATACTCCACATCAGAGACAGTATTTGAGCCTAGCTCTTCATGATTCCTGGTCTAATATTCTATTCTCTATACCTGACTGACTCTTAAAGATGATAGCATCAGTTTAAAATGATGCAATTGTTCAGACATGCAGAAGTATGAAGAATAGTCAAACTCTAGAGGAAGTGCTTATTCCAGATGTGTAAATGGCTGTAATGAATGTTTCAAGGTAAATTTTAAGCTGAAAACTCAAAATTTAAGTTCTAAAATGATATAAAACTTGGTTTTCTTTTCTCCATTGTTGATAGAACTATGTTTGCTCTACTATTGTAGTGCATATCATAGGGCTCTAAATTTGAAAATGGTTTAATCTGATTCCAAAAGATCACTAAGAGCATTAAAGTCAATAATATACTCAGACATGGCATTCACAGACCTTCATAGTCACGCCAACCCCCTTCTACATTTTCAGTCTTTTAAACCTTACTCATCTATATATACTCTATGAGCATGGCATTCCATGTCCCTCCTTGAGGCATTTTCACTGACTGTCTTTCATGTCTAAAATGCTTTCCCTCCTGATCTTGGCCTCCTGGTTACCCCGGCTTCCTTCAGTTCCCAGCTAAAAAGCCACATTTTGCAGGACTCCTTTCCCTTTCCCTCTTCATCTTCATGCCTTTCCTCTATTGATCATTTCCAATATATCCTGTATAGAGCTTGTTTGTCTATAGGTGTTTGCAAAGTGTCTCCCCCATTAGACTGTGAGCTCTTTGAGAGCAGGGATTGTCTTTGGTCTTTCTTTGTTTCCCCAGTAAATTGTATGGCACATAGTAGACACTTCACTGACATTCCATTATCTATCTTTGTGCATCTGCCCAAATGGCCTCTCTGCCTAGAATATATTTCCTGTCCATCCTCTATTCAGCTGCCAAATTCTTTGTCCTAAAGCGCAGATTCAACCAAGCTATCCCAGTATTCAGTAAATTATAGTCAGTCTTTAGTACCTCCTAGATCAAATATTAACATCCTCTATTTTGTTTTTGAAGCCCTCACTCTTTCCAGTCATTTTACACCTTAGTCCCCTGAATGTAACGTGTGATCCAGTGACACTAGCTTCCTTGTTATTCCTCATCCAAAACACATTTCCCAGCACCTTGCACTTTCATTATCTGTCCCTTGTTACTGGGATGTTTTCCATCTCCTGGCTTCCCTGATTTTCTTCAAGGCCCAGATGAAAACACTCCTTTTCCAGAGGTGGTCTTTCTCTATTCAGTTTCATTCATGTGCTTTTCTTCTGATGATTTTCTTGGTCGTGTATGGTTGTTTCCATGCTGTGCCTCTTTCTTTGTATCTTTGCTTTTTGTTGTATCTTCAGAGTTTAGCACAGTGCCTGCTGTACAAATAGGCATTAAAAACATGCTTGTAGACTGACTTAGTTACCACTTCTTACCTGAAGCTTTTGGGGATACCTGTCTCCTCCCCAGCTAAAAGTTTTCTCTCCCTCCTCAAATCATCTGTAATTTACTTCTCTGTATGTGTGTGGTATCTACACAGAAGAATGCAAGCTTCTTGAAGGCAGAAGATGCTCCTGAATTGACATTAAGCAGAGATGCCTAACCTTTGTGTTTGTTTTGGCACAACCTCCCCCCCATGCTTATGAGGATTGTTAAATGCATAAAATTCAATACAGAAGATAACAAAAGAAATCCATCACACTAATAGAAATACAGTTCTCAAAACAAAATGAGCTTATGGACTTCAAGGTAAGGATTTCTGACTTAAACACAATCTTCCTCTTCTTCTAAAGAAGTAATTCCCTTTATCCTACTTCATGCTAGTCAAGACACAATGAGATGGAGAATAAAATCCTTAATTCCAAGGAAATACTTTGTAATTAGGTACTAGGCACTGCCAACAATTCTCTCAATGTTCACATTTTTACTAGCATGGATTACAGGCTCTCTTTCTTGCCTTTTTGTTTTTGCCTTTTTCTGAATCCCAGGAGAATCCTGACTAGTTGCTCCTTGGGATTGTTTTCAGGTTCTTAAAATTCATCCCTCTCCGGAAGTAGGTATGACTCACTCATTCTTTACTCATTTCCTTGGTAGTTGGATGCATTCCCTTACTGGTCTAAACAGTTACATAGAATGAAAAAAAAAAACTAAAACAAATAAACAAACAAAATACTTCTCTTCCCACTTCATATCAGAATCTTCTTTGCCTCTTCTTATAAACAGCTGCCCTTTTAATGATGTTTCTCTTTTTCCAACAGGACACAGCTGCAGATACTAATTAGGGCAGCTCCCTTGCAGAAGCCTGGTATGCAATGTTGTCATAAACTGTAGCCAGAGAACAGCAGTAATCAACCTAATTTCCCCTAGATTTAGAAAGTTTAATAAGTTGATATTTGGTGTTGGAAATCTATGCTGCTCTAAGTAGGAACTTGAATAAAGGTTTGAAGAACCATGCCTCTCTCCATTTAGTTCAAGAGGAAATTAATGTTCAGCTTTTCAATCTTCTTAAATTAATTTATTTATTTAGCCATTTTATACTCTTTCGGATTTACTCCTAATGCTGGGCATCTTTTCCTTTGGAACAGGAGACTGATTGTTCCTTGTACACCAAATGGACATTTTAACATATACGTCACAAGTTTGTAAAACAAGAACTGAAAACTGCTGCTAATGGTCTGTAACCCCAAAGAGATACCAAAAAAGGATTGTATGTATGTATGTAGAAAAACATTTATAGCAGCTCTTTTTATGGTGGCAAATAATTGGAAATTGAGGGGCTACTCATAACTTGCTTTCCCTGTCATGAGCTAGATGTTATCCTCAGCTTCTCACTCTCAGCCCAATATCTAGATCAAATTCCAAGTCCTATTGTTTCTACTTTGTAACATCTTTTGGATATAAACTCATTTTTCCTCTGATCCCACTCTTCACCAGGCCCTCATTGTGTCATTCCCGGATTACGGCAACCTGCTGATCAGAGTCCCTGGACCAGATATCTTCCTCTTCAACTCATCCTCCATTAAGTTGCCAAATCAATCTTCCTATAAGACAGGTCTTACCATGACACCCCTATATTCAATAAACCACAGTGACTCCCTATTACCTCTAAGATCAAATTATAAAATTCACTGTTATTAAAATCCTTTATAACCTGTACCATTTTCTTTACCATTCTTCTCAGCAGTCAAAGTCCTTCAACCCCGAGGTCACAGTAAATCATGATCTTCTCAGTCAACATTAAGTACCCAAGAAGAGGTCTTTTCATCTTGACTCAAAGCTGGCTCTCAGGTTCCATGGTGCCTCTTCCATAGTCCCAGCTCCTGGCTGAATCTACTCAACTGTCACCTGGATTCAAAGTTAGACAGCTCTTAGCTCCTCATCCAACTCCTTGTCCAGTTCCTCATTCAGTTCCTGTTCCATATTGAAGTGCATGGTGTCCAATCCACCTCAAGTACTTCACAATTTCTGTTTCTGGGAAGACAAAGCTTAACAGAGCCAAAACAACATTCATACACATCACTGGCACATCATCAATTCACTATCTGCTGTGAAATCAACACAGACTTACATACAAGGTCTGAGAACTCAACACTAATTGTCAGGACCAGGACCTCCAAAATCCTCCTCCAGGACACCTATAAACAGACAACAAGAAAATCCTCTTTCAGGGCTTCTAGTAAGGTCCAAGGCCTTCTGTTCAAAGTATCAGAACCAAAATTTAACACAAACAGAACAGACAAAGAGATTGCCTGGACACCACAAAGTTTCCCTTCTCAATTCTGCTCTTTCCCAGCTTGGGCTTCTCCTTATATATGGTTATTAGCTTCTCCCTGTTCCACCCCTTCCTGTTGTATCAGCAAGTTCTTCCCATTGTGGGGTTCACAAATTCTGTTTCTTAACAAAGATTTGATACAATCATGGGCAAGGCTTAAAAAAACTTGAACTGAAACAAGGTGCTAAATAATTAAATAGCTGAAACAAGGTGCTAAGTACTTCTTTGCTTGCCATTTTTTCCCCTTTATACTACTTAATGATGTCATCAACTCCTATAAATTTCATTGCAATTCATTATCATTACATGCTGATAATTCCCAAATCTACTTATCCCAACCTCATTGCTGACTTCCAGTCTCAAAATTCCAACTTCCTTTCATACATCTGAAATGGAATATCCAGTAGATATCTTAAACTCAACATGTATGAAGCTGAAATCGTCATCTTTCCCCCCAACCCTGCCCCAACTCTTCCTGCCTTCCTTATTATTGTAGAGTAATTATTTTTCTAGTCTACCAGATTCTTGATATGTCATCCTCAATTGCTTATTTGTTTTTCCTAACCCTTCATATCTCATCTCTACCGTCACTCTGGTACAGGCTGTCATCACCTCATCCCTTGTACTTCACAATAGCCTGCTAGTGGGTTGGCCTGCCTCAAGTCTCTCCCCATTTCAATCCATCATCCATTCAACCAACAAAGTGATTTTGTTAAAATGAGAGTCCCACCATGTCACTCTCTCCACTCAGTTAAGCCTAGTGACAAATTGATCTCCTACGGGGCCAATACAAACCCTCTGTTTGGTGTTCAAAGCCCTTCATAATCTTGCTCTTCCCTATCTTTCTGGTTGTCTTACACTTTATTCTCTGGTAGGTACCCTTCAGTTCAGTGACACTACCCTCCTCAATGTTCTCTATACCAGACACTCCATCTCTTGGCTTCAGGCATTTTCTCTGGCTGTCCTCCATGCCTAGAATGTTCTCCCTCCTCTTCTCCACATACTGACTTCCCTGACTTCTTTCAAATCCCAAATAAAATCCCATCCTTTATAGGAAATGTTTCCCAACTCCTCCTCACTCTACTACTTTCCCTTTCTTAATTACTTAGTATCTATCTGGTATGTAGCCTATTTATACATATTTGTTTGCTTGTTGTTTCCCCCTTTAGCTTGAGGGCAGTGACTTTTGTCTATTTTTTTTTATTTTTGGTTCTTAGCACCTTGCCTGGTACATAGTAGGTGCTCATTGCATTTTTGAAGTTTGGTTTTTTTTTAAAATCTTCTATGAATCCTTCTCTGAAGATGATCCCTGGTCATCTCTCTTCCCATAATAGGTTTCTGTGGTTGGCTTCTTTCTATTTTGCTGTGCATTTGTTGATATCCTAATTATTTGTAATCACCTCTAGCCCTGGGGTATTGGGAATGGTGCCTCTTGCCCCAGGTCTGTAATTCTTCCCTTTATCCTGAAACCAAAGCCAAAGCTCCAACCTCCTGTAAGTGTCAACAGCCTGGGGCTTTCTGCCCCACTGCTTCTCACCAGGTGTGTGCTGGTTCCTTCTCACCCCCACTGCTCTTCACAGCACATCT
Source organism: Pseudochirops cupreus (assembly GCA_028627135.1). NCBI lineage: Eukaryota > Metazoa > Chordata > Mammalia > Diprotodontia > Pseudocheiridae > Pseudochirops > Pseudochirops cupreus. The sequence goes on from CM053580.1 coordinate 42,213,423, forward strand.
GGGTTTGGTGTTCCTGGTCAGCAGAGGTTCCCTCAATCTTCCCAGGTTCAGACACCCAACTCCCCTCATTGTCCTGGAGGTAAAAGTTCTGGTTGTCTGGGACCAAGGCAACCCCTCAAGCCCCAGGACATGATGCTTGTTTTTTAAGAGGCTAGCTGCTAGCTGCTAGCATCTTGCTGTTACAACAGAACATAGCCAGGAGTTGTTTATTCTTCACAGGGATCAAACATTGTTTTGGGATTTTTCTTCTGACCTCCTCAAATTGTCCCAAGAGGGCTGTTATGTCTGGTTCTTATTTATCTCCACCCATACTTTATTCACCCTACTGTGCTATTTTAACTTTTGTAGGGGGAAATCTTGTCAAATCTGAATTTTCTCACCTACTCCACCATCTTCCCAGAATCCTCTCTCTCTCAATAAATTTTTATTGACTGAAAAACTGAAAATGTACAAAGTTAGGAGATGAAATGTCTTGAATGAGTAACAGCAAGGATACCAGTGTCACTAGATAACATAGGACAGAGAGGGCAGTACAACATAAGAAGAATCTAAAATTATAAGGTGGCCAGGTTGTGAAGGTCTTTGAACATAAAACAGGATTTATTATTTGATCCTGGAGGGAATAGGAAGTCACTGGAGTTAATATGATGATGCTCAATATCACAGTACATGGCACACAGTGGGCTCTTAATAAATGCTTGCTGACTTGATGTAGGATCTTATGCTTTATAAAGCCCTCACTTAATATTATCTCACTTGTTCCATATAGTTCTGTTTTAGGTCCTATTATCTCAATTTTTTCAGATGAGAAGTCAAGTGGCTTACCCAATGTCAAACACCTAAAAAATATTTAAGACAGATTTAGGACCAAGATCTTATTAACTCCAAGCACATTTTCTCCACTGTGCCCTGCTGACTCCCATAGTGGAACAGGATTGATCTTGTTTTCTTGAAGGCTATTCTAGTTGAGGGAGAATTCTTATAATAATTACCAAGTATCAGATGTTTAGAGTATGGACCCAGAGTTTGACTCCATTTCTATCCTACAAGGACCAGTCTAGTCAAGTTTGGAAAGCTCCTCAAGGGAAGCTTGATGACCGGTCAATGAAAATTCTCTCTCTCATTCTCTCTCTCTCTCTCTCTCTCTCTCTCTCTCTCTCTCTCTCTCTCTCTCACACACACACACACACACACACATGCAGACACATGATCTCATGAAGAACTATATCTAAAGGGTTGCAATTAGCATAGGTGAAAGTGCCATCCTCACTGATACAATCACAGATCTGTAAAATTATTACTATGCAAGGAAGCAATTTTATATTTGTTTCTTAAATAAACATCTAATAGTACCCTAGTATTCTGCCATTGTGTAGAAAAACCTTCAAAGATTCTTTAGTCTCTGTTCTTCTTTTAATGATACAATGATTTTCAGTTTTAAAAAAAATGAAATAAGTTGAGGCACTACTTTGGAAACTTCAGTTTTAGGTAATAATAGATAGACAATCACTATAAATAAGGACCCAATATCAAAAGCTCAAATCATGACCTTCTTAAACCTGAATTGGAGGGTCATTATGGTCCTATATGGTCTGGGAAAACATTGTTTAAAACTGTTAGATGAATAAAGCTAATTTTTAAAAGTTAGTTTTTTAAACCCATATTTTCTACACTATAAAATTAGCATTGTGTTTTTCTATTAAAAAAAATTCCTTAATCCATCTACATGAAAATAAAGAGAGAAAATTTGGTGAGGAACAAAACTACATCCCTTTGCAATTGACAAAGAGCCAAGAATTCTGTAGGGGGTAAAAAAAAAATAGAAAAGTCTAATTTCCTCTAATGGTATTTAAGTCATATTTGCTTGTGTATGTATAAAAATCCTTTATATTCAAGAGTAACTCAAATTTTCACAAAATAAATCTTGTTAAAGCAATTTCTGTTTCTGATATGACCCATATCTAATGGTTATATACAGTTTACATACAGGTTGAAATTGTGTAAGTAACCATTGGATACATGTCAAATTAGGTTGTGATTTGCATCATTGAGGGAACTCTCAAATAGATGAGATCACAGAACCATTTAGGTATGTGTTTGAGTACATTTGCAGTCTGCATTTGTCAAGTATCTTTCATTCATTTAACAATGCATACTCAACATTTGTCAAGTGCATATTATGTGCAGACCACTGTACTAGGAGCCCTTATAGAACCAATTTTCTTATAAAGGATTAGAACACAAACATAAAAAAGCATACTACACAGCATTGTGTGAGACACATGCTAGAAAGTTGATGGAAAAAAATGTGATGTGAGCTCCAAGAGAGAGTATTATTCCTGGAATGGCTTCCTGAGAGAAGCAACTTTTAAGCTGCCCTTTGAAAGAAGGCAACAGTTCCATAAGTACATGTCACATGTGAACAAAGTCAGGGAAAAAGGGTAAAGCAGGTGACTTGTCCTAGGGATGTTTGACTTGATCACACAATGTGCAGAAAGGAATTAACATGAGGCAAATTTAGGAAAATAAGGTAGCATCCAATATTACAGGACATGTAATACCAAGCAGAGAAATTTGCACTTTACCTGAGTAACAATATGAATATAGCAAAGATTTTTTGAGTCGAGGAGTGACACAATCAAACGTATACCTAATAATGATAATTCTGACAGCAGAATATATGGATGGGATGAGTGTAAAAGCAAGAAAATGTGCTAAGAAACAATTGTGGGAATAGTCCAGGTAGGTGACAATAAGGATCTGGGGTTTGGGGATTCTTGTGTGTGTGTGTGTGTGTGTGTGTGTGTGTGTGTGTGTGTGTGTGTGTGTGAGTGTATGTGTGTATGTGTGTGTGTGAGAGTGGTGAGATAGTGAATATAGAGAAGAGAAGACAGATTTAAGGAATGTTGCAGAGTTGGAATCAGCAGGACTTGGTAATTGATTGAATATGTGATGTGGAAAAGAGAAGAATCAAAGATAACTCCAAAGTTTTAAGCATAGGACATGGCATGGAGGGTGGTACACAAATAGGATGTTAAAAAGAATTATAGTTTCAGGACAGAGACAATAAGCTTTGCTTGGGAAATGTTAAGTTCAAAGTAGCAGTGGAGTACCAAATTGAAAATGGTCTACAGGCAAGTAGAGGAATAGGTCTGCGGTCAAGAAGAGAAGTCAACAGTAAAGCTATATAGATTGGGAAGACATTTTCACATTAATTGAGTTGTTAAAGCAATGGGAATATATGAATTTAATGCAGAAAGAGTGTAAAGAGAGTAGAAAAAAATCCAATTACATAATCCTGAGGAACACCCAGATTAAATGCTTGGAAAGAGGATAAGAAATAAGGAAACTAATTAGAGAATGGATGTTTAGAGGTGTAAAAAGCATGAGAACCAAAAACCTGTGGTGTCTCCTAAGAGACAAGTACCCAATAGGAAGGAAAAGTCAACTACATCAAAAGTTGCAAAGATAGTAAAGGTGATGAGAATTATAAAAATAAAAAGGGCGCTAGATTTGATTATTACAATGTCATTGGTTTTGTGGTTTTTTAAAGAGGAGTTTCAAAATGCACAAGATTAAAACCTGATTATATCGTTATTGTTTGGGGATTTGTTAAATTGCAATATGAGAATATAACGCAATATTATTCTGAAATGAGAAATAATGACAATGAAGAAGTCAGAGAAGCATGAAAACCTTTACAAACTAATATAGAATCAGGAATACAATAAACAAAATGACTGTAACTACATAGATGGAAAGTATAATAAAAGGGAACCAAATGCTCTGGAATTATGTATGGACTTGGCCCCAAAAAGAAGTTGAGAAAATGTACTTTTTTTCTATCATTTCAGAGAAAGAGAGGATTGTAGGATTGTGTAACATTACTTTTGCTTGCCTTTCTTTTTTCTTTTTAAATTTTATTTTAGATTCAAATGCCAAAGAACAAATACAGAATAGAGAAAAAAAAATCATAAAGTTAAATATTGGCACTTAAATACAAAGTTAAAAGAGAAAAAGCAAGATAGAATTCAAAATATGTAACAATAATATTTCTTTTCAAGAAAGCCTGTATGATATATGATATACTTTGTGTTGACAATTGCCCATCTTTGCTTCCTTGTGAGTTTTCTTTTGTTCTCTGCTTTTTTTACTTTGTGTTTTTTTCTCCTCCCCACCCAAAAAAGGCATATGTTTCTCTATAGATATAAATATATACATAAACATATACATTTATACATGCATATATATATATACATATATATATACACAAATAGTTTCCTCTACACCCTCTACTTTGCCCTCCTATTGCTTACCTACCTCCCTCTAAGCATCCTTCCCCATCCTCCTATTCCCATAAATCTAAACAGTCTTCCATACACTCTTTTACCTATTCCCTTCCATCTCCTTCTAAACATCCCTCCCTTGTCCTCTCCCCCCTCCCTAGACCCCTACCATTTTATTTCTTCTGAATTTAGAAGACTTTTATAACCTTCTAAGTACACATACACACACAAACACACACACATACACACACACAAATTTCCCTTTTAAACCCATTCCTCATGAAAGCAGGTTACCAGAACTACCAGCCCTCTTCTCTCTGTATCGATTCTTCCTGTTGCACCTTATTTCTATAAAATAATTACTCTTTCTCGTTGTTCCTAAATGGTTTTACTTTTTAAAATTCATATCATACTCAGGTTTCTCAGGTTTCCCCCAATCTTTCCTATGAGCTACCCAATTTTTAAATAAGAATCTCATATATATATATATATATATGGATGTATATGTAAACAGTCTATCCTTATGAATCCCTTATAATCAGTCTTTGGTATGTACCTTATATTTCTCTTGGCTTTTGTATGTCAAATCTTCTATTGAGTTCAGGGTTTGTTTGTTGGTTTAACAAAGTTTTGAAAATCTGAGAGTTTATCAAATGTCTTTTTATTTCCTTCTGGAAAATACTTAACTTTGCAAGGTATTATATTTTCAGCCAGAGGCCCAGTTCTCTTGCTCTTCAATACATTATGTTCCAAGACCTGAAGTCCTTTAATGTCTCTGCTGCTAGGTCCTGTGTGAATCTAATTTTGGTAGCACCATATTTAAATTGTTTTAATCTGGATGCTTTTAATATTTTATCCTTGAGCTGGGATTTTTGGAATTTGACTGTGATATCCATATGAATTTTCCTCATAGGGTCTCTTTTAAGTGGTGATTGATAGTTTTTTTTTCTATTTTTACTTCCACCCTTTTCCTAAGGCTTCAAGACAATTTTCTTTAATTATTTTTTGTATTATTGTTTCAAGATTCTTTTTTGGATCATAACTTTCAATTAGTCTGATTATTTTTATATTTTCTCTTCTTGATCTATCTCCAAATCTATTGTTTTTCTTATAAGATGTTTCACTTTTTCTTCTATTTTTTCATTAATCATATTACGTTTAATTATTTCTCAATCTCTTATAATTTCATAGGCATCACTTTGCACAATTCTGATTTCGAAGGTGTCATTTACTTGCTTAAGATTCTGGATTTCCTTTTCTAATTGATTGATTTTCCTTTCAAAACCTTCTTGTTTTTCTTGAACTATTTTTTTTTAGTTTTTCCTCCATCTCTGTCATCTTATTTTTAAAGTCTTTTTTTAAAGATCTTCTTTTTGGGGGTTTCTTTACTTCAATATCCTCTTCTGAAGATGAACCCCCAGTCATCTCTATTCCCATAAAAGCTTTCTATGGCTTGATTCTTTCTCCTTTGCCTGCGCATTTTTTTTTGTGGTAATAACTGAATTTTTGAAATTACCTCTTGCCCTGGGGTATGGGAAATGGTGCCTCCTGCCTCAGATCTTCAATTCTCCCCTCTAGCCTCCAGTCAAAGGCAAATCTCCAACCTCCTGTAAGTGCCCACAGTCAGGGGCTTTCTGCCCCACTGCTTCTACACTCACCAGGCATGTGCTGATTCCTTCTTGCCCCCACCACTCTTCACAGCACAGCTGGGTCTGGTGTTCCTGGTCAGCAGAGGTTCCCTCAATCTTCCTGGCTCAGACCAGTCCAATTCCCCTCAGTATCCTGGGACTAAAGTTCCTGTGGCTGAGGTGGGGGCACACTCTCAAACCAATTAATCCCAGGGCTTGCTCTCTCTTGCCCCCCCCCCCCCCATCCCTCCTGCCTCCTCTACTTTACTTTTACCCACTATGTTGCTCTCCTGTGACTTGCCTACCCCCCTCAAGGATCCCTCCCCTATCCTCCCATTCTGATAAATCAAAACACCACTCTATACCCCTATTTACCTATTTCTTTACCCTCCCCTCCGAAGATCCTTACCTTGTCCTCTTTCCCCTCCCTATTGTTGTTAAAATGGAACCTAGCCTGGAAGTGTTTACTCCTCACATTACCAAATTTCATCCTGAGATTTTTCTTTAGATCTTCACAAATTGTCCCCAGAAGATCCTGGTTGTGCCCCTGTTCTTATTTATCTCCACCTACTCTTTGTTCAACATAAGGTACTGTTTTAACTGTTTTGTGAGGGAAAATCGTGAGAGTTTGTGATTTTCTGACCTACTCCCCGACCTCAGAATCCTCTCTACGTACCTTTTTTCATTATATTTTTAAATCTTTTTTCCAAAACTTTATGTTAGACTCCAATGCTAGCACAGAAATACAGAATAGAGAAAAGAAACAAAAATACATCATAAACTTAAATATTGGAACTTAAATACAAAGTGAGAAAGAAAAAAAGTCATGTGCATAATAGAAAGTAAGAGAGGATTCAAAATATGTAACAATAAATTTTCATTTCGAGAAAGCCTGTATGATAAATAATACTCCTGTTGACAATTGGCCACCTTTTCTTTGCTTGTTTGTCACTTTTGTTCTCTGTCGTGCACTTTTTTGCTTTGTTCTTTTTTCCCTCCTCCCAACCCCCTCACAATAAAATTTAAATGTTTCTGTATTGCTATAAATAGAAATATATTTATAAATAGATATTTTATTTATATATTTGTAAATATAAAGTATATACATATATAAAGTATATACATACTCTCCCCTGCCCCCCATCCCTCCTGCCTCCTCCACTTTTACCCACTACCTTGCCTCCTGTGACTTGCCTCCCACCCTGCAAGGATCCCTCCCCTATCCTCCCATTCTGATAAATCTAAACACCATTCTATACTCCTATTTCTATATATATAATATTATATATATATATATATATACATATATATATATATATTTCCCTCTTAAACTCATTGCCAATGAAAATAGGTGACCAGAACTACTAGCCCTCCTCTCCCATCTAATTCCTCTGTAACAATTCTTCTTCTTGTGAGGGATAATTTATAGTGAAGTTTCCCCATTTGGAAAAATCAAATCTAGAATGGCTTCAGTATTCACTAGGCCTACATTTAGACCTTCTAGTGAAATGATGAGTCTTAATAAAGTGACCACAGAGTCCGAATAAAAGGTTTTAAGGAGCTTTAATTTACCAGCTGGGGCTACTCCATGTCAATTCAAAGGGAGGGAGCAGCCCCTAGTTTGGGAGTGAAGAACCTTTTTTACAGGTTTTAGGTTTATGTATCTAACTAACACAATTGGCTACCAAGCAGGTCACTATATAGGTGCAAGCAAGCTGTTACTAAGACAAGGGGGGGCGGGGTTTGTAGGGTAATTGGAGGGGCACAGGGCATGACGACTGAGCAAGAAGAAAAATGAGGAAAAAGACAAATTACCCTAGGCCAGTTTCCCAATTCCCATCTCAAGTCCATGAAGTTTCTTACTTAACTAGTTCCTGTCCACTTCACTAGCAATCTGGGGCTTAGTGCAATGGAGACCTTTCCCCAGTGCCAACTCAGCACAAGATATGCCAAATAAGGTTAAGACTGCTTTCACTGGACACCCACATGTTTCTGGGTCCTTTGTCTCAGAGAGACTCCCTCAATTAGGTTGTGGGTCAGCCCCCCTACCAATAAGAGTGAAAGCCAGTTGTGGGGGTGGGGGGTGGGTTGGATTTC
>CM053580.1:42221933-42240373 GCA_028627135.1 Pseudochirops cupreus
TTCTTTTCTCTCCCTTTAGCAGCCTTCTCTCCAGTCCTCCTTTGTCCTCCTGAGGAGGTTCATCATGTACCCCACCTAGTGCCCATGCCCTATCTCTCCTAGAGGATACCCCAATCTCTGTCTGTTGCTTGGGAAAGAGTTTCTACTTTTTAGGTCTTATGATTTTCATTTTGGTTTTAATTTATGGAATGAAACAAGCATTTTCATTAAAAAACAAATGATTATCCATAAAGCACATTGCAATCCCTGGCATTGGTGGCATGGCCAAAGAAAAAAAAAAGAGTATAGAGGGTTGAACTTGTGAAGAGGTTACCCATAAAGAGGGTTAGGGTCACCTGATACCCCAAAATACCAACACGCCAGGTCCTGCTGAAAGAATTTGACTCAAGTCTTCTCAGCCAAAGAAAAGTAAAGTTTGTTGAAAGTTTGCCATATTGAGTAAACTCTTAAGGAGCCTAGGTATCTGATGCTTGCATTGGGCAAGCAGGACAGAGTAAGTCTGTCACAGAATAAGTCAGTGCTAAGCTATTCTACAGCACTCTTAACACACATGGAGGGGAGATGGTATTCTATGTAAAGAAAGGTTGTGGGAGGAATACAGGGGTGGCCTAGAGGAGGATTTTGGGGAGGGTCTTCAGGAGGAGTCAGATTAGGTCAGACTCCAGGAATAAGTTTAGGGAGGGTCTTCAGGAGTCAAGATGAGGTCAGACTCCAGTAATGAGTGATTAAGGGTGGGAAGTTGCTGGAGGTTACCTGGAGACCATAGACAATGGTGGGCCAGGCCAGTTCAAGGGTGGGAACAGGAGCATTAAGTGTGGGAAACTATTGGAACAAAGGAGGGCTAAAGACTTGGGCAGAGATACAACTTAAGGCCCATAACTTTAGGCAAATGTCTTCCCTTGGGAAGATTCAAGGAGGGTCCCAGAGCCTATACCTCATTACTGGGAGAGTACAGAAGAGGAAGACCTGATTTAGTATTCTAACCTCCAGTCTTACTAGCTGTGTGATCACAAGCAATTCACATTACTTTTCTAAACTGTCCTCTCCACATTTATAAAAAGGCCCTTGCACATAGTATATAGATTATGAAACTCAAAGGATATGATATAGGTAAAGCATTTTAAAATGTTATGTCAAAAATATATGATGTCAGTCATTATACTATCAACAAAATTTATTAAGAGCTTACTATATGCTAGGTAATGGCAAACAAAAACAAAAAATTATTCCTGACTTCAAGGAACTCTCATCATAACAGGGGAAGCTCCATGTAAATAACTACCTACATCCAAAATATGTGCTAAGTACACAGAAGGCAATCTCAGTGGGAAAATCCCAGCAGCTGGGAGCAAGGGCAAAGTACCTTCTGATGAAGGTAGGGTTTTATTTAAATTCTCAAGGAAGCTGGATGCTGAGTGGAGGAGGTGAAGAGGGAGTGCATTTCAGCCCTGGAGGACAGCCAGTACAAAGGCAGAGGGAGACAAGAGAGGAGAGATGGGGGAAAGAACAGCAAGAGGCCCAGAAAAGTGATTGCTGAGTATGTGAAGGGAAGTAAAATGTGAGAAGAATGGACAGGTGGGAAGGAACAGATTGTGAAGAGTTTTAAGGGCCAGAGAGAAAACAAATTTTAAAATCTCTAGAATTTAACTTGTTTCTCCAGTGAAAGTTTTTTTTTTCTCTACAAAATACTGACTGGACCTGCCCTTCTGGTAGATAGGAACAGTAAAAGACTAAAATGATTTAATTATATCTTATCTAAACTGAACATCATTCAGTCCAATCAAAGGATCTAGTAAATATGTAAACTCCAAGAATTCAGGAATTTTGTATCTCCAGTACTAAGTACACCATTTGGCGCATAGAAGGCGACCAGTTAATGATTGTGGATTGCCTGATTTGTTTGATTCAAGGCTTTCCAACTAATGGTGACTTCACTTGTCTCACTAATCCCATCACACATCAAGTTCAAATGTTTTATTTCTCACCTCCAAGCCCTTGCCCAAGCAGGCTTGAGTATTGGAAATGAACTCTTTTGTACTGTTGGCTAAACTGTAAGAGGCATTATGATCCCTGGACTTAGTGTTAGTCTTGGAGTCACAAAACCCAGCCTCAGGCACCTAGATGCATGGTCCTGGCCAAGTAGTTATCATCTCAGCCTCAGTTCCTGCCCTCTTAGATCCTTTCCAGCTCCTTGCTCCCATATGGCTTATCTTCTTCAGAATCAGATCTCCAACTCAGTTTCCTTCAATGATATTCGGGGGTCTACAGAAAGCTTGCTCACATGTATCATTCCCTCCTATTTATATGAATCTCTACAATTTACAGGCAAAAACTCAAATTTCCTTCTCTCCATTAGAATGTGTTCCCTGTTCCGTTAGAGAGTCTGTGTGAACATGCTTGCCCAGTTTCATTTCATACTATCTTAGACCCAGGCAAGGAATTGAGGTAAGTCCATGATTTTATATAGCATAAAAGCAGAAGGAAGAAGTGAAAAGGCAAGGGAATTGTGGTTCATCCCCCTTTCTTGAAGCGGACCAGTCACGTCAAGGAGAGTAATTTCCTGACTTGCAAGTGAATTGACCGTAAATGAGGCAAAATCACCAGCACTAGCCTCACTCAAAGCAGGAGGGAGCCCGGGTTTGTGGAAGCAGTTTCAAGAGGACATTTCCCTAGAGGTAAAATTGTGTTGCAGAGGCGGAGTCTCTTGGTTAATAGCCTCTGGTTGCTAGTTCATTTTTATTATTTCTCTTTTTTCCCCCCGACTTCCTCCGGTGAAGGGCTTTTAACCGCACTGTTTAAGAATCAAGCCAGAAGATTACAGTTAGGTAAGTAATTCTTCATTCTAATAAGGAAGGGTATGAGGGTTGAAACACAGCATCTGGTTCCACACAGAGAACTGAGCAGGGAACACCACATGCGTTTAGCTAAGGGTCAGTCTCTTTTCTGTTAGTATTTTAGAGAAAGGGAGACAGAGAGGAGATTCAGCTGGGAGAGATAGAGACCGCAGGTTGGAGTAAAAGCGAAGTGAGCCGGAAGCTCCTGAAGTCAGGGATAGGGGAAGAAAGGGGAAGAGTGGAGGTGTGTGTCTGTAGCTTGGCTTTCTGAGAGATCCTTGTCTGGTGCCGGGGTTCGGCTGGGGGTGGAAAGGGGAGGTTGTTCCTCTGAGAGTCTGGAGCGCAGAGGGGGGAAGGGGATGGATTTAGGAAGTGCGGACGAGGGAGGGAGAAGAATAGGGAAGGACGTAGTAGGTGGGCTGGCTACGAGTGGGAAGTGATCCGACGGATCGCTGGTCTTGAGTTCCGGCACTTTGTGGGCAGGGATACCAGAGTAATGTGAAAACAATTGTGATTGGAAAGATAATGAGCAGAAACAAGAAAAAAGAAAACGAAAGTTTTGTTGTTTTTTTTTTTAAGTGAGTCTCCTGTAGAGGGTTTGCAGCAAAAATCTTGGGAAAATGACTGGCTGGGAACTTGTTGGAAACAACTGAGCTGGTCTTTCCGAAATTACGCAATTTCCAATCAAAAGTCACAGCAGGAAAGAAGGGCATAGGACACGTGATACAACTCGTTCAGTAAAAAGAAACTCCTCTCTGATATACCCAAGAAATGCTTACGGAAGGCTGAAACATGTAGAGGTTTAATTTGACAAGAAGAGAGAGACCCTACTACCTCCCAGCCTCTAGGAGCAGCCCATTGCATTCGTTTATCTCGGAAAACTGGGAAGTTATTTTCTTTTGCTGCTGTAATTCAGTGGTTTTTCATTCGTGTCCAACTCTTCGTGATCCCATTTGGGGCTGTCTTGTCAAAGATACTATAGTGGTCTGCCATTTCTTTCTCCAGCTCATTTTACAGGCAACAGGGTTTAGTCACTTGCCCAGGGTCACCCAGCTAGTAAGTTTCTGAGCTCAAATTTGAACTCAGGTAGATGAATCTTCCTGACTCCAGACCAGATGCTCCATCCACTACACCATTTTTCCCCCTTTGCCTAGAACTAAAACCTGCCACTCCTAGTTGACTGACTAGAATTGCCACTCACTATGTCAAGGCACTATTCTAACAGCTATGCAAATAAAGGCAAAAAACAGTCCCTGCCTTAAGGAACTCATACACTATTAGCAGAAACGCAGTGTAGATAGACATGGAGGATATAGTATAGGTAAAAGTTGAGCTTAGAGAGGAAGGTACTAGAACCCTGGGGAGGAAGGAAGGAGGGAGGGTCAGGAAGAACTCCTACAGAATGGGATTTTGGTTGAGTGAAGCCAATGGGGGAACTATGTCTAGTTAAGAGTCCTGGAGTAGGGACCAAGAAAAAGTCATCTAGAGTTAAAGAAACAACTTTACTTTCTTATCTAAGGCTGTCAGGAGGGACCTAAGAAAGAAAAGGAAAGAATGAAGGAAGGGAAGGAAGAAGAAAATGAAGAAAGAAGGAAGGAAGAAAGGAAGGGAGGGAGGGAGGAAAGAAGGAAGGAAGGAAGAAAAAAACAAATTATTTACTGAAAACTTCTTTTGTGCTGTTAGTGAATGGGATGGATAACTTGCAGTGGTTTCCCCATTATGAACATGCTATTACATTCTTATTTCTTCTTTATACTTTGTAACTAAGTTTGAAATCAGTTCCTCATACATATGGGGTCACTGTGTTTCAAAGTAATGTGAGCTATTGGGTATTAATACAATTGATTGGATTAACTCTTGAGACCAAATTAGAGGCATTTTTAGTTTGGGGAAAGGAATGGTAGTGTGAAAGGTAGCAAAGGGTTAAGTTTCTACAGAACTGAGAGAATTGCTGAAACAAGACTAGTGATAAAAAGTACCAGACAGTAGCCTTCGGAAGAAGTTGGGTTCCCAGTTCCCAGAGAACTCTTAGACAATACTAAAAATGAAATAATGGAGAATAAAAGGAGCTGGCAGCAGCAGGTGGATTTGACCAATCAGAAAGCAGACAACGGCCTTGGGACACAGGCCCAGATAAGGACACATCGAGGTTGGACCGAAGGGGATTTTTACCGTGCTTGCTTAGTGGACCTCATGTATTATGCATGTTATCTAACAAAATTAGAGCCTCATTAGTAATAATTATGGTAATGATTGAGATTGCTTTACGCTGATTGGTTGGCATTAATAAGAAGATTGTGAGCTTGCCTTACCTACCAATGGTAAGATGGGTCAGTTGAGAGGGTGTGGAATTCCCATGTTAGGGTTTTATAAGCATGCTTTTGCTTTCTGTAGGGCGTTTCTCCCTTCTGGCCCTTTGTCAGATTGGGGATGCCTTTTCTCACAAGATCATAATAAACCCCTTTCTCCTTTCTACCTTAAGAAGCCTCTGAGTTTAATTTAGGCAAGGGTCTTAACTCTCCCAGTGAAGCATGTGGAATGATACGGAATACTCACTCAAAGGGCAAAATATACAGTCCCTGCTAATACAGAGTTAATATAGTCCCATTGTCCATATGTTTTCATTTATTTTTTAATGATTCCTGGAAATCTTGGTATACTCATTCTCCTTTTCCAAGAACAGACTATGTTGTAGTCTTGGGGATTTTATTTTGTACCTTTTCTGTCAGGGATAATTAGAAGTAATTCCTCCAATGAGACTTGCTCAGTCAGAAGCAGTAAGCAAAAGTATCCACAGGTAATTTGTTTTCATAATAGCAGAAGTTTCCTCTAATAGTATCTAGAGTTTCTCAGGATTATTGGGAATAAAAAAAGAACATGTCCGCTAAAGATTAAAAGAGAGGAAAATAAGGAAAATTATTTATTTGCTTCATTGGTTAATACTTTTACAAAATTGGTTAATACACTCCATTGGTTAATACATTTACAAAATTACACTTACAAAATACTTTTACATTGGTTAATACATGGGACTTCCACATTTAATCAGTTCCCAGATCTGGAATAGAATTTCTTTGCTTAAAACACCAATGAAAACAACAACAAAAAAATATTTCAGGGCACATTAGAAGCCAAACTGAACTCATAGAGCCCAGATCATGTCTCTTTCTATCAAGAGTTGGGTTCAGGGTTATAAAATCATTTCAGATCTGGAAGAGATCAACATCTTACAACCCCTTTATTTTATAAATGAGGGGACTGAGGACAAGGAAAACTAAGTAATTTGCCCAAGCTGACACAGATCTTAAGTGTCAAAGGCTGGATTTGAACTCATATCCTCTGATTGCGGAGACATGGTTCTTTTCATTGGACTCCACTCTTATCAGGTTACCTTATTCTCAGAGAAGTAGCCTGGTATACTGGAAAGAGCTCTGGCCTTGGAGTCTGTAGAGACTTATGCTTCTGAATTACTTGTCCAATGCCAAACATCTGTTGACCATGGTATGGGAGTTTACAGGTCTCCAAGTGGAGGGGAGTTTGGAACCATCTAGGTCAACCTCCTCATTTTAGAAACAAGAACAATGAAGCCCAAAGAGACTGAGTCACAGGTGCTAAATGTCAGAGATGAATGTGAATTCTCCTATTTCAGTGCGGGAAGCCTTTCACTGCTTCCTTTGGGTTCTGAATCTGGGACACATATAGCTATGTGACCCTGAGAAAGTCACTCTTAATGAGTCTAAATTTTCGCATCTGAAAGGTGGGGATGATAATACTTGTACCTACCTCATATACTTGTGATAATCAAAAGAAGTTATTCATGTAAGCTGTGAAACTCTCTCTGATTCTCAGCCATGATTCTCCTTGAGGGCAAAGACTGTTTCATTTTTGTCTTTGAATCCTGAGAGTACTGTAGGAGCTTAATAAAAACTATTGATTGGTTGTTGGTTGGGGGCAGGGGTGCAGAGGTAATATTGGGAAGGTAGCAAAGAGATTATTGGAATAGAAGTCTTATCCAGGACCATGGATAAATCACTTAATTTCCACATGCCTTTGCCAACTCCCTAGGACATCTCTAGAAAGCTGATTTTTTTTTCCCCCTTGGAAGGATTTCCCATACCTGAAGTTTTCCACCTGTGAAGAAATTGTAGAACCTCTATCTTCTGCTATTTTAATGCAGCAATGAAGTGTTTTCTTATTAAGGTCCAGAAAGTATTCCAATAACTTTATCTAATATAATGTGCAAATAATGTGGAATGAACTTCAAGACTTCTTAAAACTAGAGATTTCTTAAAGTTATTTTTCCCCTGTGAAAGGTGACAGTACCTGGAAAGAGAACATGTTTTTTTTAAAGACAGAGCAGTACATAGACCCAGTTAGGGCAGAGGCAAAACATAACGAAGAGCTGAAGGTTGCAGATTTGTTTTCATACAAAAATAAGAGAGGGACAGTTTGCCTTTTGTTAGTCGTTTTGCAATTAGTGTATATGCTTTTTCCTTTTTTCTTTAAGATTTGTTGTATGATATACATCCAAAGCTGCTCTAAGCACATTCCAGATTCTTCAACAACAACAAAAATATTGGCTTTCATTTAAATATTTCAAGGTTTACAAAGCCCTTGATTAATATTATCTCATTTGTTCCTCAAAACAATTTGGAAAGTTGGTTCTACTTTTATTGTCATTATACAGATGAAGAAACTGAGGCAAACACAGGTAAAGTGCCTTGCCCAGGTTTATACAGGTCCTCAGTGTCTGAGGCCAGATTTGAATTTGGGTTTTCCTGACTGCAGGCCCAGTGCTCCATCCACTGAGCCACCTTTAACTTAGCTTTATAGGTTAAAGGTCCCAAGGAAGAATTCCTAGTTTGGTGTTATTTATATTTCATCCCCCCTCCCCCAAACCCATATAGGTTCAGAATGTGGAAAGTGTGGAAAGTCCTGAAATGCTCACTTTCCTGCTCTGATCCTCTCAAGAGAAAAAGAACTGTGTTCCTTTTTCCACTGATGGCCTTTGCCAAAAAATATTCTTCAGGCAATTTCCTCCTAGACCCACCCCCATGTATTTTTTTTTTTTTGCTTTTTGGAGGGCAATTGGGGTTAAGTGACTTGCCCAAGGTCACACAGTTAGTAAGTCTGTCAAGTGTCTGAAGCTGGATTTGAACTCAGGTCCTCCTGACTCCAGGGCCAGTGCTCTATTCACTGCCCCATCTAGCCACTCCTCCCTCCCCCGCCCCACCCCCCTCATACTTTCTAATGTACCTGTTGTGGCGAGTGAAGATTGACAGGCTTCATTTAGAAATATGGAAGTTATTTGATTTATATTGTATTGAGTATATAATTAACATATGGCCTAATGAAAGTATTGTTGGTTCTCTATATTCATAATATCTCCTTATTTATAAAAATGAAGAGGTTACCCAAAGAGGGTTAGGGTTGCCTAAGACCTCAAAATACCAATACGCCGGGTCCTGCTGAAAGAATTCGACTCAAGTCTTCTCAGCCAAAGAAAAGTAAAGTTTATTGAAAGTTCATTAAAAGTTCACCATATGGGGCAGACTCTTAAGGAGCCAGTCTATGCTAGGGCATTCTGGGGCACTCTCACATAGCAAGTCTGTGCTAGGGCATTCTGTAGCACTTTCACACCACATGGAAGGGAGATGGGAGTCTTATATACGGAGGAATCTAGGGGTGGCCTAGAGGAGGAGTTTGGGGAGGGTCCTCAGGAGGAGTTAATGAGGTCAATGCAAGAGTGGATTGATATTTTGCTAGGCTCAAGGGTGGGAAGCAGATGGACAATGGAGGGCCGGGCTAGTAACAGAGGTTTGGGTGCAGCCACAATGAAATACTTATGGCCTCTGCAAATGCCTCATCAAGTGGGAAGATTAAATCAAATTTCAAGGGGTTTCCCAGAGCCTGTGCCTCAAGGATTCAAGGAGAACTCAAGGTGGGGTCATGGTTTCAAATTAGAGTTCTACATTTACTAGCTGTATGACTTTGCATCATCAATTAAAGGTTATTAAGCACTTGCTATGTAATGTACTCCAGGGATAGATGAAGCTAGGTGAGCCATAAATAGACTGTTAGATTTGGACTCAGGAAGGGCAGCTAGGTGGTGCAGTGAATAAAGCACCAGTCCTGGAGTCAGAAGGACCTGAGGTCAAATCCAGCCTCAGACACTTAACACTTACTAGCTGTGTGACCTTGGGCAAGTCACTTAATCCCAACTGCCTTGCCTTCCCTCTTGAAAAAAAAAAGATTTTTGGATTCAGGAAGAATACATAATTGTATGATCCCCCAGCAATTCTTTTAACCTCTCTCCTCAATTTCCTCATCTGTAAAATTGGAATGATAGTAGCACCTACTTTCCAGAGGTGTTGTAAGGATGAAATGAAATGTTTGTAAAATGGGTGGCATATAGTAGGTGCTTACTCACTGGGTTTTTGTTTGTTTGGTAATGATTAAAGATGTGATTTGAGAAAGAATGACAAGTCAAAGAAGACTCTATGTTTGCAAACAAAGGTGACAGGATTGAGAGTTTTGTTTCCCTTTGGGGTTCCTAAAAATGAAATGATCTGCTTTGAGTTAGACAGAAAATTAAGGACAGAACTAGGATATGAATCCAGATCATCGCCCCATCCTGGTGCCTTTCTCTCTATGACCATGTTGCTTCTCCCTCTCATGGACATATAGTAAACTGTCTCCAAGAGAGAGAAGTGTGGTTTAGGATAAAGAGCAGGACATTTGGTCTTAGGACAATTGAGTTTGAACCCCAGCTCTTTCACTTGTTAGTTGTGTGATCTTGGACAAACCACTTCCTTCTTTTTAAAATCTTTTATTTTCCCAATTACATGTAAAATAAAAATTTTTAATATTATTTTTTAAATTTTAAGTTCCAAATTCTCTCCCTCTCTCCTCTCATCCCCTCATTGAGAAGACAAGCAAAACGTTTCTATGTAAGTCATTCTGTGAAAGAAAACACAAACCAACCCCCCTGCCCCCCAAAAAAGAAAAGGTATCATTGATCTGCACTCAGGCTTTACCAATTCTTTCTCTGGGGATGGACATCACCTTTCATCATAAGACCTACAGAACTGTTTGGATCGTATTTCTGAGACTAGCTAAATTATTCATCATGGATCATACAATGTTGCTGCTACTGTGTACAATGTTCCCTTGGTTCTGCTCATTTCACTTTCCATCAGCTCATGTAAGTCTCTTCAGGTTTTTCTAAGAGCATCCTGTTCATCATTTCTTAAAACACAATAGTATTCCATCACAATCGTATACCACGACCTGTTCAGTCATTCCCCAATTGATGGGCATTCTCTCAATTTTCATTTCTTTGACACCATTAAAAGAGCTGCTACAAATATTTTTGTACATGTGGCAGAATTCTTTTTTCTACTGTTTGCTCATTTCCCACCTTATTTGTTGACTTTTAACTCTATGCTAAAGTGTTGCTCTGCTTCCCAAGTAGAGGGAGTACTGTCCTAAGTTTCAGGGGGTTTTTTGTACAGCTGTTTTCAGAAGTAATTCTGGGAACCTGTAAGTTTTTTTTTTCTCTCTTCTAAGGTGGTATGATCTAGGGAGAGGTATGTTTACTACTCTCCTATTTGGTGCGCTGGTTTGTGAACAACCACAAGCATTCTTTTCAACCCTGAAGCTGCAAGCTCTGCTGTCCTAGTGCTCCTCCTCACACTGGGACTAACTGCAACCCTGAACCAAGTATAGCCAATACAACAGAGTCCTGTTCCTGGTGCCAGCAAAGGGACCCCTGTTAATCTCCTTCTGACCCACTGTCTGATCTCTTTATCATCTGTGGGCTGAGAGGTCTGCCGCTGATTCAGTCAACTAGTGGCCTGCTCCTGCTTTGCTGGGGCATGGACTGCACTCCTCTCTTATCCTGGTAAAAAAGATTTTTCTGCCAACCTTCTAAGTTGTTTTGGCTTAGAAAAATGTTTTACTCTTTCTTTTCGTGGGTTTTGCTAACTGTAGAATTTGTTTAGAATCATTATTTAAAGGTATTTGGAGGAGTTTGGGGGACAGCTCAGGTGAGTTCATGCCTTTCCTCATCCATCTTGGCTCTGCCTCTGAGGGCTGGATTTTGTGGAAAAGAAGGATACTATTTTAGACATGCTGGGTTTGAGATGCATACAGGGCATATGATTCAAGATATCCAACAGGCAGTTGGTAATGAGAGACTAAGGCTGGATCTACAGATCTGCAAATTATCAGCAGAGAAATAACTGGACACAGGAAGTTTTTGAGGTCACAGAGAAGAAAATATGGTCCAGGGCAGTGTTTTGGGGTTCACCCACAGTAGGGGACAAAATATGGTTGATGATACAGCAAAGGAGAATGCAGGTTAGGGTGGTCAGCAGTGTCAAAAGCTGCAGGCATACAAGCAGCACCATAATTGAGAAAAAAGTCAGCTGGTTTTGGAACTGAAAGCCATTGGCCAATTGGAGAAAGCAATTACAGTTGGGTGATGAAATCAGGAACCAGATTGTGAGAGGTTGGAAAGGGAAGGAAATGGAGGCAATGGGTATAGCCTTCTTTTCCTAGGAGTACAATTATGAAGAGGAAGAGAGGCAGAAAAAATTAGTTTGAAGGAAGGATACATCCAAATGACACTATACCTTTTTAATGTTCATTATGTTCATGTTTGATTAAATTCTTAAATGAAAAAAATGATGTACACTAGTTTCTCTTTGTATGCTTTTGAGCAAGCTTGTTAGATTATAAAATCTGTTTCTTTACTTTGTTGCTAGAAGGATAATATATGTGAAATAACTCATCTGTTAGATATGAGGAAAGGAAATCCTAAAGAATAACCAGTTTTATAGCTGTAAGAGACCTTTGCTTTCCTTCTGCTTAGTGACCTCACTTTTATATGAAGACACATACTTAGGAAGAGGTCAAACAACCTATTCTGCATCTTTGGGTTTTGGAAAAATTAGAACAATGTTCAAGTCTTCCCTAGTTAACTCAGCTGTCATTAATGTTTGGTTTTCAGAGTTCAAACTACTGAGAATGGGGTTCTTGAGGGGCAGTTAGGTGGCACAGTGGATAGAGTGCCAGCCCTGGCATCAGGAGGCCCTAAATTCTAATCTAGGCCTCAGACACTTAATAGCTGTATGACCCTGGTCAAGTCACTTAATTTTGCTTGCCTCAGTTTCCTCATCTGTAAAATGAGGTGGAGAAGGAAATGGCAAAACCACTCCAGTATCTTTGCCAAGAAAACCTCCAATGGGGTCATGAAGAGTCAGACGTGACTGAGCAACAATGACAAAAATTGAATTCTTGATTTTCTTTTCTCTTAACCCAGTCCTCGCCACCACCCCTATCCAATCAGTTTCCAAGGCTTATTAAATCTAGACTTATTGATTCTACCTCCACAACAACAACAATAATAATGAATCAGTTAGTTGATAAGCATTTATTAAGGACCTTCTGTATGCCAGATATTGTTCTAAGTGCTGGAGACATACAAGAAGGCAAAAGATAGTCCCTGATCTTGGTCAGCTTATGTCTAAGGCAGGGAGACAATATGTAAATAATTATGTACAATATCCAAGATAATTTGGGAATATCAGAAGGAATGAGTTAATGTCACAGGGGTTAGGGGAAGGTCTCTTTTGAAAGGTAGGATCGTAGGTGGGTCATGAACGAAGTCAGAGAAAATCCAGGAAACAGAAATGAGGAAGGGAGAGCATTCTAGGAGTGGGAGGCAGTCAGTGAAGTTGCCTAGAGTCTGAAGATGGAGTATTATGTGAGAACAACAACGTGGAAACTAGTTACTGGAGCACAGAGTACTTGGGGTAGGGGTATAGGGTGTAAGAAGACTTAAAAGTAGGACACCAGGTTATGTCCTGTCAAATGGAGGACTTTATTTTGATTTAGAGCAGTGGTTCTCAACCTGTGGGTCGTGATCCCTTTGGGGTTGAACAACCCTTTCACAGGGTTCACAGGGATGGCCTAAGATCATCAGAAAACACGTATTTCTGATGGTCTTAGGAACCTCCTCTATCTGTATCCAGGTGGGTTGTCCCACATGCAGGCACGTCCACATACAATTATTAAAGGGTCACGGCATTAGGAAGGTTGAGAACCACTGATCTAGAGATAATAGATGACCACTGGCATTTATTGAATAAGGGGTTGATATAGTCAGATCTTCTCTTTAGAAAGATCAGTTTGACAGTTGAATAGAGGATGGACTGGATTGGGAAAAGACCTGATGCACAGAGATCAACCAACAGTCTACTGTAATACTCCAGACATGTAGTTATGAGTGCCTGGAGTGGAGTAATGCCAGTGTCTGAGGAGATAAAGGGGCAACTGTGAGAGAAGAATTAACAGGACATAGCAATGTATTGGAAGGGATGGGGTGTGTGTGTGTGTGAAAGAGAGACAGAGAGAGACACACGGGGTTGGGGGAGAGAGAAAGTGAAGAGTTGAGGATGACACCTAGATTGAAATCATGGATGACTAGGAAGATAGTGGTATCCTTGACAGTTATATTAATTTACTACTTAGTACTCCAAGGTAGTAAGGTTTGGCAAGTAGAAGGGCCTCATTATATGCAACAGCAGTGATGGAAGAGATAAGGTCAGAGGCATATATTTGAGTGATGTGGAAGGGAGAAGAAAGAACTACTGGTGAATGGCCTCAATTTTTTCAATAAAATATGAGCAAAGTTCTCAGCTGAGAGGGTTGAAAGTAGGCAAGCCATGGGAAGATTGAAGAGGGCTAAAAAGGTTTGGAAGAGACATTGTGACAAGTGGGATAGTCAGTTAATTAGGAAGGTATACAAGTGTTGCTTTGCTTCAGTGAGGGTCAAGTTGAGATAATGCAATAAAAATTTGTAATGGACCCAATCGACATGGTTTTGTGATCTTCTCCTGTTTCATTCAGTAACATGTCAGTAAGAAGGAGAGAGGGAGGTGGGAAAAATTCTGCACCCTTAACTCAATCACCTCTCTTTAATGAGATAGCATATTTAACCATTGATCATCTAGAATTGTGAATGGTCATCATATTTACCATAGTTCTTACAGCTTTCAAAGTTAATTGTATTTATTCTGTTGTTCTATCGATTATTCTCATGTTTCTGCTCATTTTATTCATCAGTTTATAAGACATGTATAAAGTACTTCACCAGCTTTCAAATGTCATACAAATAACTACAGGCAATTATCAGTCTGTCTCACCATGAGTCATGAAAAATACATGAAGAATAGAAGAGTCTTCCATGGATTCAAACATATGCTGTTCTTTCATCACTTGGTGCCTTCAGACTTGGCAAGGAGAACTATTCAGTCCTGCCTTTACTGGACACTTATTTCTCTGGTATTAATCCAATCCTCCTATATGTCTTCTCTTCAAACTTTCCTTTCCAAAATGTTACATATGTAATCTGATGATTCAGTCTGTTGGGAATGGCAAAATAGTGATATCCTTCTCTTGCTTCTAGCAAGCATGTGTGTATTTAACCTTGGCCTTCTGTAGATGGTCTACCAACATGTGTTTACTCCCCTCAAAATTACCATGATAGTTTGAATTTAATTGCAGGTATGTGATTATTCTGTGCTAGTACAGGTAAATAGAAAATCGTAGGATTTTTATGCTGGAAGGAACTTTAAGATTAGTTAATCCAACTCCATCATTTTGTAGATAAAGCAACTCAGAGAAAGTGAATTGTATATAAATATTAAGTGGAAGACAGATCTTACCCTGATATTTTCCAAATTCATTCTTGTTTTCTGCTACAAAACATTAGAGATATTTTGGAGTTGGTTGCTTTATGTAACATCATCATATCACACTCATCAAAAAGATATACTCATCTGGCAAACCACATATAGCTAATTGACCCTTGTCCTGATGAATTAATCAAGGCAAAACTTTTCTGAGAAATTTTCATGCTTTGGGACAGAAATTCTTTCATCTTAGAAATTTATCAGCAGGTCAATTTAATGAGCATTTATTGAACAAGTTACTCAATCTAGCACTGTGCTAGGCCCTGTGGGAGGTAGCAAAATAGCATGAAACATGGTTCATGCTATAACAGAACTTAGCATTATAGATGCTTAAAGTAGGATGTGACCTCAGAAGACAGTTAGCTCAAATCATACCTGAACAACAATTCCCTTCAGAAAATATCTGGCAAGAGACTTTGTTGGAAGGTGTACAGTGAGAGAGAACTCACTATAATTATGTCATCCTGTTCTACTTTCAAATAGCAGAAACTAAATGGGCACAGATGGCCTTTAGCGGATAAGCCAAGTTTCAGTATCTCTGCTTTCAATCTGTTAGCTTTCATATTCAGATTCAAGATTAAATTTTCAAAGATTCATGTTAATAAGCCTGACATTTATTTCATTTCTACAGCATGGTCATGATAGGGACTCTATGTTGACTTTACTTTCTGTCGTTTGAGAATGAGTTGAACGAAATGGGAAAATTAGCCTAGAGAGGAGAAAATGAAGTATAGGAGCAGGGAGAAATAGAAAGAGGGAAATACTGTCTTCATATATTTGTGAAAGTATCACATAGAAGGCAATGAGATTTATTTTTTGGTCACAGAGGAAAAGAACTATGGAAAATGTGCAGAAAATTTAGAGAGGCAGATGTTAGCTCATTATAATGAAAAATTCCCCACAAATTATCTGCCAAACCACAGTGGGAGCTGCCTCCTAGGTAGTCAGTTCCTCATTAGGAATGTTTAAGCATGGACTCAGTGATCACTTGTTGGGATTATCATGGGGGGCTCTTTTTTGAAGTAGGGGATTGGACAAAAAGTGTGTAGGTGTGGTTGGAGTAGAAGATCTTAGGTCCCTTCCAATTGTAGTTTTCTGCAATGCATTTTCTGCAATACTTTTCTGCAATGCATCTCTATGCTTCTCTGAATTTCAGACCTGTGGTTAGTTAACAAAGTTACTTAAAGCATTGTCCTATTATGTCTGGGATCCCAAAATCAATTCCTTTCTATTACAAGTAACTTGTTCCTATCACATGGCTACAGATTTTAACCTCACTCCAGTTAACCATCCCTAATATGTGTGTCATTGGTTGCCAAGAGGTACAGGATGAAAAGAATAATTACGTGGCAACCCAAGTCCATTATCATAAAAGAAAAACAATTCAAAGTCTATTTCCTATTTTGGAAGGGTTCACTGGCCCCTTCCTCTATGAAGGATATTGTATTATTTCATAGGAGCACAAAACTTTCCTCTACCTTGCTCCCAGGTTCTCTCAGGCAAGGATTCTTAATCTTTTATTGTGTGTTGTGAACCCTTTTGGCAGTTTAATGGACTCTTCTCAGAATGTTTTCTTTTTAATCATAATTGAAGAAAATATGACATTTCCTAGTGAAAATATGAGAAAACATTTTCCATTCCAAGTTCATGAACTCTTTGGAATCTGACCATAGACTCCAATAATTTTTTAGATCTGTCACCTTGCCAATGGAATTCATTTTCTATTTTTTCAGATTACATTCCATTTTGACTCTTATTACCCTCTAAGTAAGAAGAAGGCCCACTCAACATGCTAAAGGTCTTTTCTATGGTCCTTAGCATTACATGGAAATACTTGGATTTTTTGTCCACTATCTAAGCATCTTTTTCTTGATCCAGATCTCTGTGATATCTTCTGTTCTGATTCTTACTCACAATTCATTATTCATAAGATAATGTCCTGTTTATAGCTGTCATGCCATTTCCTTCATCCCTGACCCTTATTTTATAGGGGACAGCTTTGAACTTGAGCATTATTGCCACCATTATTACAAGATCATACTTATGGTCTTTGTCCTAGTTCCTACCCTGGCTTGTCTTTCAAAAATCTATCTTGTTTAATTTCGATGTGCATCTGTATCCTAATCTCTGAACACTTTCTCTCCTTCCCTGTCATCAAAATTGTTATTCTTTCTGTCTTGAAAATCCCATTTTGGAAAGTTTCTCTTCTTTTCTGGTCTTAACTTCCCTTAAAGAACTATAGTCCATGGGATATTGCCTCTTCTCACTAAACCCTTTGGAAATCTTTTTGTCGAAAATCCAGTGTACACTTCCATACATTTTTCGCTTTTCTCCTACAGATTCTAAAATGGAATGGTCACTTTCATTCAAAGTTCCCACCATTTCTACTTGAATAACCAATTTATCTTTGGCAAATTGCAGTTCAAGGATGAGGATTCAAATCCTGACTTTGCTACTGCCAACTTGTGTGGTTAATTAATCTTAACTCTCAGGCCTCAGGTTCTTTATCTTCAGAATGAGTGATTGTTGTATTAGATCTCTTTTAAGTCCCTTCTAATTCTGTCTTTTTAACCCAGGCTTGCAGACAGCCAGGTGGTGCCTAGGGACATAAAACACTGGGCCTGGAGTCAGGAAGACTCATCTGGCCTCAGACACTTAATAGTTGTGTGACCTTGGGGAAGTCACTTAACCCTGTTTGCCTCAATTTCCTTATTTGAGAAATGGAGGAGGAAATGGCAAACCACTCCAGTATCTTTGTCAAAAAATCTCCATATGAGGTCATGAGGAGTTGAACATGACTGAAGACTGAACAACAATGACATGAACACAGGCTATATCCTTTAGATCTTGATGAAGACAGATAAGTGTTGGAAAAATAATCTACCTTCTTTCTTCCTGCCCTGAAATCACCTCCCTGCTCTTGAGAAATCTCTCAGTTGCTGAATTCAATAAGTTGGGCCCAAGAATTTGCTAAATCTCACAGTCTAGGAGGATATTGCTCTCATGGAAAGAATGTGTAGTTGGTTTATGAGTGTGTGTGTGTCTGTGTGTGTGTGTTTAACTTTGTTTTGTTTCTTTTCAATGTCTCTCCTACTGTAATTAAGGTCTTCTGTTTATATAGTGATATTTTTAGATATATGATTTCCCTATCCCAAGCTAACATGCTACCTTCTTTGGAAGTCTTTATTTTTATTTTTCATTTTTTAAAATTTTTGGTTTTTGGAGGGGCATTTGGGGTTAAGTGACTTGCCCAAGGTCACACAGCTAGTAAGTGTTAAGTGTCTAAGGTCAGATTTGAACTCAGGTCCTCCTGACTCCAGGGCCAGTACTCTCTTTATTGCACCATGTAGTCACTCCGGGAAGTCTTTTTAAAAAAAGGCAATGAATGGAGGGATTGTGGGTGGGGAGAGACAAGCAAATTGGGGAGAAAATTCAGGTCCTTACAAAAAGGTTAGTATTCTTGTAATATTTACTGAAATCCACAGCTGTCTTTCACCCTATGCTCTGTTCAAAGGACTGAGGGTCAGTTTCCTGAAAAGAGGCGGTAGGTGTGGCAGATTTCTTTATTCTGACACATATTCTTATGAAACAGAGAGGTTAATTGTGGGGCTGTGCCAGTCCGTAACTTGACACGGCAGACATTGCACAATTGCCAAACCTTTAACGTAACAGAGAAATAAAAAATCTAATTTTAGCCTCCAGTTACTCAGCAGCCTATTGCTAAATCTTTTTTTTCTTTTTTTTTAAATTTTATTTTAGTTTGCATCATTCATTTCCACAAGATTTTGAGTTACATATTTTCTCCCCTTCCTTCCCCTACCCACTGCCCCAAAACAGCCATCCCAGT
>CM053580.1:42240873-42258933 GCA_028627135.1 Pseudochirops cupreus
GCTAAAAGGATTTTAGCTTCCTTCCCTCTCTCCACCTCAAGATGGCAGACAATCTGATATCATCTATACACATAATCATATTAAATTAACTTCTGCATTAGTCATGTTGTGAAAGAAAAATCAGAACAAAAGGGAAAAGCCACAGGAAAGGAAGAAAAAAAGGAGGGAAAAAGACACAGAGAGAGAGAGAGAAAGAGAGAGAGAGAGAGAGAGAGAGAGAGAGAGAGAGAGAGAAAGAGAGAGAGAGAGTTTGCAAATAGTATTTGATCTTCATTCAGACTCCATAGTTCTTTCTCTGGATGTGGATAGCATTTTCCATCATGAGTCTGAGGGAGCTCACTTGCTTTCAAAAGCAGAGCTGCCAATAATTTCTTCACTTGAGTCAATCATAATTTCATCCTTCAAAAGATGGAGAAAACAACTAGGAGAAATTATAATTTTCACCAAGATTGGACAATGGTTGCAATGGTAAAAATGGTAGGAACTTTGAAGGAAAAACTATGTCTCTTTCCCATTTTATAGTATATATTCTACTAGATTATATTGCTTAATTTAAGAATGAGTAGAAGCTATAGAAGAAAGCTTAAAAAAAAACCCAATATTTCTTTTGAAATACATTGGAGAAAAAAGGAAGAGAAGCAAATACTTGTTTAATTGAATTTAAGAGGAAGAGCAAGGATTTAAACCCAGGCCCTCTGACTCCAGATCCAAATCTCTCCACTACATTATAAACTGTATCTTATTTTGTTCAGCCCATCATCTAACCTTTCAAATCTATTTGAATCCTGACTGTTATCCAATGTTGGCTCTTGCTTCTCCTATTTATATATCATCTACAAATTTGAAAAAAAATGCCCTCTCTCTCTCTCTCTGTCTTTATTTAAGACAGCTAGGTGGCACAGTAGAGCCCTAAACCTGGAGTCTGGAAGACTGGAGTTCAAATCCAGCCTCAGACGCTAACTTCCTACTTCTGTGACATTGGTTAAATCAAATGACCTCTGACTTCCTGAGTTTTCTTATCTATAAATGCAAATGACAGCACCAACCTCTTAGGGTTTATGAAGATAAAAAGAGATACTGCTTATAAAGTACTTTATAACCCTTAAAGCACACTGTAGGTGCGAGACATTATTAAGGCACTAAGTAAAATATTGAACAACACAGACCCCTAAAGGTCTCTCTCTGAGTCACCAGTACCAGAGCTTTGACTCCAGCCTTTGTCAAGCTCTCCAACCTAACAGTTCTATTATCTTGACCATTTTATTCCGGTTTCACCTTAAGAAGAGCACAAGATGCTTTGTCAAATGACTTGGGAAAATCTAGGTAAAAGAATATTTAATAGTTAACTAAAATGATTTTTTCATAGCGTTGGAAGTTGAGTGATTCTAAATAATTTCAAAATTCCAGAATTTTCTCTAATTTCTGGCTAATATTAACTATAGATGACAGTTATATAACACTTTGGGGTTTGCAAAGTTCCTTACACATTCATGATATCCTCATGATAACCTTGTGAAATAGAAGTGATTATTATTCCTACTTTACAATGTAGAGTCTGAGGCCAAGAGATTATATGACTTGCCCAGGGTCATACACCCAGTAAATGTCTGAGACAGAATTTGAATTCAGTTCTAAGTCAAATAATTTATCTACTATGCCGTCTAGTTTCCAATGCTTGAATTGCACAACACAAATATCCATCATTAACTACTTTGAATGATTTAATGGATTATAGAATGTCAGTTGATTAAGGAGGCCATCATAAGTGTCCATTGTCATTTATAAGCACATCACTCGAAATACATGGCACTTAATATAACTTACAGTGAGGAAGCAAGCACCCAAATCAATGCTTTCATTTTCACATCATCTAATTCAAAATAAATCTCATAGGTGTCAGCTGTGATGTTGGTTGAAGAGCCAGGCCACTCCCTAATAATAGTCTCCATGATCTGTTGATGAAGTGATATGACCTTGAAAGAAACAAAGTGTTCCAGTAATAAAAAGTTATAGTTTTCTAAGAAAAATATGCTTAAAAATTCTATTTAAATATATTTTAGGCATATGGTAAAATGTCAATAATTTACTTGAAAAAAATAAGAATGGCACTTGAACAATATCTCATGAAACCTTATCCTGACATTTATACCATAAAGCTTTGGGCTTTTTTGAAGCTCTTTCCTCTTGATGCTGGGCAGTGGGCTAGGAATCCTCATAGGAACTCAGATCTAGAATTGGAAGAGACCATAAAGGCCATCTGGTCAAACCTCCCAGTTTACAAAAGAGGAAACTGAGGCCTATAGTCATTGAGTTCTTTGCTTAAGGTTATGCAGCTATTGTCAGAGGTAGGATTTGAACCTAGGTGTTCCTAACTCTTGGTTTAGCATTCTATCCAATATCCATGGTGTAATGGTTAGGGAGTTGGCCTAGAAGTCAGGAAGACCATCTCTGTCTTAAACTGGCTATGAAATTCTGGAAATGATGCCTAGACTCTCCATGTTGTAAATAATTCCCTAAGACTCCAAGTTGCAGAGAAGCTATTGATTACATTGCTACAAAAAGTTTCCTCATCTAAGAGTTCCACATATTGAAGAAATCTTAGGTCCATCCTTATCTTTATTTCTGGTAAAGTAAAATATAAAATGTTAGTATTCCTTTTGTGTGGGGGGGGGGGAGGATGACTGGGAAAGGTTTTTTTTCGTTTTTTTGTAAAAATTCCATTGATTCTTTAATAAAAAATAAATAAATAAAATAATGAAAAAATTTTAAAAACACCTCCATTAATTATCTCCCCACCTTTCTCTTGTAACAAAGAAATATAGTAAAGCAAAAAAAAAATCCAATACATTAGTTGTATATGGCAATATTTACCTCATTCCACACTTATTTTCTACCAATTTTCTCTTGAGAGGAAATAGGAATGTTTCAAGATCATTCACATAAAGTCAAGGTTAGCAATTGCATTGATCTAGTTTCTGATTTCTTCCATTTCTGCCTACATTGCTATGATCAATGACTCAATTAACTGCCTACTTCTTTAAAATGTCTCAAAGTCTTGGAGTTGATTGTCAACCACATACTTTAAAGGCAGAAATTGGGAACAATGGGAGAACTTTGAAGTTTATGTTCGCTGAGTTTTTATTTTTACTTTTCTGATTGCACAGTGTTTATTATATTTTTTCCAATTTATTTATTTATTTTTAGTTTTCAACATTCATTTCTACAAGATTTTAAGTTACAAATTTTTCTCCCCATCTTTCCCCTACCCCCACCCTAAAATAGCGAGCCTACTGAATAACACTTCCCCCAATCTATTCTCACTTATATCCTCCTGCATCTCCCCCGCCACCTTTCTAGAAGGGCAAGATGGATTTCTATACCCCAGTGCCTGTATATCTTATTTCCCAGTTGCATGTAAAAAGCACTTTTTTTTTCTTAAACATTTGTTTTTTAAAACTTTGAGTTCCAGATTTTTTCTATTCTTCCCTTCTCACCCACCCCCACTGGGAAGATAAGCAATTCAATATAGGTTATACATGTGTAGTTAGTCAAAACATTTCCATAATAGTTATATGGTGAAAGACTAATTATAATTCCCTCCATCCTATCCCACCCCCCATTTATTTTCTCCTTTAACTCTGTCTCTTTTTAAAAGTGTTTGCTTTTAACTGCCCTCACCCCCAATCTGCCCTCCCTTCTATCATCCCACTTCTTTTCCCCTTCACTTCTATTTTCCTGTAGGGTAAGGTACCCAATTGAGTGTGTATGTTATTCCCTCCTTAAGCCAAAGTCAGTGAGAATAAGGTTGACCCATTCCCTTTTACCTTCCTGCTTTCCATTGTAACAGTGTTCTCTTGCCTCTTTTATATGAGATAATTTACCCTAATCTATGTCTCCCTATCTTCTTCTCCCAATATATTCCTGTCTCATCTCTTAATTTGTTTTTTTGTATATCATCCCTTCATATTCAACTCATCCTGTCCCCTCTGTCTATGTATACATGTACATGCATATGTACATACTCACATGTATATTTATACACACATACACCCTCCTATGCATACATATATGTATGTATACATATACAGATATATACATATACAGATATATACATATACGCACACACACACATACACACGCACATACACACATATATTCCCTTCAACTATCCTCAAATTGAGAAAAGTCTTATGAGTTACAATGATCATTTTTCCATGTAGGAATGTAAATAGTTTAACTTTAATATGTTCCTTATGATTTCTTTTTCCTGTTTTCCTTCTCATGCTTCTCTTGCTTCTTGTATCTGACAGTTAAATTTTCTGTTCAGCTCTGATTTTTTCACCAAGAATGCTTGAAAATCCTCTATTTCACTGATGACCATATTTTTCCCTGAAGCATTATACTCAGTTTTGCTGGGTAGCTAATTCTTGGTTTTAATTCTAGCTCCTTTGACCTCCAGAATATCATATCCAAACCCTTGATCCCTTGATGTTGAAGCTGCTAGGTCTTGTGTTATCCTGATTTGTGTTTCCCCAATAATCAAATTGTTTCTTCCTGACTGTTTGCAGTATTTTCTCCTTGACCTGGGAACTCTGGAATTTGGCTATAATATTCCTAAGAGTTTTCTTTTGGGGATCTTTTTCAAGAGGCAATTGGTAAATTCTTTCAATTTCTATTTTGCCCTTGGGTTCTAGAATATCAGGGCAATTTTCCTGACAATTTCTTGAAAGGTATTGTCTAGGCTCTTATTTGATCATGGCTTTCACTAGTACAATAATTTTAAAATTATCTCTCCTGGATCTATTTTCCAGGTCAGTGATTTTTCAAATGAGATATTTCACCTTGCCTTCTATTTTTTTCATTTGTTTGGGTCTGTTTTATAGTATCTCGATTTCTCATAAAGTCATTAGCTTCCAATTGCTCCAATCTAATTTTGAAGGAGTTTTTCTATTCAGTGAGTTTTTGCAATTAAGGCATCCTTCTCTTCATTGGCATTTTGGGCCTCTTTTGCCATTTGGGTTGGTCTATTTTTTAAGGCATTATTTTCTTCAATATTTTTTGGGTCTCCTTTAGCAGACTGTTGACTCACTTTTCTTGATTTTCTTGCATCATTCCCATTTCTCCTCCTAATTTTTCCTTCACTTCTCTTACTGGATTTCCAAAATCCTTCTTAAGCCATTCTATGGCCTGTAACCAGTTCACATTTTTCTTGGCAGCTTTTGATGCAGAAGTTCCAACTTCATTATCTTCCTCCCGTTCCATGCTCTGATCCTTTTTGTCCCCCCAAAAAAGGATTCTATGGTATGTTTGTGCTTCCTCTGCTTGCTCATATTGCCAGCCAATTACTTGACTTTTGACGTCTTTGCCAGGGTAGAACTCTGCTTCTAGAAAGGAGAGCTATGTCCTAAATCATTGGGGTTTTCACAGTTGCCAGAGCTATTAGGAGGGTGTCCTCTCTGCAGCCCCCACAAGCTCTGACACACTGGCCACACACCCCAGGACTACCACCCAAGACTATGATCCAGATCCAAACAGGTAAAAGCAAGAGCAATTACCCTCTGAATGGTCATTGGGTCTGCCTATGATCTGCAGTCCAGAAACTCTGGAGGCAACCACACAACAGCTTCTGCAGCCTCTCAGCAGCCACCACTTCTCACCTAGGGGGCAGAGGCCGGACCTCACTCTTCTCCACCCAGTTCCAACAGAGTTTCTGATTGACTTTTTGCTTTTTTTTTGGCATTTATGGGTTGAGAAGTCTGGAAACTGCCACAGCTGCTGGTGATTCACTCTCCTGAAGTCAGCTCTGGCTGTTGCTGGTTGGGGACACCCTGGGGCCCAAACTACATCTTGGGGAACTGCACTTGGCCCCCAGAGCACTGTGATAGACCCTTCCTGTAGGCCTTCCAGGCTGCCTTCAGTGGGATATTTGTTTCTCTCTGTCACTTTGTGGGTTCTGTAGCTTTAAAATTTGTTTAAAGTTATTTTTTTACAGGTATTGGAGGTGGTGGGAGCTGGAGCCATGAGGAGGTCCTGTTTTTACTAAGCCATCTTGGTTCTGCCCCTTCATTGAGTTGTTATGTTAGGTCTTCAATATACCTCTGATCTTTAATTTGTTCATATGGAGTTTTCTTGGCAAAGACAATTCCCATCCCTTCAAGTCTTATGGTTTTGCAGATTGTGGCTACTCATTGAGATTTCCTGTTTCTTGTGATCTATATCTTAGTGCAACAGTCACCAGTTTCCTGTATATGCAGGTTTTTGATTATCTTATCATCTTTTCCCAAGCCTCAATGCATTTTTGAAAATTTTGGCTAGTTCAGAGAATTTATTTTTAAGTAGCTTGCTTTCAAAAGTAGATTATTCTTTAAAAGTTTCTAAGTAAAGTGAGCAAATTCCTTAGTAGATAAGTGATCAAAAGACAAACAGGGTTTTTATTATTTTATCTTTCTAAAACTTAAATACACAAGAAAAGAAAGATAAATATTATCAACTTAAATATTAAAACTTAAATAAAAAATAAGGAAAAAGAAAAAAAAAACCATTAGTGCTGGGGCGGATAAGTGGCACAGTGAATAGAGTGTTGGGCCTGCAGTCAGGAGGACCTGAGTTCAAATATGAACTCAGACACTTAACACTTACTAGCCATGCAACCTTGGGCAAGTCACTTAACCCTAGTTGCACTGCCCTCCCCCCTCCAAAAAAGCAAAAAAAAAAAAACCCAAAAAAATCAACACAAACAAACAGTAGTGCAGGTGGGTGAAATACGTGTCCATTAATCTAAGGCATTGAAGTCAATTACACAATTACACAAAGGTTGTCATTAAGCCAAGAAATGAACTGTACAAATGTAACTGGAAACTTCTTACTTTAAAAAGGGTATTTGAGCAATAGCAGGGACAACTGGCAATGATGTTCATCGTATGGTCTTTCCTCTCATTTTCAATTTTGAATTCTTCTTGACAGAAGCTTCAATTTTGTCACACATAGCCAAGAACTGAACTAGGGGTGATTCAACCTCAGGCTTAGAAAAGAAAAGTTACTTGGGAGATACATTACACAATCACTACAACCGTCAGGTGTCTTTTGTAACAAAAAAAAAAAAAACCCAGACGCTACTATAAAGGTAATAGGCAAAGTGTGCTAGAAGAGCTTTGAAAGTATAGGGAGGATTTCCACACTGTCATGTATCAACAGGTTCTAAGGCATTCTTTCACTATTTTATTTTTCCAATTATATCTCTTCACAAGGGGACAGCTAGAAAGGATTACAAGGCATTCCATCCATTTCTACATACTTATCTACTCTTTACCTAGAATTTCAATTAGTACTAAATTGACTAGAATCAATGGCTCTCTTACATTTCAAACAATCTTCTAATTGTTTCAGTAAGTATGTGTGTATCCCTGCCCCTAACCAAACAGTAATCACTTTGTCGCTATAAACATTGTATTGTATTCCTTTCATAATATCTGTCACAATCATCATATTTTGTTTTCCTGTCAGCAATATCCTGAGGTTAGTATGTTTTTGACAGTTTTCTGTCACATGTCCTCCACCAAAGCTTAACCACATAGAATTCCCACTATGGGACCCAATGCAAATTCTTACAGGAGATTAATGGCACAGTCAATCACAAGTTTTTCTTTTGAAAGACTAGAAACATCAGGTTGACTGAACTGCTTTGTTGGGCAAAAATGTTATAAACTCTATTAATAAGATAATTTTTATTTATTTTCAACAATTCTACCCATAGGACTCAAATTAGGCTTTCAAAAGATAAAAGGATAACCATAGTGCCAGGAAAACTATCATACCCTATTGGTATCAATACTATTTCAAAGGTTAACTCCCCAAAAAGGTTGTGCTCAGAGCCATAAATAGACGATTTTGTAGCTGGGTGCATGCAGCATGTGAGATTTGCAAAAAGCATGCTTTAAATTATAAGTAGGGGATTAGTCAAACTCATTACAGACTACCAACCTGTGTCACCCTAATTTAACTAATTCTTGGTAACTAATGTTTCTAGGTACTAGAGAACTGTTTTGCATCAGAGCTCTCTAAATCTGACACCCTCTAAATTTTACAGCCTAGTAATAACCTAGTTATTTTACCTTGGTTATGGTTTTGATTGAGGCTTTTAACCTGGTAAGAATTATGTTCCTATCTCTTTATGACTAAGACTGCTTCAGTTACCATAGAGGGTAGAATAGATACTGGTGAATATTCATATCAGATCCAGGGTATGGATCGTTACCATTTGCTCAGAATTCCATGAACACAGGTCCCTGATTGCCATAGAGATAAAGAATAGCAATGAGAATCTGTTCACCTGAAGGACGTTCACCTCAAAATATATTTTGCAATGGGACAAAGCAGAAGTCCATGTTTTAAGATCCACCTCATTCATATCCTGTATCATTGAATCACAACAGCTATAGCAACAACAGCAACAGCAGAATGTATAAGGCCTGTGAATTCTCATTATTGCATGGTCCATCGAGTCAGTGGCCCTAGAGGTAAAAGATTGAGAAGATCTATAACATTTCCTTATAATGTCATCTGTGTCTTCTGCTACAAACTAAATCATTTTTCCAGAACCATTTTTAACTTCCTGTCTGTTGTTCATTTCAAAGGCTATGAAAAGGAAGGATGAAAAGGATCTAGTAACTTACTATGAAAAATACTCATGGAACAGAATTAAAACATAACTCACATTTCTAATAGTGTGAGCTCTTTCAAACTCTTTATATAGTTATAATGTTTTCCAAACTCTTTTTATAATTACATAATCATCTTATTTGATTTTCACAAAAATTCTGAAATCACTACAGATATAATTTCCCCCAAGTTACATATGAAGAATCAGCCTGAGAGAAATTCAATTACTTGCCCAAGGTCACATAGCTAATAAGAATCAGAAATAGTATTTGTCCTCAGTTCTTCCTGATTCTAAGTCTGGCACTTTATCTACTACACCACTGCATCAAACATCCTCAATAACTTTCATATTTGATGTAAAAATTATCTTTGTTTTGTATGTTATAGGTTATTAATTCAATATTATTAAAATTAATTATATATGAGAATAAGAGAATGCTGACCTCAGAATCAGGGAGATGTGGGTTCCAGGAAAACCTGGATTCAAATACCACCTCTATCACAGACCAACTATATTTGTACCCAGACCACTTAGCACATACCTGGCACACAGTAATGCTTATTAAATACTTGTTGACTTGTTGGTCTGAATTATGTTGGCTATCAGATATTTTTTAATGATATCTGAAGCAAAGATTTTTCCCTTCCACACAATAGTTCCTTATTCATACTCAACGATTTTGTTTGTACAAAATGTTTTAATTTGTTTATGAAATCCAAATTGACTATTTTATCTTCGATAATTACCTCTGTCTCCATTGAATAAGACTTCTCACCTTAGGTGAGAGAGGAATATATAGGGAGAAGGAGAAAGGGAGAGATAGGATGGGGTAAATTATCTCACCTAAAAGAGACAAGACAAAGGTTTCACAATGGAGGGAAAGAGCAGGGAGGTGAGAGGGAATAAGTCAACCTTACTCTGATTGGATTTGACTTAAGGAGGGAATAACATACACACTCAATTAAATATCTTACCCTACAGGAAAGTAAGAGAGAAAAGAGATGGCGGGAGAAGAGAGGAGGGGAGTACATGAGAGAAGGAAGGGCAGATTGGGGGAGTGAGTAATCAGAACAGACACTTTTTTTGTAAAGGGACAGGGTCAAAGGAAAAATGGATTAAGTGAGGGGATGGGATAGGATGGAGGGAAATATAATTAGTCTTTCATAACATGACTATTACAGGAGTATTTTGCATAAATAAACATATATAACCTATATTGAATTGCTTGCCATCTCAATGAGGGTGGGTGGAGAGGAAAGAAGGGAGAGAATTAATAACTCAAAGATTTGAAAACAAAGGTAAAAAAAATATTTTTACATGCAACTGGAAGATAAGACATATAGTCAGTGAGGTATAGAAATCTATCTTGCTCTACAAGAAAATAAGGGGGATGGGGAAAAAAGGGGGGGCATGACAGAAGGGAGGACAGGGTACAGGAAGGGGCTATTAGAGGGTACATCATCTTGGGGTAGGGGGAGGGGAGAGACAGGGAGAAAATTTGGAACTCAAATCTTGTGGAAGTGAATGTCACAAACTAAAAATAAATTAATTAAGAAAGATTTCTCACTTTAGGAAAAAAATACCTATTTGCAGAAAAACATTGATAGCAACTTTTTGTGGTAGATACAAATTGAAATTTGAGGGAGTGTTCATCAGTTGGGGAATAGTTAATCTTGTGGTACATGATTATAATTGAACATTATTGTACTATAAGAAATGACAAGCAGGATGATTTCAGAAAAGATCTGGAAAGACTTGGATGAACTGATGTGAAATGAAATGAGTAGAACCAATAGAACATTGTACACTAAGAGGAATACTGTGTGGTGAAGAACTGTGAATGACATTCTCAGCAGTACAATGATCTAAGACAGTCCCAAAGGATTCATAATGAGATATGCCATCAACCTCCAGAGAAAGAACTGATATTGTCTGAATACAGACTGAAACACTCTCTCTCTCTTCTCTCTCTCTCTCTCTCTTTCTCCCCCCCCTCCACTTTTTTTTTTAGTTCAAGTCTTCTTGTACAAAATGGCTCATATGAAAACACTTTATGTGATTGCACATGTAGATTCTATGTCTGATTGTTTGCTGTCTCAGGGAAGAGGGAGGAGACCAAGGGAGAAAGAGAGAATTCGGAACTCTAAAAAAAACTGTAAATGTGAAAGTTGTTTTAACATGTAATTAGAAGAAAAAAACATTATTTATAAAAAAGAATTCTCCTCTTAGACATATTTGTGAAAAGCATAATAATGATGACAATAACAGGTAACAGTTACATAGGGCTTGAGTGTTTGCAAGGTATTAGAAATATTCTCCCATTTGGTATTCATAACAACTTTGGGAAATAGTTGCTTTTATTACCATCTCCATTTTACAGACGAGGAAAGTTAAGCAGAGATGAAGTGTCTGGAGTGGAGTCACAAAGCTAGTAAGTGTCTGATTCATGCTCAGGTTTTCCAGGTGGAGCACTCACCACTATCCCACATAGCTCCTTCTACCTACCTCCTTCTGATAGGCACTTACCTCCTTCTGTTTCTCTACTTTTTTATATTAATGCTGCAATCTTTTAGATTGTGATATATTCTGAAAGATGCTGCTCTAATTCTCATCTTGGTCATGTATATTTTGAATTTCCCAACAGTTCTTTGTCAAATAAGAAGTCCTTCCTTCCAAAAGTTTTGTTCTTTAGATAATATAGATTTAAAAAGTTATTATCTCTGAATCAGAGCAATTCATACAATGACAATAGTGTTGTGAGAAAATATATCTCCCTGAAACCTTGATCGTGAATCATAAAACTGAACCAAGGGTAGAAAAAATATACTTTTATGAAGACTGAACACAGCTGTTTGATAATCCGTTTGATAATGAGAAGTGTAGGGAGGAGTGGTTTTGAGTCTTGGATTGTGTGATTTTTCTGTATCATCTGTAGCTGTAGTAGAAGTTGTAGGGGCTAGAGAAAAACACATTTGTAAAGGAGAATATTGTTCTATTTGCTAACATTTTGGGACTTTTTAGTCTAAAATTCTAGTCAAAAATAGTTTATTTACAGCATTCTGTGGCATTTTTAACTTAGAAAAATGTGCCTGGGATAGAATCTAACATAAACTACTCATTTTGGATTTCTTTTTTAAATGCTGTTTCCAGAAAAGCAGAATGAGGCAGAGAAATGAGAATTTCTATGAATGGCACCAGCACAACAAAGCTGTGTCATGGCTAGACTGGAATGAAGTTGTGATTTATAACAACCATCTAAGAGTTTATGCCCCACTGCATACAGATTACTGTCTTCTAAATGGTGACAATCATTTTCTCATGCTCTCAGAGCTGCACCTAAAGTGGAGCACTTGGTACTTTGATTTATGGTGTCAAAATTTAGAATACCTACACATTTTAGGCTCCTTCAGTAGCAGAAACAATTCAGCTTAGGGCCTAATTAAGAAGAAAAACTCATTCAAAGAGGAAGCTGCTAGAAGGAAAACTTACTTCATAAGGTTTCCCCCACTCTTCCTAGCTGAATTATGTCAGGTATCAAAATTGCTAATTAAATCCTTAAAAACACTTATATTGATGCAAATATTTTAATAGTTCAAAGATATGTGTTTTCATCAGTATCATGAATCTTTTTCCCCAATGATGCAGACTGGGATCCCTGCATACTTTAGTAGACAGCCAGCATGAGTTGCTGCTGTTGATAGAAAAAAAAATCATTTGGTGGCCAACTATCAAGATGGGAAAGTTTGCTAACTGGCTTTGTCCAATCTAATCCAACAAAAGATGTATATTTAAAAGCATGATCCTATGTCTAAGATAGTGGAAATAATATGAAAAAAATACTAGAAGCCAAATTATAGTAAAAATCAAATATGAAAAAAACATAGCAATTTTGCTGTCATAGAATTCAAAGCATTTCAAATTGTGTGTGTACATCTGTGAATATAGGTATGTATATATGTACTATGTTCATTTTAAATATTCATACATTTTGTTCTTACAGTATAAACACTTTCAGATTATGCACAATCCCTGAGAGCTCTCTTGTAACGAAGTAAACCAATTAAGCAAAACTAACAATAGCATGACTTGGATCTGAAAATGCATGCATGAACTTGAGCACACACTAACTCACCTTGCATTTCTAGGAGTAATAAACAATTCTATTTAATGGCCTGAGGGGGGAAAACAGAACATTTCTTAAAAGTCCACATAACAAATCAATCATAATTTTTTACTTTCCATTATAAAAAGAAGTCCCAATATGATCAATTAAAATCTATACACAACAATCCTATATTTGCTTTTATGAATATTTGCATTCATGAATGAACGATCCCATGAAAGTGATGCTGGAGTGACTTGGTTTATGTCAAAATTACGGCACTTTTTCAAATAGGCAGCTAACTAAGAATTCCATCTTTGAATATCATCAGTACTATTGCCATAGTGGCTAGCAAACTTCTGGAGTTCAAAACTCTAAACCAGTTAGTCATTAGGTGTCCTTCTTCAACTGCAAATTTAGCAAATTGTCTGGTAAATGTGCTTCCTCTTCTGTGAGGAGAACTTCAAGGTATCTCAGGAAGCATTCTGGTCTCATAGGTCACTATCGATCACTGGAACTAGTATAGTATTAATAGTGTGGTGTTGGGTATGAGGGGCCCTGCTGTCCAGCAGCTGGGTGGGAAACAGTTGCTTACCCAGAGGCTGAGAGAGTGCACAAGAGACGGGACTCCGAGAGTGATGGAAAGCAGAGCCAACTTTATTCCACAAGCACAAGCTTTAATAGAGAGAAAACACAAATCTCTTTCCTAGCTACAACACCATGTTTTTTTCCCCTGAGAACACTGTGCTCCTCCCCATTCCCAGGCTGGGGGTGTATTCCAGGTTTATCATGTGGACATAATGCCTGCATGGTGGGGAACCGATCCAGGACTGACAGCAGGCTCTTCAGCTGAGAGAGCTTATTCGGCCATCATGCTCAGAGTCCCCCTGGCCTGTGGTCTTCTACAATTGTGTGTGTGTGTGTGTGTGTGTGTGTGTGTGTGTGTGTGTGTGTGTGTGTGTGTGTGCACGTATCTTTATATATACTATGACTATAGAAGAATATATTATATGTTAGAATTGTATTAGTCCTACGTATTAGCTTATATGGACTATATATTAATGTTAGTCCCTATTAGTATTATTTTAACATTAGTCCATACATATTAGAAATACATTAGTCCTCATACGAATTATTGTACTTTTGCTATCTTTGGTAGCACTGGTCACCTTCATTTATTTATTTATTTGCTTTCCTCACACCTGCAATTTCGCTGCTATTAAGAAATCCTGGTGTGAAAATGTCTTTCAGTGAAGCAGGCTGGCAATCCCTTTTACTACCATTTATAGTAATAGAGAACTGCATGGGGAAGTGAGAATTAAATGTTTTACCCTGATAATAAAATCGTTATGTGTCAGAAAGTGCCTTTGAACCCAAGCTTTACTAACTTCTTTTTTGGTCCCCTTCAGGAGCCATCTCTTACTTCTCTTTCACACCTATTGTCCATCCAAGGGGATCCAAGGTAGTCATCATACTCACCCTCATTCTGACTTACCTGTCTTCCTTTCAGATGGGCTTGTTCTCTGGCCAACTGTTCCTTCTCTAATGGTAGGACCACACTCAGTCCAAGTTAGAAAAAGAAAAGAAGGAGAGATTGGGTAGGGCAGTGGGAGGGAAAGAAAGATGTATATAGATAGTAAATGTAAAAAATGAAGGATAAAAGGACCGAATGAACCTGAAAGCTTTCCTTGCCTCCAAAGCTGGCTTTATTGCCTAGATAAAGAAAAATTCCCTCTGCAGTTTCTTTGCTATGTAGAAATTACAAATAGACAGTGACAAGTATGAAAATAAATGGAACATATTTGTAACAAAATCATATTAAATTTTTGAGCTGATGAAGCTTCTTAAGTTAGTAGCATAAATATCCACCATGGCCAGTTTAAAAAAAAGAAGAAGAAATAAAAAGACTTTTATAAGTAAAACACACAAAGAGATACACATATACTCTAAAGAGAAGACATATGTTGAGTTTATTTAATGTAAGAAATAGTTACAGTTTAATTCACAGAACAGAAAAGTAACTGGAATTGAGCGCAGAGCTACAAATAAATGCTTAGATGTGGCTCACATTTAGGGTCTCCCTTAAAAGACATTAGCAAAAGACATTTCCAGTTACTTCTGGGAAAAAAAAATACTCAATATACAGAGTAGATACTAAGAATAAGGACTGGATGAAGGGCTGTGATTTCATTGGTATAAAGAACTCTCAGATCAGAAAATTCTCTGTACTAATGCAGCTTAATCTTATGCATTGCACCTTTTAGTATCTTCTGGGATCTAGAGACAGATACTTTACTTTCACCTCAGACCTTCCTGCCTGAGTAATATTTCATGAGGCCCAAACCTCTTTGCTTTGTCAGGTCAGACATGGCTTGGATTTTGTTTTTCTTTTTAGATGCAGTCTTCCCACAGCAAGGGTCATCTTCTATGAGAAGCAGTGCCAGTCAGTCAAGAAACATTATTAAGCAACCACTACATGCCAGGCACTGTGCTACTCACCAGATATGACAAAGAAGTTAAAAGAGAGTCCTTGTTGGAGGAACTCAAGCTCAAAGAAGGGAGGAACCATGTAAACAATTATGTACAAACAAGCTATATATGGGACACATTGGAAAGAACCAAAGAAGTGAAGGAACTAGAATTGAGAGCGATT
Organism: Pseudochirops cupreus; assembly: GCA_028627135.1. NCBI lineage: Eukaryota > Metazoa > Chordata > Mammalia > Diprotodontia > Pseudocheiridae > Pseudochirops > Pseudochirops cupreus. The sequence continues at coordinate 42,256,288 of CM053580.1, forward strand.
GGGGGGAGGCTTCTTGGAAAAGCCAGGATTTTAGCTGCGACTTGAGAGAAGGCAAAAGGCAGACATAAGGAAGGAGAGCATTCCAAGCATAGGAGATGGCCGGTAAAAATGCTTGTATTCAGGAACTGCTGTGTCTTATTAGAGGAACAGGAAGGAAGTCAATGTCAGCAGATCGCATAGTAGCTTTGGGGGGGGGGGGCATGGGATGGAAGGGTGCAGGGTGGAGAAGATGGGGGCGGGGTTAAAGTATAGGGAAGTACTTCCATTACCAAACCAGTAAAGCAGGCACTCTCAAACTTTTGGGGTAGCTGCCAAATCTTGGAATGTTGAATTCTTAGGATCATTGAGACAACTAGGTCATGAAGTTGAAAAAGTGATGGGCCTGGAATCAAGGAGACTCCAGTTCAAATCCAGGCCCAGACATTTACTAACTGTGTGACTCTGGGAAATCACTTAATTTCTGCTTGTCCCAGTTTTCTCAAGTACAAAACAGCACTTCCCTCCCAGGGTTGTTGTGAGGATCAAATGAGATACTTGTAAAGCACTTTGCAGAGTACCTGGCACATAGAAGGGGGTGTAGGAATGTTTGCTCTCTTTTCTTTTGCTTCCCATGTTTGGTCACCTGTACTCAGTGAAGAAAATATAAAACAGAAGAGGCAATCTGCAACTTGAAGTCTTATCTCAGGCTTATCTAGGCCAACCCATTGGTTATCACTTCCTTGTAAGTGATTTGGTGATTACCATGGCCACTGTTGCAGAAGGGATAGAAATCCTTTCTTCTAGACTGGAAAAGTAAGTGAGAGAATGCATCAATTGACTAGGAGTACCTATCCTGATCAATATGTGCCTTAAAAGAACAGAAATAGTTTCTCCTCATTCTTCTAGTCTCCTATAAACGGGGTGACTTCTCTTGCCTCACTAACTAATCATCTTCAACACAAACTCCAGTCACAGGTACCAAGGAACCAAACGGGAACCAATGGTTTTGCATATCCTTTGGCCAAGGCCCAGAGTAGAAATGTCACCAGAAGGGAGCAGAGCACTTGTCCAGCTTCATGGGGAGCTCCTTCAGTCCAACTAATAACACACATCTAGAAAACATTTACTATATGCCAAATAGTGAGCTAAGCACTGGGGATATACATGAGAGAATGAGACAGTCTCTTTTCTCACACAATTTACATTTTAATGGAGGAAAAAAACACTCGTGTGGGAGTGGTAACCAGAAAAAGAAGTGTCTGGAGAGTCACAGGGATGGTGGGTTGATTTATAAGACTCTTTCCAAGAATAATGATAGTACTGCAGTATTGATTTAAAGCATGTAGGAGGCACAGTGGATAGAGTGCATGGCCTGGAGTCAGGAAGACCCATTTTCCTGAATTCAAATCTGACCTCAGACCTATATTAGTTGTGTGACCCTGGGCAAGTCACTTAACCCTGTTTACTTCAGTTTCCTCATCTGTAAAATGAGCTGGAGAAGGGAATGGCAGAGCACTCCAGTATCTTTGCCAAGAAAACTCATAGAGTTGGACATGACTGATTCCAGATCAAGGGAGATAGTGGTCCCAGTCTTCTGTATGATTTTATCACATATGTAATATTTTCCTCAGATTTAGAGAACTATTATAAAGAAGGGCATTAGTCAATTGGAAAACATCAAGGAGGATGTCTCAGGATTTTTAAGAATCTTAGAAACCATGTGATATAATAATAGCTAATATTTGTACATCTTTATATAGTACTTAAAGGTCTGCATAGCACTTCATAATATATGTATGCATACACACATATACACAAATATATATATATAATCTCAACAGTTCTCTGAGGAAGGTACTACTATTATCCCTATTTTATTGATAAGGAAACTGAGGCTGACAGAGCTTAAATTATTTGCCTTGGATCACACAGCTAGTAGTATCTGAAGAAGGAAACAAAATTAATAAAAAAAATTGTTGTAATGTGCAAGGCATTGCACTGAGCACTTCACAAAATATTATCTCATTTAACCCTCCCAACTCTCCTGAGAGGCAGGAGTCATTATTATGATTTTACGGTTGTAGAACTTAGACAGACAGAAATTAAGTGAACTGCCCAGGGTCATCCAGCTGGTAAGTGCCTGAGATCATGTTTTTAATAATATTTCCCCCAGTTACATGTAAAGACAATTTTAAAGTGTGAATTCTAAACTTTCTCTCTCCCTCCCTCACTTCCCCGCTCCCTGAAGGAGTAAGCAATTTGCTGTGTTATACATGTTCAGTCATGCCAAACATATTACCATATTAGTCATGTTTTTTTTTAATTTATTTTATTTACTTTTAGTTTACAAGATTCAGTTCCACAATCCCTTGAGTTTCAGACTTTCTCCCCTCCCCCCCCATGGTGGCGTGTAATCATGTATAGGATCTACAAATACTTTCACCTTGTATAATAGTCTGGTTATATAGAAAGACTGTAACCAAAGAGTGATCACTGGGAAAAACAAAAACAAAAACAAAAAAAAAACAAAACCAAACATGAAAAAGGACAATAGCATGTTTTGCTTCAGTCTCCAATTAGTCGTGTTTTAAAAGAAGATACAGACCCAAGGGGGGGGGGGGGCATAAAAATACAGCAAGTGAAAAGTAGTATGTTTTGATCTGCATT
>CM053580.1:42266034-42335715 GCA_028627135.1 Pseudochirops cupreus
CTTTGCTTCTTATGCTTATTCTTACTCATAGTTGGTCAGTCCATGATTTTTTTTTAAATCTCTGTGGGGCTCTGCTTCCAGAAGGGAAAGCTCTGTCCCAAATCGCTGGGGTCCTCCCGGTTGCCGTAGCTCTCAGGAAGATGCTGGCACCCTTCCTACTTACTTCCGGCTGACTGGATAATGAAGACTCCAAGACCGAGGCCCAAGATGGTAATCTGGATCCAGGCCGCTCAACGCGAGAGCACTGACCTCAGAACAATTGCTTAGTCCCCCTGCTGTTTGCAGGCTGCGGGCAGGAAGCTGCAACGCAGAGGCGGGTGCAAAACCTCTGCCTTTCGCTTTTCCACTCTGGAGGCAACTGCTTTTCTCTCCTAATTTCGCAAGTCCCACTGACCTAGTTCTCAACACTGCTGGCAGCTGCCACTAATCTGCTCACCTCTCCTCTAGACCGGCCACCCCCGGGGCTCAGCAGTGGCTTCAGGCCAGGCTGGTTTCGATTCGCACTGCTGATATGGTTCCTCATAGCCGAGCTGACTTTAGTGGGAAGTATCTTTGTGTGCATTTTGGAGTTCTAGGATTGGTTTAGAGTCCTATTTTATGGGTATTTTGGGGTGGCTATGTGAGAGCTGCGATATGTTGCTGCTGCTATGCTGCCATTTTGGCTCTGCCCCCCCAGAATTGCTCATTTGGAATAAAAAAATTGGATTCCATTTTCTGAAATTCAGTTTCATGTTTTATCTTCTTTACATCCTCCAGATATAATTCCTTTCTTGACCTCCATATCCATGCAATCTCTTTCTGTAATCTGGAAGTTTCTTATTCCTTTCAAAGAGTATGCAATTTGGCAAGTAGTTAGTATGTCCTACCTTTTTTTGTTTATGGATGTCTTTTCTCCCATTTAAACCATGAGCTCATTCTTTTTATTTTTTATACTTTTTCGTTCAGGCATTTCTGCATATTTAAAAGCTGAAACAAATCATCACAATGATCTTTTCCTTAAAATTGTCATATTTTGTTTTGACATAGCTGCTGTATCTTAACAAACATACAATTAAATCCCAGTGGTGATTATTAAACTTGCTTTTGTGACATCTGAAAATGATTTTTTAAACTAGAAATTTCAAATTCATTTACCAAAGAAAACTTCAAATCTGAACAAGCTTGTTCTCCACCCCCTTTTAATTTTTGCCCAAGTTCTTTAAAACTATTTGAATGTTTCCTTGCCCCCCTCCCTTGTGATTTTCTCCCAGGTTTGGAAGCAAAGATTGACTTAAGAAGAGAGGAGGAAGGGAAGGGAAGGGGAAAAGAGGGAGAATACAGATTTTTTTTTTTTGCTCTTTGGAGCACAGTTGGGGTTAACCAATTTGCCCAAGGTCACAGGGCTAGTAAGTATTCAGTGTTAAGTGTCTGATGCCAGATTTGAACTCAGGTCCTCCTGACTTCAGGGCCAGTGCTCTATTTACTGCACCACCTAACCACCCTACAATATTCTTTTCTACTCCAAAGTAAATCTCTCTAGCCACCTCAATGACTCTTGATGCTACACGGGGCACTTATATAGCATAGTAGAATACTACACTAGATCATGAAGACTTGAGTTCTAATTCCACCTCAACTAGGTGCCATAAGAGTGCTTATCCTGGAGTAGGAAAGACCAGAATTTAAATGGACTTGGACTAATTTCAGAAAAAAAATTAGGAAGACTTATAAGAACTTAAGCAAAGTGAAGTGAGCAGAACTAGGAGAACATCGTACACAGTAGCAGCAATATTGCAATATGATCATGTGAATGACTTTGCTCTTCTCACAAAACAATGATGGAAGATAATTCCAAAGAACTCACTGTGGAAGATGCAATCCATGTCCAGAGAAAGAACTGATGCAATCTGAATGCAGATCCAAACATACTATTTTTCACTTGCTGTATTTCTATGCCCCACCTTTGAGTCTGTGTCTTCTTTGACAACATGACTAATATAGTAGTATATGTGGCATGATTGAACATGTATAACACAGCAAATTGCTTACTCTTTCAGGGAGTGGGAAAGTGAGGGAGGGAGAGAGAAAGTTTAGAATTCAAATTTAAAAATTGTCTTTACATGTAACTGGGGGAAATATTATTAAAAATATGACCTCAGGTAATTACTAGTTCTATGACCCTGGACAGGTCACTTTAAATTTCTGTCTGCCTTAGTTTCCTCAACTGTAAAATGATAGTAATACCAACTGCCTCCCAGGATAGTTGGGAGGATCAAATGAGATATTTTGTAAAGTGCTTAGCACAATGCCTTGCAGATTATGGGTCTCAACAATTTTTTAAAAATTTTGTTTCCTTCTTCAGACACTTAATAGCTGTGTGATCCCAGGCAAGTAATTTCAGCTCTGTCAGCCTTAGTTTCCTTGTGTATAAAATGAAGATAATAGTAGTACCTACCTCAGAAAATTGTTGATATTATACATGTATTTATGTATATGTGTATACATACAGATATTATATATGTATTTATGTATATGTGTATACATACAGATATTATAAAGTGATATGCAGAACTTTAAGTACTATACAAAGACATACAAATATTAGCTATTATTACTTTATATGGTTTCTAAGATTCTTAAAAATCCAGAGGCATCTTTCTTGTTGTTTTCTAATTGAACAATGCCCTTCCTTAAAATAGTTCTCTAAATTTGAAGGAAATATTACATATGTGATAAAACCAATACAGAAGGGTAGAACCACTATCTCTCTTGGATCTGGATTCATTGTGTCCAACTCAGTGAGTTTTCTTGGTAAAGATACTGGAGTGCTTTGCCATTCCCTTCTCCAGCTCATTTTACAGATGAGGAAACTGAGGTAAACAGGGTTAAATGACTTGCCCAGGGCCATATACCTAGTAAGTGTCTGAGGTCAGATTTGAATTCAGGAAAATGGGTCTTCCTGATGCAGACCAGGCATTCTATCTACTGCTCCTCCTAGATGCTTTAAATCAATACTGCTGTACTACCATTATTCTTGGAAAGAGTCTTATAAATCAACTCACCATCCCATGACTCTCCAGATACTTCTTTTTCTGGTAACTGTAGAGGACTACCAGCCAGTGGGACTCTGACCCTGATAGCTGAATAAGCCCTCTCAGCTGATGAGCCTGCTATTGGGCCTGGATCAGTTCCCCATCCCAAAGGAAGGAGCTCAAACACACAGGTGTGAGCATTATGTCCAGGAGATAAGCATGGTTTACCCCCACAGCCTGGGAACAAAGAAGTGTGCAATGTCCTCAGAGGAAAACAATTAAGAAGTGTCCTATAAAAGCTTGTACTCAGGATAATAAAGTTGGCTCTCTATTTTCCACCATTTGGGGAGTCCTATCTCTTTTTTATGTACCCTATCACAACTTCCGGGTAGGTGATTCTTTCTCAGCCCTGCCACAGGATGGTCACCACTCCCACATGAATGTTGTTTTCCTCCATTAAAAGGTAAATTGTGTGAGGAAAAAGACTGTCTCATTCTTTCATTTATATCCCCAGCCCTTAGCTCAGTATTTGGCACATAGTAAATGTTTTATAAATGTGTATTATTAGTTGGAGTGAAGGAGCTCCCCATGAAGCTGGGACAAGTGCTCTTCTCCCTTCCGGTGACATTTCTACTTTGGGCTTTGGCCAAGGGACATGCAAAACCATTGGTTCCCAGTTGGTCCCTTGGTTCCTGTGACTGGAGGTTGTCTTGAAGATGATTAGTTAGTGAGGCAAGAGAAGTCACCCATCTGTAGGAGGCTAGTCGAATGAAGAGAAACTATTTCTGGTCTTTTAAGGTACATATTGATCAGGATAGGTACTCCTAGTCAATTGATGCATTCTCTCCCTTATCTTCCAGTTCAGACAAAGAGATTTCTAACCCTTCCCAAAGAGTGGCCATGGTAATCTTCAATTCACTCACAAGGGTGTGATAACCAATGTGTTTGCCTAGATAAGCCTGAGACAAGACCTCAAGCCCCAGGTTGCCTCTCCTGTTTTGTATTTCCTTCACTGAGTACAGGTGACCAAACTTGGGAAGCAAAAGGAAAGAGAGCAAGCATTCCTACACCCCCTTCTCTGTATCAGGTGCTCTGCAAAATGCTTTACAAGTATCTCATTTGATCCTCACAACAGCCCTGGGAGGGAAGTGCTGTTTTATAGTTGAGGAAACCGGGACAAGCAGAAATTAAGTGATTTGCCCAGAGTCACGCAGCTAGTAAATGTCTGGGCCTGGATTTGAACTCGAGTCTCCCTGACTCCAGGCCCATCACTCTTTCACCTTCATGACCTAGTTGTCTCAATGATCCTAAGAGTTCAACATTCCAAGATTTGGCAGCTACCCCAAAAGTTTGAAAGTGCCTGCTTTCCTGGTTTGGTAATGGATCCCAGAAGGAAGTATTTCCCTACCTTTCCAAACTTCCTACCCTTTAACCAACCCAATCTTATTGACCCTGCACCCCTCCATCCCTCCCCCCCCCAAAACTACTATGCTATCTACTGACATTGACCTCCTTCCTGTTCCTCTAATAAGACCCTCTAACTCCTGAATACAAGCATTTTCACTGGCCATTTCCTATGCTTGGAATGCTCTCCTTCCTTATCTCTGCCTTCTGCCTTCTCTGGCTTTCCTCAAATCTCAACTAAAATCCTGCTTTCTGCAAGAAGCCTCCCCCAATCCCTTTCAATTCTTCTTCCCTCCCTCCTTTGGTTCTTTCCAATGAGTCCTATCGATAGCTTGTTTGTACATAATTATTTCCATGTTGCCTCCCTTATTTGATTGTGAGCCCCTCAAACTGGGACTCTCTCTTAACTTCTTTGTTATGCTCAGTGAGTAGCACAGTGGCTGGCACAGAGTGGTTGCTTAATAAATATTTCTTGACTGCCTGGCACTGCTTCTCATAGAAGATGACCCTTGCTGTGGGGAGATCGCATCTAAAAAGAAAAACAAAATCCAAGCCGTGTCTGACCTGGCAGAGCAAGCAGAATTGGGCCTCGTGAATCATTTCTCAGGCAGGAAGGTCTGAGGTGAAAGTGAGGTATCTGTCCCTAGACCCCACAGGGTACTAAAAGGTGCAATGCATACAATTAAGCTGCATTGGCACAGAGAATTTTCTGATCTGAGAGTTCTCTATACCAATGAAATTACAGCCCCTTATCCAGTCTTTATTCCTGATATCTACTTTGTATATTGAGTATTATTTTTTTCTAGAAGAAACCTTATTAATGCCTTTTAAGGGAGACCCTAAATGTGAGCCACATCTAAACATTGTAGAGATTTTTTTCTGGGACTCTGAGGAGGGGCCATAGTGAGCCAGAGAGATCAGGATAAGCCTGATCCCTTCTCTTTAGAGTCAGCCTCTAATCCCACTCCTACCCCTGATTTAATTCCATCCATATGAAAGTATCTGACCCTTTTCTGGTAGGAAGGTCCTTAGATAGTAGGGGACATATACTTCATTCATTCATTCACAAATATACACTATTTGGACTATTTGTCACAGTGAGAACTTGCAGGACTTTGGATAGCATCACTTGAAGATTCAGCCTATCAGTGCTTCTTTGTCTTCACAGTTCAGTTGCTATGGTGCCAAATGTTCCAGAATTAGAGACCATCTTTCCAACCACAAATTTGCAAATGTGTGAGCAATTAATTTATTAGCAGGAGAAGACCTTTTCACATGGGGAATAAAAATGTATACTTTGAGAATAGAAACATATGTTGGATCACAACTGAGATGCACATTGCTTGAAGCTAAGCATTTGTTTAGCTAAATTTTAAACAAAAGGGTGTGCATTATTGAAAGGCTAAGATTAAGCCACTGGAGGGAGTTAAATGAATTCATTGGTATCCTTACCCCAGGAGGCTGTATAATTCATGCAGGGGGAGTTCACTGATCTTTGCAAGTCTCAAGAAAAGCTTCCCCATAGAAGCAGCTGAGGTAGAAAAACATACCCTCTGGCCATAAAACTTCACTTAGGTAGCTTGTCTAGAGTTCCTTGATCTCTTAGAGGTTGATGAATCAAACAGTTAATTTTTCATTCAAGAGGACTGATGATGAAGCATGCTCTCTACCTCCTGCAAATGAGGGGATGGATTCATAGTACAAAAAGTTATGTATATATTTTTTGACACAGTCAATGAAGGATTTATTTATATTTTGCTTGACTGTATATATTTGTTATCTGACTGCATGTTTGTTAAAAGGAGTTTATTTAATTTCTCCAGTGTGGTCAAGAAGAGAGAAAGAAAAAGTAGATTTCTGGTAATATATAGCATGTATCTTTACTTTGCTAATTCTTAATACTAGCCAATTTTCTCAGTTGATAAAGCAGTATTCCCATAAAGAGGGTTAAGGAAAGAGGCAGAAAGATTTAGACAGTAATTTCAGGCTAACTATTTGGAAATCTGGGCATTAATTGAGGGGGAAATTAAGCTTTTAAATGATACATTGCTTAAAATCAAGATTACCATTAACGTTTCTATAGCTGTAGTATGAGGTGTAATTCTTCAGGAGTTAAAGGCTGAGATTAAACCTGGCCTTTAGTTTCCTCTTTTTAACAAATTTCTTGAGCTTATTCCTAATTATAAATTATTTTTGACAAAGTATTTTCTCTGATAAAATGTAAGCATCTTGAAGGCAGGCAACTTTCCTTTGTATTTTTGTGTCTCTAGCACCTAGTCTAGTGACTGGCACATAGAATGCACTTCAAGAATACCTTTTGAGTAATTTGATTGGGAAGGTAGTGAGTGGAGCTGCTTCCATCATGACAATTGTTAACATTCCAGTATGGTAGTCTAAAAAGTGTAGGGGTGTGGGTATGAGGGGCCCTAGGACTGGCTTTGTCACTAATTTGCTGTGGAACTTTGGGCCAAATGCTTTACATCTCTAGGTTTCGAGATACCCATCCATAAAATAGGCTGAGTAACTCAAATTACTTTCATAGGCTTTTGTGAGCCCAATCCTTTGATTTCTAGAGAAAAAAACAACATAATCTCTCAGAATCTCTTCCTGTACAGTGATTGATTGATCCAGGGAAGATGTTGAGCATGATCCTCACAAACTGAGACCTGGGGAAGACTTTAATTTAAAAAAGCCAAGGTCACCCACTGAGTCCATTCTGAGTCATGTTCAGTTGCCTTGATCTTTCTTTGTCTGGACTTTGATGATTCTGGAGGAGAGAGGGAGGCTGAGTACTCCACGCAAATCTGCCTCACTCATATCCAGCTTACACACAAGACCCTCATCATGTCACTGGTCCTTGTTAAAAAGGAAGCATTGACAAACAACAACAACAGAAGTTGCAAAGAGGTAAATTTAGACTTTCTGTATGGAAAAAAAAAAAACCAAACACACTTTCCAACAATCAGAGCTCTCTAGAAGTGATATGGATGAACAAGGGAAAGTAATGTCAAGATGAGCCCTTGTTGGGTATGTGGTAAAGTAGTTTTTGTTTTTCCTCCAGTTAGAGGTTTGACCAGATGGTCATTGAGGTCTCTTTTTAATAAATTCTGTAACTCATTAAAAACATTTTTTTAAATCATGCAGTATTATTGGAATTTGGAAGATTATCAGAATTTGATTACTCAGTCTAGTCATACATTATTTTCTATTTGTGCATAAATTATAACTTATCTAATATGAAAAAAAATAGATGGAAGGCACTCTGAGAGAGTAGGTATTAGCAACTGGGAGTCAGGGTAGAGGAGAAGGAACAAGTTAAAAGGCTGCCAAGAGTCAGTGGGATCTGGGGAAAGTAAGAGGCAGAGATGAAGGAGTAGAACATTCTAGGTGTGGCAGACGGCAGTTGCAAAGGTAGAGGAGATGGAGGATTCTGTCTGATAAACTAGAAAGACGCCAATACAAGTTGTGTAAGAAGACTGGAAAAGTTCAGATTATGAAAAAAAAAACAACTTGAAATGCCAAATGATGGAGTTTATCTTTAATAGGGATTTAATAGGGAATCCCCGGAGCTCAGGTCAGGCTCTTGCTTTACTTTGGAGGTCTTCAAGCAAAAGTCAGATGTCTTCTGATCATACAACATGACCCATTACAATATGAATTACTTTGGGGGATATTAATTGGATTAGAAGTCCCTTCCAGCACTAAAATTCGGTAAATTTGTGATGTAATATAGTATCTGCTAAAGACAGAATTTCAAATTTTGATCCCATGAAATCATTCTTAAAAATCTGAATTTAGTTAAATAATTTTGAACTTCTGTAATATTCTTGGTTGTGGGTGCTAATTTCTATCTTAATTCTTTTTCATTTTCTCATAAGTGGCATACACAACATTTATGGTGATACATTATTCAATTGTCATTTTTTAAACAAAAACATTTCATTATTTCTATCATCATCATAAGATATGTAAAACAATCAGTTCCAATGGCAAGATATTGCTGCCAGCAATAATCCATTCGCTGAGCGATCTAATTTGGGAAAATTACACAAATACAATTCCTTTGTCATGAAATGCATTTTTCTTTTTGGGAAGAAGAATAATGAATGGCAGCTAATTTGTTATACATAATGGTTTTTTTTTTTTACATTGTTGCAAAAGTAAACAAGCATATTTAGGAAAGAAATAATATGTTTAGAAATATTTATTCCATAATAGATAACTAGAGAAGCAATTAGAGTGACAAAAAATTATTAGTTATGTACTTGCGCAAAATTGTTGCTTCAGGCAACCTTTTATCCCCTCTCTTATCCAAGCCAAATAATTCTAAATAAACAAAATTTCAGTAGGGGGCAGCATAACCACGCGTTATCTTTCAGATGTTTCCTATGTGAACAAAATCTCATTTAGAATGATAGAATTTGGGGAATGCAAGAAACTTTTAGGGAAAAGCAGATCACCCCCCTGATTTTCCAGATGAGAAAAATAAGTCCCAGAGAGTTTAATGATTTGCCCAGTGTCACACAGCTAGTTCATAAAGCAAAGAGGAAAATGGTCTCTGTTTCCAGTTGAGGACAGTACAGTGCAAATGTAGGAGAGCTGTGTTGCTGCTGGGCTTTTAAAAATTTCTTCATAAAACGATCATATACTTAGTAGCCTGCAAAATGCTAAAAACTGTAAAGTGAAAATACTGAAGTCTTTTCTACATCATCACCAACCCTCCCTTCTTTCACCAACTCAAACGCTCAAGGACCACCTCTGAAATCCGGGTCCACATCAGTAAGTCATGTGACTTTAAGGTAATGCTGCCTTATTCTGGTAACTTAACGATAAAATATCCCTGTGAACAGCAACATTGTAAACACAAAATGCTCCGAAAGGCTTAAGAACTCGGATCAGTACAAGGACTAGCCCCGATTCCAAAAGACCCACGGGGTGGTGAGGAATTGGTTATGCCTCAACATAAGTATCTGCTACAAGAATTTTGTGTTTCTCTATTTTGTCCATGGGGAAGGTGGGAGGGAGAGAAAAATATTTTTGTTAACTGAGAAAAATAAATTCATTTTAACATGTAATTTTGTGAAATAGAATTTAATCTATTTCAGCTTCCCCATTCTGTAATTGTCCTTCATATCTTCCCGTTGATACCATTAAGTTATTATTTCATTTAATAAAATATATGGTTAGTTTTTAAAACAAAAGTTATCATGTTTTGCTTGGTATCTATCTCTAAGATTTAATGGTCAGGGTATACAATGAAAAGGAAAACAAATAGGTGAAGAAAAAAATCAAATTATCAATTTGAATTGAAACAGATACACATGTTATGTTCTGTAAGCTTTTAAATCTGTGCTTAAAGGAGTCCCATCTTGCTTCTTTGCTTAACAGGTGATATGCATGGATGACAGTACGCATGTGAAATCCAAGGTTTAAGCAGACCAGAGTTCAAGCGGCTGAAATTTTCTGCTCCAACCTCATTGCAGCTAAAACTTGCCTTCCAGGCAGCACAAACACGCCCTGGCTTCGTCTCCTTGAATTACCTCTATATTATAGTTCTTCTACTCATATTATACACTGCTCCATTTTGTCCCCATCTCTCCGTCTGCTTCCTGTGGCTTGGAGGCTCCTTTCCCAACCCAACAGTTTTACAGATTTCTCTCCCCTTCTGTCCCTGCAGCTCGTTTTGAAGTTTGGCTTGGAGGACCTTCCTGGCGGGGGCAAGTAGGGAGAAAGGAAATTCGAATTTCCTCACTGCCTTCCCTTAGCTCTCATTTGCTACCTGACTGATGCACTAGATTAAAAATTCCTCCTCTCTTCTCCCCCTCCCCCATGCCAGGAACTAAGTTTATATATTTCAAATTACAAAAATATCCATATGCCATTTAAAAATATAAATCACAAGATGAGTGATCCTAATTGAAATATGCTTGATAAACAATTGGTAAATGTAACCTAGGAATTTTTTAATATAATAGTCATATTTATATTTAGCAACTTTTATCCTAGAGCATCATATCATTAAAGATACATTACGTATTATATATAGACAGATGGTATTTTGGCCTTGTCTGCCTATCACTTGGCAAATGTTTTTGCATTCACAAATATAAAAAAGAAATATGTGGATACTTTTATTTTCTCTTTTTTTCTCAATTCTCATTGGCTACTATAATATTGAATTCATTTTTATTGTTTTTTTCCTTTTTTTCATTGTAGTTCAATGATCATTCATGTGCTTACTCTGCCCCTTAAAATGTCCTTGTTCTTAGTATGTGTATACTGTATATGTTATATGTATGTATATAAGTTGGTAGTTTATAAATGTACATGTCATCTCTCCTTTCATCACCACAGAAATGTGATCCTTGAGGGCAAGGATGGCTTGGTATTTGTCCTTTTGTGTCCTGTGCTTAGCATAGTGCCTGGTACACTAATAAATGTCTTCATCTTGCTTGACTGCAAGGGACTTGCTATATATTGGGAATACAAAGACAAAGGAATTAAAATTTAAAAAGTATCCTGTCCTCAAGTAGCCTGTATTCCTTCAGTTCCTCCTCTGCCAGTTTTCACCGCCTTTATCATTTTTGACTCCTGACAGCAGAAAAACAGTGAGTGATTTCCTACCCAAATCCCAGAAGTACTAAAAAGATTCCCTTGCTTGCTCTAAAATCAGGCTTGACCAAAGTAGGTAAAGTTGGCAGGTCCTGTCTATGTAGTGCGATTTGGTGGTAGGAGTGTTAGGCAAGAAATTCTACCAAGACAGCATCCTTAGCTTGAATTTAGAAGGTTTAGGCCATTACCAATGAGCATCTTGGTGAAAACCCAGAACTATGCAATCAGCTTCCAGAAGGCAGTTTTGGGAAATGAGATAGACATAAGGCAAATCCCTAAGGTGATGGGGATAGGGCAGAGGACTACCAATAGGGAGCAGAACATTGACTTAGGAGGTAGAAACAGACAAAGACAAATTTCACCTACTATTAAATGTCGTCTGGGGATCATTCTCCCCATTAAACATGTTCTCTAGATCAGTATCTAGTGTTCCTTGCAATGTGAGAAAATGTCAATGTTAATGAACTACCCCTCTTCACTTGTCATTTAAGGGCATCATCTTAAAGGAGATCATTTCAAGGTCATAGACCTCTCTCCCCTCCCACTCCTCAGTGCTAACTCTAATTCTACAGATTAAGGTCAAGGCTGTGTCACTGAAAGTAAAGTATAACTTGGAACAAGATGAACATGTTATTCCTGCTGGAGCTATAATTAGAGTAGTTAATTTAGGTTTGTAAAGCATTTCACATATCTTATTAGAGCCTCAATAATCAGTAAGATAGGTGCTATCTTTTTCTTTTCTTTTCTTTTCTTTTTTCTTTTTTTGGGAGACAATCTGGGTTAAATGAATTTCCCAGAGACCCACAACTACTGAGTGTCTCAGGCTGGATTTGAATTCAGATCTCCTGACTCCAGGGCTAGTGCTCTATCCAATTTGTCTCCTATCTGACCCTAGATGCTATCAGTTAACATGAGTAAAGTGCAGCTATAGCATCTGAGGCAGGTTTCAAACTCAGGACTCTCCTGACTCTTAAATCTTACATTCTAACAATAATGCCAGATTTTTGACTCCAAAGTTAATCCTCTTTCCAACTTTCTATGATGTCTCCTGACTCTCTCCCCTGAGATTTCCACTTCTATCCCGACCCCTCACACACTGTCCACTCTACCTCCCCTCACCCCCAAATAAATAAAGAGGGAAGGTAAAGAACCTCCATGGTATTCTGTGGCCTAATTACTCTAGGTAATGCTGCCCTTGGTTATAAGGGCATAGAAGAATTAGGGTTCTTCTCACTGAGTGAGGGGGAACAATCTTTCCAATGCAGCAGCTTTGCCCATGAGTATAGACTTGGATATGTATGCCTTTTTTTGTTAAATAATTCTCTCAAATCCCTTTCTGTGGAAATACAAGTTAAACCAAAAAGCCTGCCAGAATCCCTATACATGGTATAGTGGAGAGAATTTTGGAGGCAAAGATCTTTATTCAAATACAGACTCTGCTACTTTTAGTACCTATGTGACTTTGGGTAAGTGAAGTTTTTGAACTGAATGTTGTCTAAAGTATCTTCTAAACCTGAATCCCTAAGACTGACAACCATTGCATCAGGCGGTAGATTTCAATCCAAGTCAAAAACCAAAACCTTCCCAGCAATGAGTTGTCAGAAAGTGAAAGCGGAATGAATCAATCAAACAATAGTCAGTTATTAATCAATTACCATGTTACTAGGCACTGAACAAAGGGGCTGGGAATGCTGGTCTTAGGGAGTCTAATGGGGGAGACAGCATGTAAATGTCGGAATTATTATAGACAAGGAAGCAGTTTGCTGTAACACAGTATACTAGATTAGTGGGCTTGCACCAGGAGATCTGAATTCAGATCCTATCTCAGCAACTTCTAGCTGTGTGGCTCTAAACAAGTCACTGGACATCTCTGAGTCACAGCAGCCTAACCGTGGAATCATTGGGGATACCAATAGCTTTAGCACCTACTTCGCCACTGAAATTCCTCACAATTCCCCATTCTCATTATCGTATACTTTTGCTACTGAGAACTATTAATAAGCAATAGTTTCAAACCTATAAGACAAGGTCTCCTACTATAAATAAACCAACAGAACCCTAAATATTAAAGTTGCCACTAAACAAGGAATTGAAAATGGAATTTAGAATTTCTTTCAAGAACTGAATATTTTTTACTTTAAGTGACAAGGAAAGATTTCTTGTCAGTGAGAGTTGTTAGTTAATGGAATAGACCACTCAGGGAGCCAATGACTCAGTCCTGGTCAATGGTATTGGAATATCTTGAACTGAACCAACTCTGCCAGGAAAGAAGGCAAACATGACTTGAAAAAATCATGGAACCCAGAGGTGACTTCCGTTATGGACAGATATAGTAGTGAGACCTGGAGACATGGCTGTCTGAAAAAGCAGCTTATGGAAAGCTTACCTTGCTCAGCAGCTTCTAATACGTCACCCTTCTAGATTTTGTTTTGCTGTTCAGTTGTGGTCAACTCTTTGTTACCCCATGGACTGTATAATATCAGTACTGAGCATGGGGCTTTCTTAGCAAAGATACTGGAGTTGGTTTGATGTTTTTTTTTTCCTTTAGTGGATTAAGGTAAACTGAGGTTGAATGACTTGCTAGTAAGAGTAAGAGGTCAAATTTGAATTCAGGTCTTCTTGGCTCCAGGCCCAGTGCTCTTTCTACTGAGCAACCTAGCTGCTTTTAGATTTTAAGGGCAAGAATAGGAAATACAACTCTCTGAGATGGAAGCTAACAAGATATGATAATACTTGTAAGTAACAAGAGCAAATGTAAAGCTTAAGTTTCTCGTGGTGTCAAGGAAAGCTGATAAAAATTTGTCAGAGGCTAACACACCGTCTGAAGGGGAAAAAAAGTATTATTGTCATCAGAAAAGTGAAATGTATATGGGAACAGAAGTAGTTTCTCAGTCTCTACTGGATAAAAGTAGAGGACCACAGGGCCTCATAAGTTCCTTTGCACAAATTCCATATTCACCAGTCTCCTTAATATTCCTTGCTTCCTCTGTCTTCCAGGTATTTTTTTTATGCAGAAAGGTCTGGTCTGATGGATAGCTGACACGATTCCAATATTCTTGTCACTATGAGGGCATAGAAACATAGATAGATAGATAGATAGATAGATAGATAGATAGATAGATAGATAGAAAGATAGATAGATAGATAGATAGGCATATATATATATATGTATATATATGTAAAATTCATTGTAAATTAATAAACTGGCATTTGAATTTGCTTTCCAGGGGCTGAGCACCCCTAGGTAACTTGATAAATCTGCTTTTTTTTATGAACTTTCCATGCTGAGGATCATACTCTGGATCTCAGATGAACCCATAAAGATAGTAAACACTGCAAGTTAATTCTCCTTACTGCTGGCTCCTTCTTATTCTTTCCCTCTCTCTTTCTCACTTTCTCTCCAACTAGCACCTCATCTTATCTGCAACACTCTCCATAATTCCAGCACTGCCATCATTTGACCTTGTAACCTGATATAAAGGTGAGTAGTTCAATTATTTGCAAATCTGGACTTCAATGATCAATGTAACAGATTGTGATTTTCTAATTTTCTTGAGCTAATTATATTGAATATCCAAAATGACAATTCAAGAATTGGTTTTCTGTTACTAACATATATTAACTCTGACCCTTGGCAAGTAACTTAATTTCTCATTGCTCTAGGCAACTTTCTAATACTGTAAGTTGTAAGAATATATGCCAATCTGCAGTGGTAAATGGGTTTTCCTCATCTAGGCCTTCCTATACCAATGAACTCACAGATCCAGTTCATATTCTTAAAAACACTAGAGAGATGGTCACATTATACTCTGGCAGTATTGTTAGCTGAGTACATCATGTTTTCTAACTTGCAGAAAAAGGCTTCCTCACAATATTGATATCCCCACTATTTTGGACTGAAGATTTTTGTTACTAGGAGTTATTTGACTCCCAATTGAATTTAAAACTTTTTTTCTAAGTTCTCTTAATGAGAAAATTTGGAAAGATTTTCACAGCTTGTTGACAGTAAATGAGATATAGGATAGGTAAGCTTTCGTGGGAATATGAGGTCTTCAGAGTGGAGTGAAATCTCAGCCCAAAGCATCAGGGATCCCTGGTAAATATGCACCTAGGTTTCGGGCACTTGAAGATGAAGGAAGAAGGGGACAAGAAAGGTTTAGAAGCTATGTTCCAAAGACAAACTGTACACATAAATTTCTCCAGGAATGTCCTAACCAGAAAGAAAACGAGATTAAGGACCAAAGGACCACAGGAACACATGATAAAATCTGGATGAGAATTTCATCTTCAACCAGGTGAGTGAGAAGGGAAAGGAAGACACCATGTTGGTCAGCACAGTTCCAGATGTAGGGGGGGAAATGATGAGTTTTTCCTGTAGATTAAAAAAAAACTCAAGGAAATGGATGGAGATGGTTTTGTGATCCTTTATATAAAAGAACAACCCTTGGGCATCATGCCAATTCAATTTAAGAAGCCCTTTAAGAAGCCTTATTGAGGACATCCCATGCACTGTGCTAAGCACTGGGAATGAAGACAAAATAATAAAATAGACTCTATCCTCCCAGAGCTTATACAACTTCTTGGGGTTGGGAGGACTTAATTACTAAGTCAGTACGATTGTACTTAGGGAGCGCAAATAACTAAGGGGATCCAGAGAAAGAGGTAGCACTGAGCCTTGAAGGAAAAGAAAGATTCCAGGAGGAGAGAGCGCATTCCAGGGAAGCAGGGCATTCTGAGCAAAGAAGGCACCAAAGCAGAAGATGGAATTTTAACTTCAGGGAACAGAAAATAGGCCCGTCCAATTGGAACTGAGAGTATATATAATATGAAATAAGCCTAGAAAAGGTAGGCTAGAGCCAGACAAAGGATTTCAATGCCAAGTTGGGGAGTATGTTAGCAACTATCACAGCTACACTGACCCAGGAATACCCTCAAGGGGTGAAAGGAAGCCTGTTTATAATACCAGATAGACACACTGATTTATTCAGAAGAATAGAATCAAAAGCCAATCCACAAAAGTATCCCTTTTTGTGGCCTCTGGCATTCCAGCTGAAAATCATGGCCATGTTAAACAGCAGTTTTCCCTTCCGTTGGCCATACTATAGCATTAAGTCATCTGAAACTAAAGTATGTCTAGTCCTAAACTCCAAGATGCTCCCAGCAAGCTACTTGGTAAAGTAACTTAAATGGAGAAAAAATATGTATGGCTTACATGTGTTCACAGAGCTGGATAAAGCCGTTTTCAATTTCATGTCTGACTCATCACCAAGTTGGCTGCCTTATGGTGATGAATTTTTCAGGCCCAGGATGATCTCAAAGACCATCTAGCAAATTGCAAGAGGAGATGCAGCCTACAGGAACTGGAAGAAGTACCCACATGAAAAAATTAAGTGATCCTAGAAGCACTGAAGCATTTTGATTCACTATATTGTTTATGGTGTATAGTAAATACTCATTAATTCAAAATATATGCTTATATATAGGTACTAGCCTACAGGTTAACTACCTTTGTATTTCTATGAAGAGTGATATACCCAAGATTTTCTGGAATGAGCATAATCTCCCCAAGAAATCAAAAGAATTCAGCAGCTTCTGTTTGCATAAAAATGATTTCCAATATCAAAGGGACAGAGATGGGACAAATAGGGATTTCCCTCAGTTGGTTAATGCCAAGTCAGTGAAACTCTCCAAGGCCCTGGAATCTTCCACATCCTAAATTCTGAGCACCCAAGTGACTGGAAACAGAGGGATAACTAGTAATTTTTGACCCCACCCAGGTCAAATGGACCTAAATGTGCCCACAAGTAGACTTTTTAAGCTATGATGTTAGGTCTGTAGATGGAGACTCTGAGGCTCCACAGGGGCTTGAGTAGGGCAGGGCATGCAAGAGGAGGAAGAATGAAGTGCCAAACTCCTTTGTTCTTATATTCCTAAAGGGCCACCAATGCTTTCAGAACCCTCTAAATATGGTGTTCTGGTGCAAAGTTCTATTTACCCCACTCTAATTACAACTTTGTTTGGGACATGGAGTTTTACTACTCCTTCCACAAATGTGTCTGGAAAGCTAATGGGTCATAGACTGGGCACCCAAGTCCCAGATAGTAAGAGCTGCTTTTACAAAAGCAATCTGAAGAAACCCATGAGGCAATGTTTTTCTCTGTTGAATTTTCCATTTCTATGAGGTAGCCTTGTCCCTATGTAGGGCAACATTTTGAGCCCAGTAAAAGAAGTCATGAGGTCCTCTGGGCACAGAGGTGAGATGGATCACATAGTAATGGTATGAACTATCATAATGTAAGGTAGCATAGTATAATATAAAGAGCATGGCTCTAGAGTTATAGTATCTGAGTTTAAATCCTACATCTGATATTTACTGTTGTGCAAACTTTACAATCATTTAACCTCATTGGGTCTCAGTTTCGTCATCTGTGAAATGAGGGGATTAGAGATAGTCTTTAAAGTCCCTTCTAGCTCGGGATCTATGATACTATAATCTCAGTAAGAAAACCTTTGAATGATAAGCTTAACAAAGGCCAGAAGGATGAGTCAGGAAGAGGGGGAAGGGAGAACTTTCTGGAATCTGTAGTGAATATAAGAGAACTTTCGGAGCAAGGTTCATCATGAATGATGGGTCCTTCCTACCTTTTTCTGGGAACATGCTAGGATGGAGGCAGAACAAAGCAGAAACAAAACATAACAATAAAAATGAAGGTTTCCATTTATGCAGCAAAGTTTGCAAAGTGTTGTTAAAATCATGATCTCACTTGATTTTCCTAACAGCCCTGTGAGGTAGGTGCTATTATTGTCTCCATTTTACTGATGAGAAAACCAGGAATCAGAAAGTCCAGGGTCACTCAGTTGGCAAACGTCAGAGAATCGGGGAGGTCCAGGAAGAGAGGGAAGTAGGGCTCCCAGTTAACAAGCTAAGGGAGCAGGTCCAGAGGTAGAGATCTTCAATTTCAGGCCAAGTTTGAGCCCTGAGTAGACAGGCACACCTAACAGTTTCCTCAAGCTTTGGCTGTCAGGGACATTTATGACTGGCCAAGCCTTTCCTGAACCTCATACATTTTCGCTCCCTCTGATCTTAAAGAGACTAATCCCTGCTGACCTGATAACGAAGCCAGCGTCTGACACAGACAAGCCTTTGAAGATTGGAAGAACAAAGTTTATGCCATGGAAACCTCAAACCCTATACTAGTCATGTCTCTGATTTGTCAAAGCCTGCCTCCCTCTCCCTGGAACCACAGAAACCAATCCCTGCTGTATCTATTCCCTAAAACCAAGCTGTGGGGAATTTGGCTTCTCCCAATCTGCTTGTTTCTTCAGGGCCCCCTAGGACAGATTTTTTTCCCCTTTGAATCATTGATCTAAACTATCCATGTCCCCTGAACTGTTGAAATCAGCTTCTGCCTTTCCTAAGAAACACAATGCTACCTCTATTTTAGGCTCTCAGGGCCAGTGGAACTCTATGCTTGAGCGTCTCACTAATTGTAGAGGAATAGGAATCAAGTAGCCCTCAGTCGCTGTAAACTTCCCTTGCCAGAGCCCTCATATCCAGTTTCAGTCTGTCCCTAATCTACCCTGCCACCTTTATCTCAACTGTCAACATGGTCCCAGGTAGGGAGCCAAGCTCAACCTTTTTGCTTAGCCTGACAAAAAGGGTTGCTATCTATGACTTCTCAGAATGCAGTATTCCAGAGGTCCCTTAAAAGAATGATCTCAAGTACAGGCTGACAGTTCTCAAATAATGCTCACACGTTCACTTAACTTTTTTTTTTCTGATGATGACTTGGCTAGTTCCCTAGGAGTGAAGTGCCTCTCTAACTCCAGCAATACAGTAATTTTCCATGACGCTTGAGTATAGAATTATTCACTTTTTCTGATACTCCAAGAGTGCATTTGACTTCTTATCCAAAGTCTGAAAGGGTTGTCTCAGTTACTCTCCTTTAGCCGCTACTCAGTGTAATATACGTTCTTAGATGCCAGGAAAGACAGCATAATCCAGTCCAGGCAAAAGGAAGAAGAACCCCAAAGCACAGCTAAAGAACTCCAAAGCATATCCTTCTGAAATTTCACTGGAAGGTGAGGTATGAATTCTATTTAAATAAAAGGCCGAAGATTTCCCTTTGACATAGACTAGGTAGAAGAGCACAGGATACATCCAATAGGAAGCCCCTGAAGGCTTAACATTCACACTTTACAAGTCTGGGTTGTCTGTTAAACACACTGGACTATATACCTTATCTCCTGTGATGGCTTTGTGACTTCTCAAAAGGATCAGAATTGACTACTGAATAGTTTATCTAAGGTCTGGAATCTGAGCTTGCCTGAGAACATGTGACTATGTCATGGCCTAAAATGTTACAGATTTTAAAATGTAGCAAGATTCCAACACCATTATTTTGCAAATGGTGGAACCATTAATCAGAGAAATTAAATTATTTGTTCAAGGTAGAAAGAGCAGCTAGGTGGTGCAGTGAATAGAGTGTTGGGTCTGGGGTCAGAAAGACCTAAGTTCAAATTTGGACTCAGACGTTTATTAGCTATATGACCCTAGGCAAGTCCCTTAACTCTGTCTCAGTTTTGGCAAATCATTCCAGTATCTTTGCCAAAGACAACCCCAAATGGGGTCACAAAGAGTCAGACACGATTGAAAATAACCCTGCAAAAACAACAAAGGTACTAAGAGGTAGAGCCAGGGTTTGATTCGAGATCTTTTAACTCCCAATGAAGAACTCTCACCTTGGAATATACTGTCTACTCTCCAAAGGTGGCAGTAATTTTTGAACTATACTAGAAATTAGAATCTCTAACGAGATTAATGGGGGGCATCAAGAGCTGGTAAAAATAAATAAATAAAAAAGCATTTATTAAGAGCTTTGGCTTTCTAAATGCCAGTTTCTGGGTGCTAAGACACCCAGATGATGCTTGGTCTGAAAGACTGACTTGGATATTGTGAAAGAAAAATAATAACTCATCTCTAAATTTTGCTTTAAGTAACAAAGCACTTTTTTTTTCTCATAACAGTTCTGTGAGACGGGGAGCATGTTTTGTCTTTTTCCTCAGATCTATAACACTAATCCTCTCACTGCTTGCAACCACTGTTCTTGTACTTTGTTCCAAACTAGAGCTTTTTACCTCTAAAGTTTGCTGCAAGAAACTTCAGATTGGTCATTAGAGCCCCTACAGCCAACCCAGAAGTGCCTGGAATCTACCCTGGTAAAGTCAACCCTGACTGAGATTACTTCTAAATCAAGATAAAAAGGAACTATTCTGGACTAAGAGTGAGTACTTAATCACATGCCCAATATTAGTGTAATATAACGTCCTGAACTAGCTCCTCAATCCGACAACTTGAAATCATATGCACAATCATAGGGAAGGATGTACATACTTC
Source organism: Pseudochirops cupreus (assembly GCA_028627135.1). Taxonomy (NCBI): domain Eukaryota; kingdom Metazoa; phylum Chordata; class Mammalia; order Diprotodontia; family Pseudocheiridae; genus Pseudochirops; species Pseudochirops cupreus. The sequence goes on from CM053580.1 coordinate 42,286,459, forward strand.
AGGTTTAAGGTACTCAAGGACTCTGTATTCCTGAAACTATAGCTTATGAGCCCCCACCAGCATATTTATCTTTTAAAGGATGGTCAGAAGACAAAATTAGCTGAAAGCAAAAACATTTACTGAAATGTCATAGGAAGAATAGTAGCAACAAAACATCTCTCCTGGAGAGAATCTTTGAAAGATGGGTGCTCTTTGGGCATTCCCACTCACTGCCTGGCACTCCTGAGGCTGGGGCACTGGCTGTGACACTCCATTAAGAGACACAGAGAAAGACACTGTTCATATTAATAGAATAGCAGACTCCAGTATGTGATGGTGAACTCATCAAGTAGGCATACGGAAATTTTACTACAAGAATTGGAAGCAGAGGACTTAATCCTGGCCAGAAGTGGGTGCTAAGTGTGGTGGAAAGATTTCTCTTTGTACTACTAAGCTCTCAGGGAAGACAAGTGTGTTTGGATGATCAGGGTGCTTCCCTTTGGGTCTTTGGGTTTGCCTTTGAAAATTAGATATAGAAGATTTGGTAAGGGAAATTAAAGAGTTCAAATTCTAATAACAGTGTCTGAGGCTTGCTTGAGTTATGCTCAGTTTTACACATTAACATGTCCTGTTTAAAAAAAAATCATTTCCATAAATATATGTTAGTAAGAACAAATCTTTTCTATAAATTTGGAGCACCATGTCCCACAAACACACAAAACATCAGTGGGAAGTGTAGACCTAGAGAGAATTCACAAACGGTGATTAACACATGAATTAGTATCTGAGACATACGCAAGGAGAGGGAATCCGTGCTCCCATTGCTGCCAGGCTTCAGGGCCACTAAGGCTGGCTCCTATTCCCTTTAGTCTCACAGTCTCTGCCAGCCATGGCTCCACGGTGTGCCAGTGGATGTTGATGTGAAGTAGTTAGTTCAGGGCTTGGCTATAATCCCCATTGCTTCCGGCTTCAGGCTGAACACTCTCAGGGAGAATGAGAACTTCTACCTTAGAACCTGGCTCTGAGATCTGCCATTCCCTGAGCAGGATCCCAGCTGAGGGCCTTGGGCTCTTGGCTCCTTTCACCACTTGGCTCTGAAGCTGGATTCTCGTGCACTGGATGCTGCCATGTGCTTCAGATTCAAGATGACATGGGAGATGGGAGATGGGAGTGGGAGGAGAGAGCCCCTTCTGCTATTGATGCACTACTCTCCAAGAGGCAGAATCAAGTCTTTCTGAGATGGGTTCCTTCTCTATGGCTTTCTTTGTCTGAGTAAGAGTGGGACAAGACTGCTTTTTAAAGTCAATCCCACCTATATTATAGAGGAAGCTGGTGGTACAGTGGATAGCACACTGGGCTTGGATTTAGAGAGACCTGAGTTCAAATCCAGCCTCAGATACTTCCTAGCAGTGTGACTATCGTCAAGTTACTTAACTTTGGTCTACCTCACTTTTCTCAGTTGGAAAACAGGGATTATAATAGCACCTCCTTCAAAGAATTGTTGTGAGGATCGAATGTGATACTTGCACAAAGCACTAACCACAGATAGTAGGCAGTATGTAAGAACTCCTTTTCTTTCTCTAACCAGGACTATGGCTCACATGCAGCCAGTTCCCTTATTCCAATGGTTATAGCCTTCCATATAATCATCCTGTTTGTATTGTTATCACTTTATTTAGATAACTCCTTTATATCTTGTCATAGAAAACTTAGTAAAAATTCTAAACATCTCCCTTATTTCTCCTCTACATTAGAACATTGGCCTCCAGTTGAACCATAAGAGTTACTGGAAGATTACTCCTGGTTGTAGCCTGTGTCATGAGGGATTTGCCCAGAGTCATTCTGGCATTATATACAAGAAGTGAAACTTGAATTCAGGTCTTTCTGACTTCAGGGTTGACTCTCTAGACACTCTTAATACTTTCTGTGCCTTCCAATTGCTGCTTCAGGTGTCAAGCACTGCTGCTTCTTCTGTTTCATGTTTTACCACATGATAATAGATGACCTCTGAATTTTCTTCCAGGTCTAGATCTCTGATCCCATAACTATTTATAAATGTTATAGACAAGACATCCCACTCTTCTATCTCTTGGGATTTGCAAGTATCATGAGCTTATTATTTGTTTAGAGCACCATAAGATTTTATACCTAAATTCCTTCTTATGCCATTAATTAGCCCCCTAAATTGCCACTTGATGGAAGTCTATCAGCTACCATCTTAATTAATTAAACTCTTTGGGGGAGGACAAAATATAATTGCTACATTAAAATAGTTATTTACAATACTCAAAAACCTTCAATGGCTCCTCATTGCCTATTGGATGAAGTATAAGCTCCTTATCCTTACTTCCAAGGCCATCTATAGTCTGGCTCCAACCTCTTTCTGGTCTTGTCCCACACCAGTATCATTATTGTGCTTGATGTTCAAAACAAAGTGAACTATTATCCAATCCTTTTTTTTAATCACTCTACCCTCTCCCATCTGTATTTTTATAGAATTTCTACATGTAATTTATCTCTGTCCCTCCACTCCTATAATTGCCTATTGATACCTTTCCCACTCAGCTCCCATGGATTCAAGTATCTTCTCTATTTCTATAATACTCAGATTTATTTTCTTTCAACCCTAACATCTCACCTGACCTCCATTCTTACATCTCCAACACTGTCTATTAGACATCTTGAACCGAATATCTCTTGGATGTCTTAAACACAACATATCCAAAACTGGATTCATCTTTTTTTTCTCCTATTGGATTTTTTTCTTGGATTTTCTCTTCCTAATTTTCCTGTTACTGTGGAGTACACCACCATCCTCCCATTCACTGGGTCCCCACCTTAGATGTCACCCTTGACTCTTTAATCTCACTCATACCCCATATCCATTTTCAGTAGCTATTTCCACTTTCTCAACTTCTTTTATGCCCTTTCATTCCTCTGGCACTCTCACCATCCTGGTGCAGACCTCATCTCATGCCAGGACTATTTCAGGTTGGTCTCCCTGTCTCAACTCTCTCCCCATTCCAGTCCATCCTCCACTTAGCTATTAAATTCTCACCATTTCCTCCTCTCTCCTCACTCAACAAACTCCAGGATCAAATATCAGATCCTTTGTTTGGCATTTAGAGCTCTCTACAACCTGATCCCTTCCTTCTTTTCTAGTCTTCTTATACCTTAAAATCTATGTATTTGTTCTCTTGGATCAAGTTACACTGGCCTCTTGGCTATTTCTATCACAAGACACTGCATTTCCCAACTCCAAGCATTTTCATTAACTGTTTCCCATGAGTCAAACTCTCTTCCTCCTCATTTCCTTTCCTAGTCTCCCTTGTTGCCTTCAAGTCCCAACTAAAGTGCTACCTTCTAAGGGATGTCTTTCTATATCCCCTTAAAGTCAATGCATTCCTTCTGCTGATTATCTTCAATCTATTTCAACTATGTGGCTATGATTTGTATACCTCAAAGTCATCCTGTATATATTTTGTTTGCACTGCCTACTCCATGAAGCCTTTTCTTATTAGTCTAGATAAAAAGGAATGTCTTCTTCCAGATTCTCCTAATACTTTTTTTTTCTAAACCTCTAATTGGAGTTTTAGATGTTCTATATGCATCACTCTTATTTTTATGTGTTTTCTGTCTTACTCCTCAGACTGTAAAATTCTTCCTTGGACAGCATCTGTACTATTTTATGTATGTATCTCCTGTGCCAAAGCCAGTGTCTTCCCTGGAGTAAATAGACAGTGCTTCCTCAGTTCTACCTCTCAGAATTTTTATCTTGTATGTATATTTATCTTGAATGACACATCCTTTGTAAACCCATCCCTGGTGTACTCAGTTATTAATTCTTTCTCTTTTCTCAGTTATCTCTTACTTTTAAAAATCTGGGTTCATATATTCTCCTTTCACCTAAGAAAGATGTAAGGCCCTTGTGGTCAGGAAATGTTTGGTTCTTGTCTTTGTATCCCAATACCCAATGCGATGCTGAGATTCATAATAAGTTATTGATAAATGTTTCTCACATTAATATTTATTGTGTTGAATACAGATACACACACATCTCTCTCTCTCACTCTTTCTTTCTCTTTTCTTCCCTCTCTCTCCCTCTCTGTTTCAGAGTCCTTATAAGAGAAATGAAGTTTTAAACTCAGATGATGGGGCTCTTATAAACCCTTAAATGTAAGGAACTATTAATATAATCATGAAAGGGAAATTTTAATTAAAAAAATGCCATATTTTAAATCTCTTTCATGTCATCATATCTCAACCCTCCTCCCATCCATCTAAGAAAACTATGTATTAATTATTTCAATACTTCAAGAATCTATAATTTTGGCAGTCTGGGTGGTTTCTTCAGGAAAACAGATAACAACCCCACTATAATTTAGTAGATGGTAATTTAAGAGTTTCTGAAGTTGAAAAATTCAGCATTCTATAGCCACTCCAGAGGTGAGTGTCTCTGAATTTAGGTAGGTTGATCCTTACACCACAGAAAATCTGTCACCAGGACCATCATTTTATGGGTCCTTACAATTTGTCTGGACCTATCCGAAATTTGATTCTACTGACACATATTTGAGGACCTACAAATACCTGTAACATTTTGAAAATACCATAATAAGGTTTTGGAGTAGGACTATAGTAGAGGAAGTTATGTCCTGAACTTTCAAAATCAACCTATTCACTATTTGACATTGTAGATGAATTAGACTGGAACCTTGCTAAGAAATGAAATATGATAGGAGATTCAGTTATCCTGTACCCCACCGTGAGGTTTAGCCATTGCGCTGAGCAGATAATAAGCCTGTCATCTTCTGCCTCGTTCAGATCACAACCAAAATATTGTGTCCATTTGTGAGTGCTACATTTTAGACTTTCATATGGGGATAATCCAGAGAGGATCCTTGGACCAAGAGATGGGAAAGACTTCAAGTTCATAACCAATAATGCTCAGTTAAAGGGCTGTAAAGATGTTGAGTATAGAGAAAATGAGACTTGGTGAGAGATATGAAAACTGTCTTCAAGTAGTTGGAAGGCTGGCACTTGGAAGAGGGATTTATAAAAGAAAAAAAAAATCCCTTCAAAAGAGAAACACATCTAGCTCCTAGAACTTAAGGGTGAATTAGTTAGTTTACCAGGTTCCTTCCTAACAGAGGCAATAAAGGCAACTGAAAAGCAGACCCATTTTAGCCTTGTTCCTATTTTTTACCAAAGGTTCCATTCTGTGAAAAAGGGATATTCCATGGGTTGGTGGTACATTTGGAAATGTGTCTGGTAGTGGGTGATAGGCAAGAGAGGCAGGGTAGAACCCTCACAACTATCCCCTTAAAGAAGTAAACTCTCATCATGAGGGGAAGGGAGGGACTGAAGTATGTAGCTATCTTCTTTCCCATTCAATATGCTTTTACCTCTTCTGCTCATTACCTGGAATGGGCAAAAAGTTGACATAAGCATCAGAATCCATAAGTTAATTATCTTCTAAATGTGTTGCAGTCCAAGGGACGGAGCACAGTTGGGGGGAAAATGGGTAGCAATTTAAAAAAGAGGCAAATTTAATTTTGTCATAAAGAACAATTTATTAATAACTAGAACTGATAAAAAGTGAATTGAGTTACTCCAAAAGATAGTGGGTTCTCCCCTCTTTGTAGGTTTCTAAGAAGAGGCTGCATGACATCTGTGACTGATGGATACTAGAGTGCGGATATGGATTGGGTTGGAGGGCCTCAGAGGTCCTTTTCACAATGAAGTTATGAGAAATGCTAAGTCATATTATAAGAAATTAGTCTCACAACAAACCTTAGGGTTGTTTTATGTAATTTCATTGTATAACAACTAAAGGCCTCAATTTATGCATCTTAAACATTGAAAGGGATGAATGAACACTGTCCAAGTTTTGAGTCAGATCAACAAGTTATCTTCCGATGAATTCATAGATTATTCATGTAGTTTGTTGACAGATACAACAAGCACACACTGATTCTAAACACTTAAACACAATTCTCTTTATTCCTCTAGTGAAAGTTGTATAAAGATGAATGCTGAGTTTTTCTAATGTCTTCCTCAAACACTTCTTTCTATTTCCATGATATTCTACGCGTCTACTCCTATCTTTTGACTTTACTTATCTCATGAAAACCATTAAGTTATTGCACTGTGAGCAAGCTACATTGACCTCTCAGAGGGACGTATACCAGCACAGTAGAAGGCCTCTTCTCCACACATCATAATTCCACCAATAGTTTCACGCCTATCTACTCCAAGTAACATTTTACAAGGGGGCACTAATCCAGACCATTGCCCTCAGAAATATTTTCGGACATCATAGAGGATTTGATCTTTAATAATAAGCATTTCAGATTAAAATATGGACTTTGAGAAGCTATGAAAGAAAGAATAGCAAAGTCATATGGCCTACTCACTGTAGCAAACCTGACGAGATGTCTTAAATCTTTCTACATACTTGCTAACTAATTAATGAATCTTAAAAGGCATAACTGACAATTCTGAACTGTAAAAATTTAAAAAGACAATTACTTGTTAAGAACTATATAAATGTGTACAACTATTTTGCATCTCATTTGTAGAATACTTATGTTTCTAAGAAATTCTCTGAAGGATCAATCTATATCAACTCCTTTTTGTCTATTGAAGCTCATTATAAAAATCAAGGCTACATTGCTCTAGAGAATATGGTCACCAAGATGTAATGAAAACCAAACTTTGAAATCCGGAGTGTTTTTAATCACATGCTCAAAGAAAGCATGCTGATTTTCTGATAAAGTAATAATATTCAATTTAAGAAGACTGAAGCTAGGGAGCTTTAAAAATACTATTTGTCACAACTTGAGAGTATGAAGGAAAACAACGGTTTAACTTAACAGACTAAATTGGGCTAAAAAGTTCTTAGCTTCTACCAGGCTCTGCTCAGTGATACTGTTGTATGGTAAAACATAATTCTTTATTGAGTTTTTTGGCTTCTCTTTCCCAGTTCTTCCTGCAAGGTGCTGTTTTATTGTTTGTTTGGGGTTTTATTAAATATGTGGATAGAACTGAACTAAAAAATAGAAGATATTGGAGAAAAAGCAGAGATAATAAAAAACAAAGTAGCATGATACATAAAGAAGGAAGCAAAATCACCATGAGACAAAGGTAAAGGGACTTCCTATACAGTGAGCTATATGTGCAGCTCATTATACCGGGAGGCTGATTTAGCATCTCTTTGCGATCTCCTATCATGCCCCCAGTTATCTACTTCCAGGCTCCTTGTATTTAAGATATAATCATTTATCTCCATCAACAAGTCATGCTCCCCATTTCCTCTGAACCTCCTTCAGTGAAGCTAGAATGAAATACTTTATATCATAGCAACATAAAGGACAATTACGTATGACAGTCAGTAAGGGAAATAACACAGGAAAAAAATAAAATAGGGAGTACTTCAACAGCTATTTCCCCAAATTATCACTTCTTGGGATTCTAGGACCTGAAGGCCTCAAGACCACTTATCCCTCTTTCTTGTGATGTTTTTAATGGCATATTGTAGGCTATAAAATACTAAAGTTGTATAACAGAATTACCAATTGAATACTTACTAAAGTCCCAAGGCCTAGAGAAAGGTGTTAGGTCTTGTCCCACAAACACTGCAGTCTCAATGCCTTCTATCGCCATTTCTACCAGAAGCATTGGATTCAGCAGAAGTTAGTCATGTCCCACCTCCTGTTCTCCCTGGCATTTTCCTCTCTTTCATTAGCTCTCTCCAGAGGGTTCCTTGCCAGTGCTTTGAAACTTCCTCCTTGCAATCACACATTACCCAATGGCTGGTGGTGAGATTTTCATGTTGTGAAATCTACCATAAGCTTTCAGGGAATGTAGTTAAGTGGTATAGTGGGTAAATTGGGAGAGGCCTTGAATCAGGAAAACTCATCTAATTGAGTTCAAATCTGATCTCAGAAACTTATTAACTATGTGACCCTGGGCAAGTCACTTAACCCTGCTTTCTTCGGTTCCTCATCTGTAAAATGAATTGGGGAAAGAAATGGCAAACCATTCCAGTATCTGTGCCAAAATCCCAAATGGGGTCATGAAAAGTTGGACATGACTAAAAAATGACTGAACAGTATCCCAAAAGGACATGATTCCTTTATACTGGCCATTTGGAACTTGTTAGAAAACAGGACTAGGAAGCAAATGTTTCCATTCACAGATAAGTATGGGTAGATTAAGAACTACTTAACTTCAACATGGTATTGTCAACAATGCTAACCTGTTGTTTTTTTTAATGAGGTTTTTTTTTTTAATTAATGAGACTGTTTTAAGAATGTGTTTTGAAGAAATGTTTTTTCTGGGGAAGAGGGTTGGGCAAAAAAAAAGAGAAAGACACTCAACCTTTATAAATATTTTAGAAAGGGTCAAAAACTGAAATCCATCAATTTTTGGACAACCAAAAATTTCACCCAGTTCCTAAGCAGTAGTCTTGTTAATGGAAACATTTGCCAAAAAACAATTTACCATTCTGATTGTATTAAAACAAGCACTCGATTAAAACTAGCATTTCTACTTAGGAGATGTTTGCCTGGGAATAAACTGTTTGTCATTGAAGCAAATGAAAACTCAGTTACCAAAATAAACACATTGGTGATAATGGGGACTTACAAACCCCTATTTCAATTATTGGTAGCCCATATACACACATTTCTGTATGTGGGAGAAATAAGATTGCGTTAAATGCGCAAATAAAATTTTCACTTTATTATTACTAATCCCAATTGGGTACTAGCTGGACAAATAGGAGAAGTCTCCTATTACTTCTCCAGTACACTCACCACCCAGGTCTAGAGAGACTAGCAGGAGGTGATTCTATGATCAGGCCTTTCCCCCTAAATCTTCCCATAAGTATCCCTTTCTCCTTTTCCCTTGTTGACTATATGGTGGCATCTCCACGCCTACCTTCATGAGAGGGAATCATAGGTCCTTATTCCCCTCTGAGCCTCAGATCATCTCTCTACTCAACATCTCAGTGGTCGTAGTTGCTACTGAAATGTGACCACATGTTCTGAGTGGAGAGTCAGCAACTAGAATCTTAATGGTAACATGGAAGACCATTGAGGCTTACAATCTTCATGTAGATGGTAAACTCTTATATGAGTCAATCAGTCAATAAGTATCTATTAGGTAGGCATTTCCTATGTGCCAGGCACTATTGAAAAGCTTTGGAGATACTAAGAAAGGGAAGAAAAATTTCTACTTTCTAGGAGATCACAGCCTAATAAGATAATCAAATGCATTGTGTATGCACATGTGTGTCTGTGAGTGTATATGTGTGTGTGTGTGTGTGTGTGTGTGTGTGTGAGAGAGAGAGAGAGAGAGAGAGAGAGAGAAAGAGAGAGAGAGAAGGAGAGAGAGAGAGGAGAGACAGAAAGAGAAAGAGAGACACAGAGAGAGGAGAGACAGAAAGACAGAGAGAAAGAGAGAGAGAGAGAGAGAAAGGGAGAGAGGAGAGAGAGAGAAAAAGAGAGAGACAAAAGAGAGGAGAGAGAGAGAGAGAGAGAGAGAGAGAGAGAGAGAGAGAGAGAGAGAGAGAGAGAGAAGGAGGAGGAGAGAGGAGAGACAGAGACAGAGAAGGAGAAGATGGAGGGTCATCTCAGAAGGGAAGGCACTAACAGGTGTCATGACTAGGAAAAGATCCATATACAAAGTTGGAACCAAGTTGAATTTTGACAGAAACCAGGGAAAGTAGGAGGCAAAAGTAAGTAAGTAAGGAACAGCCAGTTCAAAGGCTGAGAGAGAAAATATAGAATGTCATGTCACAGTCCTGAATTAAAATGTGAGCTTCTGGAGAGAAGGAACTATTTTACACTTCTAATGACATCCCCAGGAATGAGAACAGATATTGGCATTTAGAAAGTGCTTAATAAATCTTTTTTTTATTCATTCATTTACTTATTGAAAGAAATAAAATTATAGTGATATATTTCTAGAACAATTTCTCCCAAGAAAGTCAATAATTTTTTTCTGATGTTCTGTGGCTTCATAGTGTGCAAACTCAAGCATTATCTGAAGCTCCTATTGCCTCTTCTCCTTTACCCTGGTGTAAATGATTTAATCTAGAATTAATGATGCTTACCTATATGATGTAGAAAAGGTCTTCATGGTCCCTGCTGATGAGGACTTTTCCCTGGCATGGAAGACATTTCATTAACAGTTCCTTGCCTTGTTCAACACTAATTCAATACTGATGGTTGATTGATTCCTAGTCAGCTCATACATTGGGCTATCTACTTAGACATGGCCTCTTTTTGTTCTTGTTGAGTTGTTTCAGTTTTGTCTGACACTTCATGATCCCATTTGGGGTTTTCTTGGCAGATATCATGGAGTGGTTTGCCATTTCCTTCTCCACCCCATTTGACAGATGAGGAAACTGAGGCAAACAGGATTAAGTGACTTGCCTAGGGTGTGAGGCCAGATTTGAACTCATAAAGAAGAATGTTCTGGGCTCCAGGTCTGGCACTCTGTACACCTAGCTGCCATTGTCTAGTCTTAAGAATTAGGAATGACAAATGAACTGTATACATTCCATTTCTTAACAATTTTCAGATTATTTTTCTTTTGATGATACTCTGATATTTCAGTGGATTTGTGATCGTATTGGTTTGGATAACCCTTTAATATTAAAGATCATGATCCCTCTTTGCATGTTCATCCTGTGTAGCTCTCGTCCATATATATTCCCCAACAAATCTTCCACTGAACATTTACCCTAAGGGCCTACCTTGTATCCTCTTCACCTTACATGGATATTAATGCAGCACAAAGGTATCCAATGATAATTCTTCCTTTTTATTATATATCTATTTGATTCTAAGATCTATCTATCTATCTATCTATCTATCTATCTATCTATCTATCTTTCTTAGAACAAGATACATATATCTCTATATCTGGGTGGGGGAGAGTACCTGGTGTGAGGGATTCTTGTTCCATGGAGTCATGAAGTTGAAACCAAGCAGAGCTGCAGATGAAAAGTGGAGTGTATGTGTGTGTATGTATATATATATATGTACACACACACACATACCATACAGTTATTTGATGATTTTCTTTAGTATAAAAAAAGTAAGATGATTTTCTTCATTATTTAGTAGAATATCTTCTACATAGCAGGTGCTGAGTAAATGTAAATGAATGACTGAGTGCTAGATTTAAGTAAGTCAGAATTTCGATTCTGTGGATGATTGATTTTCAGCTGTTTTGCTATAAGAGAGTTTTCTAATTTTAATTCGGTCAAGACAATCAGGTTATTGAGTAACTAAGTGAATATTCTTATGTGCTAAAAGTTCATGTTCAAGAACATCTAAAGGCTTGGTTCTTATGAAGTCATCTTTTAAGTTAACAACAACAAAACTGGATCTTTCAATGATTACTTGATTCCAACAGATTCACACCAGGATCTTCTGTTGTTCAACACTGTAAACTTTTGACACCCCTTCCCCCAATGCCATTTTTACTTTTAGTTCAAACTGGAGTTAATTATCTGTAAAAGATGAATTGAGGTTGTACATTAAAAATTAGGAAATAAAGTTGAAGTTAGTATGCTAGTTAGCAAACATGGAAGTAGCAATTAAGATAGATTTCCTGATTGAAGTTGAAACATAAAATTAAAAAGGCATTAACTAAAATAACCATCTTCTCTCTGTGTCTTCCAGAACATAGTTATCATAATGTCAGTGTGCTCTTTCACAAAATGAGATGTCTGGCAGATGACTGAGCAAATGTCTCAGCTGGAATAATAAGAAAAGACTCCAGAGCCCATAGTGAGAAACTGTATTGTGCTCATCTTGCTCATCCTTGAAAAATATTTGTGAAATATTTCTGCATGTATTATTTTGCTCAGTAGTATATGGAAACAGTTACATTGAGAAAGACCCTATTTGCTAGAAAATTAAAAACTGAAGCCATACTGATGTGAACTGACAGAAAGTTTTAACTAGTGATTTTTGTGCCTGGGGCAAGCAGCATTAAACTAACTTTTAAACTAACCAAGTGAGGGTGGGGGAAAACTATATATACATAGACACATACATATTACATAATACATACATACATACATACATATATATATATATATATATATATATATATATATATATAAAATACATACGTATGTATATTCCATACAAGAGGAGAAAAATTGGGCAGACATGAGCTTGGGAGAAGCTTTCAGAGGGAGCACTATTCTGAGGTGGGGGATAGAGACCAATGACGTACACCATGGGAAGAAAGTTTGCCAACTGATAGATTCCTAGTTTAATGATTCCTAGTTTTATACTGCAGAAGTGAAAATGCTGTCAAAATAGCAATATTTAAAATTGTACAATCTATAAAATTTTGTCCCTTCTAAATTTCAGTACACTGGAAAAAAGCTCCAATTCAAACCCAGTTCTGGCTCTAGACTCACACATTTAAAAGAGAAAAATAAAAAAATACTTGAATATACATGTAAAGCCTGTATGGTATACCCAATATAAGTGTATTATAGTAGTGGTCACAGTGGTAAATGAAGAAATGGGAAGAGAACCCAGGAGTGTAGGCTCCAGAGATTCATGATTATACTATGTAGGGCACATCATACTTATTACATCAGTTTCAATGAAGTGTTTCTGTTAAAGCAATGTGTAATAACATAGATAAATTATTGGATGTGGAGTCATGATGACCTTGGTTAAAATTCCATCTCAGATTATTTTTGTGACAATGGCCAAATCATTTAACCTCAACCTCATCTGTACAGATGTGTTCACATCTGGTTAAACTAGATGAACTTTAAAAGTCTGTTCTAGCTCTACATTTATAATCTGGGGTTGGGTGGGGACAAAATTCATCATCATTATTCTCCCATTAGAGTACCAATGCATGCCGGTAAAAATATGTAATATTATGGAATTTTGGTTAAGCATTTGGGAAAGAATGAATGGAAAAGGCCACAAATGCATGCTGCTGAATCTACAGAACAAGTCATTCCCTAGACAACATAGTTATTTCACTTTGACATGTCATAGACCAAGTATAAGAAAAAGAGTTTCATTTGTTTTGACCTATGAGTCTGTCTGAATTCTAGAAACGTTTTCCGTCATTCTGGTGATGTCTAGCTTCAAAGGGTAATGTCTAGTAGTAATAGAGAATTATGATCTGACATTAGTGAGAGGGATGGCCTGGTCAAATACAACTAGGTCCTAATAGTATGTATAATAAATCCCCTAAAGTGGGAATTAGAATTCACCTTGTTCAAAGTTATAATTATGTAAAACAAGGTCATTGATTCTAGCTCAATAGAAATATTTAGTGGCAATTCAAATAATGCCATTGCCTTAGAGATTCATTATTTGCACTAATTGGGACCTAGCTGTACCCTTTCTGAATTTTAGATGATATGCATTTAAGACAGAAAATTTTGAAGAGAAAGCTCTCTGCATATTGAACTTAGGGTCAGATGACCTGCATTACCAAATCCTATCTCTGCTAATGAGTACTTTTGTAATTCCCGGAAAAGGATTTGATTTTCTCTGACTCAGTTTGCTCCTCTGAAAAAAAGAGGACCTCCTGGGTCCTATTTAAACCCAGTATCTAACTAGGTATTGCTTGGCTGAGGCCACAGGGGCTGGTGACTATGCTTGACCTTTCCTTGCACTTTAGTCAGTGTTTTGATGTGGTGAGGTCAGACCTCTCAAAAGGAGAAGTAAGTTCCCAGTTCTCACAGTCACTAGTTCTTAACTACAATCCTGCCCTTCATTCCAGGGACAATTATCCTTTTCCCTCTTGTTTCAGATTTCCCCAAAATGAGGAGAAGAGGGAGTCAAAGAAGTGCCCAATGCATTCTCTGAGACAGGTATGGGAGTGGTCACGTGATAAATTGAATCATTAACGGAATGACTTAAACAGAACTCAGAAAGTCAACTGTTAGCCTGGCTACACTCTACTGGGTATGAGGGATGGCTGACTATAAATTTCATCAGACACAATACAGTTTGGTAATGCTTCTAATCCATCATTTCATGTTTCTTATCTACTGAGTATGGTCCAGTCAAGTGCCAAACATGAGCAGACCCTGCCTCCGTGTCAAAGCTCATTCTTCATGTAGAGCTTATATTAGATTGCACACTGTCTTAGGGTGGGGGGAAGGGAGCAAGGGGGAGAAAATTTGGAACTCAAACTTTCATGGAAGTGAATGTTGAAAACTAAAAATCAATCAATATTTTTATTTTATTTTTTAACATTTATTTTATTTTATTTTATTTTTTAATTGATTTGTTTATTCACTTTTAGTTTACAAGACTCAGTTCCAGAATCTCTTGAGTTTCAAATTTTCTCCCCTCTCTCTTCCCCTCCCACCCCATGGCAGCATGCAATCAAGTGTAGGATCCGCAAGTACTTTCACATTGGACATTAGTCTGGTTGTGTAGAAGGGTTATAACCGATGGAGTGAACAATGGGAAAAAAAGAAACAAATCCAAACCTGGAGAAGAATGATAGCATGTAGGTTGCTTCAGTCTCCATTTAAACTCTAGTCTTTCCGGATCTTTCTCTGAATGCAGGTATCTCCTTCTATACTGAGGCTTGTAGAGTTGTCTTATAGCTGTGTGTTGCTGAGAAGAGTCCAGTTTATCAAGGTTGGTCATCACACATACGATGTGTCTGTGATTGTGTACAAATTTTTCCTGGTTCTGCTCTTCTCACTTAGCATGGGTTTGTATAAGTCTCTCCAGGTGAATATGAAGACCGTCTCCTCCCCATTTCTTATAGCACGCTAGTATTCCATTACATTCATATACCACAACTTGTTTAGCCATTCCCCAACTGATGGGCATCCCTTAATTTCCAGTGTTTTGCCACCACAAAGAGAGCTGCAATAAGGAAAAGCTTATTCTTTTTTTTGATGCCAACCTGCTGCTATTGCAATCACAACTGATCAATCCACTTGACAATGAACTTGCTGCCTCAATAAGCTTTCAGGTCCTCAATACTTTCTGAAACTTACAAGATCTCCTGGTCTTGTCCATCTTGAGGTTGCTGCCAAATCACATGGTTCAGTAAGAAAACAGCAGGAGAAAAGAAGTAACGCCATACCAGGCATAGGGTTGCCTGGGTAGAGAATGTACTCAGGACAGTGTATGACTGCATGGGGTTAGATAGAAGCTAAGGCTTTCGCCATTCTCTCCACCCTACTACCCCCATATGTCTGAGAATAGTCTACTCACTATGATCCAGAAAAGAAAAGCAGCCATCTGATTTTTGGCTCAGCAACCCATGGGGGACTCAAACCAGTGTTGAGGCATACTTAGCTGGAAGCAAGCACTCTCAAGTTTCCCTGTGGTCACCAAAAATGGGGATTGAGTATGCTTCCAAAAGGGGGGGGGGTAAAGGCACCCGATTCAGTTTGAGCTCTGTTAAGTTTAATTTAATCCCTGGAATCTTTTATTTTCTCTACATGTATCTTATAATACACAATATCATTCCTATCCCTTAACCATGCCCACATTGCTTCTAAAAATTGTAATGGGAATACAAAATGAGAGATTATGTGACCACTGGATAATCTTCCTTTAAACTTACCTTAACAAATTAAGGATTTTCTGGCCATTCTTTGGCTATGATTAGGGAAATCAGAAGAAATACTATTCTTAAGAGATAGCCCCTATCACCTGAGAAAATAAGATCTTTTTCTTAAAGATTATAAAATCTTTTTTTGTTTTTGTTAAACAATTAACTTTGTTTAAACATCCTTGCTTTTTATAAAAACTGTTTGTACTTTAAAAAAGACAGTTTGCTCAATAATCAACCTAGCTTTAACTGGATGGATTTAACTGAAATCAGCTGGGCCAGTGGCTTCATCCATACACACATCTCCTATAAAAATGGCGGCTTAGAGGCTACATGTTTAATCTCCTCCTAGAAGCAGAGAGAATACTCATCCAGAGATCTCTAAATAGATCTGATTAAGAATGAAGAGCCATGGAATTTTTTTTAATTGTTTATGTCAAGAACAGAATGTCAGGAAGGGCTGAAAATAGGGGTATACTGGCAGATGTTTAACACTTTGTTTAGAGGATACATTTTTTTAAGTTTAATTTGCATTATTAACATCCTCTCTATCACTTTATCAAGTCTCTAGTCTATCAACAAAACAATAACTCAATCACTTATTCGGTGTATTTGCTGATTTCAGAGGTATGAATAGTCACACCAAAATTTTCCAATCCACTAATTGTTCTAGCTGACTTCCACACACCCTTAACTGAGGAACGATCTCAGAGGTCATCTAACTGAATCCTCATGTGCAAAGACAATGTGATTAGTGTTGTTTTATGAGTTTATGTATAGATGGAAAGTTCAGATGGGATACGCATGAGGGAAAAAAACCACCTACAGTATTAGGCATTGTATGGTAAATGTTATGAAAGGTGTCTCAATAATGCTTATCTTTGCATAATTACAGTTGTATCTCATCTACCTACTGTAGTTAATAGATAGACCTACAATGCTTATGTCACAGGGTTATTGTGAGGATCAGATGAAATTAGGCATTTAAAGAAAGTTGTCAACTACATAGATATTACTAATTATCATTAATATAGCAGTTATCAATCCCAGTGCTATGTATATAATAAAAGAAATAAACTCTAGTGACTCCCTATTAACTTCAGGATCAAATATAAAATCCTATTTAGCTTTTAAAGGCCTTTATGACCTGATCTTTTCCTACCTTTCCAGGTCTTCTTACTCCTTTTTCCGCTCCAATTACCTTTCAATCCTGTGGCCTGGGCCTCCTTAATCTTCTTCAGACAAGACATGTTATTGCCTAATTCCAGGATTCTTTACTGCCTGTCCTCCATGACTGACATTTTCTCCCTCCTCATCTCTGTCTCCTGGCTTCCTTTAGATCTTAGTCTCACTTTCTGCAAGTTGCGTATCCCCAGTCCTCCTTAATATTAATGCCTTTTTCCCCCTGAGACTATCCCCAATTTATCCTGGATATATCTTGTTGTACATATTTATATATACATGCACATACATTCTACATGCATACTTCTAATTAGTACATAGAATGCCATCTCTCCCATTAGATTTTGAGCTTCTTGAGAGAGGGAGTTTGGGTTTTGTTGTTGATGTTTTTGGCTTTTTCTATATTTCTAGGGCTTAGCATACTGCTTGCAAAGAGTGCTTAATAAATGCACATTGATTTTATTTCAATGTATATACATTTAACTTAAACTTTATCCCTTTCATTTCTCAGGGTCTCCCCTAGTGTTTCCCTACTGCTGTTAATGGTATGACCAATCTCCTAATCACCTAGAACCCATACCTCCAAGTCATCTATAACATTTCCCTTACCCATTCACCATCCATCTCTCATTCAGCTTGATTCTCCTTTCCAAATGTATTTTCCATCTGTCTCTTCTGCAAATACCCTAATCAGGCCCTATTACCTCATGCCTGAACTATTGCACCAACCTCAATCCAGCCTACACACCACTGAGAGATAAATCTTCCTGAAGAACTCTTTTGATCATGTCACTTCCTTGCTCAAAATTTTTTAATGGTTCCACATTGCCTACAGGATGAAATCCAAACTCTTCAACCTCAAGCTTCTACACAGGCTGGCCCAAACTTTTCTTTCCAGCTTTATCTACTCAAAATCTTACATGAAAAATCTACTCTGTTGCTCAATATCCCTTAAAATACACCTTGAATTTTTCTAACTCTATAATTCCCATTCTCCCAGGCTTTCATGGTCTCCCTTTTCCTTTATCATAATCAGGTTTTACTTCAAGGCCCAGATAGAATCAAATCTCTTCTGTGAAAAGTTGTTTAAATATTTCATTCAAAAGTATCCATCCTCTTCTGAAATACTGGAGAAAGAGGAAGATATGGAGTTGGAAAAGCATTCTAGATCATGAACTAGAAGGCCTGAGTTCCATCTCTGATTCCTCCTTTTATTGGAGATGTGGCCCTGGGCAAGTTTGCTCATCTGTAAAGTGAGGAAAATAATTAAGTCCTGTCTGCCTTGCATGGCTGTGAAGATCAAAAGCTATACTGTGTTATACATAAAGCATTATGTATTTATTCATCAAACATTTGTTAAAGGTCTACTATGGGAGACAGAGGGTGTGACATTGTCAAATTTGTGCCTTAGGAAGATCAACATAATAGCTGAGTGGAAAGCAGGGAGACCGAGCAGCAGGTTATTGCAATAGTTCAAGTCTGATGAGGGTGATAAGGGCCTGAACTCAGAATGGAAGGAGTGTGAGAGGAGAGAAGGAGATATATGCAAAAAATGTCATCAGGACAGAATATACAATAGGCAGTTAAAGGTAGAGGACTCTCCAAGGGAAGATTTTCCTTTTAAATGGAGGTTGAATGAAGCCTTTTTGAGAAAGCTGACTAGCTCTTTAGAAAACTCTAAAGAATAAGATGATTAGAACATTCCTGACATTGTGGTTGCTAACACAGCAATGAATAGAAAAGAAAAAACAAAAACAAAACAGTGATAATTTGGAATTCTCCAAAGGATTGGGGTTTTTAAAACAACAGAACAGGCAGCTGTGAATGTTATACTGCGGGATATATATGTGGCATTGGGTCAAGGCTGACCAGAAGACTTGGGACCAGAAATCTAGCTCCCAGGAAAGGTCATGGGAGCATAGGATTTAGATAGAGCTTATAAGGTTTTTCTCATGGATCCCTTTGGTAAACAGATGAAGCTTATGGGATTCCTTCTCAGAATGATGTATTTAAATGCATAAAATAAAATGCATAGGATCGCAAAGGAAACCAAGTAAAATACATTATGAAAATATTTATAAATTTAAAATAACCCTCAAAAAATATTACAAATGTCTTTACATGTAACTGGGGGAAAATAAAATATTATTTAAAAGATGAAAAAAAATAACTTTTCATGGACCCCAATTAAATATACCTGGTTTGGAGCTTGGTAAGAGATGGTCTGGTCCGGATCTATATGGATCTATCACCTCATTTTTTAGATGAGGCCCAGAGACTTAAAGTGTCTTGCTCCAAATCAAACTTACCATAAATAGCAGTCAGTATTAGATTAAAACCCCACATCCTCAGATTCCAAACCCAGAGCTGTTTGCATGTTACACCAACCCACTTAGCAGATTCTACAGGTCTAAGCAGAGGAAGGCAAATGATGACAGTTTGCATTTATAAAGCATTTTTTAGAAGGCAGTCTTCACAACCACCCTGTGAAAAAGGTACTGAAAAAAAAACCCGTTTTTCAAATGAGGTAATGATTTGGTTATGGCCAAACTGAAAATGAAATAAATGGAGGACTAGAACCCAAAGCCAGGTATTGTGACTTGAAGTCCAGGGAGGTCACTAAGACAAGATGAAACAAGGAAATGGGTCCAGAAGTTAAGGGGCATGAAAAGTCAGCAAGAGCCAAACTTCTGAGCAGGGTGAAGTAACTCGCTGACTGCCTAGCTGAGACATCCTTTCTTCAGCTTTTCCATCTCCAGACTAAAGGACCATAATTTATTTCTTTTTTCTTCATAGGCTGTATGTGTGTGTGTGTGTGTGTGTTCATTCCATAGACCCCAAGTTTCTTTTTCTTTTATATTTCTCTGAATCTTCTTTGGATTTTTTCCTTATCCCTTTTATGATACCTGAACCAAACAGAGGCATCAACAGTTCATGATCCTATCAATAAAGGGATATTTTCTTATGTGCTGTTTTCCTCTCCCTTGACAATTTCTTAGTTATTAATCATTTCAATTTAATACCTTTATTTTAGGCTCTGTTGATTTTTTTTACTAAGATATGAAAATAACTAGATTGTCTTTTTCTAAGCACTATATGTGTTTTCAACTAATTTCATGGTCGTATATATAACTTGCTCTTCTCTTGGAAAACTTCCATGTTTTACCCTTACAGATCATTCCATTGGCATGTGTCCATGCTTATAAAATGTACCTTGGACTAGAAGAGAAAGTAGGCTAGAATAAGCTAAATGACGGGCAGTTCCAACTTTATTTAAACACGGAATATAACAAGAGGCACCACAGAAAGGAAGGACGGCTCCAGGTGCTTTTTTTTTCCCTTTTGGAGAAATTTTCCACAAAGAACTGAAAAAGTTTAAGAGAATCCACAGTGTTCCAAGTCTTCTGAATCTGTAAGTTTCCTTACTGAGGGTAGAAAGTGGGGAAAAAGAAATGTTCATGAGACAATAAAACTTTCATTTTATATGGATTTAAATACAAGTCAAATATTTTCTTTTATAGGGTGAGGAAACTTTGCCGCCTTGATTAATGAGAACAGTTTTTAGTTTTTTTTTTTTTCTCAAAGCATGGGAACTATCTGGGTCCCAATTCAGTCAAGGTTGGTAGGGATGGGGACAGGAACGGAAACTTGTTGGACAATGAGCAAAAAAGGCCTGAATTAGGAATTGAGAGACTCTGAGTTCAAATGCTGACTTTGCCTTGGGCAGGTTACTTCACCTCGATGGGTTTGTTTCTTCATTTTTAAAAGGAGGGAGTTGGGTTATTTAAAAAAAAAATACCCTTTCAGATCCTCTGAATTCTGATTCACAATGGGCCTGCTGAAGTCAAGAAAACTGAAAGTTCCCATCTGACCCACTCACACTGAGACAGAGAGAAGCCAGTCTCTACTAGCCCTCCTTCTCGCCCCTCTCCCCCCTTTATTCACTCTCCTCAGGCATTCAGAATTGCTTCCCTGACTCCAGGCAGATCTGCGTGCTGTGCTACACGTAGCTGCCGCCAGCTCCTTAAATAATGTCCACAGTGAGCAAATACAACCCAGACACAGGGAATGGAAAGTGAATGGGAGGGAGACAGACAGATGCCCCACACCCACCCACCCACCGACCGCCCAGGCGCGCACCCGGAGAAACTTACACAGACACTTCAGTGTCAGTCCCGCGGCCAATAGCCGGGAGGGAGGAGGTGAAACGGGACGGGGAGGGGGAGGGGAAGGGAGGGGATGGACAGCCCAGGCTCTGACCCCTCCCACCCCCGCCTGGGAAAGTTATAAATTACCCTCCCGCAGTGAACCGGGAGGTTGGAAGTTAGCCTTTGCCTGTTGCACCCAGCTACGCTGGGGGAGATATTTCTACCTTTTACGGGCAGGGCTGAGTCATCGGTCTCTACCTACCCGCCCCGTTCCCATATTCTTCACTACCCCATTGCCCCTCTGGGTTCCTGAACCGAGGGGTGGGCAGCGCTTGCAACCCGCCTCTCGCACCCCACCCAGAGGCTGAACAGCTGGACTCCAGCAGCTGTCAGACGGGCGGGCGGGCGGACTTGGGGGTGGGGTGGGGTGGAGTGGGGGGACCTTGTCTCGCGAGAAGTACAGCAGAATAGGGGAGTAGGGGGGCGTAGGAGAGCTCCCGGGCTGCTCCGGCTGCTCCTCGCAGACCCGAGCTGGACCTCTGTTTCCGGAGGGGCGAAGATGGCGAGAGACAAGCTCAAGCCCCCCATCCTTCTCTTGGCCCTCTCCTTACACCTCGTGAAGCCTTGCGCCGCAGCGGAAGACCAGAAGCCGCGTATCATTCCCACAGGTGAGTGCTCCGCACCTTCCCAGGGAGGAGGACATCAGGCACACGCCTCTCCGACCTCCCCAGACTCAGGGGTCTTCCTGGCTACTGCTGCAGGTCTGTTTAGAAGGGACCACTCTTCTGGAGGTGGGTGGGATGGGTTTCACCACCCAGGTGATGTCTGCAGTTTTGGAAATCTGACCGACTCCAGATCTTGCAGCAGTAAGTGAAATAACCCAAGTGATGCCTAGCTCTGCCTGGAGGGTTCCATCTGAAGCAGAGCTGGAGGCTTTCATTCAGTCTTCTATCCCCAGGACGCACATGACTGTCTGGTCACTTTCTCCTCTGGCTCCTCTTTCTGCTTTTTTTTTTTTTTTTATCCAGGGGTAACGGGCAAAACCCCCTTTCTCCCCTTACTGTACAAGCCTTGCCTTGCCCAGAGGACTTAAAACTTGCAGATCAATGGGCTGATTGATGGTGACACATTCCTCCCGAGCCCCATTCCTCCCCGAGCCCCAGGAAGCAGCCTGTAACACTTACCTCTTGCCAAGAACAACCCTCACCACAGGGCTTGTTTTCTGTTAGGCTGCCTCGCTTCCCACCTTCTAGCCGCCGCGGTTAAGCTCCTGGGGGACCCGGCTGGCTGGAGTGGAGACTCTGTACCCCTCCTTCCTCCCCCTGACCTTTATTTTATTTCCTTCTTCAAGGCTTGCATTGTAGCTTGCCTTCTTTCTCTCCCCCTTTATCCTCCTCCCTCTCCCCCTCTCTCCCTGTCTCCCTGTCTCCCTCTCTCCTTTTCCCCCCTTTACCCTTCTCCTTTTCCCTCTAATTTTCTTCCTTTCCCTCCTCGGCCCCCCTACTACTGTCCTTGTTCACAGGAGCTGGATTACAAGCGAAGAGTCCAGTCCAGTGCATGTAAAACAAAACTTTTTGCATTCATCTAGTTTAAAGGGAAGCGCCCAACACATGTTTGTCAAAACACATCCCTGTGCCATTTGTTGGCGATGAGACGTCGGCGGAGTTCCCTGCCTTTTCCGCAGCTCCTTCGAACTCCAACTTTCAACTCTGATCCATTTCTGAAATTAGAGCTCATTTTGAAATACTTCTCAGCTGCACTGATTTTTTTTTTAAATCTGGTAATACTTTCTAACCCGCTCTTTTATGGAAGTTAATAAGGGCTCCTGTCTGCTGAAGCAGTCTTTAAACATGGGGAAGGAAATTGCAATTTCAGGGTTGGCTTTAGTGGGTAGTAGGTAGTGTCTGGGCTAATACATGTTGCAGTCACTTTTTGTTCGTTTGCAAAAGATCCTGAAGACATGAATGAACTAAACTGTTCATTCTTCAACATTCCTGACCCACAGTGCCAGCTTTGTTTGCCCTGAGGGACTCTAGGTTTCCCCTGAGAGCTCCTTGGGTTAAAATACCCCTTCCTCACACCTCCCCCCCCACCTTTGGCAGTTGTCTGTGGCAGTTTCTAGTTCGGTTTCAGAACCTCTGATGTCTCCCATAAATCTAAATCGAATTTCCATGTGAAAATATATCAGTGTTAAACTTAAAAAGATTTACAGGTAAATACCTTCAGAATTTCAGATGCAGAATTTTAAATAAACTAGTTTGAAGAGGAATAAACTACTTTACAGAATCTCAAATTTATAACACATTCAAATTCTACTCAATACAACCAATTGTGTATTGTGTGTGTATTATCACCTTTTAAATTCTCTTTACCTGTATATACAGACATGTACATGTATATGTAAATATTTGTAAATAAAGTTAGGTTGAATGTTAACTTTCCAGATATAATGTTCTATGGTTCTATTATACACACACAATACACATATCTATCTGTATATTATATACATGCATATAGACATATATAGAAAGTTTCATATATACACATATCTATGTATCTGTATCTGTGTGTATATATACACATAAACATACATGTGTGTATGCATGTAGATATATACATATATGTACATATATATATCTTTTCCCTAATGTTATCCTCTTCTCTCCTCCCCTCTCTCCTATATAATAATTATAACTTACATTTGTGAAGAGCTTTCTATGTACTAGCCACTATGCTAAATCACAACTATTATATTTGGTCCTCACAATAACCCTGGGAGGTAGGTGCCGTTATTACCCCTCCCCCGCCCCATTTTACAGATGAGGAAACTGAGGCAAAGAGGAGTTAAGTGACTTTCTCAAGCACAGGAGGTCAGGTTTGAACTCAGTTCTTACCAGTTCCAGGTGTGAGGTCAGATCATGTGACTTGATGAATTCCACAGATTCATCCAGATTTTTTAATTTAGGTGTGATAGGTAATTAAATTGCATTGTGTTAGACTATCCAGAGCAAAGGAATTTCAGAGATGAGAGCTTTCCAAAGATGATGAATGTATTTAGAACATGTTAAAAGCCTCACAATTGGTAACAATTTATTGAGAAAATTAAATTATGGTTCAGCATCCAGGAAAAAAAAATGATCATTTCTATAAAGTAGTTTGTAAAAGTAGCCAGTGATAAGAAAAATGGATATTTTATCCACATATGTGTGTGTGTGTGTGTGTGTGTGTGTGTACAGAGAGAGAATTATATTAATAGTTTGACAAAGTAATGGAATATAACAAAAATGCACACTAATATAACCTGTAAAAGGTCCATTGTATTCCATTTCCTCCCAGGGCATAATTTTCATAGGTAGTATTTATAAATTTAGTGTTTAGCATTATTAGATGCAAGCTAAGTAGTTATATAGATTTATAAACTGTGCCTCTTTTCCTGTTCTCTCAAAATGGGATTAACCATGGGTCTTAATATGGATCAGGACCCAAATGGGTATAATCTTACCTTTTTCCTTTTTTGACCACCCAAGCCACTTTCTACCATACTTCAGACATCACTTATCTGTAAAATAAAGGAGTTGGCTTAGGTGTTCACTTCCAAATATAATGTTCTGCATTTCTATATTATCATGAGAAAGATAAAAATAATTTTTAAAGTGTACCTTATCCACCGTACCCCTTGTTCTTTTACATGAATTCCATTGTAGAGTCCTCTAACTACTGATTTCAGTGCTGAGCTGCTGACTGATAGAATAGTTTTATATTGTACTTAATGAAAGTTTTGTCATTTAATGAAAGATTTAGTATTTTTCCTATTATTTCTAATTCTTTTGTATATTCTCTATTAGAATGAAAAATCGTCTAAACAGGCTAACAGGTTAAATCATCCTGGATTAGAAGTCATTTAAGACTTTGGTTCCAGTCCTGTGCCAGACTATTACTAGATGTGAGACCCAGGGAAAAAGATTAATTTTTTTCTCAGCTTCAGCTTACTCACCTGTAAAATGTCATTGATAACAACTGTATCACTTTATAGGGTTGTCTTCAAAGAGCAAATGGAAAAATGTATGTAAGGTACTTTACAAACTTTAACCTACTATGTAAATGTTTGTTATTATGAATTTTATTAATTACTAATGATCATATTTTTCCAGAATTTTTTTTATAAGCATGATATAAAAAAAAAAAAAGAATGAGTTTCTGGCACCATTTTATAAAGTGTTTTTCCAGACAGAGTCTTCCAAGCTGACTTTCAGTGGGTCAGGTTCCACTTTTATGGAATTGCTCCCTCCAGACTTTTCTGGAAGAGAGTAGTAAGGGACACACTTATTTCATTCAGACAATGCATTTGAAACGTATCTGTCTCCTATGTCCTGGGTCACCATGCATGGCTCAGACATCTTCACTGTGTCTCATAAAATCTGAGTAGATGTTTAGAATGATTAAAACAGAAATAGAAAAGAGTTTCAGACATTTCTTTGAAACCAAGTTCGTCTGTAAGCTTTGAAATATGATTTAGTATGCTTTAGAACCACAGAACCATAGATGTTCATAGTTGGAAGAAATCTTAGAGATCACTGAATCTAACCCCTTTGAGAGGGAAGAAAGGGAAGGCTTGCCCATACCTACTAATGAAAATTGGCTATTCACATTTGAGGGATACAAGGGAAATGTGAGGGCATCTGGGGCCAAGTTTATGTTTCAGTTCAACCACTGTTTGGGTTGATGGCACACAACCAAGAAGAGGCACTTGGAGTCCTAACTTGCCGGCCCAGGCTTTGTCCACGTCACCATATTTTACCCTTACACTTTTCTCCCTATGCAGAGTAATGCAACATGCCAATGTGCTCTGTCACCCTAAATAAGAAAGATGGCTACTCTGGGCTCTGGATATCTAAATTGTTTTGTTGGGGATATGAGAGTGAAAAACATTGAGGGCAAATCAAAGACCAAATAGAGTCAAGTTAAACTTAGGAAAAAAATAGCAAAGAGAAGGAAAAGAAATCTACTGGGAGGACAACTCTAGTATAGAGAAACTTCACTTGAACTATTATTCTTTAACTTTCTGTTGGTTTTTTTCCCCAGGAAAAGTTGAGTAGCACTGATTGAGACGGTAGCATTCTGGCTCTGGGCAATTAGAAGGCCTGTTTCTCATTTTGGGTTTTTCCAGTGCTTCTGATGACTTTCTGTATTCAAACATAGTGTCTCTGTTTCATCTTCTGAAAGGGAGATTTGACTCAAATTTGCTGTTTACTCAGGTTTCTCTACTGGTCTTCTCATGATTAAAAGGTTGTAAATCACCTTGATCTCTGTGTAAAAGGAGCCTCAAAGTGTTTATGTCTAACGAAAATTGGGTTAATAAGGGCCAGTGTTCTTCAGTTTAGGAAAGAGCAATTAGCTCATTTTTTTTTCCAGTTAGGGTCTTTATCATCAACCTCATAATTAGGATGAATTGAGGTCTTTTGAGTCTTTACTAGTCAGAGGTACCTTTTAGTACAAATGTTTCTGAATTTCACATGTATTTAAATCTCTTATTCTTGAATTCATTGCAGGGAAATCGATTCAGTCAGTATGATCTGGGTTAATGAGAACAGTGATCAAAGCACAGGGTCTTGCTTAAGCTAAGTTACCCATCCTTATCCAGAAAACTGCAGACAGGGCCTGGCTTAATGAGCATGTTAATTGTTTTTTCATTTTATCCAATATTAGTCCTTGCTCTGTCCTTCTTTATGATATCTGTCATCACTGTCCTTTGTGTTTGATAACGATGCTGTTGTTGTATCTACATTGTGTGGCAGAAGGAAGATTATTGAATTAATGCTGTTTGTAATTCAAATGATTCATTTGTAGTTGTATAATATGTTTCTCTTATGTAGTTTTAATGATTTAAATATTTTCTTGCCCCTTTGAGACACTAAAAGTGTTTTAACCATTTAAAACCATTTTAACCAAGCAATTTTCATTTCTAAATGTCTTTCCTATGTGTTGTTATAGGGATTTTAGAGTAACTTTTGTTTTATATTCCTTTCAGATTCATGTATTACGTTTAAAATAATTCAGATTAAAGAATTTATAGACTTCATCTAGTGAGGTGACTTGGTACAGTAGATAAGAACTTTGAACTTGGATTTAGGAAAACTTGGATTGAATTCCATCTCTGTTGCTTCCTATATTTAACTATGAGCAAATCATCGAGCCATTATGATTCTTCACATCCTTACCGTAAATTGGCGCTGATAGTTGTAGAATCTAAGTCACCATAACTGTAAAGCTTCAATGAGATCAGATATATAAAGTACATTTCATAGGTTAGAGCTTTATACAATATTGGCAATTATTACTACAATAACAAGGGTTTTTTCACTTAGTGAAAATCTAGCAGGTTACTCTAATAGTTCTGGGCAAGGAATAGTTGATGGTTTTTCTTCTTATTTATGATTGAAATACAAGCTAAGGACAATCTAGCCCTTTTCCTGAATTACTTTTTTAATTTATGTATGTATACATATAAACATACACATATATACACACACATCATGCATATATACAAATGCATATATGTAGATGTGTGTTTTGGTTTTTTTTTTTTAACAAAGGAGTTAAAAAAAAACAGTTCTTGGGAGAATAATGTATTCCTCTGGGGGGAAAAATTGCTAACAATTTTAGACTGCTATACCATAGTTTCAATTTTAAGGAGTACTTTGTCCATGGATCATTTGTTCAAGGAGAAGAAATCTGAAGTAATAAGCTCAGAAGTGCTTTCTAAGGATAGGTGCAGAAGAAATGGAAGAAGGGTTGATTCTTAGTATATTTTTACAAGTTGCAAAGCAAAGCACAGATTTCAGTTTTCTTCTTTCTTCTTTGGGTCTTATTATACTTCAAAAGAGGTTAAATGATTCTTAAGTTGTTTCAGACCAATATGATTCATCGTCATTGATACATTGATTAAGCAACTTACTATGTAGTGTTAGATACTCAGAATACAGAGAAGCATCACAAGCAATCTGTCCCTTACTCTTTAGAGGAGAGTGATTCTTAACCTGGAGTCATAAACTTACTTTAAAAAAAATCTTGATACCCATTTTAGTAAATTGGTTTCCTTTGTATTCTGATATATTTTATTTTATACATTTAAAAACATTATTCTGAGAAGGGACTCAGAGGCATCACCAGACTACCCGAAGGGGTCCGTGGGATAAAAATGGTTGAGAACTCCTAGTCTAGAGGTTTACAGTTGGGATCTTTACCAGGGGTAAAGACATTTTGTTTTGATTTTAGTAGAAAATAATGTATTTCGTTAATATTCCCCCCTGCTAGACTGTGAGTTCTGTGAAGACAGGGACTACATTTTGACCATTCTTGTATTTTTTCACTGGAATCAAAACAGGATAATACAAAGGCAGAATGATACAGTGGAACAATGATGGTATCAGGGCTTGTAACCTAATGTATGACTATGAAAAGATCACTCTTTATTTGCCAGGGTGCCACCATCTCCACAAGTTAGGAGAGTTATGTTTTTGTTTTTGTATTTTTCTTAAAAGGCAATAAAACTGCCCCTCCCTGGGAGCCCCTGGTTACATTGATGTGGGTTCCTGCTCATCCAGTGGCATTAAATGGGCCACCCATCTGGAGGTGAGGCCCTGCCTTGCTGACCAGATGAGTTTCTGTGTGGAGATTGAAAGGAGGAAGGTGGACAGTATCTACTCAAACTATGTGCTTGGCTAATCTTGCTAAATATCCATCTGTATTATGGCTAAATAAACCTCCTTTTGTTAACTGTCCAAAGACCTACCAGTGCCTCATTTCCTAATCAACCTCAACTAATACGGTACCAGTCAAGCTTGCACTTAATAGTGATCTTGGGCAAATCACCTCATTGCTCTGTGCCTTGGTTTCCTTCTCTGTAAAAATAAATAAGGGGTTTAACTTCCATAGCTCCCTCTCTCCTTCTATGTTCAGTTTCCATTCAAGCCTAAATTCAATGACTTATGATCTCAGGTGATAGCCATTTAGGAAGTGGTTGATGATTGAATGAATATTACTGGAAAATGATTTAATTGCAAAGTCTTTGATGAAGTCAGCAAGCATTTATTAAATGTTTACTGTGTGTTAGTCTTTATACTGTGTGTGCATATGCCAATAGAAAAGAAAGACAAGCCCTGCTCTCAAGGAGCTTATATTCTAATGAAGGAAATCACACTCAAAAGGGAGCTGTAGAGGAGTGGGGCAGGGTGTCAGAAACTAGCAGAGGAAGGAAGGCCTAGGCCCTTCCTCAAAATGAAAATTTTGGGAGAAGTTCTTGAGTAGGAGAAGGGGAATGGAGAATGGAAGGATGTTCAGGGTGAGAAGGCTAGAGTGCTGTAGGGGTTGAGGGAATTTCTGGGAGATCAAGGCAACTGAGGTACAGTACAAAATCTGGAGAGTCAGAAGAAATGGATGGGTGCACGTGCACGTGCGCGCACGAACACATACACACACACACACACACACACACACACACACACACCCTAATTGAGGTACTGTCAGAACTGTGAAGATTTGGCTTTATCACCTCTGAACACATACTGGTTGTAAATCACATCAAGTCTTAGTGCTCAAGAATTTTGGGTATTCCCTATAACTTCATAAAAGTTGCAGAAAATGAGCTGATATGGGCAGTAGAAGGCATTGACCAAAAACACAAACAACACAACACCACAAAAGCCAATTACTTTATTTAGTATATTTGAAAAAGCCAGTGTTGGGATTATTATAGGATTATCTGTTAGTGATTGTGATATGTAATATATTGTTAAATTTTGGAGATAGATTAGGGGTCCATTATAATTCAACATTATGTACTACCTCAGAATTGAATTCATTTGCCTGGTTATTTTCTAATTAAGTAATAATTCTAATCATTAGCTATATAGATATTCTGAATATTTTATCAAAAAAAGTTTCTCTTGATAATTATTGTACTATGTTAAAAAGTAATGACCCTATTTGAGAATAAGCCTTTGTTGCTAATGCTTATTTTGTTTCCAAATAGGTTGGGTTATTGTATGCATAAATTATCTAAAATGAATTTTAAAAAAACAGCTTTTAAAATTCACTTTGTAAAATCTAACAGAAAGCAAGTTAGCCCCATGAGGGAGCATAGACTAAAAAGGAAGTTGGGATGATATTCTCTTCTTTGACAGCTTCTTGCTTCTGAGAGTTCTATCTCCCCTCCTCACCCCCAGGCCTAGTATTTGTTATGCTGATTCTTTGTAGGTAACTGACTTTGACTGATGTGAGCTGGTGCCAGAGCCATACCTGCTATAGAAGGTGAAAGCTGTTAAAGGTTTTTGTGCTGTAGATTGCCTAACACTAATGAAGCAGCATCAAGATTTTGCAGGGGGCAACTTATGTTATCCAGATAGAAACAGTTCTCCATGCAGAATTATAAAATTTACATGGGGTGGTTTGAGGGAAGGAGGAAGAAGGCTTATTTTAAAATGCATTTACTGTAATTAATTTTTAAGAGGGTAGATGCATGGAAAAGGTACACATATGCACACCCATATATGATATGCATAAGAAAATATTTGTTCATTTATATAAGATAAATTCTGGTGCTGATATCTGATGCTTAGTTTATTAAATATAAAATTATGGGTTATTAGTTCTCCTTAAGGAATGTTAGAAAGTGAAATTGTGACTTGTAATTAAAGACTTTTGGGTTCTAATCCTAGTTCTGACAAGTTACTCTGGGCAACTCATTTAAACTCGTAGCCTTTGTTCTTTTATCTGTGAAAGAGAGATGGTTCTCTGTAATTTTTATTTGTTCACAACATGGACAAATTGACATGATGTATGTTTGTTCATTAAATAACCTGTTAGCATGGGCACAGCAGACCAGACCAGTTGGGGAGTCTTCTAAAAGTATGCTGTTACTATCAGAAGTTACCCAATCACAGGAATGTGGTGGCAGACACAGTCGGACCTCAAAAACAAGCACAGAATATGTTATCACTTGGATTGGCAGATTGAAAATTATGATATGATTGCTCTTTGCCTTGTGGTCATACACACAGCACGTGTCAGGGAAGAATATGAAGCCAGATTTTCCTGTTTCCGTGATTGCAAGTCAAGTCATCTGTATTCTTCTCTTTCCCTATTTGATGTACTATAGTTAATCTTAAAATTGACTTATGTCTTTTATCTTCATTCATTTTAAATTCTCCAGATATGAGAAGGATCTTTCTCATTCCACAAATAAAGTAGAAGTGATTGTATATGATTCTTTCTTCTCTCCCCAACTTTATCTTCTCATAAGGCCTTGCAGTTCCTAATATTATGGTGCCATGAATACAGTTGCTTTTCCAATAAAGATTAATTGAACTTCTGTATGTAATTAACTAATAGTGTTGCTTTCACTAGTCTGTTCACTAGTAGTTGGGTGGATGTGAGTGTTTTTTAAAAAAAAGAAAGCCTTCCAATACCATTCTAGAGTGGCTATCATTATTTTCTTCTATCTGATTAAATGAAAACTTTAGATGCATTCAATCTATCTTTAATTAAATAAAAGTTCCAGGCGCATGAGAATGTTTGAAGAACAATTTGGAGGATGTTTTAAATGAAAAGTGGGAGACCCTTATGAAAAGCAGTGGAGTTTGTGGGGGAGGGAAGGAGAAAAGTTTGGGGAAGAGGTTAGAATGTTTTCATGCAGTCTTGGAAGAAAATTACTAGCTGTGCTTATGTATCAAGCCAAGGAAAGCTGAACTACAATTATCCAACCCACAGCTGTCCCACCAATGAGGTCAGATGGGACTCTTTGGAAACCTGGCCATCTTTATGTATCACACAGAGTAAATTGCCTGGGTGGGACTGACATGGCTTCTATAGTTGGATATTGCCGGATTTATTGTTATGGGCAATTTGTCATGAGTCAATAAACATTAAAGACTTATTACATTCCTGGTGCTGTGCTAAGCACTAGGGATACAAAGGTAAAAGACAGCCCCTGCCTTCAGGGTGCTTACAATCTAATGAATGAGACAATGTGTGTACTGTGTGACACAGTGAATGGAGTGCTGGGCCTGAAGTCAGGAAGACCTGAGTTCTGTTTGATTTTAACCTCTGTTTGCCTCAGTTTCCACATCTGAAAAATGGGGATTTTAATAGCACCTACCTCCCTGGGTTGTTGTAAGAAAGAAACGTGTGCCCAGCACTCAGTAGGCATTGTATAAATGTTAGCTATTATTATGCAAACAACTATGTAAAAACAAGCTATATGCAGGATAAATTGGAGATGATCGGTCTGGGGAAGGCACTCGCAGTAAGGGGGTAGCATGACTGATAAACACCTTGGCAGGCCGTATAATAATGATTATGATTATACCTATACTAGTGAGCATTTTTCGTGGTGTTTTAATGTTTGCAAAATGCTTTACACATGTTAATTAACTCATTTGATCCTCACTACAGCCCTGTGAGATAAGTGGTATAATTAGATAAGGAGTCTGAGAGACTGAGAGTTACCCAGAATCACACAGCAAGAAGTAAGTGTGTGAGTCAGGATTTGAACTCATGTCTGACTCCAGGCCCTGCTTTCTATCCCCCGCATCTCCTTGCTGCCATCCCTTGTAAATATTGACAGTGATGATAGAAGTTGGTTGTTTTTGTCATACTCTGTTAACTGGCTGTAGAAAAGGCACAGCTATTACGATGGGAGACAGTGAAAAGGGGATGGAGGAGAGAACCATCCGTCAGGGTTTCGTGTTAAATCTGAGCAGATGACTTCATTGTCTTGGGAGCTGGGTGCCTGCGTTAGCTTAACTTTGCCTCGGATTGAATGAGTAGGGCCTTTGTGGATGGGGCTCCTCCACCATGCACAGATGATACTGACAGCGGCCTTTTATCTCAGTATAACGGAGGGTACAAAATAGAGAGGTTCACCATCTTACAAGACCGAAGGCGTTGTCTGCTTAGCCAAGAATGAAGAAC
This sequence comes from Pseudochirops cupreus, assembly GCA_028627135.1. Lineage (NCBI taxonomy): Eukaryota > Metazoa > Chordata > Mammalia > Diprotodontia > Pseudocheiridae > Pseudochirops > Pseudochirops cupreus. The sequence goes on from CM053580.1 coordinate 42,319,329, forward strand.
ATCTTTGGTCTTGTCTTTTTTTTTTTCTTACTAAGAGACAGTTTTCTTTAAGTACCAACATTCCTATCCTGTGTTTATACACAAATTGCCTTGTAGTTCGACAGAAGTCTTTTGAACTGGCATTACGGTATTAAATGAAGCACAGTATGGATATCTTTAACATCATTAGTGTCCCCAGTGCTTGGGCTATAGTGGGTGTTTAGCAAATACTTATTGAGAGCTGGAATAGACTACACCCTGTGGTAGAGGAGCCTTCACTCAAGGCCTCCTCTGAAGCCTAATCAGGATGAAGCTGACCCTGAGTTCTTCAGGCTTAGGCCAGGAGAGCACAAGGTCAAGCTTGGCCTGACAATCTGGAAGGTATCATCCGTTAACCTTCTAGTTCGCCTCTAAGAAAGAGAGGTGTTGCATTCCTTAATGGAGGAAGAGCATGTTTATGGCTAATTGGAGAACCTTTAATTCTGTGTTCTCTCATCTCCATACATTTGCAGATGCTGTTCTACATGTCTAGTATGGACTTCCTCCTTTATCTTCACCTACTGAAATCCTTCTCTTCTTTGGAAGACCCTCTTACCTAACTCTCATTTGTGACACCTGCCTGATTTATACCACTCCCAAGATAGAAGTGAGATCTCTTTTCTTGGATCTCTATTCAACATCTCCTATGTAAATTTTATATTTTAATTTATATTCTAGTTATTTGGATTTCTCCCCCCTCCCAATCCCCTCTCATCCCTCTTTCCCCAATTCCTCTTTCTGCTGCTTCCTCCAAGATCATATTGTAAATTCCTTGAGAGTAGGTGGTGTATTATTCCATTTGCATAATCATATTCTAACTCAGTACCCTGAGCAGATTAGGCACTAAATATGTTTATTGAATTTAGTTACCCATACTTTTTGTTTAATTGAAATATTTTTTATATCACCTTTTGTTTCCTCCAGTTGTACACCGCCTTCTATTCTTACTCCTTCATGCCTCATTGAATATCCCTTCCTTTGATCTCTTCCAGTTGGTATCCTTTGGACTGCATAGTTAAGTACTGGATTATTTAACTCAATTACTCAAAAAAGTTATTAATATATTCCATGTGCAGGAATATCCTTCTGCTTCAATATCGGGCTAAAAACAAAGAGAAGGAGCTCAGTAGGATGCTTACCGATTAATTTCCTTATGGTATGCTACCGTGGACACTATGCTAGACTGTGGGATGGAAAAATTCAGAAATGTTCTCTGTTCTTAAGGAGCTTACGATAAGGTTCTGACATCACTGAAAAGAATCCTTAAAACAAAGCAAAAAAAAAATCGGAGAGCATAAATTTAAGCAAGAAAACCCTTAAATCTTGAGTAATACAGGTAATTTAGTAGAGAATTGATTTATTTATGATTTTTACTGGGGTTCAGTGAAGTGAGCCTCGTAATTTAAGGCTGGAGTTACTCTGCCATTTTTCTCTAAATACAGAATTTGTGTATTTTCTTAATTTCCTCAGAACTCAACGCTTACATAAGAAAAGCAGCTGAATCCTCAACCATTTCTTATTTGATGGCTAAAATCACCCTTGAGAGATGAAGTAATTCAAATTTTTCTAGGCTTTCTGGTATTTATGGAGGTCAGAGATAGTTAAAAGTGTCCAACTCAGACATGGGATAGATTGGTTGCCCAAGCTTTCTGCAAAGCCCTAACTGTGATTTAGTGGGTGAGAAGTACAAGTCACTGGGCTTTCTTGTTAGTTACATGAGTGATATTTAAAAGAAGTTAAGACTATTGTGTCACTTCATATAATTTCTCTATATATATTTAATGTGTTTATTGAAGCCAGAATTCCTATGGTAGCTTGAGCCTGGAGTCATTTCTTACTGTGGAAATTTACGAGTCATTTCATCCTATTTGCCTCATTGCCTCATCTGTAAAATGAGCCAGAGAAGGAAATGGTAAACTTCTCCAGGATTTTGCCAAGAAAATCCAAAAAAGGGAAAAGTAGGACATGACTGAAATGACTCATCAAGAAAGTCTTACTCCATGATATGACTGGGAGCGTTCCGATCTTTTTGTTGTTGGGTGTTTTGCTACTAATCACTAGCTTATTATGCTGGGAAGTATATATCTACTATTAAATTTAGAGATAAGGAGTGGGCCTGTAATACCATTTTTATATATGGAACTACTGGATGAAGAGGTTCATTTTGTCAGCGAAGACAGTCATGTTTGTGACTTGACAGTTTTTGAGAGTAGCTTACGGCAGAGGTGTCAAACTCCCATGGTACTGCAAAGCTCCTGAGTGAAGCTCCAACTAGATTAAAATGTAATTGGGAAATGTTTAACAAAATAAGTAAAAATACAATACAACCTAGATAACATTAATTTGTGGTTTTCTAAGTCAGCAGCCTGCAGAAATTGATACTTTTGACCTGGGATGCCGTGAACTTAAGTGACATGGGTCCTTGTACAGAAAACAGTACCTTGTATTATTGGCTTCAATAACAATTTTACAAAAGATTAATAAATTCTGTTAAAATAAAAGATAAAGAGTATATTATTGAGCTATAATTCAGTAAATACATTTTTGAGAAGACCTGGGATTTTGGCCCTTGTATTTTGTTTTCTAATAAAACAGTGATAGAAAATGGTTAGTGAAAACATGTATTAGATTTTGTAAACATCATATATTTTTAAGTTGCTTTCTGACACATGCTAGAAGGACCACGGTCAAGTTGAAAGCTTCTAGCAAGTAGACATAGTGTTTCTATTGTCATTGCTAAGCAGTAGGCATGTGCCATAGATGCCAGATTTGAGAGAGTCAAACTTATGTTGAGAGTGAAGATTTAAGAACAAGGCTGGTATTCACAACCTGACAGGATAATCCAACTTAGCCCAGAAACCTGCAGATAGACACTTGAAAAAAGGGAAAAAAAAGTTGTAAATGTTCTTAGGCCCCATGTATTTCTGTAATGTAAACACTTAGTAAGTACCTAGTATAATTACAATTGTACGATTTTCTGCACCTGGTTCAGAAGAATTCTGTGCTTGGTGATTTAAGTGCCAATGTAGAGTCAGAATTTGAACACAGGTGTTCCAGCTTCCAAGCCCAGCACTTAAGCCTCGATGTCATTCTGCCTCTAGTAAAGGAGATAACGTAGACATACTAGTACTTATAATGCAAAATACTATTATATGAATTCCATAAAAGGTACACATTGTCATGAGATTTTAGAGAAGCAATCAATGTTGGCTAGGGAGAAAGCTGGAAATTAAGCTGGAATTCATTAACCCTAATAGACCAGAGAATTCATTAAGTTCTGTGGAAATCAAACTCAACCATTCCAACTCCAGATGAACAGTACTATCTTAAATCTTTCACCATTGGCTCCCTAAGAATTTGGACTCTGCAAGGCTTTTGGGGCAACTGGGCAAAGACAATACAGACCCAGCTTTACAATCAGTTTATCCTTATTTCTTGCAACAATTTTTTCCCAAATCAGCTGCTGACTCTTCTTCCAGATTAGGAGTGACCTAATTGGCAAGAACACACTGACACCAGTATAGATTTACATTACTGAAAATAAGCCAGAGGAATGAGAATTTTATGTTATGAACATTTGGTTTAAATAGATTTTGTTTAGAGGCACTCCCAATCCCTTCTCCCCCTTTCTGTAAAGCAGAGATAGAGTCCTGAGTGAGTAGTTTTGCTGACTCGGGGAGAAATAAACAGTCTTTTCATGACCTCAAACTACTCAGTGGGATTAGAAGCCCAGACACATTTTGTGGAGTCTGGCAGAGACTGGGGGTCTACACATGGAAAAACTCAGTTATTTAATGGATGGGCACTTAGATCAGAGTAAATCTGGATCTTGGAGATTAGTTCCCAGGGAAAGAAACTACTTAGGAAAAATGGCATCTTTAAATTTTTGAATCTTTACAACTCTTGCTGGGGCTGTCCTTTCATAAAGAAATGTCTATGGGTAAGTGCTTTAATGGTATAGCCATGCAACTTTCCTTTACTATTTTCTTTCTTTAGGTTAAACATTTATTGCTCATTGCCATTCTCTGATTTTGGTTTTAGAGGTGATATCTTCATATTTGTGAGATTATGGTTTTAGAAGTAGCAGGGACCTTCGAGGTCATCTAGTCTAGAAGTTATCAACCTGGGGTCCTTTATCTTGTTTTAGATATATTTTGATGACTACTTTAAATTTAAGTTATTATTTTTAAATCAAGCAAAAATATGCCTCCTCTCCCTTCCACCCTTGCTTCCCAGTTGAAACAAAGAAAAATAAAACCCCTGTTCTTGTTATGCTTTTCACTTCATTTTGTATCAGTTCACGTAAAACTTCCCAGGTTTCTCTAAAACTATCCTCATCATCATTTCTTATAGCATAATAGTATTCTATCACATTTATATACCATAAGTTGTTTAGCCATTTCCCAATTGATTGGTATCTCATTAGGTTTTCATTCCTTACTACCTCAAGGAGAGCTGTAAATATTTTTATATGTTCATAGAGAGAATTTGTTTTGTTTAGTACCAATCCCTCCCTTAATTTCCCTCTAATTTCTTTTTTTTTTCCTTCTTAAACCCTTTCCTTCTTATTGCCTTGTTGAGTGGTGTATTTATCTACCAAACTCTGTGTGTGTGTGTGTGTGTGTGTGTGTGTGTATTCCTTTCTTTAACCAATTTAAAGGAGAGGGCTGTTCAAGTTTCAGCTGTCCTCTCCTCCCTTTGTTTACACTTTTGCTTGTTCAACCCTGATTGTATATGATAATTTCCCTTCAACTTCCTTTCCCTTTCTCTCTTTCCCCAGATCATATTTCTCTTCCCCTTGCCTTCTAAGATAATCATGGTGTAATCACTCACAGATCATTTATCCAATTAGACTTCTTCTCTGACCCCTGGTAATGATAGAGTTTAGAGAGGATATGTGTCATCTTACCATATTTGAATTAATGAGTTTATTCTTATTTAGTCTTCTCACTGTTAGTTCATATACATCTTTTTAAAAGAAAATTCTCTTAACTCCTATGTTTATACTTGCAAGTTTCCATACAGCTCTGGACTTTTCATCTAGAATGCTTGGAAGTTCCCAACTTCATTAAATGTTGAGTTCCCCGGCCAATGATTATTCTTTGTATGCCTGGGTAAATTATTTTTAGCTATAATCCTATTTCCTTTAGCTCCTGGAATATTGTACTTCAAGCTCTCCTTTCCTTTATAGTGATAGCTGCTAAATCATATGTAATCCTGACTAGCTCCTAGTTACTTGAATTATTTCGTTATGAATTGTTTCGGTGTTTTCTTCTTTGATTTGCAAACTCTGGATTTTGGCTAGGATATTCCTGGGACTTTTCATTTTGGTGTATCTTTTAGGAGGTTATTATTGGGTTTGTTTTCTTTCCATTTTGCCCCCTTGTTCTGAGAGATCTGAACATTTCTTTTTAAGACTCTTGAAATATGTCTAGGTTCTTTTTTGTTTTCCTTTGTCATGGTTTTCATGGAATCTGAGTCTTAATTTTTTCCCTCTTAATTTGTTTTCAATTCGGTTGTTTTTGCTGAGATACCTTACATTTAATTTTAATTTTTTTTATTTTTTGATTTTGTTTTAATATTTCTTGTCTCATGGAATCATCGTCTGTTCTAATTTTCAGAGGGTTTGTTGCTTGGGCAAGGTTTTATGTCTCTTGTGCCAAGATTTTAATTTCTGTTCCATTTATTTCCTAAGTATAGCTGACTGGCGTCTCAAGGTTACATATCTAGCCACCTCACTAGTTCAGGAAGAAATAGCTGAGAACTAGAAAGTAAGTTAAAAAACAGAAGCCTTTATGCTCCCAATTTGGATATAACAAAATTAAAGGAAAAGCTTATCAGGCAATCATCTCATCTACCCCCTTTTAACCCTTGTTAATTAATGACAGAGCTGCTGGTTGACACCCATTCTGGCATCTTACATGACATCTCCAAGCTCCAGTATGAATCTGGTATTAAGTGCTCCCTTCGTCAAGGTCAGGGTCACACTCCTTCCATAGTGTTCACAAGACATGTCTGTCTGCCTCTCTATGCCAGGCTGGGCTGGAAATAGTGCCCCTTTTCAAATTATTCTTGGATATCTCCATTAGAAATTTGGGTGGTGCATTTTCTAAATCTGTTTTCAGGAGTTAGGGAGGGAGGAGGAGTTATTGTACTTCTTGCTACTTGCCATCTTGGCTCCAAGACTTATATTCCAGTATAATTTGTTTTCTTTGCTTTATGTATTTAAAATCTATCCATATTCTAGGCTTCACTATATTGCTAAAGGTATCTGTAATACAACAAAAGATTACAAATTCCTTATCTAGTCTTCTCACCCCTCATTTTCTGAATGAGGAGACAGATTCATGGAAACTAAGTGACTTGGTCAAGGTTCCCCCTGGTGGTAAGATGAAAAAAGTGGGATTTGAGCTCTTATATTCTTAAGGCCAAATTTATTCACTTTCCACTGTCCAATGCTGTATCTCATAAAATCTAATCTGTTGCCTCATTGTGGTATGGATGTGACCCAGAGTTCTTGAAAGGCAACCTCCAACAATGTCTGCCATGATGGAAGGGCTTTGAAAAGGGTCCCAATGTCAGACATATCTATTGTCTAAGTACCAGACTTGCCCAGATACTTTAGGCTTATAGCCAGATTGGTTGTAGAGTTGATTAGTTTTTGGGCCACAACAATTTTCCAAGTGCTCATAATGAGTTGTAAAAGGGCTTTGATCCCTTTTATTCAAGGGAGTACCAACACAAATGAAATTGTAGGTCCTTGAAGTATTTTGACATTAGCCCATTCATATATTTAGCTATCATTCATTCATCATAAAATTAGGTAAAAATGATCTTGTAAACTCTTATGTATACTATAATTCTACATGTATTTGGTTACCTCTGGTTTGCAGAGTTGACACCATAAGAAAGGGCTCCCTTGGCACACCTAGAGAAGGCTAGGGGTTATAGATTCTATGACCCATCACAGACCACATTTTAGTTATAATGTGTATGGGAGTGGGATGGTAGTATATGACCACACATTATTAAGATGCTGGTGACCTTAAACTTTAGAACCAAAAGGCACTCTTAGGCCAGCTAGTCTAACCCCCTTATTTTATGGAGGAAGAAGCTGAGGTTGAGAGCATTTACATGACTTCCACAAGGTTATATAGTTATAACACATGCATAGATAGATACTCATATATAGCTCTTAGAAGCAAACCAAGTCATCAAGAATTTATTAAATGTGTTAAGCACTGGGGATACAAAGAAAGGCAAATCATCTTTTCCCTCCAGGAGCTTAGATTCACTGTCTCCAAAGCTTTATAATAAGAGAGTTTTCTAGGACACGCAGAAGTTAAATAATTTGAACACAGTCATGTGACCAATAGTGTTAGAGGTCTTGGATTCTGACTCTGAGGCCTGTTGTCCACTCCATCACACCAACTTATGTTAACAGTTAGTATCGCACTTTAAGTTAGCTTTAAGATTGGCAAAGTGCCTTGTACAAGCTAACTCATTTGATCTCAACAATCTTATGAATTACGTGCTATTATTATTTCCATTTTACAGATAGGAAAGGTGAGAAACTGCTTAACCAACTTGTCTAGGAGTCACCCAAAGAGGAAGTGTTTGAGCCAGGATTCAAAATCGGGTCCTACTGACCCCAAGTCTTCACTCTTTGGCCCCTATATTGTGTTGTCTCTCCTTGTCTGTTTTTTTCCCATCCTCTGGGAAAATATTCTTGATTTCTTTACTTCTTATATCATAACCAGCTTCTCCCATGTGTCACCTCTCCATTTCATAAGGTTCCCCATGATGACCTGGTCTGTAAAATTTACACTTCTATCTCAGCACTCACCTTATTATAATCTCAGGTATTTTATGAAGACTCATTATAAACTTTTAAAGCAATAATGATGATGAAGAAGAAAAAAGCCATTTTAAAGGTTTGCAGAAAGCATTGGAAATTGAGGGGATGCCCATCAGTTGAGAAATGTAGTGTATGAATGTAATGTAATCGTATTGTGTAGCACCTCTTAAACTGTGGCTTGGAACCCTATATGGCGTTGTAAAAGTTTGGCAACAGTAAAAAGTTTTTGAATGCACAACAGCCAAAAAGTAGTCAAAAATCAAACATATAATGAATCCAAGGTATTTCTCATTTTGCATTGTGCAATTTCACTGTAGCCTTGGTTCTGAACACAAAGCATACCCTCAGGCCCCACAGTGCCAATGGCCAATGGCCAGTGAATGCTGTCAAAACTCAAAAAGGGATGGGGGATAGAAAAAATTTAAGAAGCCTGCTATAAGAAATGATGAGCACACAGATTTCAGAAAAACCTGTAAAGACTTATGTGAACTGATGCTCAGTAAAGTAAGCAAAACCAGGAGAACATTGTACAACATTGTGCAAAGATTAGCTGTGATAGACTTAGTTCTTCTTAGCAATACAATGATTTTAGACAATTTCAAGAGATTCATGATGGAAAATGATAACCACATCCAGAGAAAGACCTATGGAGTCTGAATGCAGATTGAAGTGTGCAGTTTTCTCTCTCTCTTTTTCTGTTTGTTTGTTTTTTCTCTTGGTTTTTCTCTTTTGTTCTGATTCTTCTTTCACAACATGAATAATGTGGAAATATGATTAATATGATTGTATATGTATAACCTATATCAGATTGCTTGACATCTTGGGAGGGTGAAGGGAAGGGAGAGAGAAAAAAATGAAACTCAAAATCTTGTAAAAGTGAATGTTGAAAACTATATTAACATGTAATTGAAAAAGTAAAATATTATTAAGTGGGAAAAAATTAAAAAATAAAGGTTTGCAGAGCATTTTCTATACATTATCTCCTAAGAGCCCTATGAAATCACTATTACAGATAGGAGTATTTCCATTTTACTAATGGGGAAACAGACTTAGAGAGAATAAGCTACTTAACATAATCATCACCTAGTAAATATCAGAGGCAGGATTTGAACCCAGGATTCTCTTGACTCTAAGTCCACACTTTTAATGCAATGATACACTGCCTTCTTGGTAAGAGTAGGTGAGGAACATGTTTTCTTTTAATAATGAATGAAAATGATCAGAGAACGGAGAAGTGTAGATCAAAACACTGAGAACCTTAGAAGTCTGCTAAAATGATAAAGTGAAAGACCCCTTACAGTTTGAAAACCATTGCACAAATTAAAGCTATACCTCCTGTCTGCACTTTAAGAATTTTTATTCTGAATAAATAATAAATAATAATTTATTCATCTATTTATTTATTTTAATTATTCTGAATACATAATAAAAATAGAATAATATTTTCCAGATTCATTATGATTTTAATGTTGTTTGGAAAAATATGCCCTTTTCCCCATTCCAATAATCAGACCAATATCTTAAGGAAACCTTTAGAATAGTTTTTTAGAATAATGATTGTACCAAATAAGTTTTTCTTTCAAACTATTTTAATTAATTACAGGTTTAGTTATACAATGAGGCTTTAGTTTATTTTTACAGTATAGGTTTTTATATACTACAGCTGCTTGCCAGTTCAAGATTTCATTACATTTTAAATCAACCATATGTTTCTCTTTCTTCATTTGGTTCAGAATATGCTGCAGAATAGCCTACATTTTCCAGGATATAATCCAGAGAAAAAGGTCATCTGTTCTATAGATTACATGGAGTTAACCGAAAGATGCATGCATTTTTGTATCATAGAGAAAATACCATAGTGAGTAACCACTATAAAGGACTATTTCTATAACAGACCAATTAAACTGGAGTGGACTGCCTGAACCCATCTTGTATGTTTTTACTCCCAGGCTGCCCCACACCTAATAGATCCTCAGTACAGTTTACTTGCATCTCAAGGTTACATATCTAGTCTCAACCAGTTTAGACAGAACTGAGAACTAGAAAGTTAAAAAACAGAAGCTTTTGGGCTTCCCAGTTTGGATATCAAGAAATGTAAAGGAGAGCTTATCCAGCTCTCCTCTCACTTATCCCCTATTAACCCTTGGATTTGGACACTATTTTAGCCCATTTGTTTATTTGTTTTCAGTGGGTTTAAAAGCAATAAACTAGAAGATAAGATGAAGCAGGTACATTGACATATTTAGTAAAAACTTTCAGTTGACAATGTGGGAAGATACTGAAAACTATTTAAATTAGAATAAGAAGATTAAAAAAGAGCTGGTTTGTATCATTTTGTAGCAGCGGTCCTCAACCTGTGGACTGCGACCCCTTTGGGCATCGAACAACCCTTTCACAGAGGTCTCAGGGGTCGCCTAAGACCATCAGAAAACACATATTTCCGATGGTCTTAGGAACCGAGACATGGCTCTTCTATCCACCTCCAGACAAGTCCACCCACATGCAGATACACCCACATATGAGTATTAAAGGGTCATGGCTTTAGGAAGGTTGAGAACCACTGGAAAGGGATCAATACATCCCAGCAGCCATTACTTTTCTAGCCCTCTGCAGAAACATGTAGAACTATGGGTAAAGAATTTTGAATTTGGAATCAGACATCCTGAATGTGAATTCTCTCCATCTGCCTTCACTTTTGCAGGCCATTGTTTTCTCACCTGTAGAAAGAAGGGTTTGGGTAAGACCAGAGGTGCCAAACACTTGGTAAGCATTGTGGTTGCAATACTCCAGAGTTCTGCCCAATCAGATTAAAATGTGATTAGGAAATATAGTAGACAAGTTAATAGATGGTGTTCTAAATCAATATGCAATTTGCCATGATCCGTATGTGTATGCTTCTATTTGAGCTCCACAGCATTGAACTGGATGACCTCTAAGATCTTGTCCAGCCCTAAATCCATGTTTGTAATAATTACCATGAACCTTGAAGGAAAGGAAGGAAAAGAATCAAAGATAATATCAAGCATTTATTCAAGGTGACATCTTTATCCACAGATGTTATCACTTTACCTTCTTTCTTTTCCATGTTGAAATGGCTTTTCTGCTACATTGATGATGCAATTGATATCTTTGAAACACTGAGCTAATCACTAACAGAGATGCCATAAATAGACATAATATAGTCTCTGACCTCATCGATCAAAAAAGCATTTATTAAGCTCTTATTGTATGCCACCTAGAGGGGCAGGGAGGTGATTCATTGACTAGAGTCCTGGGCTGGACCTGGAGTCAGGAAGATCTGAGTTCAAATATGGCCTCAGACACTTACTAGCTGTGTGACCCTGGGCAAGTCACAAGTCCTATTTACCTCAGTTCCTCATCTGTAAAATGAGGAATCACTAAAGAAGGAAATGGCAAACCACAAAGTCCATGAGGTCACATAGATTCAAACACAACTGAAAGACCAAATCCTAGCTAATGATGGTAGGTAGTGGAAAAACAAAAGCAGAGCCAAAATCACTCCTTTCCTCAAAGTGTTTATTGGGGAAATAGTACATACCCATTCAAGCAAACACAAAGCCTATCAAAGTAAGTTGGGGGGCTGACTTTAATAACTGAAACGGTCAAGAAATGTCTCCTTTAGAGGCAACCCTTGAGCTGAGCTTTGAAGGGAGCTAAGGATTTAATCTAAGAACAGAGGCAGTGAGGAGGAACACATGATAGGCATGGAAGTACCCTGTGTAAAAGCCCAGAGACTGGAGGTGGGCTATTGTGTGTGATGGACCACAGAGTATATGAGGAGGAAAGGTATACTGGAGTCAAGTTACAGTTGGCTTTAAATGCCAAACAGAGGCATTCATATTTAACCCACAGAGGGGATTTATCCAGTTGAAGTGGGTAGTTAGGAATTTTTTTTTGAGGGGGGAAGGTGAGGCAATTGGGGTCAAGTGACTTGCCCAAGGTCATACAGCTCGTATGTGAAATGTCTGAGGCTGAATTTGAACTCAGGTCCTCCTGACTCCAGGGCTGGTGCTCTTTTCACTGTGCCACCCAGCTGTTTCAAGTAATCAGCAGTCTTATATACTGAAGAAAGGTATGAGGACTAGAGAAGACGCCATTAAGTTGGGCAATTAAAATATGTTGGGAACGTTGGACAGAGCCCTTTCAGTTGAAAGTTTGAGGTGTGAAGCAAGAATGCAGGGAGGTGAGAAGGGAGTGAGAAGAGAAGTCTAGAAGCAAGACACAAAGTGTTGACAGGTTTTTGTTTGTTTAATTTTTTTAGCTATTTGGCTGGGAAATGGAGGAGGGAAAGAAAAGATTAAATGAAAGGTTTGTTGTTTGTTGTCCTTTTATTATTATTATTATTATTGTTTTGCTTGCGTGTTTAAGGGTAGAGAAAACCTAGGCTTGACTCTTGTGTCTTGTAGCCTAGGAGTAGAATAAGATTCTTAACTGAGATAGCAGTATTGTACAATAGCATGTCATCAGTGCATTAGAATAGTGAACAGTTTTTCCTCCCCTTCTTTTCTATTAACGCTTTCTCTGAAATAAGGATGGTGTAAGTGGTAAAGTTCTACATTGAGACTTGGAATAAATGGGAAGTCTTATACTGTACTTCATAAGAAAAAACAAATTGATGGGGAGGAGCAGGGGAAACACCCAAATACAAAATGATGGAATTATGGCTCAGAAGTTCACCTGGGAATAAAAAAATCTCAGGGTTTCAGTGGACTGCTGGTTCAAAATAAGTCAACAATGTGAATGGTCAATAAAGCGGGTGTAAATTTTGTCTGAATGTCTTTCAGGACTGAGAAGAGAATCCCATTCCTTTTTGCCCTGCCAGATCATTGTATTCAGTTGTTGTTACCACTTTTTAGGGAAGATATAAAAATAATGGAGAAATTTATCCTTAGAAGATAATGATGGTAGGAGTGATGTGACAGGTACTTTCAAGTGTTAGATATTCTGTCATGTGGAAAATGGATTAGGTTTGTTTTGTTTTTCTTGGTTCCAGAAGGTTGAAACTTGGAGTAAAGGATAGAAGTTTAAATGAGGGAACATAAATCAGGTAACAACACACTCCCATCCTACCACCAACCAAAAACTAACAGTAACACCCTTTCTGATAATTAAAGCTATTAAAAAATCAAATGAGTCCCTTAGGTGGTGGAGGGTGAATACTCTTAAAGGATGTCTTCAGATAAAAACTGAATGTCTGCCTGTCATGTATATTATGGAGAATAGTCTCAGGAAGGTAAAGGTTGGACAAAGATTCCTTATAATTCGGAGATTCTGTGTTATGCATTCCTTTCTCAGCTTTGATATTTAATGAATGATTGGCCTTGGTCAAGTCCCTTCAACTCTTTGTGACTCAGTTTCCTCATTTGTAAAATGAGAGGGTTGGACTAGATAACCTCTAAGAATCTTTCCAAGTCTAAACTATATCAACATCACACTTTCTAAGATTTCTTAAAGAGGATTTCCTTTGGAGTTACACAGGGTAAGTATGTAGTATGGTGTATACTGGTGATTATCAACTTGAAAAATAAAGTAGGGAAACTTTAGGATATTGAGAAGACCAGGCTGAAGGGAAGTAGAGGAACATAGTTCCTCCAACAGTCCGTAGTCTGGTAGAAGTCAGTAAAATAGGAGACTGAGAAAGCCAAACTGAAGGGCTGTGGAGGACTGTGGTCCAGATGATAATCAGGAGGCTAGAAGTCAGTCAAGTCAAGGTAAACAAAATCAAGCATGGTGAGCCAAAGCAAGACTTGGCCATCATGATGTCTGAGCGTTAAGCCAATGGTGATCTGGGGAAACAGGCATACTTAGATTCCAGTAACCTAGGAAAAATCTTGGGACAACTTGACTTAAGTGCCAGGTCACCTCTTTTTGACCTGTTGGGGACTATATAAATGCTCTACTCCTTTGGGGATCTTGAAGCACCCATTCTTTACCATGTCCAGGATCTGATGCCAAGCTACCTGTTTTAAAACAATCTCATCCAGACATTTATCTTCACATTTCAGGTTCCTTTGCAGAAGCCCTTTTCTTTAAATGAGATGATTGGAAATAATATCATCTGAGTTTTCAAATCACAAATGCCTTTTGGGTGTGGAGAGTAAGCAATATTGTTTGTGCCTACTTGGATGAGAGCCATGGAACTGTAGTCACTGGGTCAGAGTAATCTTAGCAGACTCTCAATTACATCTTGAATACAGATTTCTGGCACACAGTATATGTTCCCTTTCACAGCATCTGGACAGCAGCTGAATTACTATGGCCCACTCAGAGAACTGTTGATTATCATTATTTCCTTTTTCTCTCTGAAAGTTTCTGTCCCTGATCACTTGGAATCCATCATGTTAAATTCCTCTTCCTATAATAGAGGAAGGTCTTCCCTTTGTTATCAAAATGGAATGCTTGGTCATAGAGCCTTATGAGAATAGGGTTGAATGGATCTTACAGGTCATGTAACCTCCCATACAGTACAGAAACAAGCTTTATATGACTCCCGATCACTTTTCATCTAGCTTGTACTTTACCGATTCCACCATCTCACAAAACCGACCATTACATTTTTTTCTTGGAAAGGCTTTGCTCTTCTAATAATGAAAAGTTCAAATTCTTCCTTCTATAAGGTCTATCCATTAGTCCTAGCTGCGCCTTAGAGACTGTTAGCAAGTCAATTAACCTTTGCAGAGCCCATTTCCTCATCTGCAAAAAGGGAATAACACAAGTAGTATCTACTTTATGGGGTTATTATGAGAATCCAATACAATAATATGTGCCAGGCATTTTGTAAACCTTAAAGTGCCCCATAAATGCCAGCTATTATTCTGGGTATTGTTGAAAGAATTCACTTAACATAAATTCAATTTTTTATCTTCAAATATGAAGCCTGTGTAACGTGCCTCACTTCTTCCTATCTTGTCCTGCCTAAACAGTTATTTTCAATGATAGTTTATCGAATGATGGAATTTCCTTACCAATCTAGTCATTCTCCTTTGGATAGATTCATTCTTGAATTGTAACATCCATAAATTAATACAGTATTATATATGTAGTCTGATTGGTTTGGAGTAAGTAGTACTTTCATGTCCCTTATTCTGGACACAAATGAATTATTAATCTCTTGGACCCTTGCACCCTTGAATGATGCTGAACTTAAATTCATCTTAAATCCATTGATTTTTTTCATATAACCTATTGTCTTGTAGTTCTTACGCTGTTCACATACTGTTGACTTTTTGACACTGTTTAAAAACTACATTTATTGCCACTAAAGTTCATCTTGTTAGCTCTTGTCCTTTTTATTTTTGGAGAGAGAATTCGAACATTGAGCTCCGACCATGGGCTATCAGCCAATGTTTTTTCCCTTTTTATCTACCGAGTGGTAGTATCTTTCTGAAGGTTGCCCAGTAGGCAACACTCATCACACTCTTGCCTTGTTTCTTCCTTCCAGGAACCAGCTGCTCATAACTTTTCATGGCTTTGTTTGGTCTAGAATTCAAGGGTTTCAGGCTTCCATGCTAACATGGGTGAAGGTTTTCTGAAAACGTAAGAAGAGACTGGGGACATTTTTGTATTTTGAATCCTTAATGTAGATTCTCTTTCTCTCTTTCTTTTCAGTGAACTTTCCCCTGAATCTTTTGCTACCTCCCTCTCATCTCTTTGATAGCCTCTATCCTTGTCTGAGTTTCAGTCGAGATTGCTTTTGAGTAATGCATGTCTTGAATTTCCCTCAGTCATTTCAGAACATAAAATTTATTCTTTTGCCACCCAGATTATATGGCAGTAGTTCATTTGCTTCAGTGTTTGACTGACTCATTAATTAGGAAAGCAGCAAGATGAATGAACAAATATTTAAAAGGTCTGGGTTTTAATCTTGCTTCTGTTATCCCCTCTCTGGCCCTCAGATTTCTTCTCTTTAAAATGTGGGGATTGAAATAGATGATCTCTAAGGTTACCAATAGCTTTAAAATTCAATTTATTTTTCTAAATCTTGACTGGGGAGCTTCCAGTGAAGAAACTCCTTTTGCCAGTACAGACTGGAGTTGTAAACATACCAGTGAAATCACAGGTCTGCTCCTCCAGCTCCCACCCCTTTCCCCCCAAAAAAGAAAAAAAAATCAATCTGTCAGAGGATGTGTATATCTGGCTTTTACATAGCACCACATACTTTTTCTTTTAAGCCTGTCATATGAGCTCCTCAATTTATCGGTTTTTCTCTTTCACTACACTTGTCAGTGTGTTCCCACAGCTTCTCTTTTTGTAGAATCCCAAGTGAACCAGCTGCCTGGTCCTAGCCACAAACCTTCTCAGAATTGGAAGGGATAGCAAGTCCATACCCTCTAATATATTCTTTTTTTTTCTTTTTTTTTGTGTGTGCCTTTTACTTATTTATTTATTTAAATTTTTTTGAGTTACATATTTTCTCTCCCTCTTTCCCCCGCCCACCGCCCCAAAACAGCCATCCCAGTGTGTCCCCCCTCCCCCAGTCTATTCTCTCCT
>CM053580.1:42336215-42379744 GCA_028627135.1 Pseudochirops cupreus
CTCACCTGAGAGGCTCCTCCACTCCTCCCGTCCAGCCGCCCCCAGGGCACAGCCGCGGCTTCAGGGCAGGCTGGTTTCGGTTCACAGTGCTGATATGGTTCCTCATAGCCGAGCTGACTTTAGTGGGAAGTATCTTTGTGTGCGTTTTGGAGTTCTAGGATTGGTTTAGAGTCCTGTTTTATGGGTATTTTGGGGTGGCTATGTGAGAGCTGCGATATGTTGCTGCTGCTATGCCGCCATCTTGGCTCCGCCCCTCTCTAATATATTCTTGAAAAAAGAACACTTTCTATGACATACCTAGTGGTTTTCCATGTTTTGCTTGAAGCCCTGGTGTGTGTGTGTGTGTGTGTGTGTGTGTGTGTGTGTGTGTACACACATTATTTTAAGGGGTAAGGAGAACCTTTCTTGTTTCACTCACATTATTCCAAATTATAAAAACCCAGATTCATTTTTCTTAAGGACTGCTGTCTATTTCAGTGTGGCAGAACAAAGGGCAGCTGTATTAGCTGGCATACTTAAATGAGTGATTCTAATTGTTAGTAAGTTTTATTCCTTTCCCTCATACCTCTCTTCTTTCCTTGCTTGTTTCATTCATGGAGGGAGGTGCATTCTTTAACGATGCAAATTTAAACCTTTTCTGCACTTATACCCTTAGATTGTTGCCTGGGATTCTTATAGATAAAAAGTGCCTTGCCAAGGGTCACAGAAAAAAAGTGGCAAAGAGAGGATTTGATCCTCGGTATTCTTGACTTGGAGGCTGTGATTCCACAGTGGGTTCTTATTGAAATTGATTAGTTGATTGACACAATCCTTTACCAAACCATCTAAGACAAAGCTGCTTCACAGGAGACATAGAATCATAGTCATTCTAGACTTAGAGTCCATTGAGGTTTCTGGACTTGTTCTCCCATTGTCTTTAATAGGAAATTAATAGAATATGTTCTTATTGTTTAGGGTTTTCTTAGCAAAGATACTGGAGTGGTTTGCCATTTCCTTCTCTAGCTCATTTTTTAGATGGGAAACTGAGGCAAACAGGGGTAAGTGATTTGCCCAGGGACACATAGCTACTAAGTATCTGAGGCCAGATTTGAACTCAAGAAGATAAGTCTTTCTGATTTCCAGCTCCATGCTCTGTCTACAGTATCAGAAATACAGGAAACATTTATGAAGCACAAAGGGGTAGAGACTCTTGGATTTTCTACCTGGGAATGACTGTTTCTTCTCAGCAACTTAGAAGCTGAGGGAGTTGCTTAGAATATTGGTGAGGCTCAGGGTCTTGTCCCACATTAAGTAAGTCAGAGGTGAGACAGTAGCCCACGTGGTCCTGACCCTTGCGCCAGCTGTCTACTTCATCATGCTGCATTCTCACCTTTTTTATACAAAACCTAAATGTACCTCTCTCTACTTCCCCTGCTTGTCCCTACTTGAATAAATGAATGAATGAACAGCATTTATTAAGAGATTATTATAGTTGAATGAATGTGCAGTGCACATAGACATCTTATATTCTAAATGGGAAGACATAAGAGAGAGTGGGAGTAAAAGGAGGCAGTTGATTCCTGGGCAGTCATAAAGCTAATGAGTAGGATACCAGGATGGTCCATTGATGGGATCCTTGCTGATCACCTAGAAAGATATTCAGAGTAGGAGAAGGGCTGGAGAGTCATCAGCCAGGTGGTAAATGTAGGGTATACGGTTTAGCTCCTCTCAGGCAGAGTTTTTGGTAGCCTTTTACTGTGCTCTGAGGCTAAGCCAAAAAAATCTAAACCTTCTTCCCCACGAGAGCCCTTCAAGTGCTTGGTAACAATTCTGTCATCCTGCCCTGACACATTTCTTTGTTCTTTATAGCTGACTCAAGATGTATGGGAAGTGGGGCACTCCATTAAAAGGAGCAGACAGAGAATGTTAACTTCAGGCCTCACCTGCATTATTAAACTAGAAATTCCTTGACGGCAGGAGCCATGTTTTATTTCACCATCTTTCAGTGCAGTGTTCTGTACATTCTGTGCGCTCCATATATGTTTGCTTAATTTATAGTGTGGTAATATTCTGTGGATCTCCTGTTAAAGAACAAGTCTAGAAACCCTAATGGTTTAGAATGGCTGTGTTCCTGTTCCCTTTTAAGCAGCTTTGCTCTAGATGGCTTGGTGATGGGTTGGACCAATCAATAATCAAACATTTATTAAGCACTTACTTTATATCAGGCACTATGCTAAGCACCACGGATACAAAACAACAACAACAACAACAAAAAAGTCCCTACCCTCAAGGAACTTAAAATCTAATGAGAGAGAGAACATGCAAGCAAATATATACAAAGCAAACTATATGTAGGAAAAAAATAGGACTTAATAGAGGGAAAGCACTAGAATTAAGAATCTGAATTAAGAGGGGTTGGAAAAGACTTCCTGCAAAAGATAGGATTTTAGTTGGGACTTAAAGGAAGCTTGGGAAGTCAGTAGGTGGACTTGAGGAAGGAAAGAATTTCAGGCATGGAGGACCGCTAGGAAAAAAAGTGCCTGGAGCCATGAGATGGATTGTCTTGTTCATAGGAACAGGCAGGAGGCCAGAATGACTGAATCGAAGAATACAGGTTGGGGAGTGTAGGAACATGGGAAAGGTAGGAGAGCACCAGGTTATGAAGGGCTTTGAATTCCAACCAGAGCATTTTCTCTTTTATCTAATAAGGAGTCACTGTAATCTATTTAGTGATTCAGCAATGGACATCCTTGTGCTAAAGAGTCTAAGTTTGGGAGTCTGAACTGGCTTCCCTGCTCTGGGAATGGGAGTGTCTGGACAACTGGCCTAGCAGAAATTCAGTGTGCAGAAAAAGGGAGATGATAATCCTACTTTACCCATTCCTGTTAAGACAACATTTCAGCACTATGTTCATTCCTAGAAACAATATTAAAGACTTGGGCTATGTATGGGGCCGGGGGGAAGAGTAGGGATGCTTTCACATGAAGAACAGCTGAATCATTTAGGGATATTTACCCTAAAGAAGAAACAATTTAGTAGAGACATAATAGTCTTCAAATATATGCTGAATTATAATTTGGAAGACAGAGCAGACTTGTTGAACCAGTCTTCATAGTCATGCAGATTTCTTATTTCACTTGCATTACTCCAAATTGTAAAAACCCAGATGAATCTTTTTTTTTAAATTTTTATATTTTTGGATTGCAATTCATTTTAGTGCAGCAGAACTAAGGTAAGCTCCATTAGCAGGCAAATACTTAAAGGAGAAGTGATTCATTAAAATTCTTAATGGATTTCAAATAGGTCATTCTGATACTACTTTAACTTTCAAAGATATAAAAGGACTGGCAAAAAACCCCTCATTTCTTGGTTATGATTTGATTTTGACAGCGAAACAAGACTACTGGATCCTGCATGCATACTAGCAGTTGTTTTGCTTTTGAAAACCTTGAATTTTATTAGATTTTTAATGCTACCAAAAGGCGGCAACTAGGTGGTGGCATGGATAGAGCATAGGCTCTGGAGCCAGGAAAGAGCTGAATTCAAATGTGAGCCCAGGTACTTACTAGCTGTATGGTCCTAGGCAAATGACTTAAACCTGCTTTCCTCAGTTTTCTCATCTATAAAATGAGCTGGAGAAGGAAATGGAAACTTACTCCAGCCAGCATCTTTGTCAAGAAAAGGGTTAAGTGACTTGCCACAAATATCTGAAGGGAGGAGAACATTCCTGTCATCGCATGGAGCTAAGTTTTTACATTATTTGTTTCCTTTCTATATGACTCATTTTGGAAGATTAGAATAAGATTGTACATTGTATGAAATTATAGCTCCTGGAAATGATTTGTGTTTTCTTCACCTAATCGGAGTGAGGTAGGGATTATCTAAGGATGGGGTCAGAGACTTGTTAGTTGACTCTTGCATTGGGGGACAAAAGGTTATGAACTAGATTTCCTAGTAAGTTAAATATTACATGTCAACCAGGGCTTTTCCTTGAGATAATATGCAACATTGGGAGGTTCATTTCGTGTTATGATAATGAAGCTGAATAGCTTTATAAATGAAAGCAGATGGCATTGTATAGTGTAATAATAGCCTGCATAAAAATGCTTGTTTTTTTTCCTAAGAATCATGTCTATTGGTTTACAAAAAAAGAGCAAGACCCCTAATTGCAGTAGAATTCTAGACACTCTGTCAGAGTAACATTTTTTTTTCTCTGCTTCCTGAGTCATTCGATTGGGTAACATTGTCTAGCCAACATTGCTGTCTCTCTTAGTTATGATGAAATTTTTAATGTCAACCTTGTACTGCAAATGGTAGGTGTAAAAATGTGTCTACTCAATGTCTGTGGTTATAGCTAATTCCCAAGATGTAGGAAATTTTCAATAAGAGATTCATCTAAGTCTAAAATATAATCTACATTCATAGGGTAGAAATTTTCAGTGCCAGACTTTCCAATCAAAACAATATGCTACTTTTACTAGACAAAATACAATTTTATTCATCCTGAAATTTATATTTAATTTAGAAAGAAAAATCAATTATTAATCATTAAATTCAGCAGACATCTGTATTGCATTATTTTAGAGTAGTGTTCGTATGAAAATATTACTCTACAGTATTTCCTCTAAGCTTGACCATGACTATATGAAGAAAACAGAAATTTTCTTCTGAGTTCTTTTTTTAAAAATATGTAGTTATCTGAAATGATTCAGTGGAAAAATACTGATTTACGCTGAAACTTTGAATAAAGTAACATAGCAGTTATATTTCAGAGGGAAACAGTTTTTGTCATATTCTATTATATTATTTGAATGTCTGAGTCACTTTTATTTTCTTATGCTTTCAGCATATATGAAAGACCAAATAGAAAAATCTGTTTTAAAGTGGATACAGTATTGTTGTTAAAATGTGTATGTATATAAGGAAAGACACGTGTACCTTAGTGGATAGACTCTTGGACCTGGAACCAAGAAGATAAGGTTCAGCTCCTTCCTGTCACACTTACCATAGGTGTCTAAATTGGGGAATTCACTGTGTGTCTCAGACAACTCCCTAGCACTAACCCTTCAAATCATCCATTGATAGGCACTTTGGATATACCTTGATGAAGAGATAAAGATGGTTTTTATAGGAGAGTTCCCTATACTGACAAAATCACAAATCTTTTCTATGTTAGGGCATGTGTCTTTGTGTGTGTGTGTGTGTGTGTGTGTGTGTATGTATGTATGTATTTATGTATGGAATAATTAGGAATTCTTGAAACTGGGGCAAATTCAGGTAACGGAGAGTGGGTTGTTTTCCTAGGGCTAGCGGGCCAAAGGACATGGTTTAGTTATAGTTCTGTATGTGTATGTATGGATACATGTGGTTTGGGTCATTAAATGGATCTGTGATTTTAGGTACCAATCTACATCTTAACCTACTAATGACTTAATACATAACTCCTAGGATATTAGTAACCTGGGGTTTTTGAAAGTTAGATGATTTGAAGTCTTAACAAGCCTTAGTCTTTCCATGTAAATTACACACATGCATGCATACATACATGCATGTATGCATGCATACACACATACATTTGTGGAACATATGGATGTGGACATCTATATATGGATCAGTCCTCAATTCCTTTGAGCCCAAGTTGATATGGACATTCTTATCCTTACTTCCATTCACTTATTTCTCTTTCTTTCTTTGTTTCTTTGTTTCTTTGTTTCTTTGTTTCTTTCTTTCTTTCTTTCTTTCTTTCATTCTGCTTTTCGTAAGGCAATTGGGGTTAAGTGACTTGCCCGAGGTCACACGGCTAGTAAGTGTTAAGTGTCTGAGGCTGGATTTGAACTCAGGGCCAGTGCTGTATTCACTGCACCACCTAGCCGCCCCCCTACAAACTATTTCTTAAGTGCCTACTATGTGCATGGCACTTTGCTAAGAACAATCCATTTCCTTAAGACTCTTACATTGTAGAAGATGTAACTTGTAGCTGAGTGAGTAAATACAATGTAATTTGAGGGTGAGAGCATGATGGAGAGGTGTCATTAAAGGGCTCTTTTAATAGATATAAAGGGGTCTTGGAAAGAAGCTTGGGATTCTAAGAGAATGAGTTAAGAGAAAGGATAGTTAGGCATCAGAGAGAACCAACCAAAAGCATGGAGGCAAGAGACATTACTAACTTCAAAGAACAGTAAGTATAGAAGGTTAACTTGAAGGAGGGATTTGAAAGAATGGAAGGATGTCAGTATGTAGAGCTGACAGGTAATGGTGGAAAGGACTTTCTTTATGGAATATGACAGTGTTCAAAAAGACACAGAGGTAAGAGTAGGGGACAACACAAAATTGGGGGACAAAGACTATTATGTGACAGTTACATAATAAGGATATAGTTAATTTATAGTATACCAATTACTTAAATATTTTCAGAGCATGTCTGTGTTAGCAGAGGGGATTTGCATTGAGTACACACTGGACTCCAAGACTTACTTGTTGATATACATTGTATGTCTCAGGCATAAGCAGGAAGCATCTGATGGCTTAGCCATCAGTGTTGATGACAGGTTCACTTCTTGTGTGTGGACTGCACTAAAACTCAGAACTTTTCACTTGAAACTCACACATGTCATGAATTTTCCCCTTAATCTTATCTTCTTCTATTAAAATTGAAGCATGTATTTTGCCAAACTAGTAAAATTAAATTAAACTGTTGTTTACAATTAGAATTTTGTTCATGGCACATTTTCCAGTTTAACATTAACCTTTGCCCTAGTCCAGTTCATAACTCATGGCACTTTGATGACTCTGTTGTGATCTGTAGTCATTTGTAATAAACAGTGAAATAAACGCATTTAGTTTAGTGGCTCAGTACCCCTTCTGATGATGTTTTCTTCTATGTTTACAGATAAATTATTAGTCATAACTGTAGCAACCAAAGAAACCGATGGATATCATCGATTTATGCAAGCAGCCAAGTACTTCAATTATACTGTGAAGGTAATGTATTGCCTTTAAATTTATGGGAAATATTGAAAAACAATGCCTCTAAGATAAAAAAAAAACCTGGGAACCAAAGAAAACCATCAAACGCTAGTTGTTATTGGTTAATGTATTATCTTTAAAATAATCTCAAGCTACCTAGTAGAGAGTTTTATGCACAGTAACAGCTTAATAATTACTCACTGACTGTAATATTTTGGTTTAGTATTAGAAATTTGGGCTTTGCCATTTGGAGTTTTTATTTGAAATCATTTCTCATACCTGTAGTGATTTCCAGTTTTCCTTTGTTCAAGAGTGCCTTTCCTGGATGTTGCTGCCCTCAGTTTGAATTTCTTTGATGTCACCCTGCCCCAGTGTTTAGCACCTCCCCTCTCTGTTGCTTTCTTTTGTAATAGTGGCTTCCCCCATTGGATTGTAAGTTCCTTGAGGGCTGGGACTGTCTTTTTTTTTGTTTTTGTGTCCCTGGCACTTAATGTAGAGTCTGGCACATTTTTTGTTAAGTAATTTTGGTCATGTTCCACTCTCCATGACTCTATTTGAGGTTTTCTTGGCAAAAATACTAGAGTGGTTTCTCATTTCCTTCTCCGGCTCATTTTACAGATGAGGAAACTGAGGCAAATAGGGTTAAGTGACTTGCCCAGGGTTACATGGCTAGTAAGTATCTGAGACCAGATTTGTACTCAAGTTCTCCTAGTACCAGGGTGAGGACTCTATGTACTCTGCCACCTAGCTGAGATGTGTATTGATTATTGACTATAGTTTAGAATTAAGAACATAATTATGCCTTTTATATTATTGTATTTTTAAGGTCTTACCATAATTTTGTTGCATCATGGGCTTTAAAAAGCCACTTGTGGGGAGTCATGTATTCAAATGTATTTATAGGCATAAGACACATGTGCACATGTGCATATGCATGCATGTACATGCACATATGTGTTCACACACTCATGCACGAACATGTGTGTGCACGTATGAATACGTGCACGCCTAAATGCACACACATGTGTGCAATGCACGTAATATATACCTATGCACGTGTGTGTGTGTGTGTGTGTGTGTGTGTGTGTGTGTGTGTGTGTGAGATAGGAACCAAACCTGCAATTTTACTGATATAGGGAACTCCTAGGTTAGGGAAACTCCACAAGTGCAGATCGTCACTTTCTCTGCAGTTTAGACTCTTAAAGATACATGAAGCTGGTGATTTTGCCCAGCCCTCCCTCACTTAAATCCAATTCACTTGCATATCATAGCATCACCTCCCTGATGTCATGGTCCTCTTTGAGAATGAAGGACAAATAACAACAAAGGCAAGACTTGAACCTGGGTCTTACTGCCTTTGAAGCAAGCTTTCTGTGCTTTATTACCTATCTACGTGTCTGTGTTTATATTTATTGGGCAGCTAGGTGGTACTGTGGATAGAGTGCTGGGCCTGGAGTCAGAAAGACCTGAGTTCAAATCCAGTCTCTGATACTTACTAGCAGTGTGACCCTGGGCAAGTAACTTAACCCTCTTTGCCTTAGTTTCTTCATCTGTAAAATGACCTGGAAAAAGAAATGGTGAATCTCCCTAGTATCTTGGTCAAGAAACTCCTAAGTGGGGTTCTGGAGAATTGGACAAAACTGAAATGACTGAACAAAATATTTATATGCATACATGGAATATAATGTTATGTACTTCCCCCTTATAAACTGATTTGTTCTCTCTAGACTAAAGCAAGCATTTGTAAAAGTTTAGGGCCCCAACTTCATAGAAGTGGATATCACTTTTACATTTTCCGTCCCAAATGTCCTCAGTTCCCTGAAGATAATGATTTAGACTAGTGGTTCTCAACCTGTGGGTCGTGACCCCTTTGGGAGTCGAACAGCCCTTTCACAGGGGTCACAGGGGTCGCCTAAGACCATCGGAAAACACATACTTTGTGTTTTTCTCTATCCGTCTCAAGGCGGGTCTGCCCACATGCAGACATGCCCACATACAACTATTAAAGGGTTGTGGCATTAGGAAGGTTGAGAACAACTGATTGAGACTTTCAGGATCCCCTTCATTCCCATAGCTGTGGTTTCTCCTTCTTAGCTGGTTCATTTTAACTGTACAAACTTTCTAGCACAAAAATGTCCTTCAACACACCCATCCTACAATTGCACTTTGTATACTTTTTCTTTCTTTTTTAAAAACAATTTCTCTGCTTTGTGTGTTTCCCAGTTCTGAATAAGGTTGGATCCTCATTTACCCTTGGACTAAATAGTATTTTAGCTGTACTGTGAGCTAAGTAGACATACATTTATAGGCTAGCCTCCTAACCATTTTATAGCTGGTTCTTTGGGGAGATGCTTTCTGGATTCCAAATAATCAAATACAACTAGTTGAATAATTGATGCCAGTGATATGAACTGGGGAAAGTATGGTATAATAAAAAGAACATTATCCTAAGATTCAGAAAACTGAGATTCAAATTCTACTTAGTCCATTAACTTAGAAGCAGAGATTAGAGATTCAAGGTACCTTTAGCGGTCTTCTAAGTCTGTGCCTTTATTTTTCTTGCTGTACTGTTGTATACAACCCATTTGGCCTTTTCTTGGCAAAGATATTGGAGTTTTATAGATGAGGAGCCTGAGACAAGCAGAGTTAAGTGATTTTCCCAGGGTAACTCAGCTGTTTGAACCTAGATTTGAACTTAGGTCTTCCTGACTCTGGGCCTGGTGCTCTATCTGCCGCACCACCAGAAGCCCGGAAAAGTCGAGGGACTTGCTCCAGTTCCTATAGTGTGTAAATGACTGATCTGGGAATCGAACTCTGTTCCTCTGACTCCAAATGTGGGCCTTTTCCCATTGTATTATGCTGTTTCCCAGAATTATAGGGAGTCACTGGGTAGGGGGAGTAGGTAAGTACAAAGGAATGTCAAAGAAAGTGGATTTGGGGCCCTAAGAACTCACCCGACTTGGCAGTGGTGCTTATATTCACCCTGGGCTATAAACTGAGGATTTATTCAGCAGCATATACTGTAAACATTATTGAAGCCAGTGTAAAGACAAGGAACCCTGTAGCTTAACTGCTAGTTAGAGGGTGGCCAGACAGACACTGAAGATAGAGTCTTGTCCTGTGAGAACCTTTGTTCCTGTTATTTCTCTTGTTATGCAGCATTTTGTTTATTTTCCCATCGTTTACCAGCATCTAGTCACCAATCTGCTCACCAACTATTTATTAATCACCCTTTGTATAAAATATGGTGCTTGGGAAGATAAGCAAACAAATTACAGGTTTTCTGCCCCCAATTCCATTTAAAAAATATATTAGCCAGTTTAGGTTGAATTTGGGGATTTTTTTCCCCTTGTAGGTCAGACTATTTAGGGGCTTATACCTTCCCTTTGTGGCAGCAGCACTTTCCCTTCTAGAGGAGAAACCTGGTCAGTTAATGAAGCTGGAGACAAACAGAGCCAGCAGGAAATGTTGATTCCTCTTGGCCAAGCAAGTCCCCTGAGACAACAAAATTTCACTAAGCTTTTGAAGGTTAGAGAAGACTGTGGTTAATATTTATAAGGAGAGAAGGGTGGAATTTTGTTTGATAGCCTCAATTATAACCTGAATGATCCATTTTAGGTCGGCAGGAAAATAGCTTAAGGCCTAAAAGTGGCTTTGCTTTTATCCGGATTCTGTATCTAATTGAAGAAAGTATGGTCAAATACTTTTTAACATTTCATTTTTTACGCTTAATTTATACCAATGTCTATCTCTGGTAGAAAATAACCTTTATTTCTTTTCACTTTTGAAAGTTCTATTTTTTCCCCAAATGTTTTTGGGAACAGTCTTTAAAAATTAAATGTTATAGTTTAAAATTAATGTTGAACATCAATATAGTCAACTAAATTTGACTTGGTAAATATCATTGAAATAGCCAAAAGATCCTAACAATTTTTTTAGTCATTTCTTCTGAATTCTTAGCAAGATTATTTATTTTTTCCATTCATCCTTATTTACTTTTCTTCTTAGACTGTCGTAGTATATCTGCTCCAGGATTTCGGTTCTGTTTCCCCCACCCCATTTAAAAATCATGAATGCATTCCCAGACATCTCTGTATCCCTCATTTTATCTTCATTATTCTTTTTCCTAATTATTACATACTTAATTACATTATAGTATTTCACTAACGTACTAATATTTAATAGAAATGTCTTTTTGTGACAAGACTTCAAAGACTGATGTCAAGGTACAGGCAGTTCTTTGTTTCTTTTTAGTAGAATGATTGATTACGTGTATTTTTCATTTTTGGTTTTAGTTCATCAGTAGCGTTGATTTTGTTTACAGGTCCTTGGTAAAGGAGAAGAGTGGAGAGGTGGGGATAAGACAAACAGCATTGGTGGAGGCCAGAAAGTAAGATTATTGAAGGAAGCCATGGGAAGTTATGCTGACCAAGAAGATTTGATTGTGTTCTTTACCGAATGGTAGGAACGTCTCTGTTATTTTCACCCTTCCTACTTTGTAACGTACTCATAAGATGTGAGCGTGTGGCAAGATGTTGATAGTTTACATTCTCATAGGATTTGTTTTGAGTTGTTATATTAGCGATTTAAAATGAAACATTTACTCGGTATAAAAACTGTGGCCTGTCACGGAGATAAAGTGTGACAAGAGCCTCCCTATGGGACATTATATGAATTGATGACACGTCAAATGTCTTTTCTCATTTTGCTTCAGAGATGTAGCAAAGATTTCTGGAGGCTTCTCTACTATTGTTGAATATATGTGCTATTAGTCTTAAGTGATAATCTATACCATTCACAATTGGAAAGAAACCGATCTTATTAAAAGAAAATTGAAAATATAAGCTGGAGCACAGGGAAGCATATCTATGTACATACAGAAGGAGCAAAATGGTCCTCTGAAGCTACCACCACCTAGTCTCACTCTATTGACCCTCTCTTATCTTTCCTGTGGTCTGTAAGACAAACATGCTGTTATGCACTAAGTAATAGCACCTTCTGGGGGCCAGTACAAGAAACCATTCCCTACCCCTTTTTTCTTAGGATTCTGCAAACCTGCTTTTCCTCTATCATTACTCAGAGCTCATATAATTCTGTCCCAGGCAGCCTGACTGACATTCATTATATATATATATGTAAGTATGTATGAGAAGAGAATTAAAGAGTATACATGAATATATATATATATATATATATATATATATGTGTGTGTGTGTGTGTGTGTATATATGTGTATATATGTATATAGAGAGTATTAAAGAGGGCATATGAATATATACATAAATGTATATATGTGTGTATATTCATACTTGAGAACATATTCATATCTGCATATTTACAAATAATCACATATGAGTAGTTATGCATATACACTCAACCTATGACTTCAGAAACAGCATCCTTTCCCCTTGCTTCTTCCACTTATGAACCCCTAACCCCAGCTGCTTTGCACAGTAACAATGCTTAGAATATGATTAGAGAAAAGGAATTCCTTACATTTTGAAGTGAAATTGCACATAATAAAGAGCTGGTGTCATCAATCTTTAAGGACACTAAAAGTCACTAGAAGTCTCTTTCAGAACTTTCACATGTTTATCTTTCCTTTGCTATCTTGAACTGAGTAAATCCATTTTTTTCTAATTTTTAATAGAAATTTGATAGATGTTGATTTGATAGAATAGATATTCCTCATTTAATTGATTTTTGAAACATTGAGTCACTAGTATTTCAAACACTGTCTTATTTTATGCATACTTTTCATTGTGACTATATGGTATTTCAACAGGACTGTGACTGAGCCTGGGAAACACTTATTTATAGCATTCTTTGTTAGGAGAGATTCTCTCTGGACTTCAGATAACCAATTCACAAAGGAAGCTATGTGGCCCAGCTTTTATGTGATGGAGGCTTTGTGCCTTTTATATGTAGAAGATTTCTGAATGTATTTATATGTAGATACACACTGAGAAGTAGCAAGGTCTTTAGAGTAGATGATGGGCTGACCTTGGAGATAGGATGAGCAGAGTTCAGGTCCAACCCCTGATATATATCTTCTATGTGGCCTTGAGCATATGGTTTAGCTACTTATTGCTGTAGGCAGCCCTCTTAAGGCAGTAAGTTGACATATAAGTTACTGATCTGAATTGTTGGAGGGAGTTTCCATATTAGAAATATTGAAATCAGAGATTTAGTACTGTATATTGACTCAGCCTCCAGTTCTCCGTGATCCAGCTAGAATGGCCTTCTCTGTATTCCCCAGCCTTGACGCTCCATTGCCTGTCTTTGAGACTTTTCATTAGCTGTCTGCTATGCATGGAATGTCCTCCATCCTCATCTGTGCCTTGTACACTACTTCTCTTCGTTCAAACTGCAGTTTAAGCACTTTCTTTTGCAGGGAGCTTTTCTTGATTCTTCCCCGACAACTGGCATTCTTCTTCCCAAATTGTCTCATGTTTATTCTCTTTGTATGTGTGTGTGTGTATGTGTGTATGTTTGTGCATATGTGTGTGTGTTTGTGTATGTGCAACTTGATAGTGTAGTGGAAAAAAAAGCATTGGATTTGGAGTCAGAAAGACCTAAGTTCAAATCTCCCTTAGTCACTTACTAGTTCTATGATCTTGGACGAGTCTTTTAAACTCTCTTCAACCTCAGTTTCCTCATGTGTAAAATCCTCGCAGGATTATTATAACGATCAAATGAGATAACATGTACAACACTTTGAAGACCTTAAAAACAATATATAAATGCTACTTGTGATTAGAGCGCGCGTGTGTGTGTGTGTGTGTGCGTGTGCGCACGTGTGCCACCCCCCCCCCCCAATTGCCTGTTAAATCACAAATTCCCAATCAGGATATGAATGGTTTCATTATTTGTATTTCTCTGCTTAGCACCTAGGACAGCACTTGGCACATAGTAGGCACACACTAAGTCTTTGTGACTGATTAATGGATTGGTTGCTCCAGATCCCTCAAAATGCATAACATCCACATGCTGTTGTATACAGCTTAGTTGTAAAACGAATTTTTTTTTAGCAAAGAAAAAAGAGAGGGCCATTGTTTTTTACCGTAGCATGTAAGTTTGGAGACAGCTAGTTTTGTGTTTTAAGAGTGTCCTCAAACTTTGTCAAATATATCTTACCAAATCACCATAGAAATGCCAGAGATTTTTGTTTTCTCTTGCAACCACTCCTTTGTGTTAGATGAGAACGTAAATTAAATAATATTATCAAGACTGAAGTGAAATGGTAATTAAATGAGTGATTTAAGTGAATTTCTCCATTTCTCTGGTGGAAATGTTTCAGTTCAATCCTAGGGCCAGAAACCGTGGATATTAGAAGGTTCTGGACTATATTTATGTACATACTTCAGTATGTCCAAAGTTCTATGATTTCCCCAGGGTCTAGATCTGTACAGCAACATGAAAACTCTAAGTTTGGTGAATTTAGGTTTGGATTTTAATTTGACCTCAGACTTGGTCAAATCTTTTGTTCTTTTCTAGGTTGCATATGTATTGCAACTAAGCAAGGAACAACAGCATGTGTGATGTGCATTTGCTCTTGGTCTGGCTCTGATTTTATCCATCTAGCGAACATCTGATGTCACAACTTCTTCCCCCACTTCAAAGCAGCTATAACTTAGAGGTTTGCATTGCTGCTTATGATATTGGGAGGTTATGTGACTGGCCCAGACTCATACAGATAGAAGAATAGTTAGCATATTTTCTGACTTAGAAGAATTCTGAAATCACATGATGTAGTTATCACCAGAGAGCTCAAAGTATGAAAGATCTTCTCAAGAAGTATGTGTGGGTAACCATGCATGGGTAATTGGTAGAGAAGGTACAGATTCAGTGGGACACAGAATCAAGGTATGTGAGACTTTCACATTACAAACTATTACATGGAATTGTGATGCAGCAGCTCTCCTTACTGATAATTTGGTGTAATTCAATTTGAAGAATGTATGTAAGATTCTACCCTTATTGGCTCAGCATTCCTTCAGAGCCTGATGTGTACATATGGTAGGAAGTTTTTCAAAATGATGATATAAATGAGAGGATATAAATGATATCTTTTATTCATCCTGTTAGTAAAACTACTATTTCACAATGCCCACATAAACTCGATGTATTAAGGGGATTTTTTCTGAGGAGTGTATATTCTATAGTTAGATACAAAAATGTAGGAATTTTCCCATACCAAAGCTATCTAGCAATTAAAAATAGTGTTATTACATTATTATTTCTATTACAGTGTATGTTTTCTTATGTACATTTATTTTTGAGCTTTACAAAGAAACTCTTTCCAAAAAATTAGAAACATAAAATATATATTAGGATTTAAATTTAACCAGAATATAGGCAGTCAATTTAAATAGAGTCTTGAAAAATAATACCTTTTGTTCAAATACTGATGGGTTCCATTTAAAGAAGCTAAGATAACTAATTGAAATTTAAATAATAGAAAAAACTGGAAGTGATTTACAAAAAAATGTTATATTTACAAAACCATCTCTGACAGATTCTTTTATATAGTAACTATTGCTACCTATAATTTTTCCTTTCTTTGTATACCCAGTGCTTAGCACAGTGCCTGAAACATAGTAAGTCCTTAGAAATGTTTGTTGAGTGATACGTGAACACAGATACACACACACACGCGCGGGTGTGTGTGTGTGTGTTATGTAAATTATACACAGACACAAATGGACAACCAGGAATAGTCACAAGATCTCTGGACGAGGAATCAGGAGATCTGGGTTCAAGGTCTAACTTTGCCGCTAATTAATTAGCTGTGCAAACTTGGAGAAGTTGCTTTTCTTCTCTGGGCCTCAGATTCTTTATCCATAAAATAAACATTTAGACTACACAGATCTCTAAGGACCCTTCCAGCTCTTAAGAATCTGTGAATCTGTGTAAGTATTTGTGCTAGATCATTAACTATGCAACAGTGATGCCTGGGGCAAAGAAATTTTAAACTCAAAATTAGAAACTATTGTGAATTGAAAAGCTATAAGAAACAGAGATAAATTACATCTAAAATTCAATCAGAACATGTGGGTTAGCCTTAAATTCATCTCTTAAAGAAGACGTTAAAGGAAGGAGTATCTGTATTTTTGATTTTGTGGACCTGTATCAATTTAGCTAAATTTGAAGGGATTCACCATCAGAAGGCTGACCACCAGGTGATAGAATTTTTGGTCATGCCAATTCATGATGACTGAATTTTCTTTCATGTTGGTAGTGGAAATATATACTGTGATTAAATCATAGAACTTTGGATATATTGCATTAGTTGTGTGAAAATAGTCAGGAATCTTCTAAATAAGCAATCTTTATGGGTTCCCAGGATTAGTCTGAAACATTTCTGGCTGAGCAGTGGAGGGAGAGAGAATCTTCATAACTCAAACAAATTCCTGTAGTAGTTCAGTTTTGGCCACATTTTGCTTAATTTATGAGATCATATAATACAAAGCAGTGGTTGTGAGGGGGGAAAAAAAAACCCACTGGTATTTCTATAACTACTTGGAAGGTGTCAGATACTATTAAGATGGTTTTAATTTTATTTTTCCTTGGAAGTTGTAAAAATGACTTTTAAAGGTAGGAAAGTGTTGAAAGTTTCCAAAGCTACATCCTTGAGGATAAGAAGGGTTTCTTGCTTTGGGAGGTGCCATGATGGCATTGTTTCTGGCTTCTCAGCTATGTCAGCCAATATTTATTTCTCTCTGGGCATCCCTTAAACAGCTGTTTAGCTAAAATTGTTAGGTTAATGAATCACATTTTTAATGTATAAGTTCTGTAAATTCTAAAAACCTAAAGATTTTAAAAAATGTTATTAGTCTCTCTTGAAGACAAATAGACTAACCTTGAGAGTTTAGGGAATTCAATACAGAATCATTTAGCCTTTCTTTTAAGTAAATATGCTCTTTAATGTTTCTAGATGTCTAGTAATGAAAATTTATAGTATATGAGTTTTATGTATCTCTGCTATAGTCATGATAAGCAGTGCTATTTATCTGAAGGAGTGTACAGGTAAGAGCCGATGTGGTATGGTGAATAGAGAGTTGACCTTGGAGTCAGGGAGACTTAGGTTCAAATCTAGTTTCTGATTTTTACTGGCTGTGTGATACTAGGCCAGTCACTTTAATTTCAAAGTGCTCTACACAACTTAAGACAAAGAGGATTAGGCCATGGAGAGAGTGTTGAATCAGGAGATTTAGGAGCCAAATTCAAATCCCAGCTCAGCTTTGTGACTTTGAGTAGATCACTAAGCCTTCTGGGCCTTGACTTACTTTACAGAAGAGGGAGTTGAACCAGATGACCACCGAGGCCTCTTCCACTTCTGGAACTGTGATCCTGTTAACATGTTAAGACCATGATTTGCAGAAAAACTACTGATTGGCATCAGTAGAGGTAGAGTTCTCACTGGGAATTTCTTAAGCTTATTGATGAAATCATAGAATTTTTTAAAAAAAGAACAACAAAAACAATTTTAAAAAGACCAACCATACAGGTAAAACAAATTTCACATTTGCTCCCTTTGCTGACCTTTCACCTATAAAACTAGATTTTTTTTTCTAGTATTATTCACATTGTCACTGAAGCATCTGTCTTTTTAGAGGTTAAATGAGAGATAGAGCAAAAGAATTCTGAAAGCAATAATTTTCTGTTGAAATGTCTATAATTTTAACTAAGGAAAGTAGACTTTTCTTACTGACAAAGACAGCAGATTAAAGCATGCATGCACAAAGAACCTAGTCATTAGTTATGGGCAGCATTTCATTATATTAGTGTGATGACAAGACAAAACACATTGCAGTCTCTGATACCTGCTATTATTTTGGGAGTAAAGACTGTTCTATTTAAATTATGGCTAATGATTGATTGTATTTTTGGCACATTGTTCTATTATCCACTTTATCTTGTGAGGTATAAAAAATATGAAATATTTGAGAATGAAAAAAATACATAAATAGTCCTTGTGTGATGATCTTCTGCCCCATGTACTTAATGCACTCTGTGCATACACAAAATGAATGCAGTGTAGTGCAGTCTTGTATATGTGTGAATTGATTGTAACTCCTTGCATTAGATGATCTCTAAGGTTTTTTTTCCAACTCTAAAAATTTATGGTAAATTTCCTTTAGAAGAAGGGCAGGACAAAGTTATTGATCATTTGCTAGAAATTGGGGCAAAGAATGGAGATAGACTATCCACCTCACTGCACTTACCAGGATATCATGCTATTTCTGGTTCCCATTATATCTTGCTTGGACTATTGCAATAGCCTCCTGATTGGACTCCCTGCCTTAAGTCTATTGTTTCACCAATCAATAATCCACATAGCTACCAAAGGGTTATCAGGAGTCTGAATCTAGCTGTTCACTAGTGAGAATGAAGGACAAACAGTAATCAAAATTCTGTGAGTAGTAATAGCTGCAACTGACCAACTCCAGGGGGATAACACAAATCTTTCCTTCCTTCCTTCCTTCCTTCCTTCCTTCCTTCCTTCCTTCCTTCCTTCTCCCTCCCTCCCTTCTCTCCCTCTGTCCATATACGGTATTATACCCTTACCTGTGGGTGCTATGCCCAAAGGAATATAAACTTTTTTTTTTTTACGGAACAAATCCTTTTATTTTATTTTATTTTTGCTTTTTGGAGGGGGCAATTGGGGTTAAGTGACTTGCCCAAGGGCACATGGCTAGTTTTTTGTGTTAAGTGTCTGAGGCTGGATTTGAACTCAAATCCTCCTGACTCCAGGGCTGGCGCTCTATTCACTGTACCACCTAGCTGCCCCAGAATATAAACTTTGATTGCTGAAGCCTAGCAAGGTATCTTGGGGTTTATGGGCTTAATTTCTTTTTTAAGGACCATGCCTTAAACCCACATCACTCTTGCTCTCATTGGTTGGCCAACCAAACCCCGCCCTCCCCACCCATCCTTACTTGGTCGTTATTTGGGCTCTGATGGTTCCAAGTGAGTCTAAATTGTAATTGTTTCTATTTTGGCCAGAAATCCTCAGTGTTCCCCTCCAATATTGATTTTTTTTTTTTGACTAGATAAAAGAGGCCATTTTTTACCTTGTTTCTTACCTATCACTGAATGGGTGTTGCTTCAGTCAAACTGAGATCTGGGAAAGCATAAAAAGGCCAAGGTCTACCACTGCTTCCAGGGTCATCTCCAGTCATCCTGATCTATATCTCTCCATTGGGTCAAGATGGCTGTGAAGGAGAGAATGAGGCTGGTGACTTTGCATACCCCTGCCTCACTTAAAACCAGCTGACTTACAAGTCATGACATCACCTTCCCCATGTCATGGTCCTCTTCCAGAATGAAGGACAAAAAGCAGCAGACTACTTATATCCCTCAACTAAGATGTACCCAACCATTAATTGGCAATATTATTAACACTTTTTAATCTAGTCTTGAAACCTTCCTATAACAACAGTTTCTTGTCCACTTCTAATACTGTATCACAGAACCAATAAGTAAGTGTTGGCCAAAGTTTGCCTCATAAGGTATAAGACATGATCCTTACCCTCAAAGAACTAACTTAAAATCTCAATCGAGAGACCAGAGGTATACAGAAAACTATAAATAATTCAAGATAACATAAGTGCCAGGTAAATTGGGAATTCAGTTAAGTGCTTTAGATGATCAAAAAGATCATGGATTTTTAGAGTTGGAATAGAATGGACACTGTCTAATTTATCCAGTCACAATTAACTCACATATAGAAGATTGCACTATGCAGTATTCATTTTGTATACACACACACACACACACACATACACACATACATACACCACATTTGCCAAGCACACATGGTGTAAGCCCAGTTAAAAGTTATTAGAGTATCAAAATTCAAATGTAAGATTACTAACCATTTCCTGATTATTCCTAACTATTGCTCATATATTTTTTTTTATTTTGCAAGATAAAGCAGATAATCAAATCTGTTTAGCTCATAGCCCCTACCCATGATGGACATGAAAGTGAATATTGAGGATACAGCAAGCAAGACCTTTTTTGACTCAGTGTGATGACCTGTGTTTGCATCAGGGGATCAGATCAGTGATGGTTTGGGTTGGAAAGATAATTCTTCCTTCTTCCTCTACTTCCATCCCTGACCCACCCCCATCCCTTACCAGCATGCAGTTGTTTGGGAGAAAACTAGTCACCCAAGTCAGGCAAGGGTTGAAAAACAGACTTGAACCCAAGAAATTCAATGTAACATATGCTTTTAAAAATGACCATATTATATATTTTCAGTTTCTTAGAAAACCATTTAATCTACTCTCACTGATTTTACTCAGCTCCATTTTTATTAAAGTTTTAAAACTTTTTCTTCATTCATTGGATATTTATTATCATTCTCCGAAGCTTCTTTCTTCTCTTCAGTTCTCTGTTCCTGGATATCACCAATATTCTCCCATTCTTACCACAGGCATGTTTGTCTTCTCTCTGACCCATTCATCTAATTAGAAAGCAGTTCATTGATTCTGTGTCAGAAGTTTCTTTCCTCTGTTCTCTTTTACAGAACCTTTTACCTGCACTATTGTAGTAACAATGACAGGTCTTCAGCTCTCCAATCCATCCTACACACAGCTGTCTTATTAATCTTTCTAATATATGATTGATCTGGTCGCATTATTCCACTCTTTACGAAAGTCCATTGGCTGCCTCTGTGATTGAATTAGGTCCAAATTCCTTGTTCTTTTAAAGATTCTCTGCAATTTTTTTCAAGCTGCCTTCACCGTCCCCCCAGACATTTTTCGTTCTTTATACCATCCCCATGCTGTCCTTTTGCTCACTATTCCCATGCTTGGAATGTCCTACCCACAAACTCCTCCAGACTAACATCTGCCAACATTCTATCTATGCGTCAAGGCCCAGTCCAGTATGATAGATTCTTCAGCATCATGTTTTACTAGTGAAAAAATAGGACGTGACAATGACCAGTGAAAGGAAATTGTACAGAGATACTTTCCAGCTTGGTAGAAACTAAAAGCTTCCTAAAATCTAAAGCAGTTTAATAGTGAAATGTGTTCTAATTAACAGGCACTTGTTCGGTACAGGGGATGATTGGCCTTGAATACCACACAATTTACCAAATAATGGAATATAATTAAAAGTTTCTGAGTATGGGAAATGACACAATCAGAGTTCTTTGTACTTGAGGAAGATTACTAGGGTGGCCATATGTGGTATTAGAGTCAACAAGCATTTATTAAACTCCTACAATGGTATAGACTAGAACTAGGAAGGATTTTAGAGTCTGGGTTCAGATATCTCATTTTGTAGATGACAAATTTGCGTGATGACAAGACTTAGGAATCAGATGAATTAAGTGATTTTTAAAAAATATGTATTTTTGGCCTGAATATGTTGCCCACTTTATATGCCAGCTCTAGAAACCATTTTAATAAGTAATTAAAAGAAAGATTCAATAGCTTTTCTGCTACCTTGAATGTCTCTAGTATGGTAGATAGAAGGTAGTAGTTGGAGTCAGGAAAATCTCAGTTCAGAGCCTGCCTCTGGTACTTGCAAAGGCTGTGAGTATAGACAAAACAGCCTCTTTGGGCCTCGGTTTCATTGTCTATAAAATAGGGGATAATAATGCAGCTAAGTGATGCAGTGGTTAGAGTGCTAGGCCTAAAATAAGGAAGCACTGATTTCAAAATCAGGTCTCAGACACTTACTAGCTGTGTGACCCTGGGCAAGTCACTTAACCACTATCTACCACATTTCTGTTAACTGGAAAATAGGGACCATCACAGTCGCCACCTCCTGGGGTTGTTATAAGGATCAAATGACTTAATACAGTATTTAAAAAATGCTTGGCATAGCACCTGACAGATAGTAGGAGCTTACTAAATGCTTTTTTTCCTCTTCTGTTTTCCCCTCCTCCATGCCTATCTCATAGGGTTGATGTCAAGCTCAAAGGTGATGATATGAGTCACGTACTTGGCAAAACTGAAAGCATTATGCCAGTGTCAGCTATTCTTTGGATCCTCAATTTTATTAGATATTAATGCTTTAAATTTTAACTAATAATTGACCTTATCCTGAAAGTGTTGGATTGAAGGAAGAGGGAGAAATTGAGTCTGGTATGTTTTTACCTTGACTAGCCCAGTGATATTTTGACTTTAGTTTAGTTATGGGGACTGAGTAGCCTTATTAGAGATGAAACTGTGATATGCCTGCTGGAGGCCTCAACTTTGCCACGTAACTTGGCAAGCTGATGTTTCCACAGTGTATAGCAACACAAGGTTCAAGGAAGTGGAATTTCCCTCCCGCTCCTAATTGAAACAGACCTGATTCTTTTGGGAATGAAGTTTGTGCATTTTTAATTGTTGAATTTGGCTATTTGTAACTATGAGTAGCCAACATTGCTTTAAGAAGAAAAACAGACCTTTGGTTCTTTGTCAAAGTTTAACATCATTAAAAGGATTTTAGGTATTTCTCCTGAGATGAATTACTGAATGGGTGATTCTTCTGAGGTCAATTGGCACAAATGTCGCCTGTATACCTTATAAGGTTTTAGAAATAAGGGGATGCTAAAAATTCTTCTAAATTCACAGGATTTTAAAAGCTTTAATATTTTAGTTTTCAAGAAAGCAAGGTAATGCTTAGAATTTATATCCTAAGTAACATTTTAATGTGACTTGCCAATTTTCTGCTAATGTTTACTCGCAAATTTTTAACCAAATTTCTAACTAATCTAACTAGTACCTCACATCTGCACCAGCATAGACTGGGCAAAAATGGCATTGTGTGACATTTTAAGTTCAGATTTGGGGGCAAAATTT
Organism: Pseudochirops cupreus; assembly: GCA_028627135.1. NCBI lineage: Eukaryota > Metazoa > Chordata > Mammalia > Diprotodontia > Pseudocheiridae > Pseudochirops > Pseudochirops cupreus. Next base: position 42,358,970 of record CM053580.1, read on the forward strand.
GTGTATGTGAAGCATTTTCCATTTGAATTAGAAAACCAAAGAAATAGAAATGAAATTTTGCTGCTACTTAAACATCTTTTGTGCTCCAGCGACTTTAGACTTTAACGCTTGAGATCAGAAGCATTTGCTTTAGAAATCTGGTGCTTTACTTATAAATTATTTCTGCCTCAGTGGTTATTGATTATTATTCTTGTTCCTCCTCTCTCTCCTTTTGCACATCTATTCCAGCTTAGTGCCATGCTCTCCAGCGTTGCCAGAAATGTGGAATTTTCAACTATAATATTCCAATTTTTGTAAGTAATTTGTATTGAGAAAGAGGTGGTAGTTGGAAGAGATGGAGAAATCTTAGAATGCATAAGCGTTAAGCAGGATCGCCAAGTATGCCTTTATTTATTGAAAGAGAACAACTAGAATTAGAATAGAGAAGTAGGATAGACTTGCAAAGCCATTCCTAGGCCATTCTTACACAATTTTCTATTGGATTCAAGTTTCTGCACGTTTCACCTCTAAGCCGACAGTATAAACAATGCATCATAGGATCATAGGATCATAGATTTAAATCTGGAAGGGGCTTTGAGGAACTTGGTCATTTTTATAGTTCCCTCAGGGAGCTGGAGGAACCCAGTTATTGCTAAGTGTGTGCTCTTAGCAAGGAGTTTTGTTTGGGCTGAAAACCTCGAGAGTATTTCCAACACAATTTTTCAAGAATTAAGGGAAGTGACCCTTATGCCATTTTGCGGTCAGATTTGGAGGTGGGGTTGGTACACATGATGCATTTTCCATTTTAGATTAGAAAGCCAAGGAAAACAGAAATGAAATTTTGCTGTTACTTTGATAGCTTTGTGCTTCAACTACCTTAGACTTTACTGCTTAAAATGGCAAACATTGACTTTAGAAGACTTATTACTTGGGTTTGATCTTTCTTTCTTCCTTTCTTCCTTCCTTCCTTCCTTCCTTCCTTCCTTCCTTCCTTTCTTTCTTTCTTTCTTTCTTTCTTTCTTTCTTTCTTTCTTTCTTTCTTCCTTCCTTCCTTCCTTCCTTCCTTCCTTCCTTCCTTCCTTTCTTTCTTTCTTTCTCTCTTCCTTTCTTTCTTTTGTTATAGTTAAATAGTCAGGATATATTATCATTTTAACCTAACACTTTTGCAGGATTATATACCCTTTGATTTAAACATATGCACAGACTGAGTTTTAAAGTAACAGTGGAGTGTTTCTTTATAATTTAAGTAGGGACAAATGCCAGCACTAGGGCATAGATATTATTAGATGAACCTCTTAAAAATGAAATCTGTGACAAGCCACAATCCAGCAACCCTGCTTTACTGTTCCTCAAACACCCATTTTTTGTTTCAGTGCCTGTGCACTCACTGTCTCCCATTCCTCCAATTCCTTCACTCCGCACTTTCTTCTTCCTACCCTTTTTGACAGAAGTCAAAAGATTTAGCTCAAATTCCACTTCTTTCTGAAGGAGTACTCCCCAGCCCTTCTCTAGCTGCCAATCCCTTCGCTTTGAGATTATTTTTATGTTTATATTTTCTCTCCCTCTCTCTCTCCCTCTTTCCCTCTCTCCCTCTCTCTTTCTCTTTCTCTCTCTGTCTCTCTTTCTCTCTTTGTTTCTGTCTCTGTCTCTCCGTAATTTGTAGGGGCTTATTATTGTAATCACCTCTTGTCCTGGAGTTTGAGGGATGTTTCCTCTGGCCTCAGATCCTCTCTCAGTTTTCCCCTTTGGTCTAGAACTGAGACCAAGAACTCTGCCCTCCTGTAAGTACCCATAGCCTTTGGTGTCCCCCACCCTGTGTGCTGGTTTCTTCTCACCCAGGCCTCTGTCTTGGTGTGACCATTGGGTCTGAGGTTCCCTCAATCTTCTCTCTGCTCAGATGCCTGACTCCCCATACTGTCTGGGAGGTGAAAATTCCTGTGGCTGGGGCCAAGGCTACCTCCCTGCCTGGCTAACCCCAGGGCTTTCCATTTGCTGTCTCAGTGGAACTAGCTTGGAGCTGTTCATTCTTCACTGTCACCAAACCGTGGTCCTGGGATTTTTTGGTCCTGGAATTTTTGTTTGGATCTTCTCTGGTTGTCCCAGGAGGGACATACTGCTGTGTCCCAACTTTTGTTTATTTTTACCAGTCTAAATTTGCCCTGAGGCACTATTTTGTCCTGTTTGTGGGGGAAATCGAGAGAGTTTGGAATTTCCTGACCTACTCTGTCTCATCTTCCCAGGTGCTTCGTTTATATATTTATTTAAACGAGATCTGTAATTTTATTTCTGAGTGACATTTTGGATGAGAAACTTATTTTTCCAACATAGATCTGTATTGGTCATGTCATTTATTCTCTTAGAAAGTTGCTTGGGGTGCCTTGAAAAATTAAATGACTTATGCAGGTTCACATAGTAAATACGTGTAAGAGGTAGGACATGACTCTCAGTCTTCCCAGTTGTGAGTCCAGTTTTCTAACCACTATACCACTGTGCCTGTTGTGTGTGTATGCGTGTGTTGTTTCTGAGAAAGAGAGAGAGAGAGAGAGAAGGAGAGAGAGACAGAAAGAGAGAGAGAGAGAGAGAAAGGGAGAGAGAAGGAGAGACAGAGAGAGAGAGAGAGAGAGAGAGAGAGAGAGAGAGATAGAGAGAGATTTATTGATTGAATAAAGTGAAAAAACATGGAAAAAAGAAGGGAATGAGCATTTATCTAGTACCTACTGCATGCCCAGCACTGTGCTTAGGCACTTTAAAAGTATTATCTCATTTGACCTCACAAACAATCCTGTGATGTAGGTACAGTTATTATCTCCATTTACAATTGATAAAACCTAGGCATACAGAGGTTTAGTGACTTGTTCAGGATCACAGAGCTAGTAAGTGACTGAAGCCAAATATGAATTCAGCTCTTCAGAATTTCAGGTCCAGTGCTTTATCTACTGTTCCAACTTGGTTCAACAACTTAATTTCTTTGTTTTATATCTATTTCCCTATATTGTTAATTTTTTAAAATGAAATCAGAGAAAATTTCCATCTCGCTGACTGCTTTATTCTGCCTAAATCTCTCTGTGAATGTTGTTCTCTTAAATCCTCCCTAATTCTCTTCTATTACCTTTATTCTGACCACATTCCTCCATTCACAGTCTTTAGTTAACCAGATTAGGCATTTAGCCAGTTCCAAAAGGTGTATTTTTCCACACTTCAGCCTCTTGTCCTTTGACTGTTCATATCCTATCAACTTTGCTACTTGCCAGATGCTGATCAGACTAGGAATATGACAAATACATGCTACCTAACCTCATTTGAGCTCTTACCTCTGCATTGTAATCCACTGATTCATCTCTGATAGAGGATCATGCTTCCCACAGCAGCTATTCCAGACTCTTTTTTCCCCTGGAATATCCACTTTAGTGTAAAAGGCTTTAATTGTGGCCCAGGTACTATCTTTCAATGATCAGCCTAGCTAGTTGTGGTTAGATTCATTCCTTGGACACCAGGCGCTAAATTCCTATGTCCAGAGTATTTCAGGAAGAACCTTCTGCTAAGAACCATGAGGGTTTGTCACCTGCATTGTGGGAGGAAGAAGTACATACACTGATAGGATCATGGACCTTTGAAGTAATCCTTGATTTAAGGTAGGAAAGGATACAAAGACTGTTTAACAGAATCCACAGAATTTGTGTTATACAAAATTGGTTCTATGTGCTTTGGGCTATATTGTCCTTTATACAGGGTGTCCCAAAAGGCGCTATTAAAGTTTAAAGCTGCCTTTGGACCATCCTATAGAATATCAAGCTTCCAAAAGGTGATCCTCAATCAGTTCCTGAAGCTAAGATAGGGTGGGGGTCATTAACCTTTTTTATCCAAATTTTTTCTTAGCTATGACATCATCTTTGCTGGAGGCCCTGAAGAGCTATTGAAGAAGTTCCAAAAGCTCAACCACAAAGTGGTATTTTCAGCAGATGGAATATTATGGCCAGATAAAAAGCTGGCAGACAAGTATCCCATTGTCCACATTGGAAAACGCTTCTTAAACTCAGGAGGTAGGTGGAAGTAATTCTGTTTCAGTCTTATAGAGTCATGGAATATAACAAATTCAGGTATAGTAGACATGTAACTTGATTTTGTATATGAGAACAAGGGCAATATGAGAAACTAGGTTGAAATAATTTTTTTCTATTAGAAGAAAAAAGACCATTTGAAGCACCGTTGGTAAGAGAGAGGACACTGACTTTGAGCCTGGAGAGCTGTGTTTGAACCTTGGTTCTGGCAATGGTTGTTGTTATGTTTGTCCTTGTTTCTCAAAGAAGACCCTGTCTTCAGGGAGAGGATGACATGACTTGCAGTTGACTTTCATTTGAGCCAGGAAGGGCTGTGCAAGGTCACCAGCCTCACTTTCTCCTCCAGATTCATCTGGGTCCAGTGACCAGATATTTATCAAATGACTGGAGATGGTCCAGATGCTGTGGGAGACCCCTGGTCATTTTAGGCTAAGATCTTTTCAGTTTCTCACTTTGAGTGAGATAATGCTCATTCAGTGAATAGGTCTCTTTAAGAAGAAAGTCGGGGGAGGGCCCCTTTAATTAAAAAAAAAATTAAACTGAGAGGGGGAAGACCCCCAGGGTTGATGGTCAAAAGAGAAACAGTTACTATTAATGGGATTCTGGGCAAGTCACTTGATCTTGGTTGCTTAGTTCTCTTATGTAAACGGTACCTATTTGAGTGGATAATCTCAAAGGTCCCTAACAACTAAACAGGCTTCTTTTGAGTGACTAAATTATGTAATTACTGTTTTGCAATTCTAGACCTAATTATGATTTATTTCATAAAAGGTTAGTTTTAGTAAGGAAGTTTTATCTTTGTCCTAAGGTTTTAGGATTTCCTTATTGCTTCCATTCCTCCCTCCCTTCCTCCATTATTTCTTCCCTTTTGTCCCTTTCTTCCTTCTTTTCTATTTTATAAAACCTTTGCCTTTGGAAATTAATCAAGATTTTTCTAATATTTTTCCTTATTTCTTTTAATTTCTCCTCTTTGATTTTCACTTTTCCTTCACTACTAGACATTTTTATTTTCGTGTTTTTGCTACCCTGTGGCTTGGCATGACTTTAAATTCCTGATAGTCATTTTAGGAGGAAGTTTTAGTCATGGCTGGGAAGCTGGTTTACATGTGAGAAACAGGGTAAAGGTGAACTAGTCCTTTTGGGATGGATATGTTTTAAATTTTGCATAAAAGAATATGTTCCAATTATATAATTTGAGGATGTTTGATAGGAATGAGGCAATGTTTTACATATGAATTGAAGAATATGGTAACAGTAGATAATCTTTTACATAGATGGATTTCATGGTGACATCTCTGTGCCTTTAATGATACTTTGCTTGGGATATAGGATATGGATGATTGGTTGGCAGGAATTGTGGGGAGCTCTCCCTTTTTTGTAGAAATGGGCACAAAGGTTCCAAATAATTGTCAAATGGACAGTCTCAAGAGCTGAGTGGGTTTCACCCACCTTAGAAGTCTTCATACAGAGGCAGGATGTCTGCATGTTGGGTATGTGGTAGTATGGATTAAAAAAAAAAATTATTGGACCAGATGGCTGCAAGATCCCTTTTACCTCTCAAATTGTCACTCATAATGATTAACTGCAGGTCAGTGGAAAAGTAATACATTTTTGAAAATAGCTAAATAAGGGGGGAAAAAAGGTTATCAGGGAAAGGATGCAGGAGACATTTTCTGAAGGCATCAGCTTGGTAATATACTCCATGGCCAACAAGCCAAAGGAATGTTGGCCTCACCCATAAATACTGGAAACAATTTGGAAAAAGACTTTCTGTCCTGTTATTTCAATGACTGGTCAGAGGAACAGAAAGTAGTTGTTGTTCCATGACCTATGTCAAGTTTATAAGATCATGCTTCCTGGTAAGAGACACACCTGGTTCTTCTTTTTCCCCTCAAAGGATGGGAAAGTATCCTGGAATTCTTACCTCTGCTTTCTTACATTTGGATGGATACATCTTCCTATTGAGAAAAAAATAAGGGAAACCTCAGTATCTTACTTCATAGAAACAAACCTAGTCTCCATTTGAAATTGTTTGGGGCTTTGTTCCATAGGCTCAGAAGAGGATTTGAACCAAGGGGGAGAGATGATTATAGCATTGGTTTCTTTTATAAACAAATGTTACTGGTCGATTCTGTGCTTTTGCCATCAAGGATAAGTAGAGCAGGCCAACTTCAGACTTCCTTCTTGGGTCTGGATGCAGTAAATAGAGCCAAAGCAGGAGTTTACAGCCACAGGAACAGTGAGATCAAGTAGAGGGGAAAAAAAAAAAAAGCACCAGTGTCTTAGACATAAACCTCGGCAGGATGTTCAAAGCCAGTCACTGATCCAACATTCCTTTTACTGATGTGAACATCTTTGGCATCAATCTGCTAGTGTTCCTTCCTTTTAGAAACATTGAATCCTTTACAGAAAGGGAAATAAGGAGAGATTTTTTTAATTAAATAAAAACTTTTTAGGGGAAAAAAAAGCAAGCTTAATTCGTCTTAGTCATGTTCTATCAAATTTCAGTCACCTGTAATAATTTTAGGAATATGCTTGTCCAATAGCATGATATATTGGAAAGATACTGACTCTTGAATCAGAGGATTTGAATTTAAATCCTGCGCCTGATAACTAGCTGTGTGACCTGAACAAATCACTTAATCTCATTTTTCTGTTCTGTAAAATGATGTGTGTGTGGTAGGGGTGGGGGTGTAACAGGGGGCCTCTGAGGTCACTTCCAGGCCAAATCTATGACTCTATGACAGGTAAAGAGAGAGCCTAATAGAGAGATGACTTTATACCCAGAATCACGTAGGTTCAGGTCTTGACCATGACTCATGATCACACTGGCAGTATGATCCTGGAAAAGTCTCTTAACCTCTCAGGATCCCATGTAACTAACTGTCTAGGATTGTTTAAATGGCAGAGACAGTTTCTTTTGAAGCAGTTCCCTAAACAAATAAAGATTCAGATTTGAACATTCCCTTTCCTCTCTCTTCTCCCCACCAAAAAAAGAGAGAGAGAGAGAGGAAAAAGGCAAAAGGTAAAATTTTCCTCCCAGTAAGTGATGTACAAAAGAAGAGAAATGATTTAAAATAGATTTTTAGGTTTATCTTTTTTTCCTGGTGCTATGGATCATTATTGTGCCATGAGTCTTAATACTGTATTTTGAAATCATTTGGTTTACTGTATGTAATAGAAAGATCTGACTTAGTCTAGCACCCTGTTCAGGTTTGATGTTGGCATTGGTAAATCCTTTAACAGTTCACTAAAGGGAGGTTTAGTTAGCTATAGAACAGAAACATAGAAAAAGATATTCAATAAGGACACGGTTTGGAAAGCTGGACTACCCTTACCTCCCTTTGAAAGTGAGACTAATTAGCAGGGCAGTGACTCATGGAGTTTGGGACATTTGCCAAGTTTGAAATGCCCTGATTCTAAGTCATTGGGTCTTTTTCTGCTCTTAGGTGACCAGGGAGTTCCATCAAAATAACCAGAGACAGCTAGGGGGACCCAGTCAATCAAATATTGTGACCGTTTAGGGAAAAACCTATTGTAGGAAAAGAATGAACCCTGGTAGATGGTTGTCCTATCTTACTACTGAAGTATTTTATTTAACAATTATGATGTTCAAAGTACTTTTCATTCTAATGGGGAAATGGTGTCCAGGATAGTGTCTTCGTTTGAAAAGTCACAGGGATGGATACTGGATCCATAGCAGATGAGACTGACACACCATTTCTTGGAGCAGTGGCAGCATTGATTTCATTATATTTTCATATTTGAAAGTGTATATTCGAGGGGAGAGTGGACAGTGAGAAGCTGGGTGGAGTATGAGATGAAAGCATGTCTGGGGCTTGCTAGATATAATAGTGCCCTTAGGAGGCATCAGCCAGACAGGATAATATGGGCCCCAGGACAGGGGTTTCAGAAAGAAAAGCTTAGACTTGGTCTAGGATCTTCTTCTCTGTCCCATTGCAGGATTTGTTGGATACGCACCCTATATAAATCGCATCGTTCAGCAATGGAACCTTCAAGATAATGATGATGACCAGCTCTTCTACACTAAAATTTATATTGACCCACTGAAAAGGGTGAGTAATGACCTATGCTTTACTGTCAGTTACAAATATTGGAGTTTTCTTCCTTCCCCCTGCCCCACCCCCACCCCCATCCCCTGGCATAAGTAGTTGGAAAGGTATAACCCTTCTTATTTTAATAGTCTGGAAGTCTATAGATACCATGGTGACTAAGCTTCTTCAGGAAATAATAATTCAAAGGAATTCTGTTACTGAAAATGTATTTAATAAGAAATGAGTCATTGATTAGTGAGAAGGCAAATGATTTATAAGCAATGGACTTGTTTTCATGAAAGGCAACATGATCTAGTGGAAAGAAGTCCACGTCCCAGACCTTCCATTTACTAGCTATATGATATTGTTGAATGGCCTAGAAGCCCAAAGTTGGCAGGGATGTGAAAGGGACATCAAGTTTAGTCCATATTCAAGGAGAAATTCTCTTTGCAGCATCTTCCACAAATGGTTCTCCATTTTGTCACCTTTAAAGGCAGCCAAATGGTGCTCTTCCACTTCTGGACAGTTCTTAGTTGTTAGGATAGTTTTTCCTCATACAAAGCCAAAATATGTGTCCCTGTAAATTCCACTCAAAGCTCCTAGTTCTACTCTCTTGTCCAAGTCAAACAAGTCTAATTGTTCTTTCACATGATAGCCCTGAACTTAGTTCAAGATTGTCATCATGTCCCTAGAAGACTTCTAGGCCCATGTTATTAAAAGCCTTCATTTCCATTAGCTTGTACACCAGTTTCCAGTCCCCTCACTATGCTCAACATACTTTTCTAGATATGACTTACTTTGTCAATGCCTTTCTGAAGTGATGGTACTCAGAAGTGAATACTATGTTTGATCAAACTAGGGCAGACTCCAGGGGGACAAGAAATATCGCATTCTAGATACTGTTCCTTGATTACTGTAACACATCATATTTTGTTTGTTTATTTGTTTGTTTTTTTGACAATTTGAACATTCAGCCCACTAAAACCCCAATAGCTTTTTCACATGTACTGGTAACTAGTTTTCTCTCTCCCATCTTATATTTGTGCAGTTGATTTAAGGGTTTTCTCACCTCCTTTTTTACCTCCAATTCCCCACCTCTAACTGGACTCTTCTCAGCAATGCACAGTTATAAGACAACTCTACAAGTCTCAGGATGCAAGAAGATGTCTACATTCAGAGAAGATCTAGAAAGAACAGAGTTTAAATGGAGACTGAAGCGATCTACATGCTATTGTTCTTTTCCATGTTTGGTTTTGTTTCTTCTTTCCCATTGTTCACTCCATTGGTTACAACCCTTCTATACAACCAGACTAATGTCCGATGTGAAAGTATTTGCAGATCCTGTACTTGATTGCACGCCCCCATGGGGAGGGGGAGAGGGAGGGAAGAAAATTTGAATCTCAAGGAATTGTGGAACCAAATCTTGTAAACTAAAAGCAAATAAACAAATCAATTTTTTTTAAAAAAAGAAGGAAGCAAGCAGGGAAAATCATACTTGCATTGTCTACCTCACTGTAATTTGTGATTAGTATCCATGGCTATTAAATTTTGAATCAAAATACGGACATTCAACTAGAACAGATCGCTACCTATGTATTTGTGTACTGCAAAAGACAGAGTGAATAGAAGCCTAGCCAGAAAGCCTTGCCTGGTTCAAATCCTTTCTCTGACCACAATAATAGCTAATATTTATATGGTGTTTTGAGGTTTTGCCGAGTGCTTAACATATTTTATTTCACTGGATGTGCCCACAATCTTCCCATGACCATGTCTCTCTCAGACGAAGTCTAAGGCCACAGATATGTCACTTACCCTCACAGTATCCTGGACAACATGAAGACTCTGTAGGTTACAAAGGAATTGGATTTGTTGCTCTGTTTTGGGAAATGGAGTTTCCATGCCAGAAAGTCCCTCCACTACTGAAATCAAAGCTCCAGGCTGCCTCTTCCCCACAAAAGAAAACTGTTATAGAAACAGTTTTGCTGAAAAACTAACAGAATGGGAAAGATCATGAGAACTCTGCTACGTATTAACTTGAATGAGTGGCTTTGAATTAATAACTAGCTTTTTAAACTCAAGTTTTGCCAAGTGTTATATTGACCTTGTTAAGCTGAATCCATTCAATTTGTTCCTTAAAAGAAATGTGTTCCATAAAGCTAATGTGATGGCATCAATAATGTTCTTATCTCTTAACATATGTTTATTATTTCCATTTTTTAGGAAGCTCTTAATATTACATTGGATCACAAGTGCAAGATTTTTCAGACCCTAAATGGAGCCATCGGTATGCTTGTAAATTAGCTATTGAATGAGTATAAACACACGAGTTACTCCTTTCCATTACCTTTTTCCTTTCCTCATTATTTTTAGGAAAGTGGATTTTAGCTTTAGTCAAGAACTGAGCTTCTTAACCTGAGTTTGTAGAAATATTTTAATAACTCTATTACAGTTAATTGATTTCTTTTGTAATCCTATGTATTTTATTTTATGCATCATTTAAAAAGATTACTCTAAACTGGGGGTCGTAGGCTTCATCAGACTGTCAAAGGAAAAAGGAAACAAAGAAAAATAATTAAGTCAAAAGGTGCTTATTAGGCTAAGTTAGAAGTTGTATCAGCTCATTCATTTAATAATTGAGCCTTTTGCTGTATCCCACAATGCAGGAGTTGTTTACGTGGGATCCTTGAACTTTTTTTTTTAATATTTGAAAACTGTATTTTAGTATATTGGTTTCCTTTGGAATCTTATGTGTTTTATCTTGTGTATTTAAAAGCATTCTGAGAATGGATTCACCAGATGGCCAAAGGAAACCAAAAAGCTTGAGAATTCCTGCCCGAATGACTTGCAGAATTAATCACAGGGGGATAATGCACAAATGGACAGAAACAGACCTAACCTAGTCTGTAGTTATTAATACATGTGGTTTCCCTTACATTCAAACCTTTTTTCCCTCCTTCAGATGAAGTTCTTTTGAAATTTGAAAATGGAAAAGCTAGAGCAAAAAATAGTTTTTATGAAACATTACCAGTGGTAATTAATGGAAATGGCCCAACTAAAGTGAGTATCTGTCGATTTTGTGTATGTTTACTATGACTGGTTGGTAGATTGGGGATTGATAAAATGTCATTGAAAAAAGCCTGTGTTTGTAAATGCTTTGGAGCCAACTAGCTTGAGTTTTACTGGGATGGAATCATTTGGCCCCTGTTCGTGTCCACCATAGTGATGCTTGTTTAGTTCACAACCACATGTGGCTTCTACCTCTAGCTTCCTGATGTCAAACTGTGATTTAATATTTTTCAATTAGCAAAAAATTAAAATTATTCTGGCTTTAAGTACTCACTCTTCACAAAAAAAAATTGAAATATGTCAATGAACTTATTCACAATCTTTACTTAGAATTATATTTCGATAATGATTGATTAGCAATATTAATTGTATAGTAAGAGATGGTATGATATCGTGGATATTAAGGCTAACTTTGTATCCAGGAAACCTTGGGTTCAAGTTCTACCTTTGATGTATAGTTAGTTGGTTGTTGTCCTTTGTTCATGAAGAGGACCAAAATGACATCACTATGTTAGAGTTAAGTTACAGTGTGTTTATTTGATGCACAGTTATAACCAGCAGACCATACAAGCTCAGAATGCTCTAGCACAGGTTATGCACAAATAGTGCTTGTCAACATTTGGAATGGATTCTCTAAATTTGCACATATCCTGCTTTTTAGCATGATGTTTTCAACCATGTTGTCAAACACCTTCACTGAGGACAAAAATGCCATCAAGGTCAGTTACTGTACTAATGGTAAATTCTTCAACCTTTGATGAATAGTAACTATGGATCTATGAATAAACGACTTCATCTTTTAGTGTGTCTGGCAGTCTCTAAAGCAGTGGTTCTCAACCTTCCTAATGCCGCAACCCTTTAATACTCGTATGTGGGCGTATCTGCATGTGGGCAGACCCTCCTGGAGACAGATAGAGGAGCGGTGTCTCGCTTCCTAAGACCCTCAGAAATATGTGTTTTCCGATGGTCTTAGGCAACCCCGTTTGATCTCCAAAGGGGTCGCAACCCACAGATTGAGAACTGCAGCTCTAAAGTTACAAATGAGTAGCTGGTCTGCATTGGTGGAGGATATTTCCAGTCTGAGTATTCACGGTGATGCAAATATAGATCTAGAGCAGCAGTTCTTAACCTGTGGGTCGCAACACTTTTTGGGGTCGAACAGGGTCACCTAAGACCATCAGAAAACACATATTTCTGAGGGTCTTAGGAACCGAGACACCACTCCTCTATCTGTCTCTAGATGGGTCTGCCCACATACAGATATGCCCACATACAAGTATTAAAGGGTCGCGGCATTAGGAAAGTTGAGAACTACTGATCTATAGGAATGCACACCACTCTTTCCTGCTATCCCTATTCCCAACAAAAATTTTATTTCTAAAGCATAGTATATATATATATATATATACAAAAAAAAATTACAAATATCAGAATTAGCTCCAGGACTTGTTCCTGCATGGCCTCCTACTCTACTACATTCCATAGGGACCCAGAGTCACCATAATCTTAGAGATCACAAGGGCAAAAGTATAAATCCCACAGGCAGCTATGGAATCATCTCATGGTACTGTTGTTTATTGAGCCATGCCTTGCTACCTTGAGGCACACAGACGTCATTCCATCCTGTTTTCTCTGCTCCCTAGAAACCATTCCCAATTTCCCAAGCTCCTGTTTTTAAAGCTCTTCACACTCTGGCTCCAGTTCACTTTCCTAGGTTTATTATGTGTAACTCCACTTCACACACTGACTGTATGGTCCAGTCAGAATGGCTGCTTGTTCTTCTTCATATGTGACTGTCTTTCTATCTCCTGGCTCATTGTCTTTGCACGAATTGTCATCCATGCCTGGAATGCCTTTTCTTCTCCCCTCTACTTCTGAGAATTTTGAGTTTCCTTCAAAGATTAGCTCAACTGTTACCTGCCTGAGGCCTTTCCTAATGCCCTAGGAATTAATGTCTCTCTCTCCCCCCCAAATAAATTTTATTTATGTATATGCATATAAGCACACTCATACATGTATAAGCATGTGTACATAAATGTGTGTACACAGTCTATATGCACATATATGTACACATGAACACATGCATACGCACACACATTCACGTTTTACATATATGAACCCACATATACACATAATTGTGTACATATATACATGTACATACATATGTACGGACATATACATGCACTTTCATACACACACTTGTCTCCACAAATGTGATAGTTGGCAGGCACTGCCGATTGTTGTTATTTTTGGTTTGTGTTTTTCTTTGTTTTGACTTTACAACATTTAGCACCTAGAATAGTGTCTGGCGTATATTAGTTAATTAACAAGTGCTTATTGATCGTTAACACTTGCCCTCATTATGTGGTTATAATTGTGTGTCATGAGAGTTCCCACCCTGTTTTATACAGGGACCATTACGGAGGGGCTCAGATTCACATCTAGGTGCTTCTATCTTGTCTTTTTAATGACTGATATCATTCTCTCATGAGCTGGGTACAAAGAACTTTCCATGTTACACACAGCTGTTCAGCTGTGCCTGCATGTGTCATACTTCTCAAGCCTAGGACACTTTAATATTAATTTCTGCAATATTGATATTAATCAACTCACTTGAAAAATTTCAGAGGCCATTTCAGCAATGAGACTGACAAAAATCTTGACTTTGTTGCAGATGTTAACTTAGATCTGTTTGATTCCTAAAATTGCATATCCTGTTTTGAGTTTGTTCTGAGTTCTTAGTATTTGAAATTTGAAAGTAAATTTAAAAAAAAAATCAGATGGGATAAGATGTACAGAGCTTTGCAAACCTTAAAGCTCTATATAAATATTTATTATTATTATTATTATTATTATTATTATTATTGTTATTATACATGCATGACTCAGTTAAGTGGTTGGAACTAAACTTACAAGCAGATATCTTTACACCATAGTTTCACAGTTGCCAGGCCCAGAATATTTCATCACCTATTGGCAATGGGTTTCTTGGTACTTAGCTAGGCTGCTCTCAGCAGACTCTATCTGTTGCCAGGTCCATGGTTGGTGACATTCCAGTCTGATGGAACCTGCCAGAGCCTGTGCTTCACTGGCATAGCCCTTGACAACACCAGGCCAGGGCCACCTCCACACATGCCACAATGAGGTACTGGAATTGGATTTTAGGTGAAGCTTACCGTAAGCTACCATAATTCGATGTGGCTTTAAGATTATAGAGCAAGAGCTGAAAGGTATTTTGCAAATCTTCTAGTCCAATCCAAACTTCTCATATAAGGGTTGAGAAAGCAGGGATCATAAATGTTGTCCAAGGTGTCAGGGGTCCTCAGTACCATGATGCCTTTCAATAGCTGATTCATCAAAAAGAAAACATTCACTTGTCTCCATAGGTCTTCATAATGTACAAGGCATCCCAAAAGTCTTAGTGTGTTTTTTAAATGATTAAAAATGCTCTAAGACTTTTTGGACTCTTTATCTTTTGTTCCTACCATTAAAGTTTAAGTACTTTGAGGGTCAGACTGTTTTTGCTTTATCCTTGTATATTCAGCACTCAGCACAGTGCTGGGCACACCAATCAATAAAGTCCTGTTGATTGATTATTTGATTCATGTGTGTTGCTACTTGTTGATACATTATAGTCTATAATAATGTTCACACCTACTAAGAGTTTAGGATCATTGAGTTTCGAGTTGAGAAGACGTAGAGATCATCTAGTTTTCAGTTCAAGAACAATTACTCAAATAATATTAAGTACCTGCTATAGTAAGGCACTTTAGGAAGTGCTGAGCATACAAAATGAAACTATTCATACCCTCAAAGAGCCTACTTTCTGTTGAAGAGATGATACGCATACATAGGTAAGTAAATACTGAATTGTCCAAATTAATGCTAGTCAGTCATTCAGATAGTAAACATTTGATAAGTACCTACTATCCAAAGAGAAGTAAAAGATAGTCCTTGCTTTCAAGCAGCTCAAAATGGAATGGGGGAGGCAATGTGTAAACGGCTCTGTGTAAGCGAACTACACACTGGATTAAGTGGAAATAATTAACAGAGGGGAGGCACTATAATGAAGATGGATAGGGACAGGTTTCATGTACAAGGTGATATTCTAGCTGGTACTTGAAGGAAGTCAGGGAAGCTAGGAGGTGGAGATGAGATTGGAAAGCATTCCAGGCATGGGAGACAACCCATGAAAATGCCCAGAATATGGAGTTGGAGTGTCATGTTTGAGTAACAGCAAAGAGTCCAATATGGCTAGATCAGAGGATGTATGCGTGGGGAAGGGATAGAATATATGAGGATTGGAAGAGAGGAGGGTAGGTTGTGAAGGGCTTTGAATGCTAAACAGAAGATTTTATATTTGATCCTGGAGGTGATAGGGAGCCATTGGAGTTTATTGAGTAAGGGGGTGACATTGACAGATGTGCACATTTGATACCTGAGTGGAGGAGAATTAGAATGTGGAGAGACTTGTGCCAGGGAGACCAACTAGTGGGTCATTGCAATTTGAAAAGGGAGATGGGGTACTAATAATTAGGAGATCAGAAAAGACTTTGTATAAGAGTTGACCCCTGAATTGTTCGTTGAAGGATTAGAGGATTCTAAGACATAGAGGTGAAAAAGGGCATGCATATTAGATGTAGGGGGTAACCTGGGCAAAGAGTTAAAATGCCTGGAAATAATAGTGTATATGTTGACTTGAGGTATATTGAATGAACTGTATCAATAGATTCAGAACATTAAAAGATCCATGAATTCATTGAAGCAAGTTTCTTAAGTTAATATTAGAACAAAGCTGAGAATTAGCAGGTGGTTTTCAAGTCTTAATGCAGTTTTCCAAATTGTCTGCTGTATTTGGAGGTGACCAGGTTGTGGCTGATACCTGGGTGGCATCTGTGTCTTAGGTTGTCCCAGGTTGTCTTTCCCTCATGCCCGTGGATGCTATTAACAACCGCAAAAAATACTATTGATTGCTAGATTAAAAGAAAAGAATAAAGGGAAGAAAAAGGTTTTTATGGTGTCGCTGTCAAACCACAGGGATGCATAAATTGAATCAAAATTTAGGTGCCAAGGAAAAATTAAGTCCAACTCTGTTTTCCATTGCAGTGATCTTGGGCCACTCATATGTTATGTGTACTGCCACTGTATTTTTCCTAGGTTCTGGAAACTGTTAATTTCTCATGCTTGCCAAGAAATGTCAATGCACGCTTATAACCAGAAATCAGAACTCATTTGTTTGTTTCTAAAATTAAGCTTCTCTCTACTCCATCAACTCCTTTACCCTTCCTGTTAATCTCTACTCCTTCCCTGAAGTTGTGGTTCTGATCAAATCTTTTTTTCCTACCTTCAAGTCGGGCAAGAGTGATTGTGTCTCCTTGAAATGGAGTGAGTAGCCCATTTGCTTCATAGATTTCAGCCCTAGTGAATGAAATGCAAAGGAAGGAAGGTAAGACTGACAATTTACCTTTGGAGTTTAAATAGGCAGGGAAGGAAGTTTTATAATGTTGAAGTCTGTTGACTGAAACAAGGTGGGCCCTAGACAAAATAGTAATTTAGGCTAAGTGTTGATATTTCCCTTCTTTGTGTGTGTCCCTTGAATCCTTTATTCCTCCTTTGGGAGTCTTCCTATGAGAGGCATTGTTATCATGATAGAAAACCAACCTTAGAAACAGGAAGACCTACATTACCTCCTACACATACTTCCTGTGTGATACTGGGTCATAACCTCTCACTGCTCTAGGTGACTCTAACACTATGAGTTGCAGAGAAGTTGTATAGGTAAGGGGATTTCCACATTTAGGACTTTCATTTATCAGTGGAATCCCATGTCCAGTTTATTCTTACTTCAAGTTCCTGTACCCTGATAGAATCTCCTAGTGATGCCATATTTTAGGAATGATCTGTACTTCCATACTCTTTCCCAAGTCATCTTTTTTTTTTTTACCTCCCCTTAGCGTTTTCCCAACTTCCCACCTCAATCACAATCATTTAGATACTTATCTAAGTTAAAATGACTTTAAATACTATTCATAATGCTTGAAGTAGCCCAGGATTTTGATGTGTCATCTGGGTCACTCACATCTAACCTAAGTCCTTCATACCCACGTTGTCATGGAGACCCGATTACAATTCCTAGAGAGTCCATCTTGATCCTTACTTGAGATAATTATAACAATAACTCACATTTCTAGACTACTGGCAAGTTTGCAAAATACTTTTTAGTCACACCAACATTTCAAGATTGTTTAAGAGCTATTATCTCAGTATTACAGATTAAGATACTGAGACCCACAAAGTCTAATTAACTTTTCCATGCATGGATAGATCCATGGTTTTGACTCATGTCTCTTGACTCCCAGCCCTTTGCTCTTTCCATTGTGTAGAGGTAATCAAGAAAGGGGAACACGTAAGATTTTTAGCAGATGTTAGGAACTTTTACATTCTCTACAAAATATTTGCATTTAAGTCTGGTAGTGTTTCTGGGAACTTGGGCCAATATTAATATTAATTTAGCACTTTTTTCAAACTATGACTCATTTTATTATCTATTTTAAAAATTTAAAACTTTTCTTGTTTTTTATATCACATTCCTTTCTGAATTTCCCCCCTCTACCCAGAGAGTCATTCTTTGTTATACAGACTTAAATAAAAAAAAAAAAAGAATTGGGAACAAAGCAGTTCCGCGAAAGTGAATTTTGACCATTGACCATATCAGTTATGTGTGATAGTTCTCCATCTCTGCAATTAAAGAAGGGAGGTACATTTTCTCATGTCATCTCTTGGGTTATCTATTAATTCTGACTACTACTTATTTTGAGGTTTAATGACAGAATTCCTAGAAGGACATTCCATGCCCCTTTATTACAGGTTAATGAGGGGGAAAGCAAACTGTTTTGTGTTTGGATGAAGACTCCATTTTAACTGAACAAGAGAATATTTGTTTTGGTTTGAAAGGGAACACAAATTGTTTTCTTCCTCCATGGTGAACTGGAGTGACCCAGCATTCTAAGAGGCTTTCTCATTGGACCCCAGACTATGGCAGATCTTCTCTAAGCTAGAAGGACTTTCAGGACAGCTTAAGTTCAGAAAGATTCATCACCAAATATTTGACTAAGAGAGAGTTTTTTTTCCAGTTGCAGCAATTTATGAATTTATGTAAATAGATGACCTGGATATGGAGGGGTTGTAACCCTTAAAGTGAAGGGACAACCTTATAAATGAAATCATGGATTCATGGGTGTAAAGCCAATCATGAACAGCTCTCCTGAGGACTGCTGTTGTAAATAACTTTAATGGTCTAATCACATACTGTAATGAATTCTCTATTCAGGAATAAACTAGATGTTGTTCAATAAAGCAAAGCATAACATTCACAACAACATAACATAACAATGTATTACTAAGGTGGCCACATAGTCTTAAACAAAACATATCATTTAGTATATCCTACAGTAATCTTTAAAGGGTAACAGAAAATACAAACACCATCCACCCCTAGGTCACAGTAAGTTACAAATCTCTTTTATCTTGACTTGAAGGTGGCTTCCAAACTCCACGGCTCCTTCTCCAGTGATCACTCCCATCTCTTGTCTGGATTCAAACATAGGCAGCTCTCCTATCCTGTGCCATGTCTCAGCTCACAGGGACTGCTCCATTCCAAGCTCTTTGCAGTTTCTGTTTCTAGGAAAACAAAGCTTAACAGAGCTACAACAATATTGGCACACATTATCAACACTATCATCTCAATTCACTTTCTGTCTGAGAAATCAACACAGACCAGACAGGGTTTCTGTCTGAAAAATCAACACAGAATAACAGACAGGGCTTCTGTCTGAGAAATCAACACAGACCACTAGATAGGACTTCTGAGAAAGAAACAGAGATCAACAGACAGAGTGACATCACAAACATTCTTTCTCTCAGTTCTACTGGTTCCCAGCTCTGCTAGTGCTCCTTCCTGTTTCACCCTTTTTGCAACTTCCTCCCACATTGGGCTCCCCTGTGATTACATTCAATCTATTAAGTGTCAGGGAAGATCTTAAAATTCCCTTAGGCCTATTAAGGTAAGGGTAGATCTTTGTACTCCCTTAGGCCTATCAAAGGCAATACAATGTATTCTGATTCCAATCGAAGACTCTTGATACAATCAAAGATGCTTGATTAGCTAAAACTCAGTCCATAAAAACAGCAAAAAATCCTACTTTGCTTGCCATTACATTGGGCTAGAAGTAAATGGCCAGTAAAGATAATCTATTTTTTGTTTATGATAACTTGATGAAATAAGACTGTCATTAAGAGCAGGTTTAAGTCCTCGTGTAGCTTTAAAAAAGTCTAGTCCTGAATTAAAATAAAACATTTGTCTCTATCATTGGGATGATTTATTAGTAATTTGAATGCCCTAGATTTTACTATTCCTTTTCTTCTAACTTGGTTAGAGTGTACATATCTTAGTAGCATCTTTTTGAGAAACTTATGGACAGTTATTCTCATCAGACTTAAACAAAAATTGAGCCACAGGAAGGAATCTAATGGCTCAAATAACATGAAAAAGAAGTATTTTATTTAATAAAAATAACATATTTAAATTTAGTTAACATTTTAATTAAAATATTTTATTGACTTTTTTCCCATTGTGTTCATTCTCCTACCCAGCGGATTATCTCTTTTAATAATGAATAAAAAAGAAAAAAAAATGGTAGATAATTCAGTAAAACAAACCAATACCTCAACCAAGATACTCTTTAGCATCCTATACTGGTAGTCTTCCACCTAGGCAAAGAAAGGAGAGACGGATATTTTTGGAAGATATTTCTTTCTAAAATTAATTCCACTTGCACTAAAATGGAGGTGCACTTTAATTTCATGCATATGTCATCAAATAATGCAAAATATTCAGGTCATGGTGACCTTGGAAATTTGAATATGACTTCCATACTTTTTATGCAAGGGAGTTAAGTGAATGGAATAGAGTGGACCAAGTTTGATTGCCACTGAAAGTGACATCCCATTTGGAAAGTTCTTTGGGATTTTGAAAGATAGATGAAAACATCATTGCTGAGTAGAATGGGATTGCCCAGACCCACTGTTTAAGTGCATAATCAGTTTTTAGTCATTTCAATAGCTGCCAGAGTAACTGTCTGAAACTTTTTATGGAGAAAACAGATGTTGTAGCAGGGGGAAAAAATCCTGCTGTTTGAATGACATCAAAGATCCAGGAAAGGGAGTGTTCCAGGCTATAGATTATTATTATAGTTTTTTCTAAATAACATTTGATGATCAAATTAATGTGGAAAGCAAATTATTGTGAGATGAAGTCTTAATTAAAAAAATAAATAAATAAAGTGAGTGCCTTTGACCCCAATAGTTTCTTAAAAGGATAATCAAATCATCACAGGAATTCTGATGCTCTTAATTATTTAATATTTAAATTAAGGACAGACCTATGATGAATTTAGAGTGAAATAATTATCTCAAACTTTACATTTGGAAGTTTGAGAGAAGTTTTTTTATTGGTGAGAATTAGTTGTGTTTAGTTTTTAATTTCATTTACTTATCAATGTTATTTGCCAAAAAAAAAATGGTTAATGAAGGATGATATTTGAGTTTTCCAGGAGCCA
>CM053580.1:42380244-42404883 GCA_028627135.1 Pseudochirops cupreus
GAAGGAAGGAAGGAAAGAAGGAAGGAAGGAAGGAAAGAAGGAAAGAAAGAAGGAAGGAAGGAAAGAAGGAAAGAAGGAAGGAAAGAAGGAAGGAAGGAAAAAAGGGAGGAAGGAAGGAAAAAAGGGAGGAAGGAAGGAAAGAAGGAAGGAAAGAAGGAAGGAAGGAAAGAAGGAAAGAAGGAAGGAAGGAAGGAAAGAAAGAAGGAAGGAAGGAAAGAAGGAAGGAAAGAAGGAAGGAAGGAAAAAAGGAAGGAAGAAAAGAAGGAAGGAAAGAAGGAAGGAAGGAAGGAAGGAAGGAAAGGAGGAAGAGAGAGAAAAAAGAAAGAAACTTTGTCAAAGAGGAAAAAATGATTTCAAGTAGTATTATCCTTTCTAAACCCAGACTTTCATCATATTCTGAATGAGACAGCTCTCTATCCATGAAATCTTTCTTGGAGACTCTTCATGCAACTTCGTAAGCACTATGACATACGTTTTAGAAGGGCAAGATTAAGTATGTGTTTTCCAAACCAGCGTCTGGAATTCTACTCATGTGCATCAAAGTACAATCTGTCATGTTGTGCTTGCTGAGTGCTGAAGATGAAAAATGGGAGGCTTCTTTTTAGAGAACAAAATATTGATGTCTTCCAGATTGGTGGAAACCATCCAGCCTAAAGGAATGGTTAATTTTCACATGCAGTAGAGAACGCAGGGTCAGATCTGGGCTAAGTGTGATTGGCATTAAATATCTAGTCTGGATCATGACCTGGACAATATGTACATGCAAAGGAACATTTACTTCATCTTGCACCTATTGTTCATCAATTATCCGTGTGTATTATACCCATTCAACATTACAGGTAAAATCAAGTCACTATTGATTCAGATACATACCACAGGATTTTCGAAAATCTGCCACAGGTCATTATTATAATGGGAAATATTGTAATTAGCAGTGGATAATAGCCTCCCAAACTCATGTCTGTTAGAAATGTACATGAACACACCCTATGTAGCAAAGAGAATAGTATTAGCAATTTTAGATGAAAACAGAAAATAATTAACTAAAGCTAGGAAGAAAAAATTTTAAATAAGAACCTTCCCTTTTTTATATTTCACACACGAGCATGCATCTTCATTTTTTGGTCAAATGCACACAGGATTTAAAATAAACCAAATGACGTCTATTATTTCACTGGTTTTCTTTTTAATTAAACACACACAGATACAAACGGTTGGCATCATTCACATGCAACTTTAAAAAAAATAGAGCTAGAAGGGAATGTTTTTACTCCTCTCTCACTGACTTCTAAAATCAGACTCAGAAAGTAGATCCTTGCTTTTATGAACAGTGGGAGCGTGGTAAAGCAGGTTGAGAACTGGCTTTGAAACTGGGGAGACCTGGATTCAAGATCTGATACATCCTGGTTTTGTGCAAGTCACATAAGCTCTCAGAGCACCAGATAACCCTCTAAGATGATAAATTGCAAAACAGGTGTTGATATGCATTGGTAGGGGAAGTTCCCTCTCCCAATGAAATCACAGGTTCAGTCTTTATTGCTTTAAAAAGTTACTTATTAGGAAATCAAGGCAAATGCAGTGCCTGTATCTTTTGTTTCCTCTCTCAAACAGAACAAATTCTGTGAAAAAAGAAAAAGCATTACAATAACAACAATTTATCACACTACACTTTGGTGTTAGACACCTATGAAATCAGAGATCGTGAGAAAGCAGGATACCACTACCACTAGTTCAAGGAAAGAGGCATACCCTCAAATGAAGCAGAGAATAGTCAATAATCAACTCTTGAGTATCTATTTAATGGGACATAGCTAGAATTCGGTTTCAACACATGGAGCTCATGCATGGTTTCCCAATCTCATTTTAGTCAAATCTCTGATCTATCATAATAATTCCCTAATTCTTTTAGTTACAAAAAAATATCAGAAGGGATTAATTTAAATTTAGTTTTCTCTTCCATTTTTGTCCAAAAATAAACATGATATCGAGCAGGGAAAACAAAATTGCCCATCAGACTCCAAATAATCAAGAGTTGACTGTGTCACCAACACATAAATAGAGATAATCATGTTAGAGGAAGGCTACCATACAGAATATCAACTGTAAAGCAAATGTGTTTCTAAGAGAAATGTGTTCCTTTTAAGTAACTATTTTTTCAGCCTCTTAAGGAAATTTGGAAAAATGATTTTCTGTTTCTCAGTAGTGCATCTCTCCCACATCTCTATACCACTCATTCCAGACTCATATATAATTTCTTTTTTTTGTTTTGTTTTGTTTTCTTTTCATTTTTGTTATCATTTTCTTTACGGGGGGGGAGGGGGGAGACCAAGACTTTCAAAGACGATTTCAAGGCTGAAAAAAATGTTCAAATAACATAATTACGGTAAATATGTTAAACTGTTCAGTTCTCAGCCCTTTCCATCATAATCAGGTGGTGCAGTATGAAAACATTATAGAAACCAAACTACTAAAACTGTATTAAAACAAAACATTTCCTCTTATAAACCAATACAATCTTCCTGCTCTTCTGTCTTGAATGGGCTTCCTTTAACTACTCCTGAACATGCACACAACTCTTACACTAATTTCATTTAGTTCTTCCATGACCTGAGATCAACTGGTGTAGATATAACCTCTGCCAATGCAGACAGCAGCTCCCCTAGGATTTAGCAAACCATCACATGAGTTACTATGGTCAAGAAAAAATTTCAAAAAGCTATGGTCACCCACTGGTAACAAGCCTCTCTAAACATAACTAGACTGATTCTCTGTCCAGGCAACTTTAGACTTGTACAAAAAGCCTATTCAGCTTTCTAGAACATGCCAAAACAAGTGCTATGGCCTATCACCACCGCATCACAGTGAGCCAACAAAATAAGACTATATGGTCATCTGCTAGATTAGGCATGTCTGACTCTTCATGGTCCCAGGGATGCCAGACACTCCTAACTTTCACTATCTCCCCAAATCTGTCCAAGCTCATGTTTGTTGCTTCCTTCTACTGGGCCAACTCACACAAAAAGAAACAGTAACCCAAAGTGAGAAAACTACATACCCATGAACCAGTCTCAACTCTGCCCAACTCTTTGTAATTTTATTTCTTCATTTCTCAATCAGTAAAACAGCAGGCTTTCAGATAATTACAATCCTCAACAACAATAAAAAAACAGATCTATCTACTGACTTACGCCACATAGGCAATCCTGATGTCATCACAACCGTATTAACAAATGATGGACACCATGTCTGACTGAGCAGTTTTCAATAACTAAACCAGACTGTACCAGATGAACCAATATCATAACCAGTTCTAAACAGTTGGTTGTAATAGCAATGTCCTGGAAAAGCTATTGGCAAGTACATTATTAACTTGATTTATATAAAGGGAAAATGTGAGAGCAAAGTCATTTGAATTTCTAAACCACAAATACCAAGTCAATGTGTGATCACTAATGGAAACCCAGCATCCTTGACAGCCAGGTCCACACTCTATCAACTTTCTGGAATTTCTTAACAGTTCATTGCAAAAAGCAAACCCCCCTACCCACCCAAATAAACATAGTCTAAAACCACAATTTTAAAAATATACATATACCAAACTAAGAAGATAGAATAAAAGACATTTACTATATGACAATATGCTATATCTGACATTAACTAAAGATATAATAAAATAAAATGACACCTTTGGGGGGCTGAGCATTTGGAATGTTTCCGGAGTAGGGGAGTCTTTTTCCCTTTGCATAGTCTAAAATGAAGGAGAAGCATCGTGTAAGTTGACCTGCCATCCTCTCTCTCAGGTATTCTTAGATAAACAGAAAATAACAGCCTTTGATCAAAAGCTGACATTCTGAAATGTCCCACACGGACAACATGCAGTAATAAGCCAAGCTCACAACAGGACAAAGACACAACTCCAGCCCCCGTTTCTTTTCATATGTAATAACAAAGCTCGTGCTGTAGTAGTTTTGTTTTGAGGCGTCGGGTTAAGAAACAGATGGAAGACGAAAGAGAAGGCCATTCTGTGAGGCGCTGTGAAGTCAGGTTAGCTGAATATGATGAGCACGTGTCGTGCAAAGATTGCAACTGCTAGAGCTAAGGAGATTCAATGAATATCACAATGAATTTTATTTTTTATGTAAAACAAACATCATAGAACACCACATGCCTTGGTTAAATTTTTAAAAAAAAGTACTAGCCAACTTTTTTGAACATTTAAAATAGCATTTTATATGCTAAGATAAAGCTGGATGACTCCCAAACTGTCCAACTCAAATGCCACCTCCTGCATGAAGTACTTGCCACACAGTAGATACTTAAATGATGGACTGACTCTACCCAATTGGTAACCATATTGGGAGTTCTGAACTGAAGTGAATTTAACCAATCTGGTATCCATACTATGTTCAGAATTAATATGATGAGCCCTGAAGAGAGGGGAGGCCCCAGGTTCCCTGACGAGTAATGAATTGGCCCAGGTCGAAAATGAAGCAGGTCAAACTCCCAGGTGAGAGTGTGATAAGATCAGGAATAGTTCCCATACTTCCAGGCTGGGTGAGCCAAGAAGACTGAGTCTTGGGGGGGAAAAAAGTCTAAATAATAAGAGTAAATATAAGTGATATGAAAAGAAATATTGTTTCATGGTAATTGCAATGAAATTTGATGACACTGAAATAAGAGACAACAGGTCCGGGCCAATGACTATGCTAGCCCCCAATTTATAAATGGATCATGCTCCAAAAATTCCAGCTGCTAATCATTTGTTTGAGCCTGGAAAAACATCTTCCTACAGAAAGGAAATGTACTTCCTACAGAAAGGCCAGATACTTGGGCTAGACAATAAAAGTATGCATAATATTGTTTCTATGGGGAAATGTGTTCTGAGTTTAAAAAAAGAAAAAGAAAAGAACAAAAAAGAAAAAGAAAAAGAAAAACCTTGTATATGAACTCAAACAACACAACCAAGTATTTAGGGACCTGCCTGTTTGGTAATACATTGTTACTGTCCATTATATCAATAGTCTGAGAATTTATAAGGAAACTCACATCCTGGCACAGTAAAATTGCTGGGCATATAGTCATAACTATTTCTAGTCAGATCAACTATACAATTTAATATATTTTATATTAGACATAACATAATTTTTCATATGATATTTGTGAGCTAGCTACTAGGATATTCAAAACATTTTTTTGTTCCTCTTGCCAAAAGTGATCCAAGTCAGAGCAAGGATTGTTGGGAATTTATCTACCCCAAGTAAGTGGCCAGTACAGTAGCAAACTCATGGCCACTGTTCAACAAATATTTGTTGAGAAAGACAACTTCATTCTGCCAAAGAAAGGCAATGAAATGTTTAGAGGATGCAGCCAACAGTATTGCTTGTCACTAAAAGATTCAAAGATTCCTCATACAGCTAGGCATTCTGGTAAATTGCAATGGTGTCAAACTCAAAAAGAAATGGATCCTGGCAGGTCACAGATTGATTATTAAAAAAATAGATAAATTAATATTATCTATGTTGTATTCTTATTTATTTGCTTAAATATCTTCCAATTACAAAATAATCTGGCTCAATGGTATTTGGGGAGTTTTATAGACTGAGTGACAAATTTGACACCTCTGGGTGGAAAGAAAGATGGCTTCAGAATCATGAGGAACCTATATTTGAAACTGACTTCTGAAGTTCACTGGTTCTACTGTCATAGGAAAATCACTTGAACTCCTTTTGAGCCCATCTGCATCTCTAGAAATCAGGATAATAATACTACTCTAGATAATACTGCAATATTTATTTTATATGGCTATTATGAGGATCAAATGAGATGATGTGTTTAAAGAGCTGTGTAAACTTTCAATTGCTGTAAAACTGTCAGTGAGGATGATGATGTAACAAGGCAAGACTCATTCATTCATTATGGTGGCCACTGGCTACCCCAGTAAAAGGGTCTTCTTGGCTGTCCATTCAGATACAGGATGTTCATGAAGTCAATCCAAGAGCACTTGTGGTAGGTGCCAATGATACAAAGATACCATAAACAAAAACAAAAACCAGTCTGCTTTCAAGGAAATGACATTCTTCTAGGGGACAGTTTCTACAAACTTTAATAAATTCAGGATAACGTGAGAAGGCAGAAGGCACTAGAAAGCCCAGAGGAACAGACGAGGCTTGTGGTAGGAGGTGGCACCTGAGTTGAAACTCTAGGAAAACTGAGGATTCTAAGGGGGTAGAGATGAGGAAGGAGGACATTCCATGGATAAAGGACAACCTTTATAAAGGTTGGCCAGAGATATAATAGCCAGTTCAAGGAATTAGAAAATTTGGAACTATCTGCCTATTAACTCTTAGTGATAAATTACTCCAACCCGTTTCTATTGTTTTTCTCTTTGGGATTGAAAGAGAAAAATTTAATCCTTAAAAAATAATTTGACAAAACCACTCTGTTTCTCTAGAAAGTTATTTCAAAAAAATTGTCTAGTACCCATAAGTAGAAAGACATACATACAATTCAAACATGATGACAACAAACCCAGAGCAAGAGAAAATAAAGCTAACTGCCATTGGGCACCTTACCATTTCCCTTGCGTTTCGGCAAAGGGCCATATCAGGGTCCAATTTATCTCGGACAAAATAGTTCCTTTCATTCATCTCAGATCGGAGAGTCTGCCCTTGAATCAAGTACACATTAGCCATGTATGGGATATTCCATACCCCTCTATGAAAGTAAACAGGAGACATTCTTTAAGATCACAAATGCAAAACATTACAGGAAGTAGTTCATCTATTTGTGTTGATAATATCAAAGCTTTCATGTGTAAATGAAGTCATTAGAATCTTAGATTCAGAGCAGAAACTTGAAAAGCCCCCAGCTTCAATTAGTGGATAAAGAGACTGAGAAACATGGAGAAGTTGTGTCTTGCTCTCTATCTCATTTAGGTTTTGGAGATGAGTTTTTGAATCTAGTTCTTGGACATCGACGTCAATCCTCGCTTCCACTACACCACCCAAAGGACCCAATAAAATACTTCACAATAAAAGTTTTTTTAAACCATCAATTGCAGGCCTCCTGGAGAAATTCCAGTTTGGAATTCCTGCCTGATAGCTTAAATAAATAATATACCTCGCTTAGCCCTTAAAGTATGCACACTGAAACAGTCTATGGAAGAGAGTGATTTTCGGCAAGTTTGTGAGGCATTTTCTGGGTAGAAGGCATGAGCCATGCCATACAATAAGCTCAGCCCACCCCAGGCTTAGCATTTGTCATGACAGAGAATTTAATATGCATTGTCTTCTGCTCTCCTTTCTAGCTCACTCCATGTTTAGACCACTTGAGGGAAGGACAAGGATAGGAAAGCCTCTGTTTCCCAAAAGTTTTAACTCATGATCTGGAGAACAACGATGGAAGAATTATACTTTCCTGAGGTTATTTTCTCCATGAGCCCTTCTCTGACTTCCTTCCGTTGGAAGTTAATTCACCTTCTTGGAGTCCTTCATGCCTTTCTATCTAACCTCTCCTGTGCACTTACAATTTTCATTTGACAGATGAGGAAATTGAGGCGAACGGAGGTTAAGTGATTTGCCCAGGGTAATATGGCTATTAGGGACCTGACCCGATATTTGAACTCAGGTCTTCCTGGCTCCAGGCCTGGAGCTCTCTCCATTGAGCCATCCAGCTGCTTCTCTATATAAAATGTATATAATATAAAAGATACAAATATATGTGTTTATAGGTATATATAAAGCTCCACTCCTTAAAATAATCAAATGATTTAAGCCTCTTGAGGGCAAGACCTATGCCATTTTTTCTTTCAGATTAATAGCTCCAACATCTAGCATAGTACCTTATAATAGTTATTTAATTTTTTTGTTGAATTTAACTGAATTGGAAAAAAATAATTAGCTCCAGGTATATCCTACCAAAGCCATTTTTCAATAGCATGGTTAATATGCATAATTAGAGTAAACTCCAAAGTCAGGCTTGGGTGAATGGCATCCTGGTTCAGTTTATCTTTTTCTTACGTAGTTAAATATCAGAGAAAGACAGTTTGATGGATAAGGGCCAAGGACCTTAATCTGTCAGTAGCAGCTTTATTTGCAAAATAGAGAGTAAGAAGTTAACTACTGTAATACTTCTAGAATACACAGAAATCATAAAATAAAATATCAACAAAACCCTTAGCCCAACTTCTTCATGTTCAAAGTCACTCCATGTCCAGCCTTTTGAAAAGGGGCAGGAGGGGGGAGTGGAGAAAAGGACCAGGGGCTGGTTCCCAAATCCCCAACATCTGGCTGTATTGCCTCACCCTCTACCTTTTGCAACTTGAAGAAAGCTTTTTGTACTTTTTCCTTTGCTTTCTGTTCTTTTGAGATGGAGTATACTTTCCCCACAGTCAACAATAGGGTTTTTTTTCAAACTATATAAACTCATGAAAGTTGTCTCTAGCTAGATCATAAATTAGAGATTAGAGAATTACTAGGATATTCTGCTGTCCCCCTCATTTTTTTTAGCACATACACATTCTAATATTCTAATAGCTTCCACAAATATGCTGGGTCATAGCAATGACTTCAGTTACCAGATCTCCAATCTTTAGGTCTGTTAAGTGTATCTCCATGAAGTCTTTCCTGGTCCAGAGGAGACCATTCTCTGGTCTCCAGAAAGGGCCCTTCTAAGATTTCATAGTCCAAATGCTAGTTGTGAAAAAATGGATTTTCTAATTATAACAATACGGTAATGACTTGCCTCCTTACCCAATATTGTTCTATTTAATACTAGCCCTATTAACTAAACTCATAGGTATATACTAGTATTAAAAAGAAAGACATAAACATTCTGACTGGATGATTAGGGCTTTCTTGTTGGTAAAGGAATTGTACATTAAAAAAAAACCTCAAATCTTTTAAAATATCTGGATTCAGAAAATAACTGGATTCAGAAAAATTAATCATTGTAAGAATATATGATAATTCAATTTTGATAAAACTGATGACTTGACAGCATGGTATCTTTATTGTACTAAGACTATCCTCTAATGTGGATTCTGGATATGAAACATTATTTTTATTAACTGCATCAAGGCCATTTATCAAAACCTTTTATGTCACTGCATCAAGGAACAAAGAAAGACTAAAGGAAACAGAGCCAGGGCCTAAAACAATTTAAATGCAGCTTTGAACTTCTAACCCTGCCGCTACCCACTGCTCACATCAGGCTGCAGCTTAGACAAGCAACACCAGTGTCAACAAAAAATTACTTAATATTTTAATGAAGTGGAATCTTCACATTACACTGGTGGCCCCAGATGGTTTTCCAGAGACAGTTTCAAAAGTATTTTAAATAACACTCATATTTATTTCAACATAAATCTTTAACACTAAATTGTGCTTTTCTACACTAAGAGAAGGCAAAACATAAAAAGGGAGTCAACCTGGCACAACAGAAACAACTCTGGATTCAAAGTCAAAAGACTTGGATTTGAATCCTGGTATTACCATTTATTACCTTGGACCTTGGATAAGTCCTTTAACTTGCTAAGTGTTTCACAAGTACTTCCTCAGTTCACTCAGGAGGCAGTGAACAAAAAGACATCTACCTTCAAACCTTTTATTGTTCAGTCATTTTCAGTTGTGTTAACTCTTTGTGACCCCACGTGGGATTTTCCTGGCAAAGACAATGAAGTGATGCGCCATTTCCTCCTTCACATCATTTTATAGATGATGAAACTGAGGCAAACAGGGTCAAGTGACTTGCCCAGGGTCATATAGTTTATAAGTGTCTGAAGCCAGATTTGAACTCAGGAAGAAGGGTTTTCCTGACTCCAGGCTAGGCATTCTATCCATTGTAACACCTAGCTATCTACCTTTAAACCTCAAATTCTATAATTTTAACTCTAATTCTACTGCACAGGAAAAAAAAAAGAATTTCTTTGTAATTGTGGAATTTTGTGCTTTCCTCTCTAAGCAGGGCTGAGATGACTGTGAGAATTCAGGTAGCTCATTTAATTTTATCCATTCATTTCCTTGTCTTCAAATGAATATGTTCACACTAAATAAAAGTTTATAAAGCAAAAAGAAAAGAAAAAAGAAAAAAAGAACTTAGTATATATAAATGCTTCCGAGAAGAAAAACACATGGGAAATGAATTTTCTCCACTGTTTAAATGAATCGTCAATCATACTGACATTGTAAGGATCTAATTTCTCATACCTAGAAATTCAGATACTAAAGCACTCACTACAGGAATGTGAGGTGTTGTCAACAGCGGCACCATGACTATCATCATTAGTATTCATTACACATATAATGAGCCACTTGGCATGGTAGAGAGCTGTCCCTTCCTTCAAGTTCTGCCTGCAACACTTAAAGGGCTATGTTACCCTGGGAGTCACTGAACCACTCAGCTCTCTAGGAAATTCTCTAATTGCAGAAAAGTTATCCATCTGAATTGGCTGAGGGAGTTCCCTCACCTGGGAATTCCCTTTAAGTAATGAAATCACAGCTAACCTATCCCTATTAAACTTTGAGGAATAAAGCTGTTTAAGTAACCTATTTCATGTACCCTAATCAACCTTAGATCCCTTATCTAAATCTCAGAAAAAAAAACTGCACAAATTCTATTTCCATAGCATTTTGAAATTATTTAGCACTTTTCATGCACTATCTCAAACACCAACCAATAGAGTTCCAAAGTTTTATGAAGTCTATTCGAGGGAATAAGTTATTCATTGTTATTTTTTTTTCCCAAACAAAATTCTGAGAACAAATATTTAGAAAAGCAACAGTAAGAAGATCGATGAAACGTCATGTTCAGCAATGGTGGATAGGAGTTCCCAGAAGGTCAAAGGTTTTCCATTTATCCATAAAATACGAAAACTTTTTGAACCATTTTCTAATTAGTAACAATTCTTGTGTATGGACCCTTGTATTTGCTATTTAATGTTAATAATTAAATGATTCAACTTACACTCTGCTGCCTTGGACAATGTCTACATAATCTTCTGATCGAGCATAATATCCATCAGGACTTAGCGCTCCCCAGAAATTGGACCACAGCTTTCCATGCCGAGTTACAAGAGGGGCAATGATTTTTCTGGAGGGAAAGGGAGAAAAAAGTAAATGTAACATTTAATTTTTTTAAACTACAATATTTAAAATCTATTCTGTATATATTTGTGCATATGTAATTCTAAACAGGCTGCATTTCTTAAGGTAGACAGGTATATCCCTTGAGGATTTGGCAGTTATCATTGATCTAAAGATGGAAGGAACCTTTCAGGTCATCCAGTTTAACCTGTTCATTTTGCAAAAGGGGAAAGTGAGGACCAGAGATATTGAGACTTATTTAAGTTTACACATGCAGTGGCCAATAGCAAAGGCATGATTTGAACTCAGGATTTTTGGTTCTACATCTAGCACTATTTCCATTATCTTATACTTCATTTAATGTACATTTATCTTGTCTGCTTTTATTTCAGCATGTCAAAAGAGCAATTATTTCATGACAATGAACTCCTTCTACCAGTACAATTACAAATCATCTCTGCCTTCCTGAATTTTCTTCATAAACTGTCAAATCTCTAAAATTAGGTATAGAGACCAACATATATTTAAAATTGTTCCATTTATAAATAAGTTTAGCAGAATACCTGGCACATAGTAGGTACCTAATAAATGATTGTTCATTTTACTCAACTAGTGTTCCACAGGCATAGCCTTGGAGAAGTCGGGGTTGTTGGCCACACCATAATGAGGTGGGCTCTCAGAGAGTCTAATCTGAGCCAAGATTCCAATTCCTTAGAAGCCGGTCTCTGTGCACACATATGTGGCATTTCTTTATGATCTCAAAATGTCAGTCACTTAATAAAGAAGCATAATAAGTCCTTATTATGTACCAGGTCCTATGTGAAGTCCTGAGCATATGGAGAAAGGCTAAAGCAGCCCCTACCTTCATAGAGCTTACATTCTGATGAAGGAGAAAACGTTTAAATAACTAGGTATAGATGGGATATATTTGTCATAGAGGGAGGAAATTTCAGATGGGTAGGCACTAGCAATTGGGTGAATGCGGATGAAAAAGGCATCCCACACAAGGTAAGATCTGAAGCGAAAGGAACAAAGAGGCAGAAATGAGGAGGGCTAGCATTCCAGAAACTAATGTGAAGATCTTGGCGATTTAAACTACCTAAAGTTTAAATTATACAATCTCCTATATCTCTCAAATGAAAGAGAAGCTTTATACCTTTTCCATGAATCAGACAACAAGAGGCAAGAAGTGACCACAGATTTGTTTTGTGTCTTTGTACTACAATAATAACTTTGCACTTCTAGCGAAAATGATGGCAAGGAAATGTCAATTCTATATCATCGCCACACAGATATTAGGTACATGAAAAAGAAGCTCTTCCCATCCATACGGAGGCCCAGAAATCTGCCTTATAAGGGAAGAGAAATGGGGCAGCTAGGTGGTGCAGTGGACAGAGCCTCTCAGAGTCAAAAGGACCCAAGTTTAAATCTGTCTCTTATACCTATTAGCTGTGTGACCCTGGGCAAGTCATTTAACCCCACTGAAGGAAAGAAGAAGAAACCCCAACTTGTTTTAGAAAGATATTTATGATAGAAGAGGGTAAATCGCCCAATCTTGAAAATCCGGTTTCTGAATAAAAGCTCCATTGTGTGGGTGTGGGATTAGTATTTTTCCCAAACTAATTAGGACCCAACCAACCTGAGCTCAGAATATTCTCCACCTCAGTCGAGAAGAGAATACTCCTTTATGGAAGTTCATTTGACAAACAGTTCTATTTCTAGGGTTTCTCAGTTATGCATATAAGTGACTAAGGCCAGGGGTACAAGGATCCTTTGTTAAGGAAATAATATAAATATTTGATTTCCAAGTAGCAGAATTTGCAAGAAATAAAAACTGATGACAGAAACCTACACTATTTCTTTAGTTATTGCAGAGGAATTGAGAGAGAATGACCACAAATTTGTCAAATCTTTGGTTAAGGAACTGAGTCTAAATTACAAAATCTCTCCAGCTTTCAAAAACCATACTCGACTCTCAAACAGATTTACAAAGCATTACCTGTCTTAGGATGGGCTTTGAAAAATTCTCAAAGTAAAAAAAAAAAAAAAAGAAAAGTCATCAGCTGAAGAGTACAATAAAACTCCTTGTAATTCAAAACTCATTCTTATAAAGGAGAACCCAACCTCCCCATTCTTAGACAAGCCAGCTTTTCATCAAATAAAAAGACTGCACGAACTGTAAAAATAAGTATCTGGAGGCATTTCAATAAGACTTTTCTGTTGGCAGACAAGCTGTTTTTTCCTCCCCAAAAAGAAGCGGTTAAGACAATAAACATCAGAACAACTAAGCTGGGCAGGAGGGGAGAAATCTTCACATTCTAGTTGATTTTATTTAACAATAAAGACGAATTAAATAATGGGGTTTTGTAGGTCAAAAACTATATATGCAAACATAATTACATTAATTTAAAATAATAGCACCAATAAATTAAAGAATAAATTTTAAAACGGGGGTAAAAATAAAGCTTTTTTATTAATTTCATTGATTTACTCAGGTTTCCTAAATTAAGAACAGTGTGCTTTTACTAATGGCCATCATTCAACAAAATCAGAAACAAACTCTGCATATAATTTTGGACATGACTGATGTAGTGATTAGATGTGAATGCTGGATTGATGGGGTCATTTATCTATTGAAGCATTTCTTTCTTTTTTTTTTCACCCCTCTTTTCTTCCCCCAACCAGCTCCTATCAATTCATCTTTCACATGGGCTCCTCCTTTCCTCTGCTGACATCACTACAGCTTAAAATCTCATTATATTGGGCCTATTATTTTGGTTTCATTTGGGGGGTGGGGCAGGATTATTGCAATGGTCTCCTGACTGATCTCTACCTACAATCATTTTTTTATCTAAAAAAGATCCTAAATATTCAATACCATATTGGCCAACCTCATGTTCCAACACCATATATGGCGCCCATGCTGCCTGTTATATTAGGGCCCATGTTCCTTGTTCTGACAGTGAAGATTCTCCATAATATACTTTTTCTTCTTTGCCTCATAGTCCCTAACTCTATCCCATGCTCTTTGTTGTTGAATAAATCCTATACCATGACTTTGTTCAGACATTCCCTTTACCTAGACTGTAATTCTTACCCTCGTACCAATGCACTATTTTCTCCTACTGAAATCCTATCCATACTTCGAGACTCATTCCAACGTCATTTACTGCATGAATTCCACGAAGCCCCCTCTGATGTTTTTTAGTCAGAAGTGATTTTCATCCTTCAATGAACTCTCATAGTAGTATTCTGCTTTTACCTCTCTTAGGCAATTACCAAGTTGGACTTCACATATTGCTATAAATGCCTCATATTTCCCATTTGCAAGATTCTTCATCTTTGTAGCTACTCTACAACCCTCTCTTCCTCCTCCCCATTGCAACCATTTAGCTCTATCCCTGTGTCCCCTGGCTCTGACAGGTTAGTTTGGGACTTATCTAGCTAGGGCCAAGGTCACAACAATATTCGATGGCCACCTCCATGCCACTGAGTGTACCCTCCCATTTCCAGCTCCCTTTATTTGTTGTCTTACACTCCCCTCATCCATTGGAATGTTAGCTCCTTAAGGACAAAAGTTGACTTGCCTGCTTATTAGACAGTGACTGGTACATTGCGTTTAATAAATTATACATCCATCTAGCTAGCTAGCTATATCTATCTATCTATAACTCTATCTATCTCTCTCTCTATCTATCTGTCTGTCTATCTTTGGTGAATACCACAGTATCTTCTAGATAATAGGCACTAACTTTATTGAATGAATGATACAAGATACAGAAGGAATGACTAGATAACTTTTCATCTGGAGAAGGATCTGGGCCCATGGAGGATAGGGGCCATGCTGTATTCCTCTTTGCATCACTTTCAGGGCTCAGCACAATGCCTTCTACATAGTAAGTACTAAATATGGTTTTTTTTGAATGAGTGATTAATTAATGGTGACAACCTGCTTTCTGAAGATGCATTTGCCTGAAAACTTTGTTCACACAATTACCGAATTTCAGATTTGGAAGAAATCACGGGAAAAAATCTCTATCCAATCATTCCTTTGATGAGTTACTGTAAAAAAGAAAATGACTACCTCCTGAGGCAGCACATTCCTTCTGGAGAGTTCTAATTATAGAAAAAGAGGGTTCTCTTGACATCAGACCTAAATCTGTCTCTCTCTAGCTTCCATCCAATGCCCCTCTTAGGCCAAGCAAAACAAATTTAATTTCTCTTCCACATGACAGCATTCAAATAATCAAAGATAACTGTCACGTCCCACACAATTATCTTTCCTCCAGACTATACATTGAGGGCCCCAATGGTCCTCATGACCCTAAGCCACTGCATCATTCTGGTTGCCCTCCTGTGGATGTTGTTTACATTATCAATGTCCTACATAAAACTGAATTAAATATAATACTACCAAGGTGGGCTAGCCATGGTATCCTACTTCTCTCAATCTGAACATTGCATTTCTCTTAATGTAGCTATACAGGCCATTAGCTTTTTCTGGCTGTTCTATCACTGCTTACCCATGGAGCTTGCAATCCACTACATATCCCAGATATTTTTTTCATATGAATGGTAATCTAGCCATTCTTCCTGTATCTGTTTGTGAAGATGATTTTTTGGAACGTTGTTTTAAGACTTTACTACATTTACCCCTATCAAATTCCATTTTATTTCAGTCACCTGCATATCAAGCTTATAAAGATCTTTTAGTATCCAGAATTAATAACCTAATTTATTAGCTATTCTTCTCAGCTTTGTGGCCCTTGCATATTTCATAAGCATGCCATCTACTCTTTTATATAAGACATGACTATAAATGGAAAGAGCAACTGGTCAACAACTGATCTCTTTGATTCATTGGGCTCCTTTTATTAAATTTATTTTTAGCAATGGTTCACCAACCAACAAGATAAACAGGAGACTGTTTTCCCTTTACCAAAATAGTCATGTTCAGATATTTTTATAGAGAACAAAATAGAAAGGGAGGGAACTAGCAGTTAGTAAGGACTTACTATATGCCAGGCACTATGCCAAGTGTTTTACAAATATTATCAAACAACTCTATGAGAAAGGTGATCTATTATCATCTCCCTTTTGTAAGTGAGGAAACTAAGGCAGAGAGTGCTTAAGTGACTTGCCCAGGGTCACGCAGCTAGGATTCCAGACTCTAGGCCCAGCTCTATGTCCACTATTGCATCACCCAGATGCCCAGATAACAGACATATAATCAGTCATTATAAATGTACCTAATCTAACAAACAAGTAAACAATAATGATCATTTTAAAGCCAGCATGTTTTTAACATCTTCAGGTTTACAAAGTGCTTTACACGTATAAACCTGTTATTCATAAGAGGCGCTCAATAAACACTTGTCATTAAGTTGATTAATCAAGTATTTACCAAGATAACCATAAAGTAAATTGTCTGAATGTCTGTAAAGTATTAACAACAAAAAGGCTTACGATAGTAAGCATCAACCTTGGTTAATATCTGCTTGAGATTAATTGTGCAAAGGCAGATAAAATACCCTGCACAAATAGGCAGATTCCTCAAGACATCTCCATAATATGGCTGGTATGTTGCCTTCAGGTTCTGAGATTATGCATCATAATCCAAGCTGTATTAGTTGACTTTCTTTGTA
Organism: Pseudochirops cupreus; assembly: GCA_028627135.1. Lineage (NCBI taxonomy): Eukaryota > Metazoa > Chordata > Mammalia > Diprotodontia > Pseudocheiridae > Pseudochirops > Pseudochirops cupreus. Next base: position 42,396,971 of record CM053580.1, read on the forward strand.
TTCTCAGGCCTTATCACAGTGCCTGGCATAGATTAGGAATTCAATAACTGATTGAATGATTTCTTGCCTTTATGGTCAAACATAGCTTGAACCAATGACTGCATCAGATGGATACGTATACTCAAAATAGTAGCCATGGGCTCTCAACCTGCCAAATTCAAATAAATTCCTTACTGGAAATGCCAAAGACTCAACTATCCAAGCTCACATGTTCCTGGATCCAACTTTGTACTCTTTAACCTAAACGCAGAGACCTCTCCCCATGATTGAAATCCACTCTATATCACTTTGTTGAAATCTTTGTCCTATTTGAAGTTTCAATTCAAACGGCACTTCCTTCATAAAGTTTCCCCTGATATGCTATCACAACCCTGTCCACAAGTGGAGTGGGTTTGCATTTTCTTAAACTATATTATACTTAGATCTTAATTATTTGTATATATGTCCCTCATTAAATTGTAAATTCTCTTTGAAGAGTGCCTACCTAACTCTGCAACACCTGGCATAGTACCTTGCAGATATCAATCATTTGATAAATATCTGTTGAACACTGATTAAATCTCAAAGAGAACTGTACATAAGGATGACTTTTCAAACAGGGTTCCCGGAGAACCTTACTGAGTACCTGTTTTGCTCTATCAATATCTTCAAAGTCTTTGGATTGGTCAGAACAACATCTGCATCAAGGCTAAAGTAATAATCACACTTGTTATCTTGACGACAGAGATCCCTGAAAGACATAAAAATATCTCAGTCACAACTGCAATAGGACAGCTAGCCATTTCTAAATTTAAAAAGCTTTAGTATAACACCCATAAGTATAATTAGCTTTCCATAAAGCGCTCTTCATTTTAAGCTAATCTGAGATAGCCCCTCAGAAATTGGAAACACCAAATCTCAGAATGTTTGTTACTGATTTTATAGGTCGTCTACTCTGTCCTTCTACTTGTTCTCTAACAGCTAGCATTTATACAGTGCTTAGAGGATGAAAAGCTGCTTTCCTTGTTAACTCGCAACAACTCTGGGAGGTAGGTGCTCTTACTGTCTCCATTTCACAGATGAAAAAACTGCCACATATAGAAATTAAGTGATTTGCCCGGAGTCACATTGTTAGGAAGTGCCCAAAGCAGGATTGGAACTCACAGTTTCCTGACTCCAATTCCAAAGCCCTGCAGATGCAAACTTAACCATTTCTGGACAAAGAGTATATTCTATATATATAAAATATACTTATATATGTGTATATATACTTATATATTTATATAAAATATACGTATATATTCTATATATAGAGAATATAGGCGTGTATATATGTATATGTGTATATATATGTATATGTATATATGTGTATATGTGTGTATGTATATACATATGTGTGTGTGTGTGTGTGCGTGTGTGTATATTTCCCCCCAGACTTTAAAATGTTTTTAAAAAATCTATATATTATTGCTATTGGAGCAGCTAGGTGGCGCCATAGTGCACAGAGTGCTGGACCTGAAATTGGGAAGACACCTTCCTGAGTTCAAATTCAGCCTCAGACACTAGCTGTATGACCCTGGGCAAGTCACTCAACCCTGTCTGCCTCAGTTTCCTCATCTGTAAAATAGGCTGGAGAAGGGAATGGCGAGTCACTTCAGTATCTTTGCCAAGAAAATCCCAAATGGGGTCACAAAGATTTGGGCATGACTGAATAACAATATTATTGTTATTATTTTATCATATATATCTAGTTAGAATGTCACCTTAGTTCTGTACTTAACTCTGTCTTCAATTAAAATACACCATTATATAACTCACCAATAGATGAAAATTTGTTCTATCACTTTTTGATTAATTTGTTTTATGAACCAAAATGCTTTTTGATTTTTTTAAAACTGTACAACTGTACCCTTACAAAAATTGTTTGTGTGACATATATGTATATATGTGTATATATGCATATATATGCGCATATGTATGCACAAACATATATACATACACAGTACCACATAAATAGAGATTAAGGTGTTTTGCTTTTACCCACGTAATCATAATTAACTCCTTTAAATATTCAAACTTTTTTTAAAATTTAGACAATTAAATTTAATTGAGACAACTTTACAGAATATACTGAATAAAGCAATTCAGGATCATCACTGGGAACATAAATTCTTGTACTTTGCAAATGAAGCTTTCAGAACCTTATTGAAATGGAGAAGACTATTTGTTACTAGACTCACTGGCCCCATCCTCCAGTGCTCTGCATTCTTGTACAGGCTTTATTAAGATTTTCAGTCTCCTTCCTCGCTGTCAGACTCCCAGGTGTTCCTCTAGAGCATTGGTTCTAAACCTTCCTAATGCTGTGCCCCTTTAATACTAATATGTGGGCAGACCCTCCTGGAGATGGAGAAAGGAAATATGTGTTTTCCCATGGCCTTAGGTGACCCCTGTGAAAGGGTCATTCAACCCCCAAAGGGGTTGCAACCCACAGTTTGAGAACTGCTGCTCTAGAGGCTACAGGTAAGCCTGCCTCTAGCATGTGTAATACCTCCTGCTCCTGTCCTCCTCTCTGCTCTGTGGTAAGGCTGTTGCTCATCTACTAACGCTAGAACACGAGGCAACAAAGCATACAACATATGTACAGAGAATGTAAATAAGGTTATCAGGTATAAAGCAGTTTCCCTTTGTGTTACATGTGTATTAACTTTGGGATACCATGAGCACTTGTAGTCATTCAAAAAATATGTGTTTTTTATTGGTCACTGCCTTTAGTCTAGAGAATTGAAGTTGTAGGACAAGTGAACTCCAGATAAGGAAGGAATTACTGCTCCATGTTTGTGTCTCTGTAGTTATATCTATTTTTACTCTTAGCAAATATACAATTTTTGCCTACTATGCTCTGCAATTAAACCACTGCCATATCAGCTTTCTATTGCTCATTCCAATCTGCACATTTATTTTTAGGGTCTTCAAGGAAATAACATAAGATGGCTTGTTTAAACAGGTTAAATCTAACTTAGTAAAAAAAAAACAATTAAAAATTAGCATCATCCATAGTCTTCTAAACTATTACCATATGGCATATAGACTTGGGGCTGAAAAGAACCGTTAATATTTATTTCTGTAAGAAGATCATTATTTTCTCTAAGTTCTTTGATTACTTTTTTGTATAAATAAACCGTAAAATTTGCAAAACATACATCCCCATATTTCTGGCTTCTGCTTGACTTAGATTTTCCTCTGGACCAACAATTTTTATATTCTTGATCACATCTTTAGCTTTTTCCCAAAATTCCTTGATGTGCTTTTCATGATAGACCTCCTGTAACATATCAATAAAATTCAGATTTAGATTTGACGCGATTTTTATGACAGACCTCCTGTAACATATTAATAAAATTTAGAATTAGAGAAAATTACACCAAAGAAGAGAGGTAAGGGGAGATTAACGTGCTTTGAAATGCTACTTATGCAACATGCCTTGCTTTGCAAAGGATTCTCATAACAAAATAAGATTCATTTAGTAAATATCGCACTTCACTATTGTTCAAATGTAACCAGTGTTTTCTGTGACATGCATTTAAGCATTATTTTAAACAGAGACCATTTTAAAACTTCCATTTATATACACAGAGACTCCCCCCAGACATAAGGGTTTGGACCCTAAGCTTAATAAGTCAAAAGAAAGGAGAAATGCCTTGAAAGGGTGTTCTAGAACACATTCTCAAATTCTAGAAACATACTACAAAATATCTGAAAAGCTGAAAACATAACACATATGTCATTATCCTCATAATACTTGGAGGCAATAATGTTGGCTTTTTTCTATTCGTATCCACCATAAAAACAGACATGTTATTACTAATATTTTGATGGTAAGCACAGGGATTATTCACATTTGATACATTATCGATTGTATTAGTGGCCAATTATCACCAGTTTCATTGCAACATTGGAGTTGTTACAGTGTATTAAAAAAAATTTTTCAATCAACTCAGTCATGATTTGAATTAGCATGTCTTTTGTAAAGAGGATATCCCAGATCTTTAAAAAAAAAAATCATAGTGTGTTTCCCTTGTAATTCCTGAAGAGATGGCATCATATATTGCATTTTTATCCAAAGTCTACAGACAAAAGAAGATAATTTTTAACAATATAATAAATGCCACATTAGGCCAGGCTGACAGTTCTTTCTGCCAAGTATCCTGTCTCTGACAAGGGCACTGAGGAACTTTTTGGACACAGGATGTTTTCCTTCAGAGATGTCAACAAGAATGTTAGCCCTAATATCCCAAGACTCTTTTAAACTGATGAGTTGCTGTATTACTTGTAAAAACGCACTAACCAATGAATCTTGCTCCGGGCTGTACCACAGTCTGGATATAATGAGTTTCAGAAGTTTACTAGTCCTTGCATCCTGTGATTCTTTTTTTCAAACTTCAGGCATCTTCCTTAGTTCTGATTCTCCAGGATTCTATCGATCTAGCCAAGTTCACCTTATTCACATCCATCATAGATTTACATTGTTTTTGTTATCACTTAGTCTCTGCCTTACCAGGGTGAAAAATCTCGTTTCCCCCTCTGAATAGCTCAGTGATTCTGCAGCATCTTTTCTTGCGTTTAAGTCATTACTGACTTTCCATCCTTCTGAGGACTGCCCATGCCCTCCCCAGCAGAACTCACCATCCAAATACTTACACTGTTATGAATGAAGAATTTAAGAGCTTCTTTGGGGTAATCCAGTGTCAACAACAGTTCTAGAAATCGAGGTAGGAAAGGAGTTGGCTGCTCAATGAAAACACCGACTGTTACTCTTGGATAGTCCTAGGAAAAGGCAGTGAAATGTACCTTTATTGAAGTAGGGCCCAATTTGGACTAAATTTAAGTGTTGATTAGATAGGGAAATGCTTGCCTGCAGCCTATCAGGGCAAACAAGAAAGGAAATTGACAAGGGAGAAACACACACACACACACACACACACACACACACACACACACACACGTTCACTATGTATGATCTGCAAAGGGTGGAAATTAGTATATGGTAATTCAGTGTTGAATTTTTTCAGAGTGGTTTTCCAGCTATTCTAACTAATTAAACCTAATGTTAGATGTTTACATTAACCCTTGACTTTCCCCTTTGTACTAATAAAAGGAGCAGGGGATGTAGTGGTGGTGGTGAAGGAAAAAACATATTATTTGTACAATATAGAACTTACTTCTTTAAAGTAAAAAACTTCCACCTTAACATCAGAAACTTAGATCATGGGGCAGATTGTTGGCACAGTGAATAGAGCACCAGCTCTGGACTCAGGAAGACCTGAGTTCAAATCTGACCTCAGACACTTAACACAAAACTAGCTGTGTGACCTTGGGCAAGTCACTTAACTCCAACTGCCCTACCTTCCACCCTCCAAAAAGCAAAAGAAAAAAAAGAAAGAAAGAAAGAAAGAGAGACAGAAAGAGAGAAAGAAAGAGAGGGAGAGAGGGAGGGAGGGAAGGAAGGAAGGAAGGAAGAAACTTAAATCATACAATGTTAAAAATTAAAGGAATTAGAGACCATTTAATTTTAGCCTCTTGTTTAAAGGTGATGAAACTGAGGCTTAAGGAAGACAAGTGGCCTACCTAAGATCACACAGATATAAAGTAGGAGCACTGGAACTGGAATTAAGGCTTTTGAACATTATGCTGCTTCCTGCTGCTGACAGAAGCACATCGGTGCAGTTACTAAGTTACTAAGCTCCTCTCAAAGTAAATAAGGTACCTAATTTCATTGTGTGTGCCCAACACATTTAGGTTGTCAGAGCAATCTTTGTAATTAAATTGGCCATATTACTTAAAGGTGACAAGAATACTTAAGTCATAATAAAAGAAAGTGTATACATATGTGCATATATATATGTACACATGTGTACACACATGCATACACATACATGCCAAGTGAAAGAGACAGAGAGATGAACCCTTATCCCTAAGAGCTTTAAATCTGAAACAGATTACATGGACGCAAAATAATTCCCAAGAATAATCTTAAAAGGAGACTAGAAGGCTAAACATGTATGATTACCCTAAATAGTTATTTAAAATATCAAATTTAGTTGAAAATGACAAAAATAAAATATAATAATAATCATCACAAGAACAATTAGCTAGTATTTATATAACATTTAAAGACTTGCAAAGAGCTTATTGTCTCATTTTATCCTCATGATAATCCCGGGAGGTGGATGCTATTACAGATGAGGAAAGGCAGACAGACAGAGGTTAAGTGGTTTGCTCTGGGTTACACAGCTAGGAAATATCTGAAGCGGGATTAGAACTCAGGTCTTCTTGACTCCAAACCAGGACCCAGTTATATTAACTTTGAGATGATGATTTTTATGATTTAATATTGCTTGTAACTTTGATTTTCTGATGCTATTTTTAAACTTCTCTGAGATTACAGCTGTTTTAAGAATCAAGGGGCTTTCATCTGGATAAAGTATTTTTAATTCCTATCTAAAACAGTTCAGATGAGTGAGAATGAAACAAGTCGGGGAAGTAGCTCCCTTTCATAAGGGTAGAACATTAAGTTCTACAAAAAAATAGCATTTTAAAACATCTCTTCATCTTATCTCTATCCAGAAATATTCTGGCCTTCTTTCTGAGTAGGAAATACTCAGTACGTTGTTTAAGAAACTGGCCAAATGTCTTCTTTTAAAATAAAACATGTTCTTGTTCAGTAGCTCTTAAATGTGCCCAATTTATTTTTTATCCACCTTTAGACTTCAGTAAGTCTAATATAAATTATTTACTCTTGGAATCCTGACTTGATTAGAGTTACTTTTTTTTTCTCTTGAATAACTTCTTACTGATGAGGCCAGCAGTTTGTAAAACTGCATTCCTGTAAATTTCCGTGACTTTATACTATTTCTACCATACACTCCTGCAGGTCATCAAAGAGATTTACTTGAAGCAAAATGTGGCTTGAAAGCTCTTCACTCCTCTGGATCACAACACTATTAGGTCTGAAGAAAAAAACTATGAATAAACAATAACTCTTTCTAGAAGGTTGCCTATTCATTTGAAATATTGGCTGCAAAAAATAAATGTCACTAAATGTCCATAGGGAAAATCTTGCTAAAAATCAACATATAACATTTGATTTTTAAAAATGGTCTTAAGTGCCTTTTGTTTTCTTCTTAATAACTGTGACCAACTTGACAGCTAACTAACATAGCATTAACTCAAAGAAAATAGCCAAATTCATGTTGGAACTTGGGTATTTCCGTCAAAAGTAGCTCGGATGGAAGGAATAGCTAGACCTCCAAGAAACTGACATCTTTAAAGTTAGAAAGCCTATGTGAAAATGCCTTATTTCTTTCTTATATTTAATAACCATTTATTGAATCAGGACTAAGGTTATTCCCCTTTTCTACTTTCTCATCCAGAAATCAACCAGTGTAGGAAGTCTCTCTTAAAAGATTAAGCCAGGCCAAAATCTAATCAGACAGCTAAAGCAATTCTAATTTTACTTGGTGCGTTCTTGCTCACTGTGTTCACTCAGATAGGTCTCAGCAGTGCTGATTCTCCCTTTTGTCAGATGGGGATATGGAAATTGATGTCCCCTTCAGTCAAAATTTGGGTGATCCAAGACACCAATCCCAAGACTCTCATTTTAATATATATAGCCCGCCTCCTATTATATTATTCATTTCCTTGTTCACCAATTAGAGTTGATTTTCACCTTCAGTAGATTTTTTTCACCCCTTTCTCAAAAGACTTTATCAATATCAAAGGTTCAAGAGATTCAGCCTCTGGCTACCATGGGGACAATGAGCCAGTTTTTGTTTATTACTTTTTACGCTTAGTCAATATAACTGATTTTTATTTACCCAGAAACTCAGTCTCTCACCTATCAGCTCTATTTAAAAGATTACATTTGGGGGCAGCTA
>CM053580.1:42405383-42424517 GCA_028627135.1 Pseudochirops cupreus
TTGCTTCCATTTGCTCCACTCTAATTCGGAAGGAATTATTCTCTTCAGTGAGCTTTTGAAATTCTTTTTCCAATTGGCAAATTTGACTTTTTAAGACAATTCTTCTCCTCATTGGCATTTTGGGCCTTTTTTGCCATTTGAGTTAGTCTATTTTTTTAAGGTGTTATTTTCTTCAGTCAGGTTGTTGACTCTTTTTTCATGATTTTCTTGCATCATTCTCATTTTTCTTCCCAATTTTTTCTCCACTTCTCTTATTTGGTTTTCAAAATCCTTCTTAAGCTCCTCTATGGCTTGTAAGAAGTTTACATTTTTCTTGGAAGCTTTTGGTACCAGAGTTCTGACTGTGTTGTCTTCCTCCTGATCCATGCTTTGATCCTTGTTGTCCCCAAAAAAGGAATCAAAAGTTGAGTTGCTGTGTTCACTTTGCTTCCTTTGCCTGCTCATGTTGCAAGTCAATTATTTGACTTTTGGGCTCAGTAGAACTCAGCTTTCAGAGGGGAGAGCTTTGTCCCAAATTGCTGGGATTTTCATAGCTCCTGGAGCTATTAGGAGGCTGCCATCTCTGCAGCCCCCACCAGCTTTGGCTCACTGGTCACCCATGTCAGGACCACCACCCAAGACCACGATTCTGATCCAGGCAGCTTAAGGCAAGCGCACTTAGGCTCTGAATGGTCGCTTGGCCCCCCCTGCAATCTGCAAGCCAGGATCTCTGAAGCATCCACGTGGAGGTGGCTGCAGGGCCACCACTTCCTTGCCCTGGGGGCAGATGGCAGGACCCTCTTTTCTCCCCCAAATTTAGCAGAGTTCCACTGACTTTTAACTTTGTCCTTGCTTCTTATAGGTTCATAATTCTGGAAACTGCCACAGCTGCTGGTGATCCACTCTGCTCAATGCTCCAGCCTCAGCTTGTCCTGGTGTCCCTGGGGCTGAAGCTGTGACTGGTCTTGGCTCCCAGAGCTCGGTGATGAGCCCTTCCTGTCTCACCTTCTGGGCTACCTTCACTGGGAACTTTGTTTCTCTGTACTTTTGTGGGTTCTGGAGCTTTCAAATTTGTTCAGAGTCATATTTTATAGGTATTTGAGGTGGTTATGGGGGGAGCTCATGGCATTCTCCTGCTTCTACACCACCATCTTGACCCCACCCCTCCAATACATTGTTTATATATTAAATGGGAAGGCAAATTCAAATGGTGTCCAAGGTCTTTCAACAGTCCAAAAGTCTAAATTTTTAAATTATAAAGTGCAATAATCATACTCACTGCTTCTATATATTACACTTTCAGACTTTGAATGATCTGTTTCAAGCCAGAAAACTCAGTTTTTTTGTGTTTTAATATATTTACTTACACATTTTTTAACTATACTTTGAAAAAAATTTCTCTGCATAGTCTCTTTGTGGCCATTGCAGAATGAATTTACCTTAAAAAGAGATAAAGTTGATTGACTTGGGTTAAAATGAGCCTCAAAAAGAAAAAAAAAGTCATCCAATATGTCCATGAGAAAGAGTCAGATACTTTTGAAAAAGTTAGCATCCACAGATTAGAAAAGAAACTGAGAAGTATAGCTGGGAATCAAGAACTAGCTTCTTGATTTTACACATGTTGTTTATCTCCTCTGAGCAGCAGTTTCTTTATTTATTAAATGAAGGGTTAGAATAGAAGATTTATCAAGTTCCTATTCATCTCTAGGGTTCTAGGGTTCTTTGACTGTATATTGTCTTTTGATTGGAAGTGAGGGGGAATGCCAAAAAGAAGATAGGGTAGGGGTGTAGGAGATGATAGGGGAGTAGAGATGCAATGAAAATAAGTTTCCTTTTTCATTACTTGATCTACAGCCTACTAGATGACACCTGTATCTCCTCTGGGTACTCAAAGCAGTCAAAAAATCATTGAAATGTTGTGCTATTGTAATGGAGAGATTGGGCAGTTCTCAGAACACACAGAGGAGATCTGTCAACTCACACTGGGAGTGTGGTAAGACTGATTCTAGAAACGTATGATGATGTCAAACAGAGATGCCTGTGCTGAATTCAGAAGTGCAGTTATTTTGTGACTGTTTCTCCTCTATTTACTTCGTGTTGAAGAAAAGTCCTTTAAATTAGTTACTGAACTTTAACTGAGAGTATTTGCAAGAGTCTCCAGTGGAGAAACTTGACCTTTATTTGATGGAAAGCTAAGCAAAAAGTCTCAGAGGGGAGAAGAGAAATGCAGTAGCCAACCATTCCCTTGCCCCAGGCTAATACATGACCTTGAACACAAGGCACTGCTGTTTCTTCTGCCTCTGTTATATTCCTTATTTCTTACTCTTAGGTGAATAATTATTAGAGATCAAGTACACCAGACTGTGACTTTGTGGACTTTGGAAAATTGGAAGAGCCATCAGGAGTCTAGCAACTGAGTCTGGGAAGGATCCATTTCTGAGAGACAACCTGAATGACTCAGCTTATCAATGGATCAACCAAGCAGTGAAGACAACATGTTTTCCACGTTAGGGAGCAATGTGTAAATCAAGAGTCATATAACACGCAGAAACTAACTTAGTGGGTCTTAGTGGGAAGAGTGTTTGTAGTATCCACTTTATATTTGAGTGTACTCTCCCCAGAGACATAAGTGACAGAAAGAAGAATCTGACTCCCAGGTCTGGGGAAAATGTACTCCTGTTCTTATGGTGTCTTCTAAGAAAATATGGTAAGAATAAAAGCTAATTTATGCCAATTGTTTCATGAAATCAAAGAGATATCAACTGGTTAAATGATGGTAGGTAGATATGGGCCAACAGTGACAAATTATATCTGGATAATATTTACTAGAAACTGATACTAGGTGGGACACACTAGAAGGAGCTTTAAGCTAATAGTATCAGTAGAAACCCAAAGACCTTCAAGGGTAACCCTACAATCCAAGAGGGGAAATGGAGCAATAGCCTTGCTTTAAGCCAGGAGTGGGGAATCTGCTGCCTCAAGGGACCTTGAGGTCACAGGTTCCCCACCCCTGCTTATGCACTCACCCTACCAGTTCTACTTAGGTTGGGAGCTTCGCTATGCTATTATTACATACATTTGTTTGGATCCCTCCAGTAATGGATTCAGAATGAATTAAGGAAATAAAGAAATTTCAAAAAAAATGGTTTCCATCCATTGAATCTTTTCTTCTTTCCTCTCAAATATTAACACTCAATTCCACCTTCTTTATCTCTTTTCCTCTCTCAAGAGCAGACTCTCTTTCTTCCCCTCATTGGCTCTGCTCTCTACTTATTTCTATTTTCTTTGTCTCTCTTTTTTTCTTTTTTATTTAAAAAACAAAAAACAAATCAGAGCTGGCACAAAGCTACTGAGTCCTCTCACTATGGGGTTTCTTTAAAATGCTGATTTATGCAGAGCTTCTGGCTTTGTCTCTGTGTAGGAACATCATCAGCCTGTCCAAGATGAGCAGTCAGCATTCATCTGGCAGTTTTACTAGCATGATAGGATGACAGTGTACCAGCCCCAGGCTGAAACTGGAGAATTAGAAACACTTAGTCAAATAAAGGTCTCCATGGACATGCCAACAATATCCATTAAGAAGATTAAACTAGGCGTCAAAATGAGCTACTTTCCTTTGTTTTAGTATTATCAGATAATTCCAAGACTCAGTGTCTTAAATTCAGAAGATTTTAAAGTAAATTTCTAGAAAGCAAAATTAATAGCAGATTGGCTAGTAAGGAAAAATCTTTTTTTTTTCATCTAAGGTTCAAATTAATCATCAAAATGGACAAAAATATATAGAAGAATTTGAGGGGGAAAAAAACCTACCCTACTTTCCAATTAAAGTCATTAACCATTTATTAAATCCCTACTATGTGCCAGGTACTATACTTATTACAGAGACTTAAATACAAAAGGGAAGGAGGAAGGGAAGACATAATTATTAAGTGCCTATCATGGGCCAAGCAATGGGATGAGTACTTTTAAAATAATCAATAAACATTTCTTGAGCACCTCCATGCAGGTACTGTGTGCTAAGCGCTGGAAGATATTATCTTACTTGATCCTCCCAACAACCTTGAAAGATAATATCATTATCTGAATTTACAGTTGAGGAAACTGAGGCAGACAGAAATTATAAGCAACTTGCCCAAGGTAATGCAGCTATTAAGGGTCTCAGGCTTGATTTGAATTTGAGACTCTTGTGCTCTGTGTCCAGAACTCTATCCACTGATCCACTGTATCTCCCAGGCAATATTCACAGCACCTATAGAGACTATGAATTTGCCAGCATATAAATCCATCATAACAACAAAGAAGTTAATACACCTTATCACTTCAGGGAACAACATCATCCCAAAGCCTTCCCCCTGCTCGGGTCTTCCCACAAACAAACACTCACAAGCCCAGCTGTCTCCTTGCCTGCATGCTCTCCTCCTTCCATTCTAACTACTCTGACTTCTTTCCTGCCCCACCCCTTTGGGCTCCATCCATTCAGCAAATTCCTCCGAGCACAGGGTCCATGTGATTACATTCAACCTATTAAGGGTCAGGGAAGATCTTCAAATTGTCATTACCATTGTATCCACCTAACTGCCTCTAACGATGACGATGATGATAATCAATAATAATTACTACTGTTTTGTAATAACATTTTAATGTTTACAAATGTTCTCTCATTGGATCTTCACCACTAGCCTGGGAGGTAGGTGTTCTTATTATTCCTATTTTATAGATGAGCAAAATGAGGCCCACAGAGAGGTTAAGGTCCTGCCTTCAAGGAACAAAGATGCCAAAGCCAGATCCAGTCCTTGTCAAAAGTGAGGGCCTCAGCTACCTGTGGAGGGCCTTTACCACCCTTGGGCATCCCTCTTTACATATATTTACACCGTATTTATTTCACATCTACTTTTGATTTCCTCCAATAGACTATAAGATCCTTCAGGACAGAAAGGATCCTCTTTTCTTCTATTTCCTCTATTTCTTCTATTCTCAGTGCTTGACATCAACAAACATGAATTCAGTATCTTCTCTAGGCAAAGTTTGACCTGGGGGTTTTGGAAAAACAAAGGAATTACAGTCTACTGGGGGAAAGACCATATAAACCAGAAAAGAGAAAAATGCAAGTATTGGGGCACTTATCTGTAATCCCTATTACCAGGAAGGCTGAAGCTCAGGAGATCTGTGCTGCAATAGGCTAAGCCAACTGAGTGTCTAAACTCAGTCCAGAACCAATATCATGAGTACCTGGGAATATGTGGAGGGGGAACCAGGCTGCCTAAGGAGGCCCTATTTGGAAACATAACAGGTCAAAAGCCCTGTGCTGATCATTTAATGGGATCAGGTACATGAGTAACTGTGGCACTTCTGATCTAGGTGCGACAGGGAGAGCCAGTCTGCAAAAAGAGAGAGGGAAAGGGAGAGAAATGTAGAGACAGAGATACAGACAAGTAAAGAAAATTAAAATGGTACAGGAATCTATTGGTCAGCTTCCTTTTATGAAATAATCTCTGAAATACTGTCTACTTGTGCCATCAAACACTCATTCTGACTTTGTTCTCTTTTGAGCATTATAGCTTAAATATATAGATATGTATGTGTATGCGTGTATATATATATATACACATATGTATGTATGAGTATATATGTATGTATATATAAACATTCATATATATGTATACAAATATATGTGGAGAGAGAGGGAGGCAGAGAGAGACAGAGAGAGAGACAGAGAGAGAGACAGAGAGAGAGAGAGACAGAGAGAGAGAGAGAGAGAGAGAGAGACAGAGAGACAGAGAGACAGAGAGAGACAGAGAGAGAGAGAGAGCTTCTCTTTGCTGTGTAAATCTCATAATGGTCTTCAGTACCTAAATGATATAGTTCCAACCACTGAGAAGGCTTCATCAAGGAGGTGGGATTAAAACTATAACTCATGGCCATAAAAATTGAAATGATAAAGCTGGGGAAGCCATTTGTTTCTTTTTTTCCAGATGTCAGGAAACTATGTGCACAAAATGAATAGCAATCTGTCCTTTTATTTTCAAGTATTCAAGATATTTAAGTAAAAAAAAAATAAAGTGTAGGGGGTAGGATAGAGGGTAAAGTAAATTGAAGGAAAGTGTGGGGGGGGGGGGGGAGAGAGATTCAATTCATTGCTGAAAGCACAACGGCCCTAGCCATGGAGGACAAAAGCGATCCCTGATGCTTCACAAATTAAGCCTCCATGACCTAACTTGAAGTCATTTGGAATGCAGACTGACGCGCGATTAAATAACTACAGTCCGTAATATGTTTTAATTAGTTCATTTGTTTCAATTCATTAATTGTTAAATTAATAAGTTCTATACTCTCTCTGGCAAAGCTGAGGGATTTACTCATAGCTCAAGATTGCCCTCCTATGGACTGAAATGTAAGCAAGACTATTAGAAGGAATTTACTTGGTAATAGAACAATCACAAGGCTGTTTTGAAAGGCAAAATCTCCTTTTTTTAGGGTTTGTAAAGTCTCCAGGCTTTATTTTCCCCCTACCTTAGTGACTGACCTTGGAGACAGTTCTGGGAGCCAGTGCGTTGTATTATGGAAATCACTCTCTGGTATGGCCAGCAGCAAATTATTAGAGACAAATGATAAGCTTCATGTTAGTTATGTCTGAGGCTGGTCAGTAGTTATAGGAAAATCACTGGGTTCTTAAGGACAAGTCAGTGAGGGGGCCAGTACTATAAAACAACAGAGTAATAGGATGAGTTTAACTAATTAAAAGAAAACTAGACATCTTATAGGATGGAGACAAAGTAAGAGGGAGAGAGAAACAGAGAAAGAGATGCTTAAAGAGGGACAGAGAGACTGGGCTCCATTTTAGCACTAGTAAGATTAAAAGTAAGGTCAGGAAATTATTTAACAAATATATAAGACTTAGTTCCACTAAAATGTAAGTTCCTTAATGATGAACCCTGGCCATTTATTCAGAAGGCCTAACATGGTATCTTGCAACTTACTTAATGCATATACTCAAATAATTACATTGAACTATAATCCAATCAATGTGGTTATTACTTATAATGCAGATTGCGGTTTGCCCACACATTACTTTCCAAATGTCCTATCTTGTCCTCACCTTTCCAGGGCTTCCTATAAATCTGATACACGGACACTACCCAATATGCTATCCAAAAGACGTCAATGAGAATGTTGATATTAGGAGACTGTTCATCATTAATCCTCTCTCTCATCATGTGACCAGCCCACCTTATTTTTTTTTAAACCATATATTTCTTTGGTGTTAAATTTTATTCTGGTTTTCTTTTCCAATTCAATCCAGGAAACAAAGCCTTGTACAGAGTAAGCATCTAGTAACTGTTTGTTGAATTGAACCAAATTTAAATTTATGAAAGTCGGATCCAAAGTATTATCAGTTACAAAGAGTGTGGTGAATGAAATTTAGAGGAAAAATAAGCAAATCTGGAGAGCTATTTGATAGGATTTGAAGATCAAACTTGTCCTCTTTGGTGAAGGTACCATCTCTACAGCCACATTAAGTCTGCAGTCCATATCTTTCCTCCTCCTGACTCACCACTGTTCACTCTCACAAAGGAATAAGTAGGGCAAGAAACTACTCCACTGTCATGGCATTCAAAGATACCAGCAAGACACTTGTGGAGCTGGAAGTGGCCATTTACCAGTTCCAAATCACCCTCACCAGGCACTATGTGAAATCACTTGAGAAAGTATGTACTGACCTAATCAGAGGAGCCAAAACAAACAAACAAACAAAAAAAACCCCACAAAACTTGAAAGTGAAGGGACCTGTTTTCCCACTAAGACACTTCGAATTACAACTAGAAAAACTCTTGGTGAATGTTCAAATATTTGGGATTGGCTCCAAATGAGAATCCACATATGCCTTATTGATTGGCACAGTCCTTCTGAAATTGTCAAACAGACCACTTCTATCAGCACTGGACCAGGTGTAGAAGTTGAAGTCACCATTGCAGATCATTAATGAATCATCTCTTTTATTAAACTGATTGCAACTAAAAAAAAAAGATTAAACTTGTCTATTTTAAAGGACTGATATTAGGAAAAGTACAGTCATTTGAAATTTTTTCTGTCCTTTATATGATATAATATTAGGCAGGGTCCAATATCTGTGCATAGAGATAGGACTGGAAAGTAAAAGAGTGACCTATCGACAGCTCCATCCACAGCATGCCCATGTCAAGGGTATCCTTTAGTCAGTTAGTAAAGGAAATGCAACCAGTTAAAGGAAATGACAAACTGGCTGTTTTTTAGAGACAGAATAGGCCTGGACAGTTTTTTTTTTAAATTTAATCTAATGGCCAGCAGCAGAAGTAGGACAATTTATTTGGGATATATGTACTTATAAGGAGTAAGTAGGTTGGCACAGTTGACAGAGTGTCAGACCTGCAAACAAGAAGACTTATCTTCCTGAGTTCAAATCTGGTTTCAGATACTTCTTACTTGGGTAAGTCATTTAACCCTGTTTGCCTCAATTTCCTCATCTGTAAAAAAAAGTGGAAAAGGAAATGGAAATGGGAAAACCACTCTTGTTTCTCTGACAAGAAAACCCCAAACGCAGTCATGAAGAGTCAAGCACAACTGAAAATGACTGAACAACAATATGTAATTACAAAGAAAACCCAACATAAAGCAGATGACCAATTCCTTAATTTTTAAGACTACTTATATGAAAGAAAGGACAAAACATATTCATCAGTTACACAAAAGAATATTTTATTTGGGTGGAAAAGGGGTCAGAGTCAGTCAGCTATAACAGTTGACATGACCCAAATATCTATCCACCAAGTTCCCGGGTCCATTGTGGGGAAAAGGCCATTTGTTGTTTTTCAGGCTTGAACTAAGACTGTATAAAAATTTTAAAAAAGGTTCATAAGAAATGTATGGCCAAGATATATAGCTACCATCAGAGTAGCCCTCTCAGGCTCAGGATTGTAGGGACTGAATGCCTCTTGAGTAGGCAAGACGAAAATCACAAGAATGGAACTTCTAGTCAGCTTCTGCCCATTCCTTGATGTTTATTTGTAGAGTCTTAATAGACACCTGGGAATCTTCCAAATTGCTACATTTATGCATAAACATATTTCCTGCTATTTAGCTTGATGAAAGTTGATCACTTTTGTAACACTGTTCTGCTTGGGAAATATAAAGAAGACAACGGATAACTTGGGGAAATCAGATCCTGGTTATTTCTTCAGTTCTCTCTTCAGAGGAAGAGTCCAAGTGACCTTCTGGTATCAATGTGGAGATGGAGGGGTAGATAAATAGAATAGGTCAAGCTAAAACACAGTTTTGTGATTCTAGAATGGTTAAGTTCTTTTCCTTGACTCCATTCTCCTACTCTTAGAGGAAAGTGCAACTTTCCTGATCCATGTTTTTTGCCCTTCCCCCAACTTGATCTGGTAGGTCCTTAATAATTATCTGGTGAGATAATACATGGAAAATGCTTTATAAACTTTATGGCACTTCGTAAATACTATTGATTATTATTTTTTCTTTCTCTTTTTTTTAAAATTAACTTTTGTTTATTTTTAGTTTACATCATTCATTTCCATGAGATTTTGATTTACAGATTTTCTCCCCATCTTTCTCCTACCCACCACCCCAAAACAGTAATCCCACTGTATACCCCCTACCAGAAAATCAGAATTCTATTCTCTATATCAATTATTATTAATATTTTTGAGTGAGCAATAAGAAAATATTTCCAAACAGACTCACAGGATCCCAAGAGACAAATGGGGAGAAAAATGGATATTTCCTCATGCTTCTTAGATATAGTAGGTCTCCTCACTTACTCTAGAGTCCCAGGACACTGGGCTTTGGAATAAATTGACTGCAGCTTGGTGCTAGTGACATAGACACTGGGGGCAAGTTCTATTCCAGGCCCTTGTGAGAAATTTTGAGGCCACAGATTGGCAAGAAACAGACAGCACTTTGTTTGGCAGCATGCTAGAACAGAATCTCCTGCCAAGAGAGGGTGCTCCAGAGAATTCTCTCTGCCATATGAAGACAGGGCCCATCACTGAAGTGTCCTCTCTGACAAAAGGACTCAGCATCTAAACTACCTGCTAGGGACTGTGGAAAGCTAGAGAAAGATCAAGAATGAGGAAAAATGCTGACTCTGCCTATGCAGACAACTGCCAAAATCAGCCACATACCAAGGATACTACGACAGGCAGTGCTTGCCAGAAGCCCTACCACTTGCATTATTGTAAATTACTCAGACTGTACAGATCTCTGGGAACAGTTACTCATTGGCAAATTCTATTATTTTCTATCAGCTATGTTCTATTTGTTCTCTTCTGCCTGTATTTTGTTTTTGTTCATTCAGTTGTGTGAATTGTGTGCTTTTCAAGGAGAGGTGTTAACAACAGATAGACAGACTCATAGTACAAGGTCACAGATTTTCTAGTGGAGGCAAAAAGACAGAAAAGCAAGCAGTCTCCCAAAGTGTAGTCATGCTTTTCACTGTCATGGGAGAGCCTTTGTTGTAAGACTTATGCATTTATCACATGATCATGTGTAATTTATCAATCTGTATTGGTATCTCATTCACCCCTTAAAGTAAATTCTTTAAAGGAAGCAGCTAGGTCTAATATAAGCTTCATATTTTCCCAGGTGCTTTTCACACAATTGTTGTTTTTCCTTTGTTTTCAAAGGACTTTTGTTTTCAATGACATCGTGGGGTGATGTGGTGATTTGACTCCTAGATGAATTCGGTTTAAGTGAGACAGTGTTGCCCAAAGTCATCAGCCTCGTTCTCTCTTCCAGAGTCATCGAAGTCCAGCACAGACAGAAGAGTTAACCTGTGGAAAATGTTTGCACCCAATTTCTATGAGAAACTTCTGACATCCAGGATATAAAAGTTTTGATACAAGAATAAGCGCCATTCCCAAATGGACAAACATTTGAAGAAAATGAAAGAAAAAATTCAAGCTATCAACAGCCTTTTTTTTTTAATTCTCCAAATCACTATACGACCAGAAATGCACATTTAACATCACTTTGACGTTACTACTTCACACCATAAATTGTGGTTGTTGGAAAGACTGTGGGGTGAGCAGTACAATAAAACAGTGTTGGTAAAGGTGCTAATTGCTACATACATTTTGGAAAGCAAATTGGAACTATATTCAAAGAAGTTGCTCAACAATCCACCATGCTTCAGAAGTCAAAGACAGAGAACCTAGATATGCAAAAATATTTATAGTAACACTTTTTTTGTAACAAAGAACTAGAACAAATGGTTCTATAAACACAATAAAATAAATAGAATAAACTGCCAACAATTAAGAAATAAGCAAAACAACTGATGGAATACGGGCATAATTGATTGTTGTCTTGCCATAAAAATTATAAATATGATGGATTCAAAGGCACCTGGGAAGATTTGTTTGATGTAGAGTCAAGTGAACAGGGCTAGGAGAATGGCTAATATGGAAACCACAACAATGTATAAGGAAACAACTTTAAAATTCTTCAGAGATCTGATAATAGCGAAAATCAATCAGAATGTCAGAAGACTGATGACGAAGCACTGCTTCCCACCTCTTGGCAGAGAGGAGATGGGCTAGACACGCTGAAAGACATGTACACTGAGGGAAATAGGCAAAGTGTTGATTTTCCTTGGATGTACTACTAAATAGGAGGGAAGCCTTCTATTTGGGGAACTGCTGGGAAATGAGAGTGATGGGGGAAAAGAGCATCAATTAAACATTTTTCAAAATGTGCAGAAGGAAGCTCAGAAGGAGACACAGACAGTGAAGTTTTAGAAATCAATGTATACTTTAAAATTATCTAACACAAATTGAGCATTTTTTATGAATGCCTCTCTTATGTTCTCTGTTTACTGAAATATTCAACTAGAAAAGGAAATTTGAAAAAAATAAATTTTAATAGGGCCCCTTAACTTGCAGAATATTTTGAAAAATATACTTTATTAGTTAGAACAACAGGATAATTATAAGAAAGCTTCAGTCGAATTAAGTGGGAGCATTGGACAAATGCATGACCTAAGAGGTCTTACAAAGCAAATCTAGAGCATAGGACAGGTTTTTTTTTATTAGTGTCAGGGGAGCTTCCCATCCTTTATTAAACTTTCTCTTTCATTTTCTGCAGCAACTGAAATTTAAATTATTATTAAACATGGATTCACATCTCACCTTTCGATCCTATTTCTTTGACTCAGCCACCGTACTTTCACAAACACACACTGGTATTTATGAATGCTTTCCAAGCCCTTTGTGTCCTTTTGTTTATCTAATTCCCTTTTATAAGAAAAAGTATTTGAAATCTTCCATACATCAATCACTCTCTTCCCCAATCTAGGACTATTCCTGTTTCTTTCAGATGATTCCTTCACTTAGTGGCACAGAGAAGCCTAATGGAGAAGCTGCTTGAGCAATATCATCTCTATGCCCAGTACCTGGGCTTTGAGAAAACCCAGCCAATAATGATAATGACATCCTGCTCTGCATAATGACAGTAATAGCTTCCAAGAATAAGGACAAAGAGTCTTAGTGTACTCTAAGCTCCATCAGACAGTAGCTTGGGCACCATGTTGCTATCTGGGCACCAGAGCTCAGTAAGGACTTTGATAAACTGGAGACCATCCAGAGGAGGGCAATTAGGATGGAAAACAGCATCAAAATCACATCATATTCTAGTTGTTTGAAGGAACTGGGAGATTTATCCTGGAGAAAGTAAAGATTTAAGGGAAACAATACCAGCTTAAAGCCTGCAAGGCATCTGTACCTCCAACTGTCAAAATTGGGATCTGTCTTCGAGTGTTCCATGGAGCTTTTCCTCATTCTATCAGAAAAAGGACGTTTACTTAAAATGTCTAAGAGAATTTTGTTTGTGCCTCCTCCATGCTTGCAATGTATGTCCCTTCCATGTGTACCCTATCTCTTCTATTATACTGTAAGTGCCTCAAGAGAAGGGAATGTTTTCCTTTTTACCTTTGTAACCTAAACCCAAAGCATAATTCCCTTTCACACATTAAGTGCTTAATAAATGTTTGAGTAATTCAACCAGATAATTGTTTTTCTATGATTTTAGAGGAGATCATTTTTAAGGCCCCTTCTGGCACCACCATTCCACAATCCTATGAACTTCTAAGGCTGGGAACAGCTATAATATACTAGATAATTCTTCTTGATTTTCTCTTGCTTCCTTCTCTCTTGCCACTCTATTCAACCTTCTCCATCTCTCTATTCTTCCTCTTCTTCTGAGAAATAATTCATTTGAACCCCTACTCTATTCCAATCAGTATTAATCAGTTTGATATGATTTCATAGGAGTAGTGATTATAAATTCTGTATATTAGACCTCAGAACTCTGAGCTTCATTTGCTTAATCATAAGGAGCTAACTAGAGCCCCTCCATTCTTGTTTTTCCTTATTGTAGTGACCAAACCCAGAGTGGCAGAAGTGACTCAATTACATGGAAAGTCCCCCAACTTACATTTATACCTCTGCACCACTCTCTCTTGACCAACATGAGCAGACGACCATCTTATGACTATTTAGTTCATGGAGATGCCTCATCCTTAGCCCGATCTGAGATCCCCCTGCTGACATAGCATTTCCAGCTGATAGATCATTTTTGACCCACAAAACAATATCTATCAACCAATGGGATTATCTACTTTGTATAGTCCCCTTAGACTAGTGTTCAGGTATCAGATCTGGTATCAAGCCTTATAAAAATAAGGCCATGCAAGAAGGGGGCATCTCAGATCATGAGATTGACTCAGAGCTCTGCCTCAGTCTCTTTTATTGTAAATTGGACAATT
Source organism: Pseudochirops cupreus (assembly GCA_028627135.1). NCBI lineage: Eukaryota > Metazoa > Chordata > Mammalia > Diprotodontia > Pseudocheiridae > Pseudochirops > Pseudochirops cupreus. The sequence continues at coordinate 42,419,179 of CM053580.1, forward strand.
TTAATCTCCACACTCCTCCTCTTCCTCTTCATTCTTTTCCTCTTCCTTCTCCTCTTCCTCCTCCTTTTTCTTCTTCTCTTCCCTCCACTGATCTGACTACTCCTTCTTTTGCTATTTTATCATCAATGGATCCCCAAAGTTGTATCCTGGGTCCTCTTCTCCTTCCTCTCTTTACTTTTTTGCTTGGTGACCTCATCATTTCCCGTAGGTTCAATTATCATGTCTATGCAGATGACTCTGATATCTATATATTAAGCTCTGGTCTCTCTCTTGAGTTGAAGTCACACATCATCAATTACCTATTGTACCTTTTGAGCTAGATGTTAAATCTCAATGTCCAAAATAAAACATTTTCTTTCCCTCAAAACTCATTCATCTTCCAAAATTCCACATAACTCTCAACAGTATCACCATCCTCTCCATCACCCAGACTCAGTCACCCTTCTTTTCTTTGACACTGCCAAAACCTTGATTCAGGTCCTCATCATCTCACACTTGTACTACTGTACAGTAGGCAATAGTCTACTGGTTCATCTTCCCATCTCAAATGTCTCTCCCCTCCCCTTTCACCTCCAGGCCATCCTCAAAACAGTGGACAAAATGATTTTTCAAAGACACAAGTCAGTTTATACTGTGTGCAACTCAACCAACTTTCACACCACTCTAATACTTCAAGGATCAAATATAAAGACTTCTGTTTGGAATTCAAAGCTCTTTACAACCTACCTCTAACCTAAATTTCTATTCTTCTTATACCTGACAGTCCTCCACACTCTCTGCAATCCAACAATAACACAAAGCCCCCCACTTTCCATATCTTCACTCTCACATGAACTGTCCTTTAGGCCTGGAATGTCCTCCTTCCTCACCTCCACCTCCATCCTTCTTTCCTTTAAGATTCCTCTCAAGCATCTTCTACACTCTGGTACCATAGCTTTCCTATTCCTTCCTGCAATTCATGTCTTCTCTGCCAATTAGTGACCATTTGACTTTTTAAAAATATATCTTTCATATAATGTCTTCCTCCATTAAACTGTACACTTGTTAAGAGGGAGCACTGTTTTATTTGTCTTTTTATCTCCAGCAGTTGGCACAGTGTATATATTAAGTACTTAATAAATGTTTGTCGAATGATTAATTCTATATTGAGTAAGGAACTTAAATCTGGACCCACTGAGTCCTGTCCCACTCTCTGAAGATAGGAGAGTAAGTAAGACCCCTTAGACCTTCCCCTACCCTCAAATACTTGGACTTGTCATTGATTTTTAAGATCTTCATTAGTACCGGTTGATGAAAATCTCATAATTTACTATAATTTCTGGGAAATAAGAGCATTCATGCAACATTGTTCTTTTTTTTTCTTTTTTGAGGGGAGGAAAGTAGGGCAATTGGGGTTAAGTGACCTGCCCGAGGCCATATGGCTAGTTTTTTTTCATGTTAAGTGTATGAGGCCAAATCTGAACTCAGATCCTCCTCACTCCAGACTGGTGCTCTATTCACTGCGCCACCTGGCTGCCCCATTCAACACTGTTCAAACAAACGGATTTCAACTCCTCATTCTCAAATTGATTCTCCCTTTATTTTCAAGTCAGCAGTGCAGAGGGAGGTGTCAGGTACAATGGATGGATTGATGGACTTGGAGGCAGGAAGACCTATTTAAAATCCAGCATCTTATATAGCTTTGCAACCATGCCCTGATAATTATTTGTGTCTAACTCTTCATCACCTGATTTGGGATATTCATGGCAATGATATTGGAACACCTTGTCATTTCCTTCTCTGGCTCATTTTACCAAAGAGGAACTGAGGCAAAGGGGGCTAAGTGACTTGTCCAGGATCACACAGCTAGTAAATGTCTGAAGCCAGAATTGAACTCATGAAAATGAGTCTTCCTGAGTCTAACCCCAGTGCAACACCTAGCTGCCCCTAGGCCAGTCATTTAACTTTTCTGAACCACAGATAACTTTTTAAGACTTAGCATAAGGTATAGATTAATTGGAATCTGAATTGTTGTTGCATTGAAGAAATCACAGGTGATTGATGTTTCAAGTTATATCATATTTATTTAACACGAAAAATATCTATGTTCCAATTTTCTGCACCATTGGCAATTCATACATTTCTTGATTAGTATTAGGATCTTTTTTTTTTCAATGTTATGAAGACCAGTTAGCCTCAAGTCAGTCCTGTCATTTAAATGACATTCTTCCAGGATCATGTTTTCATATTTGGGCAGAGAATCGAGCGATTTGAGTTTTGATTCTGGCAATGATTAGCCAGAATTTGACTGTGTGAGCTTAGGGCAAAATATCTGACCTTTCTAGATCTCTTTCTCCTCAACTAAAAAACAAATAGATTAAATTCAATCACTTCCCTCTTCCTTTCCAGGTCTAACATTCTGGGAGAATGTAATGTTAGAGGTTCCCCAGATAGTTCTTACTTAAACTAAAAGTAAAATTTTAAAAAGAAAAAACTTTTCCAACCACTTTCATTAGTAAAGACTTTAAGAAACCCTAACTTCTACTGCTTCTCTTAAAAAAAATTGATTTCTGAGAAATTCTATATCTTTTACCACAGTGGATTACATTTTGAACATTTTTAAAAAGAAAACTTAACTTTTTTTCCAACAGATTTAAAGTGCTTTCAGACCAAACACATTACCACTCATGTCTATTACCTGGAAGTTAATAAACCAGAGTGTTCCCAGACTCGTTTAAAAAAAAAATCTTTAGCACAGAATAAGGACTTGCAGAGACCACAGACATCTCCAGTAAATATCAATCTGAAGCACTTCAGCTGCCCAGCTATCTCTGAGTGTTACTCAAACTGTGGTACCATTAACTGACATTTAGAAGACCTATTATCATTGCGTGCAAGCTAGAATTACAGTACCCATGTTAGATTTGGCTTGTCTAATAAATGGCTCCTTTGCCCTCACAAAAATTGAACAGATGAAAAAGGAAAAAAAAAACTTGCCTTGTAGCTCGATTTCAAAGCACAACTTTCAGAAAAACGTAGCTTTTTGTTTTTTATATCACAATCATTTATACATACACCCACTTCTGATCTCTCCACCCTATATATGGAACCTTCCGTTGTAACAAAATAATAAAAAACTGTAACCATACTTAAGCAAAACAAATGAACGTATGAACCATCACTGGCTGTCTTACAGTATATACAATATTCCACATCTGTCCAACAAGAGGAGGAAGGTGCATTTCTTCATCTGGGTCGATCTTGCTCATTAAAATTACAAAGCTGATATCAATTCAAGTCAACAAGCATTTATTAAGTAACTTTTACATGTCAGGCACTGGACTAAGGGCGGTATGGGGTGGGGGGGGGGGGGGGAGGGAGATTAGTTCCAGCCCTCAAGGAGCTCACATTGTAATACAAGAGGTACTATGAAAGCAATTATGTAAAAAACAAACCATATACACGATAAATAGGAAAAAAAAAAAAACCACTAATCCTCGAGGGAAATGGTGAAAAGCTTCTCGAATAAGGTGGGATTTTACCTGGCATTTGAAGGAAGCTAAGTGATAGTGATAACCAGGGAGCATTTTCCAAGCATGGAGGACAGTCAATGAGTATAGAGAGGAGATAGAGTAACTTAGGCAAGGAAGAGAAAGGAGGCCAGAGTCAACGATTCAAAGAATATGTGGTAGGAAGCAAGGCATAAGAAAACTGGAAAGATAAGAGCTAGTCATGTTATAAAGTGATTTAAATGATGGAAGAGTCTATATTTGGCCCTCAAGGTAATAAGGAGCCAGTGGAATTCATTGCCATGGTCAGATTTGCAGTTTTGCCAAGTGAAGTGTGGACTGGCATGGTAAGAGACATGAGGAAGGGAGAAAAATCAGTAATCTATTGCAATAATTCAGAAATAAGATGATAAAGGCTTGTATGATGGTGGTGCTGGTACATGAGAGAGAAAGGGGCATGTATATGAGATGTTATGAAGGTAGATATATGACAAGATTTGATAGCTAGTTAGATATGAGGGGTGAGAGAGAGTGAATAGTTGAGGATGTGTAATGGTAAGGGAATTTGAAGATCTTCCCCTGCCCCTTAATGGACCTCACTTGTACCCCAACAAGAGAAGCTTGCTTAGGGGAGGCTTGTTTTTCAGGAAGGTCCACACTTTGTTACTTTGTAATCAGGCAGCGGGTCACAAAGGTTATGATGTCTTCTGTCCCTGGAGAAGGCTCTCTATATATACTCTGACATGAGGTTTTGCTTTGGAAGACTAACTTATGGGAAGAGTTGTGTGATTTGGCCAGATGAAACTCTGAGCAGCCATTGATCCCCCTGACTTTGAAACCCCAAATGTTGGTGCTTCTGTATCTGGTAACTAACACTGTATGTGTGTAATGGTCAGACAGCTAGAAGCCCTGTCTGTTGGTCTATTGAATTGTGTTGTTTTCTCTATCTGTATTTTTGTCTGATCATAATTTCTGTTTGTATTTTCTGGGATCTCAACAGCAATAGGGAAGTTAAGAAAATATGAGGGTTATTAGGAAAAGATAATGAGTTCATTTTTAGACATGTTGAGTTTAAGAAGTCTATTGGCCATTCAGCTTTATGGACAACTGGGGATGGGGAACTGGAGAACAGGAAAGAGGTTAGGACTGAATAATAGATCTGAGAATCATCTTGATAGAGGTGGTCATTGAACCCATGTGAGATGATGAGATCATCAAATGAAATAGTATAGAGGGAAAAGAAAAGGTCAAGGAGAGAGCCTTAGTGGATACTCATGCTCAGTGGGAAGGGTCTGGATAAAGATTCAGGAAAGGAAATGAACAGGAATTAACACTGTCACAAAAATCTAGAGAGAGTATCAAAGAGAAGAGAGTGATCAATAGTCCAAAGAGAAGTCAAGAAAGATGAGGCTTGAGAAAAGGTCATTATATTTGGCAAATAAGAGATCACCATAACTTTAGAGAGATTAGTTTCTGTTGAATGGGGAGGTCAGAAGTCAGACTGCAGCAAGTTAAGAAGAGAGATGCACTTAGATTTCTCAAGGATAATTTAATTGTATGGAAACATCTAACAGATTCTAGAATTACAGCATACTGAATACAGATTTCAATTTTGTTATCCATAAGGTTCTTTCTTTACGTATTACTTTAAGAAAATTAGTTTCCTTCAGATTTCTTATAAAAAAAAAACATGTATGGTGCTATAAGGGTTTTTCAATCAATCTATAAACATTTATTAAGCACCTACCATATGCCAGTCACTCTAATAAGGTTTACAAATTCCTTTACATGTTATCTCATTTGATCTTCATAAGAACCAGGAGAAGTAGATGCTATAATTTTATTTTTTTT
>CM053580.1:42425017-42443728 GCA_028627135.1 Pseudochirops cupreus
GATTCACCTATTTCATTTCTAAATCTGAATTCTTTCTTCAATTTTATTTTATTGATTATAATATTAATTCCATCTTAATCTGTATAGATTATTTGATAGTTCTGCCTTTATTTATACTATAGAACAGTTTAAAGTACTCCTAGATTTCCTCACATATTTTGATAAATATATTACTTTACTTATCTTACCTCCCACACTCACACCTTTAACTATCCTGTCTCTTGTGTAGCAATACCTTTCCAGTGCTATCTTCTGATTATGAGTTCCATTCAAGTCTCAGTGTGACTTACTTTATCTCTGCATTTGAAATTCTAGTGAAGTCGGGAGACCTGAGTTCAAATCTGGTCTCAGACATTTATTGTCTATGTGACCATGGGCAAATCACTTAACTTCTGTTTGTCTCAGTTTGTTCATCTGTAAAATTGGGATTATATTAGCACCTATCTCCCAGGGTTGTTGTGAGGATCAAATGGAACAATAACTCTGAAGTCTCCAGCGCAGTGCCTGGAACCTAGTAGGTGCTACATAAATGATAGCTATTATTATTATTATTCAATAAACAAGAATATATTTTGTACCTACTATGTGTTAATTATTGATCTAGACACAGAGGATACAAGGACAAAATGAAGAGGAATTGAAGAAAGGAACTGAGGTGTGATAGAAAAGGATTTTGCAGAACTGTGTATAATAAACTATAAAGAGAATTCTTCACTGTCCTCAAGGATTTTACTTTATGCATCTAGACATCTGAAGTCCCAGGGGCTGTCATTAATTATCTTCTTGGGTATCATCTTCACTGAAATAATGATCTTTTCTTCTGCTTTTCTTATGTTAAATATGTTAAGTCTTTTGGTGTACATATGTGCACATGTAGATATACATATATGCAAATATGTGTTTCTGGTGGTGGTGGGGAAAGTTGATAGAGTGCTTAACTAGGAGTTGGAAGATGTAGGTTCAGTTTCTGACTCAGATATTTACTGCCCTTGTAACTCTGAGTAAATGACTAAATTTCTTTTGGTCTCATTTCCTTCTTTGAAAAATGTAGGGGCTGGACTAGATGACCTCTAACCTGTATCCAGCTTTAAATCCATAATCCTATGTGTGCTACATCTCACATTTTGGAAATGATCTTTTCATTTTAACGTGGAAAAAAAAATATCGTACATCTAGGACATAGCTTCTCTTGGGAAACATTTCACTTGGGAATTGTTGGGATCCAAAGGAGCTTCTTCCTGCTCTATGAGGAAATATACTAATACTCTTAGGATATGTGCAAACCTGACAATTTTTTAGTTCAAATTGAATGGTGCTAACACCATAGGGCTAAGAGTTAAATACCAGCTCCTTGGATTAATTTAATTAAATAATTATTTATTTTATTATTAATTATTATTATATTTTAAAATTACTTGGCAGAAAGAGGGCTGGATTTAGCATCATATGTTCTAGTTTGAATCTCAGCAATATCTCTCTCTGCCACTCACTACCTATGTAACTTTTATTGCTATGCCTCTCTGGGTCTCATTTTTTTACTTGATTAATGATGGGATTAGAAAGATGGTCTCTAAGGTCCTTTCAACCTCTACTTTGAGCTCCCAAGGTATTTGTGTGTTCGGGGGGGCTTAATCATTTGCCCTAGATTATTTTGAAGTTGCGGAGATATAACACCCCTTGAAAGTAATCAACTATCCCTTTTTTATCCTCAAGTAAATCTCCCAGTATAAATATGGCAGGTTTAGAGACTAGAATCTCTTTTCTCTTTATAGTCTATTATGAACACTTCTGCAAAATCCTTTCCAATCACGTGCCATTTTCTTTCTTCAATTCCTCTTCCCTCCATCTTTCTGAAGTCTCGTTTTCATTTGTCTTTAATTATATGTAAGACATTTTGCTAGACTTCAAAAGGTCTTCTTGGGATTCTGCCTGCCTTCCTTCCACCTCATATCTTCATCAGCAACTTTGAGTAACAGTTTCTATGAGAAGAAATTCTCTGCTCTTCACCACCTGCATGACTTGGGACACATTGATTTGTCTCTTTGGGTTTTAGCCTCATTACTGATGTGAAGCTGAGGTTGAAACAAAAAACCTTCTAGTTTCTTTCTAGCTCTAAAATGTATCATTTTCTGCTAGGAATCATTTAATGTTCTCTTGCTTGTTACTACTAATAATTAGCATTTATATAGTGTTTCTATATGCCAGACAGTTGTTACCTCATTTGATCCTCATGACAATACTCATTTTACAGAAAAGGAACCTGAGATAAACAGAGGTTAAGTGACTTGTCCAGGGTCACACAGCTAGTCAGTATCTGAAGCTGAATTTGAATGCAGGTCTTTCTGATATCAGGTCCAGTGTTTTATCCACTCTGCCATGCAGGTTTCCTGACCAGGAGCTTTCCTTCCTTCTTGTCTCTTCCCAGTCTGGAGCTGAGGACCCTGAACAATTGGATCAGGTGATTAATTTGAGTAACTGATTTGGGAGATAAGCTTTTATTTTTTAATTTATTTTTCTATTTTTTAGATGAGTCAAAACACATCATACCCACCCCCTTCCAAACTTATAAAGCAAAATGTTACTTCAATTTCCATTATTTGTTTACTGATTTTGAATGAATCAAGTGCAAGCTGTATGAACCATTCTGTGACTGATGTCACAGTCTCTCTCCTGCATTTGGGCTCAATGCAAAGATGTTCAATGTGGAGTGTGATTTCATTAACATTTGTCAGGGCAAACCAGGAATCAGGATAAATAATAGAACTTCCTGTGTGGCTCATTTTTGAATCTTCAATTGCTTTACTAGTCAATAAATCACATTACTTATTTATACTTCAAAATTAAAATAAGAAGGCTTTCCAATAACCAGCCTTGGATGCTTTTAAATACTATGTCCTGGAATTTCTCCATGCAGCTGCATTGAGTCATTTAGAGCCTAATTTTGATTAATGCTAACAGTTTTCCCCAAACTAGAAATGTTTGGGGGAAAAAGAGTTCATAGAGGCCTTGAAAGTAAATTCTGAGGTTCCTTCTTTCTAAGGCTCAGTAGATAGCACTCAACACTTGCTCCTCAGATCTTTTTTGCTGGATACACCTCAAAAACTTAGGCTGACTCCTTTCAGCAGGATCCAGTCTTTTCTCTGGCTGGCACAGTCGGGGAGAAGGCATGAGCATCTCAGAGCCTTAGAAAGTGCTGCCATAACATTTCCTAGTTATGTTGAAAAATAAACCTCGGAGATCGTAAGGTTCCAGAATTTCTTTTAGTCACCTTGAGGTCATCCCAGGACATAGTCAAGGAAAACAGAGGCTTCAAGCTGGTATGGGTCTAGAGGTCTCTGTAAGAGCGGGCAAAGAAAACACAGTCTTAGCTCAGAGCTGCTTTTCCAGATTTTCCCATCTGAACCACAGACTTTTCTGGCATCCAATTTTATAGACCTGGTGCTCAGAGCCAGAACAACAGTGCGTTTATTTTGAAAGGAGCAAGTGAGCTTCAATAGTCAGGAAAAATAAAGCCCTTAAAATGGAATCTGCTCCCGCTTTGCCCTTGTCACATTCCAAATTGTAACCAACCTGACGATTACCAACTATGCCATTTGTTTTCATTTTACTCAGGGTCATCTTTGAGAGGTGTAATCTATCAGGCAAATGAAGATACCATAGAATTACTGACTTTTCAAAGTGGGAAGGGACCTTCTTCAGTCAGTTAATAGCAACACACTTACTATGTATTAAGGGATACAAAAAACAAAAATTAGTCTCCGCCCTGAAGGAATGTACCATCTGCTAGGGGAAGATAGAGGGAAAGGGAAGGTACTTGAGTGGGGGAAAGCCTGGATGTCCTCCTTCAGCAGAGGTCCTGAGAGAACTCTCCTTTGTCAAACAGAGGGAGGGAGGGAAGGGTCCTGAAGGAAGAAGGTACTGACCAGGCATGAGTTCCAGAGACAAAGTGACCTTGCAGGATAAAGAAGTTCTTGAAGAATAATGGAGTAATCCAGAGGAATGAAGCCTAGGAAAATGAAGGGATCATCTAATTGAACTTCTCTTTCTCACCTTTTTGGAGGGGATGGGTGATGAACAATATATAATTTCATTAATGTACAGCTCTCAGGGTGGAAACTTCCTCTCATGATACAATCTGATAATCATTGTGCAACTTCTAATTTAGGTCAGTTGCCTGGACTATGACTGCAGAAAAGACTTATTTATGGTCATATAATTTCAGAGGTAGAGCTTGAACCCCCTGACTTTAAGGCTAATTCTTTATCTATTGTATCATATTGACTCTTTCTCCTCTCGTGTTTCAGAAGAGGAAATTTAAGCTCAGGGAAATCAAATAGTCAAATAATGTTGAAGCTGTAAGAAACCTTAGAGATTTTCAGATGAAGAAACTGAAGGCTAGAGTAATGAAGGGACTGGGCCAGAGTGTCTTGGCTAGTCAGAAGTAGACCTGAAAAGGTCTTCATTTTTCCCATTCTAGAGTTCTCTCCTTTAAACTCCTCAGCTTCCTCTTTGGAAATGCAATTTGTTATGTGGAACCTTATAAGCCTGGCAGATGGCTACAGTTCCCAGGATTCACAGATGTCTGTCTTACTTTTGTCTCTTGTTTTTTTCCATAACTTTAGAGTTATCATCCATTTTCTTTTGAGTGTCAGTCTTGACCTCCAAGACATCATGAACACAATATGCATACTGTATTCTTGCTATTTATTTTGTATCCCAAGAATTCGTCTTGGGATTGGATTCAATCTTACTCTCTCAAAGTACCTCTGTATCAGTCAATTCTCTTCCACAGTTTAGTAATTTTGAAAATTGCTAGATTTGGTCTGGCCTAATGGAGCAATAAGGAACATCCAGATACGTGGCATACAGAAAGAGGGTCAGAATGAGGGCATCTTACCAGGCCACAAGGAGATCTTCTGGTTATGGAAGCTTTTATTCTATATTTACTGGAACAAAACCATCACCAGTCACTCTGGTACAATAATACTGACCTCAACAAATGAAGCAATGTTGATGGTTGGCCTATTAATGGAAATAAATCCAGCTCTTTAACTGGTCAAAGTGACCAAGACTTGGATTAGGTTTGGGTGGAAGCCATAAGTTATGTTAGTAATTGAACACTCTGGGTTTGTTCCTCAGGCAGTCTCTTGTAATGTGATTCTATGTCCTTGCCCATGTTCAGAAATCCCTTTCCAAACTGTTCACAAATTGTAAAAGTAATAAAAATAGTAATAATATACAGTGTTCATTGATGCCAGTGGCCCTTGATGATTGTTAGTATCTTCTAAAACTCTTCTGGAAGAAAAGTTATGGTTTTTAGTCAGTTTAATTTAAACAGGGTTTGGATGACAGAGGATGACTATGTCACTGGTGGGGAGCTATGTGACACAGTGGATAGAGTGCCAGGTCTGAAGTCAGGAAGACCCATCTTCCTGAGTTCAAATCTGGTCTCAGACATTTACTAGCTATGTGACCCTGCGCAAGTCGCTTAACTATGTGTGGGGAGCTCTGCGGTCCCACAGCCGGACTGAAAAAAAGTCGCTTACCCAGAGGCTGCAAGAAGGATGCATAAAAGAGAGGGGACTCCTAGAGTGGTGGAAAGTAGAGCCATCTTTATTACCCCATGTGCAAGCTTTTGTAGGCTGCTTCCTAACTGTTTTCTCCTGAGGACATTGCGCACTTCTTTGTTCCCAGGCTGTGGGTGTACACCACACTCATCTCAAGGACATAATGCTCACAGCTGTGTGTTTGAGCTCCTTCCTGGGGGATGGGGAACCGATCCAGGCGCAATAGCAGGCTCTTCAGCTGAGAGGGCTTATTCAGCTAGCAGGGTCAGAGTCCCCCTGGCCCATGGTCCTCTACATTATGTTATTATTTGTTTCATCACATTTCTATTTATGATTCTTGTATTCAGTGCATGATGCAGTATTCAGATAGATATAGGGAGATATCATTTCATTGTTCCTTGGGTTCTTCAGAGATGGCAACTTTAAATGAATTCAGCAACTATTTTTTATGAAATATATTGGAGAATTTAAATGGAAGAGGACAGTAACTCAGTTCGTTTTAATTCAGCAGACATTTATAAAGAATCCCCTATGTGTAAGGCACTGTGTGAGTGGACGGGGATACAAAGAGAAAAATGAAAAACAATCACTATTCACAAGGGGAAGGGGATAAACGGTGATATGTGGTAGACGCAGCACTATATGCTTTACAAACATTGTCTCATTTGATCTTCACACCTTTATTAATATCCCCATTTTACAGTTGAGAAAATCGAGGCAAGAGACTTTCCACTACTGTGTCTCTAGTAGGATTTGAATTCAGTCATCTTGACTCCAGGTCTAGTTCTCCATTCCTTGCACCACCTAACTGCCTTAAGAGTTTGTATTTCCTCTTACTGGCAGAATATAACAGATACACACATATGTAGGACCATATATAGCTTTAGATTTAGAAGGAATTCTAGGGGACATTTAGCCCAGCTCCTTTTTACAGAAAGCAAACTGAGGCCCACAGAACCTTACCTAGGATCATACAGCTAATAAGTTAGAAGGGTAAGACTGAACCAAATATCCCTGATTTTGCTTTGGCACCATCTTGCCTCCTAAGTACACTATGAGAAGACTGGTAGAAAGAAGCATTCTATAGCCAGGGGCGGAGATGGAGGAGGGGAGAAGAATAGAGAAGCAAGCACTGGGAATCAGTTGGAGGTGGTACCATTACCAAATTTAAATCTAAAAAGTCCTTTTTGTCTGGAGTTTTTCATTTCCCTAGTCCGTTATTTACTCGGCTTTTGAACTGATCTTAAAGCATCAATTTGACTGTGTCAGCCACTATCCAGTAAACTCCAGTGGTTCCCTATTGCTTCCAGGATCAAATATAAAATCTTATTTGACTTTTCAGGTTCTTTATATGTTTCCAGGCCTTTCATGCCTACTGCCTTCACATACTCTGAGATCCAGTGACACTGACGTCCTCCTTGCTCCTCTCATCTCTTGGCTCTGCGGATTTTCATTTGTCGTCTCCTAGGCCTAGAATTCTTTCCTTCTTCTTCTCTACCTGTTGTCTTCCCGGATGTCCTTCAGGTCTGAGCTTAAACCCCACCTTCAGCAAAAAGCCTTCCCTGATCTTTCTTAGTGCTAGTGCTGTTCCCCTCTGCTTATTTCCAATTTATCCTACCTATAACTTGTTTATACGTAATTGTTTACATGCTGTTGTTTCCTCCTTTAGACTGTGAGTTCCTTGAAAACAGACTGTCTTATGCCTTTCTTTAAAATCTTAGTTTAAGGTCCATAAATACTTGTTGACTTGACTTAATGATTTTAAATTATGTCTGTGTTTATAAAGAATGCTTCTTGCTTTGAACTGGAACTGGTGTTTCACAGTTTTCAAGTATAAGTATACATGCAATGAATTTATACAATTAGATGAGGTAGGAAGGTAACACTAGGAGACAGTATTTATCCACATATCAATGGAATAAAATTTCTAAACATTTTTTGAAACAGAATGAAGATGAAGAAATGGTATTCTTTGGCAATTATCAGTTTGGTCTTATAGTCAAAGTAAAATGAAGAAAAATATAACAAGAAATGGGGGAAAATCAAGGAACTTTAATTATTCTTAATTTTTCATTGTTTTCAAATTGTGTATTGTTTTCATCTTTCAACATGTCAGCACTTAAGAAGGAAAAAAAGAAAGGATTGTTTGATTTAGAAAACAACAAATCTTGGCCTTTGGTTCCTAAGTTCTTTGGCCAAGCTAGTGTGGCCAAGTTTGAGGATTTAAGACAGTAAATCCTTGTCCTTTTCTTATTTGGGAATGTGGTAGAAGTAGATGGGAGGGCTATTTGATACAACAATGTCATGATTATATGTTTTATATGAGAAACTGGAAGGCCCTAGGCTGGCAAGAATACTTAATCACAGGTGTTAAATTTAGGGATATGAATAGAAACATTCAAAGGAGCTCTCTAAACCTTAGATGTAGATATGGAGGGGACAGAGAGGCCATCTATTCCGACCTCTTCATTGTGCCGATGAGGAAACTGAGACCCCAAGAAATTACATGGCTCGTTCTAAATCACATAGGCAATAAGTAGTAATGCAAATTTGAAATCAGGGCTTGTGATTACAAGTCCACTAAGCTTTCCACTGTACCATACTGTTTTGAATTTGTTCTTCTTTCTATGGTTGCTGACTGGTGATTCCCAATGTCAATTAGCTAGGTGGTACAGTGGATAGAGTGCTGGGCCTGAAGTCAGGAAGACCTGAGTTCAAATCCAGTCTCAGATACTGGCTGTGTGACCCTAAGCAAGTCACTTGGCCCTTTTTACCTCAGTTCTCTCATCTGTAAAATGAACTAGGGAACGAAATGGCAAAGCACTCCAGCATCTTTGTTAAGAAAACCTCAAATGGGGTTAGCAAGAGTATGACATCATTGAAACAACTGAACAATACCAATTAATAGGACGTGGTAAATAAGTGCTGGTTCTTGAGTCTACTGTAGGTTTTTGCATTGCTGGTAGTCCTTTTTCCACTAGATAGAAGAAGTATTTCCACATTAGGAGCAGCAGAGATGCAGTAGGATGAGTGCTGGATGTGAAGTCACAGAATCTGGGTTCAAATCGAAGATTTGCTATTTTCTCCCTGTATGAGCTCAGGCAAGTGGCATGACCTCTCTGGACCTGAATTTTCTCCTTTATAAAATGAGAGTGGATTGGGTCTAGATGACTTCTAAGGTTATTTGCAATTCTAAATCTGGGCCCCTACAGATAAGGAAATAGAGGTTCCCAAGAGTAGTAAAAGCAAAACTTGCATTGAGTCTAAGTATCAACAAGCACTAGTCATAAGGCATGAGGACATTTTTTCCTCTGTGCACTCCCAAGTAAAAATAATAACAAACCCACATCCTTCTGAAGTTGGAACTCCTTAGAGAAAAGGTACAGTAGACATCCAAGGTATTATTTTGCATTCCTGCTGCTTGGAGACTGTTGTGAGAAACTAACACTGTGGTGCAGACATGATCTCATTGGGCCTTCCAACATGCCAGGGAAGGAACCACTGACATGTTGGGCAGCTGAAGCCAAGCATGGGGAAGTGATTTGCCCAAGGTCCCCATTTCACCTGCAGGACCAGTCCTCCAGTTTCCATCTCCCAATCACCAGCTTAATAGAATGAGTCAGACCAAGGTTGGGGAAGCTAGGGCAGCTGCAGAGAAGAAGGGTGGCATGAAAGGGGGTTTTGAGGGACACTCCCACTACTAGTCCAGAGAAAAGGTAAGGAAACCCAGCCTCTGCTCAGTGGGCACCACTTGCCTAGTCTGCAAAAAATTGTCCCTCAAATTAGGAAGGATGAAAACAAAATTCTTAGAGGAAATTGATGTGTTAAAGGAGGAGGGCAGAGAAACAGGAGGAGAAAGAGGGAGAGGAAGAAAGGGAGAGGGAGGGAAAGGACAGATAGTGAGAAAGGAAGGGAGGGAGACATGGGTGGACAAGCGATAATGGAAAGGGGAAGGAGAAGGGGAAAGAGGAAGGGAGAAGAGTTAAGGAGAAAGGGAGAGAGATAGTGGAAGAGGTGAAGAAGAGAGAGGTGGGAAAAAAGAAAGAAGAGGAGAAGGGAAAAGAGAGAAAGAAGGGAGAAAAGTGGGAAAGAAAAGGGAGAGAGAATAGAAAAGGAAGGAGAGAGAGGGAGTAGAAAAGAGGAGGGATGAGGGAAAGAAAAAAGGGAAGGAGAGGGGAAAGAGGAAGATGGAAAGATGAGGGATGAGAGAGATAGGAGAGAAACACAAGTGTCTATCCCTGAGGTTGGTTGCCTAACTGTTCCAGCTAGTCACAGATTCTTAAAGATCATTGGATTCGGGGTTAGAAGACCTAGATTCAAATTTGAGTTCCAATGCTTAGTAGCTATGGACAGTAAATCACTTAACTACCTCACAACTTACACTTTCTACCTCACAGGATTCTTTGGATGGAGGAAAGCACTTTATATATAACAGGGGATTCTATGAAAGTGTTTATTGTTGTTTTTATTATTATCCTTGCCTTCTAATGGTAACATGATTCCGTCATATTTTCACCTTGTTTCTCTTAGGGATCTTCCTCTCGGTTCAGAAGTCATCTATATCTGCATTCTCTAGGTCTAGCCTTCTTCAAAAATTAACATATCTATGATAGGATGGCAGTTTTGTTTCTTTGGTCCCAAACTTATGCTCTAAGATGAATTTATTCATTCAATAAAAATTCATTATGCAAGATGGGCCAGCCAGGTGGCACAGTAGATAGAGTACTGGGCCTGCACTCAGGAAGACCTGAGTTCAGAACTAGCTGTATGACTCTGAGTAAGTCACTTTACCCTATTGACTCTAGTTTCCTTATTTGTACAATGAGTTGGAGAAGGAAATGACAAAATGCTTCAATATTTTTGCCAAAAATACCCCCAAATAGGATCAGGAAAAGTCAGACATGACTGAAATGGCCGAACAACAACCATGCAAGGTAGAAAAACAGATAAAGTTTTTAAAAATGTGTAATCTGAGGAGTGTCAGAGTTCTAATGACAAGGACATATGTCCCATAAGAAATGGGGGTAATACTGCATGGTTAATAAAGTTAAGGTTTCTAAGATGGTTTTCCTAACTTTGGAACATAACACCTACTCATGGAGATGTACAAGGAGCATGAAGCTACAACTAAAGTTATAGATATCTTTGAGTTTATGTCTTATACAATACTTTAAGAAATAAAATTAAAATCAACAAAAGTGAGAGAGTAAGAAAGAACTACAGAGCCTCAGACAATACTCCCTTGTCTTCCCCTAAACTTTAGAAGGCTCCCTCTCACCCAAGCCTCCAGCACCCACCTTCACTGAGGAGGGCCAAAGTACAAGGAAAAAGGGGTTGGGCTCTTACCCAGATGGAAGGCATAGGCATCAGAAGTGAACATTGAAAAAAAGTTAAGGTCAATGGAGTGACCACTATGAATCCAGCTATGTGGAAGGTAGGACCGAATCCTATGCCATCCCTGGTAGACCTAGGGGCTGTTGGAGGCTCTCTGGTGCGGGGCGCCTTTCCACAGATTCTTCTAGAGTTGGACGATTTTGCCTATTCTGGATATTCCCTACTCTTATGAGTAAAAGAGTTTCCTAGGGTCAGAGTTAGGGTTTAATGGCTGAACCCTCACTTAAGTGCACTTTGGGGATCAGGATGATAATTCATTGCTTTTCTCCAGAATTTGCCACAGGTAATGGGTATATCTTTTGCTAAAGGTTTAAAAATTGGGACAATTTACATTGTATAGTTAATCTTCTTTGCCTTCAGAAGTCAACAGTGTATAGTGGGGGGAAAGTATTAGATTTAACCATGGCTGTCTTGAATTCAAATTCTTGCTCTCTTTTTTATTACCTGGGTAATCTTGGACAAGTTAATCTCTTTGGTCTTCAGTCTTTCAACTTCAAGATAAGTCTAGATTAGATGATCTTAAAGTTTCCTTTCTAGCACTAAGTCTATGAGTATGGATTAAGGAATATAGTACAGTGATTTCATATCTATGATTTTTATATGTTATAAAAATAAATCCTTGACTTTATTATAATCAAACCTAACCCAAGACAACCATTTGTATATAATGAAGAATGTTGGAAGGCTTGGTAATTTTTTTGTTGTTACAAATAAAGAGTGGGAATCACTACATAATATTTGGGAACCACTGTTCTAAGAGTTGAAATAAAAAGAATATATTGCATAGAAGGAGTATATGTGCAGTCATAAAAAATGAAATTCCAAGTCTGAGGAAGAGCTGGCAAGTTACACAGAATGGTAGAAATAAAATTTTAGATTAAATAAATAATCTAATTCAAACTATTTAGATTTAAAGAATATAATGCAAATTATTTTAGATTAAATAAAGACCTTCACGTCACTTGTAAAAGGCTACTGATTCCAGGACTAGAATAATCTATGTAATTGCTGCTTGTCTGGGTTTTCTTTTCCTCTGTACTTCTCTGGCATCTGAGAGTGGGGGGAATGTTGAAGTGCCCGGGACAATAAAGATATTTACATAAGGTCATACTAATGTCTCACTATGGAGGGAGACTTTTTTAGGGGAGAAAGAGGGAAGAGAATATCAGAAGTTTCACGAAAAGTAAGACCCTTCAAACTGTGGAGGGTGATATTTACAATGTAATCTTCTGGTTTGATCTGTTTGATTTAGGGACTGACACATGCCAAAAGGTAATAAATAGGTGGAGACAGTGGTGTGGTCCCTAATCATGGGCCCTTTGGTAGCCAGTTCAAAAGATATCCAAGTGGGGTTTCATCTAGTTGCTAATAAGAAGAATACTGAAGGTGTCCATACAGATATGAAGTGGTGGTTGCTTTAGGAGTGAGATAGCACTGAGGTGATTTCCCCCTTTTTCCCACCAGACTTTAAAAGTTTGGTGCTATAGTATTTCAGATATAGCCATTTGAGCTTTGTGTGTGAGAATCAGGGGCTGAAGCTGGGGAAGTTGAAGATCTCAGACCTTAAACTAGTAACAGCTGAGCTCAGCCACTCAGCCAGGCAATTTAATATTGTATTTTGATCATTTAATTTATCCTAAGCTCTATGAATGAGTAATCTTATTGGGTCATATGAAGTTGGAAGATATTAGAATCTCAACACGATGGGATAGGGGAACAACAACCAATAAATTATGAATTATTTTGGGAGATATATTTATGTCCTCATGTAAGAGCCAGAGAAAACGCTTGTAAAAACTGAGGGTGGTCATACTCATGCAAGAGTCAAAAGTGAAGTCATAGAGCTCAAGTGCTGAACACCTTCTAAGTGATTTGATCTAGGATATTTCATTCACGCTTGCCCAGATAGGGCAGCACTAGCCACTGCATCTCCTTGCAGTTTATGTGATAGATTAAACCCTGTTCTGACCTATGTCAGAGAGTGGTATATTGTTTCTTTTTAAAAATTTTTATTTAATTTACTAATTCCACATTTACTTCCCTAAATTTTAATTTTTCTCCCTCCCTCCAAAAGACGACCCACAATCTGATATAGGCTGTACATATGCATTCCTATTAAACATATTTTCATGTTGTATAAAAGAATTATAACTACTTGGAAAAACCATGAGAAAGAAAATGAAACCAAAAAAAAAAAAGAAAAAAAATAGAAAATGGTCTGTTTTGCTCTGCATTCAGACTCCATACTTCTTTCTCTGGATGTGGATGGTATTTTCCATCATGAGTCCTTTTGAACTGTTTTAGTTCCTTGCATTGATGAGAAGGGCTAAGTCTATCAAAATCAGTCCTTGCACACTGCAGTGGTTACTGTGTACAATGTTCTCCTGGTTCTGTTCACTTCACTCAGCATCAGTTCATATAAATCTTTCCAGGTTTCTCTGAAGCATGTCTGTTCATCATTTCTTATAGCAAAATAGTATTCCATTATATACATATACCACAACTTGTTCGGCCATTCCTCAATTGATAGGCATCCCCTCAATTTCCAGGTCCTGGTCACCACAAAGAGAGCTGTTATAAGTATTTTTGTACATGTGGGTCCTTTTCCATTTTATGATCTCTTTGGCATACAGTCCTAGAAGAGATATAGCTGGGTCAAAAGCTATGCACATTTTTATTGCTCTTGAGACATAGTTCTAATTTGCTCTCCAGAATGGTTGGTTTAGTTCTCAGCTCCACCAAGAACAAATTAGTGTTTCAACTCTCCCACATCTTCTCCAGCATTGATCATTTTCCTGTTTTGTCAGAGCATATTGTTTTATCTACCTTTGTTAGGCTTCTCACATTGCCATGTGCCTTTATGAAGCAGGCCTCAGCATGTGTAATAGTAATTATAAATCTCTCTTATACAGTGCTTTAAAATTTATGAACTTTTTTTTTTTACCACTGTCTGAGTGAGAATTGTGGTAATATACTGTGATGTTTAAAAAGTTCGAGAGACATGCTTTTGGGGGTAATTCAATTAATTAGTCATTAATAATACCAGAAATTTTTTTAAAAGGTCAGTGACATTTTCCAATGCCAAAAACACTCATGGCAGCAGGTTAATGTCTTATATTTCCTTAGAAAGGTGGGTGTTCCAGAGGGTGGCAATTGATTCTGATTGGTTAACAAGTAATGAGAGAATGAATATTTGTAACACCATGCACCAGCAGATTCCCAAAAGAATGCTACTGTGAACAGCTTTTAAGGTTTAGATTACACAGTATAGTGAACATTCTGTTTATTCCATTACAAATCAAGTCAAACATTCACAATATAATATTCACAACATTACATTTTATCACAGAAAATCACAATATAGTGTTCAAAACAGCTTAACATTAGAATTGCCACACAGTTTTCACTACAGTGACCACAATATTTAGAACAAAGCATTCAATCAATTCACAATACAGTAATCAATACTGTCATTCAATCAATTCACAATACAATAATCAATCTTTCACTCATGGGGCAAATCAATACTTAATTATTCAATCAATTCATAATACAATAATCAGTACTTAATCATTCAATTAATTCATAATACAATAATCAGTCTTCCACTCATGGGGCAATCATACATCAACTCAATGTCATTAAATACAATCAATAGAAAAATCACACAAACCCTCCACCCCTCGGTGTCCAGCAAACCTCAATTTCATCCAAGGGGAGGCCTTTTCTTCATCTTGACTCTGGGTGGTCTCTCTGATTCCCTGGATCCCCTTCCATGTTCCCAGCTCCCTCTTGAATCCACCAAACAGTCATCTGTATTCAGAAGCAGACAGCTCCCAGGGCTTCGTCCAGTACTCAGAGGTAGACAGCTCCCAGATCCTTGTCCAGTCCTCAGGACAGTCCCTGGCACACACTGAAGTTCACATGGTCCAGCACATCTCAAATCCTTCACCACTTCTCTTGCTTGGAACTCAAGGATCAGCCAGGCTACAAACAAACAAAGTCTTATCCTGGTCATGCTTCTTCAGTCCTCCAGCAGTTCAGTTGGCCCTAGGACCCAGAAGGAATATCAGCCTTGCAGGAGGCCTTCCAGGCAAGCCCTCTCAGCCTTCCAGGTGGCCTTCACCAGATTCTGATCTCAGGAAAACTCCATCTCAGTTCTATCAGCTTCCAGGTTCTGGGAGATAAACTCTCTCTCTCTCTCTCTCTCCCCCTCTCTCAGTCTCCACAATTCTTCCTCCACCAGGAACAACATTCCAATTCTGTCTGTCTGTCTCTGGAATTCTTCTTTATATACACACACTGGCCTCCTGTCTCAGCCAATCCCCTTCTGCCATGTTATCAGGGGAGTTCACATCCTCTCAACAGGGGACAGGGCTCACACCTTCCATACTTAGCCCTAAGTTACTAAGTACTAAGTGTCTGCCAGATTGATTGCTGTTACAATATTACAATGAGGGACTGGACCTATTTTAATGAATTTGTTTATTTCATTTACTTTTAAGTGACTTCCAGCCTTGGGCAATCTGAGAATCTCTATCCCCCATCCCAGCCTAAGAAGAAGGGAGTTTCACCCTACATTAGAAGATCCAGTTGGTTAGAGGAACAACACCCAGAATGAGGAGGATATTAGTCCTATTTTCCATCATTTCTGTCCTTGAGAGATTGAACAAGGAAATAAGACAGGGGGGAAAAAAAGCTGGGCTCTCCCCAATTTTAATAATTGGGTATTAATATGAGAGAGAAATAATCATTTATCTCAATACTAGGTAATGGATCTAAACTACCTATATCCCACTCTTTTCTGCTTCCCTTATGTTGGACTTGGCCTAGCTCTAATGACCATGGCTGTCAGCTCACATTCTGGCACCCTCCCTTGATTTTTCTTTCCCATCTTCCAGTCTCTCTAGTGTTTTTGGAATGTAAGTTTTGCTTTTTTGACTATGACTATAGGCCTCTCAGCCAACCTCATGGCTCAGTTCCCTCACTGTAGCCAAATGCCCAGCTTGGTGTCTCTTTCTCTCTCTCTTTTTTTTTCTTTTCCAATTGCTTAGTAGGTTATGGCTCAGCCACCCTGGACTGCTGTTGATCTCCATGCAAACTCTAATAATGCCCACCTGCAGAATCTTAATTAAACATTTCTGTGCCTGGGCAAATGGTTTAAAATATGTCCTCTGTGTGACTTTGGACAAATCATTTAAAATTTACTACCCTTGGTTTCCTGATATGAAAAAACATTTGAGTTGAACTAGACAACCTTTGATTTCCTTGCACATCTAAATCTAAGGCCCTTGAATTCTTAAATATAAATTCAGTTTTATAGGGTTGTGGAAAGGGTTCAAAGGAGAGGGAGGGTAGAAGTGAAGGGAGCAGGGCTGGGCCAAACTAGGGAGGATCTCACCTGAGATGTACCCACAACAGTAGGGAAGGTAGTATCTTTGAGAGCAAACCAGTATTCAGTTTTCGTCTGAACATAAAAAGTTTGCAAGGATGAAGGCAACTTCAAAAACAGAGCAAGAGTTTCAGGGACAAGGTAGAAAAGAATGACATGGCAGAATAGAGACCATGTGGTGATATAAAGTGGAGAGTGATGATTTTGTGAATAGCAGCGGCATGGCTGGAGGTGGCAAAGGCTGTAAGCAGACGAATTGGAAGGACTAGTGAAGGAGGAGGTAGGAATTTGTGATCTCAAACCATTTCAGACAAAGTGGACTTCAACTTATGAAGCCACCTCTGTAAAATCAAGCTATTTAATTACAGTGGGCAAGACCAGAAACATTGTCCAACCCTTACCAGCAATTTCTCATCTCCAAATTTCTGACATCTTAAAGTGGATATTTTGTAGAAATCTTAAAATCAATATGTACCAAACAACTCACTATCTTTCCTTCTAAAGTCTCCCTGCTTCTGAATTTTCCTTGTTCTTTTGTTCTTCATTCTCAAAGAAGACCATGACATCAGGAAGACAGAGCCATGACATGCACGTAAACTGGCTTTCAGCGAGGAAGGGCTGTGCAAAGTCACCAGCCTCACTTTCTCCTCCAGAACCATCTGGGTCCAGTGGCAAGATATAGATCAGGATGAATGTAAATGTCCCCCAACTTTCCTATTAGTGATCAAGCTCCCCGCTTCTCCTCATCACGCAAGCTCACAGCCTTGACATTATCTTGAACTCTTCATTACTCCCACCCCACATCCTGCCCCCATAACCAATCAGTTGCCACGTTCTGCAATTGATTATTTGGTCAATGATGAAAAGCCCTCGTCACCACATATCTGGACTATTTCAGAAGCTCATTGGTTGCTCTTCCTGTCTCAAGTCTCTCTCCACTCCACTCTATCCTTCTCTCAGCTGTCAAAATGACTTTCCTTACCTGTAGGTCTGAACACATCTGTCAAGCTCCCTATTACATCTACATTCAAACTTGAGATTCTTTGGCTTTAAAAGTCTTTATGAACTGACTCGTTTCCACCTTTCTAGTCCTTTTGTACCTTATTCTTCTCTCTCTATTCTGTGATCCAGTGACACTGACCCATTGTTGTTCCTTGCACAGAGTACTTCATCTCCCAACTCCTTCTAAATTCACAGGCCTGGAACTTTCTCCCTCCTCATCTCTTCTCTTACCTTCCCTGACTTTCTTCAAGCAGAAAGCACTCTATACGACATATACTAGGTGCTATCTTAAAAACTAACTGCTATTTTTGTTAGTAAATGATAATATTGCATTCTAGTATAGAATATATATGTGTTTATATATATATATATATATGTATATATATAAAATACTGCAATAACTATAGAGCCTTTAAGAATAATGTAGCTTCTTTATATTTAAATATGTCTATTTTTACTATTGCCTTGTGTGGGATTAATTCCAACCTCTAGTTTTTTAATTCGCCTAAGTATAGTTGATTAGTGACATAATGAAAGAGCATAAGACCTGGAGTCAGGAATACTCATCTTCCTGAGTTCAAATCTGACCTCAGACATTTATTAGGTGTGTAACCATGGGCAAATCACTTAGCCCTGTTTGCCTTAGTTTCCTCATCTGTAAAATGAGCTGGAGAAGGAAATGACAAAAAGAGAAAACCCCGAATGGGGGCAGGGAGATTTGGATAGGTCTAAAAAAGTACTGACAAACAAAAGTATAATCTGCTCCACCCTCATTTTTTATGCTATGCAACCCTTTACATTTCAACTCTGAGGGTTATAAACAAAATCTTGTTAATGTCTGTTTTCTAACCCATTTTTCCATCCTTACCCACTTTATTGATGTTTTCATACAATTCACATTCTTTTTATGTTTGCCAGGTTTGTTTTTCCAACCATCATTTCGTATCTTCTTATAATGTTTCTTCTCTTTTTTCTCCTTCCTACCTACCAAAAGGTGGTGGTAAAAGAAAGGGATTGGGGTCAACAGTAGTGCTGTATCATTGCAGTTGTCTGATCCTTTTCCTTTTTGCCCTTCCTTTTTTCACCTAAACCAGTCTTCTCTTGCTGGATCTCACTTTTTCTTTCCCTCTTTCTAATATCCACTTTATAATCTGTCCTACAGCATTGAAAGCTTTTGCTCCATATGATCACCTCGCCTTGATTCTACTACATCTCTTAATTCTCCTTCTTCTCTCTCCATGTACAGGGATTTTAGAAAGAGAGGAAGAAAAAGTAACATTCAGCTGCTGAAGTCTGTGCTAGGTGAAAAGAGGAAGGGCAAAGAGAAAACAGCACTTTTCAGTTCCTAAAACTGGG
>CM053580.1:42443828-42469672 GCA_028627135.1 Pseudochirops cupreus
TATATATATATATATATATATATATATATATGCCCTATAGATAGGGTAGCTAGTATTCACATAGCACCTACTAAGTAAGTGCCAGACACTCTACTTATGATATTTTTAAATATTATAATATTTACAAATGATTATACAGATAATATTTACAAATGTTATCTCATTTGATTTGATCCTAAAAAAAGCTATAGGAAGTAGGGGCTATTATTATTCAATTTTACAGTTGTAGAAACTGGGGTAAGCAGAGGTTAAGTGACATATCCAGAGTCACACAGCTAAGTGTCTGAGGCTGGATTTGAATTGAGGTCTTCCTGATTCCATGGTCAGCACTTACTTAATTCACCAGATCACCTAGCTGTTTCAGAAATTGGAGGGTCCAAATTTTTTCTTCTAGCTGTCATATCCAAGGTAAGCCCCACATTTCTGATTCTACCCAGCCCCAATTCCCCAATTTGAGGGAACAATCTTTCTATGTTTTCAGCTTTCTTTCTCCTATCCTCCCTTCAACTGAACTGTTTCAAACAGTTGATTTTAAAGGACATTTTGCTGAAATTTGCCCAGGCCTAGAACGGATTCAATAGAGCTCTGCCAATGTCCATGGTATTTCAGGTTGTTGAACATTGTAGCTTGTGGTTGCTGATTATGGGTGTACAAGCAATGAACTTGGCCTTCCTTGATAGTTAACAATTTATTTTGACTTTCCTTTTAAGTTATAAATCTAACATAACCCAATTATTGCTGACTTGGAAGCATTAAGGTGGGGAAGTGTGATTTTACCTTCTTTTCATACTTTAAAAAAACCTGTAGTGGGAATGCTCTAGAAGGCATGGAGAACACATGTCCATTTCCAGATGAATCAGAGCCAGCAGTTAACCACAAACAATCTACTGATCCTTTCCACTGTAATGGAATTGCTGATGCTTCCCTGGGGCAAACTGTGCAGATGCAAGATCATTTTGACTGTGTGATCGACAGCATCTGAATATCACTACCCAGAAGAGAGAGATTCACTCTTAGGCAATGGCAGCTTCCATCTGGCTCTCAGCTCCCCAAAGCCTGATGCAAATGAGAGAAACAGGTGTAACTCTAGTTTAATACACAACATCTTGTGAGGGAGAAATTCTCTTGTTTTCTATTGCAAGTGCATAGCTGGTGGGGAAGAAGGGGCTGGTGGCAGGTGCTTTTAATCTGACAGCTCAAAAGTTGTGGTGCCAGAGCCTGCAGAATTCACAGGTGATTTGTAGGTTGGAGGGTCTCTTTGCACAGCACACTGATTAAGGTGATAGAAGCATTATCTGTATGTCACATACAGATATAGGGAACTTCTTTTCTAAAGTTATGTTTTCTAGTATGATAATGAGGAAAAATTGAGGAGAAATTAAGAAGGGGAAGCATTTTAAAATAATTTAAATTATTCTTAGATTATAGAAAATAAGTAAAAATATACTTTTATGGTTATGACTTATAATGGAATACTATATAAGAGCAGACAAAAATTTATGCAGAGTCAATGTTTATTACTCCAATTAAACTGACTACAGATTTGTGCCTTCTCATTGCTAAAAAAAGAAAAAATAAAAAAAAGGAGTGTGCTTGTGTGTGGGGTTATGTGTGGTAATTTGGCCCATTATTTCATTGGCTTAGGAAGCTCATGGGGAGGTATTTCATCTCCAAATGCAAACTAATATGTTCTTTGCAACTGATTTTCTTCAAGACATGCCTCCAGCACTCTTAAGTTGGGGGATTAACCTAGCATCACACAGTCAAGTTGAATCAGAAGAACTTGAACCCACATACCTGAACTTTACTCCAACATCAACTCTCTAGCTATTATACTGTGTAGTTTTGGGGGTGTAATGGTAATGTAATTTGAATTTGAATTTGTATTGGCAAAGTTAACAGGTACTTAGAATTTGGTAATTAATCAAGCCTCTTTTAAAGAAACAGAAGGTATGAATCCCTATTGCTGATGTAACAGGAAGGTCTTGGCTGAAACAGGAAGCTAATGCTGTATGTATATAAGGAAAAAGCCTGGCTGGGAAAGACAGATCCTCTTGGAGCAGGCTTTGTGATTTCAGAAGCTGCTGCCACTGGGGAGGCTAAAAAGGAAAGGATCCCCAAGATGGAGAAAATTATTTTGATTTGAAGAACCTGGATAAAGTGATTTTGATTCTGGGAACCAGTTGAAACTTTTGCTGAGTCTGAGGGCCAGCCAGAGTTGCTAAGGATTTCCAAGGGCCTGTCAGAGCTGAGGGCCAGCTGCCAAGACTGAGGAAGCATGACTGTGATGCTGGTACTTTGTATGAACCTGTTGGTAGCTTTGTTAAACTTTGACTTCCTGGGAACAGAGACTGTGAAGGATTTGAGGTGGGCTGGATGCTATGAGCTTCAGTGTGGAAAAGAGACTGCATGGAGAGCTGGACAAGGACCTGGGAGCTGTCTGCCTTTGAACCGAGGTGACAGTTTGTTGAATCCAGGTAGCATCTGGGACTGTGGAAAGGGATCCAGGGAATCTGAGAGAAAACCCTGAGTTAAGTTGAAAGAAGACTTTACTTGGATACTGTGTAATGACTGAGAAATTGTAATTTACTAGTGACTTAGGGGTGGAGAGTTTGTGTATATTCTGATGATTTGAATAGTAAATGATGAAGGATGATTGATTGAGTTGATTGATTGATTGACTAAATGATTGTACTTATTGATTGATGACTGAATAAGTAACTGATTTGTAACTTAGTGTGCCCCATGAGTGGAGAGCTTTGACTATTGTACTTTGTGTTCCTTAAGGAGGCAAACCTCCTTAGAGATGATTGAGATAATTGAATGATTGAGCTACTAAATGATTGTTTTTTGTTCAAAACTTTGTGGCCGCTGTGGTGCAAACTATGCAGCTGTTTTCTGTGGTAAGTTGTTACAATATAAATGCTGTACCTTGATTTACTATGAATATTTTGCTTTGATTTGTTATGGAATAGAGTGTTCACTATACTGTATAATCAGAACCTTAAAAGCTGTTCACAGAAGCATTCTTCTGGAAAGCTGTTAGTGCTTCTATTTACAGGGGGAGATATTAGTGATGAAAAAGGAGACCTTTAATAACTACATCAAGGAAAGGAAATAATATATCTTCCACTTTTCATGCTTGGTTTTAGGCTCAAGGTTGTCTATGCATGTAATGCTACAGCAGATTAGTCAATCAGTAAACATTTATTATATACCTAGTAAGTTCTAGGCTAGGGTTGTGGTACCTGCAGCCTTGAGGCCACATGTGACCCTCTAGGTCCTCAAGTGTGGCCCTTTGACTGATTTTGGATTCAGTCAAAGGGCTGTACCTTTGTGAGGTTTTAGGTTCCCCACCCCCATTATAAGTACTTTGTTAGGCATGGGACATAATGAGAAAACATTAAACAGTCCCAGAACTTAAGAATCTTACATTTCATTGGGAGAAAGAGCATATAGACATATATGTATACATAATATAGATACGAGATGATTTTTGAGCAGGAGGAAGATCCTAGTAGTCGGGAGAAATCAGGAAAGGCCTCCTGTAAGAGCTGCCAGTTGAATTTAGCTAAGAACAACAAAACATAACAAAAACAAACAAACAACAACAAAAGCCCTAGAAATTCCAAGACACAGAATTGAGCAGAAAGTACACTGCAGGCATGGGGAACAGCCTGTAGGAAGTTATGAAGGAAGCCATTTGGGCTGGAACATAGAAGGCACAGTGGAACTCTGACAACTTTGCCAGAATTCAGTAATTATTTGCTGGTGTGCATACTAGTGTATACTGGCTGAACAAAAACTCATGCATAACCATGTATATATATTATATATTGTGGTTCCTGGAAGAAAAATCAGCATTGCTTTTTATGAATGCCAGCTGGAATGAGACAGCCCACTTGTCTCAGGACAGCAAAGTCTTCATGATAACTGTGTAGCCACACAGTTGCCTTCCAGTGATTTAAAGAGCAGACATCACTGGGAAGCATAAGAAAACATTAGGCATCAACTGGAGATTAACTTCAGATGATATGGCAAAGCTCTGTGCTGCTGGGGAACAACAGCTCTAGACAGACCAAAGTTGTAGCCTTTGGCTTACAGGTTACACCCAGTTGAGTTGGTTCACACTGAAGAAATGTATTATTACTCTGATTAGGACGCAGAGAGTTCTGCAAAATATCCTAATGGTTGGTCCCAAAAAGATGCAAAGGGAAGATCTTTTTTTTTTTCCCATGTTGTCCTTATAATGACATTTATAGCAGCATTTGTGCACAGCTATTAGTCACATCAAGGAGTATTACACCAAGGAGTTAAAGTAACATGAATTTCAGTTAAAAATCTCAATGAATATATCAATTCATCTCATGCTTGATAAAGTCTTCCAAACAGCAATGGAGAGAAGGATGGAGATCATTGATTGGCTGTAGTATATTCTTTAAAAAATAAATTTTTTTCTTCCCTCCCCAATTACATGTAAAAACAATTTTAACACTCTTCTTTTTGAGTTCCAAATTCTTTCCCTCCTCTTTTCCTCTCCCCCCTCCCTGAGACAGTAAGCAATATGATGCAAGTTGTACAAATGCTATCATGTAAAACTTTTTCATATTAGTCATTTTGTACAAAAGAACTTGAAATAAAGAGAAAGGAAGGAGGGAAAGAAGGAAGGAGAGAAGGAAGGACTTAAAGAAAAGAAAGAAAAAAAGAAAGAAAGAAAAGAAATATAGTATGCTTTGGTCTGTATTCAGACAACATTAGTTCTTTTTCTGGAGGCAGATAGCATTTTTCATCATGAATCCTCTGGGATGTCTTCAATCATGGTACTGCTGAGAACAGTCAAGTCATGCACAGTTCTTCATTGTACAGTATTACTGTTGCTGTGTACAATGTCCCCCTATTTCTGCTCACTTCACTTTACATCAGTTTGTGTACATCTTTGCAGGTCTTTTTCTGAGTGCATACTGCTCATCATTTATCATAACACAATAGCATTCTGTCATAATCATATGCCATGGCTTGTTGGTCATTCCCCAATTGATGGGCATCCACTGCTTTAATTGGCTGCACTGTTTTCTTACAAATGATGATTTGTGTGTAAAAAGCAGCATAAAAGGGCCAAACCAAGATGGTGGATTAGAAGCAGCAAATCAGTCACAATCTCAAAACTTTCACCTCCAAACAACTTTAAAATAATCCCTCAAATTGAATTTTGGCACAGCAGAGCCAGCAAAAGGTCAGATTGAGAAAATTTTCTAACCTAAAACACCTTGGCAGATGAGTAGGTGAGATCTGGGACACCAGGGTGGGAGTCAGACCCAAGGAGAAACAGCAGCAGCACTAGCTGTGGGCCTAGGAGGTGGCTATGACAATGACAGCAGCAGTTTGAAAAGCTCTCAGCAGAGAGTTGGTAAAGGTGTAAGACAAATGGTGAGAAAAAGAGTAAGAAGGAGCCTTTGCTGGCATTGGGTTCAGCTGTCCCTGATTGGACATTTTATTTCCCATACAGTGTTCTGGGTCACAGTTCCAGGGCAGAGTTCATTGTGGTTTATTACTAGGAAGCAGGGGTCCTGGTTGCAGTTCCAAAGTATAGAGGAGCATGAGCACTTGTAGGTGCAGGAGAGCAGGAGAACTGGTCACAGTTCCAGGGCCAAGAGAAATGGTAGCATGTATATGTGCAAGGGGTTGATGCTCCCTATTGGATAAAGGCCAGAACATAGATCAGGGGCTCTAGAAAACACCTCTCCATGGATCACAACACCTTGGAAGCACCAAAAACTTGCAGACCCCAAGAACTAGCTCTGAAAACAACAGCATGAAAAAACCTGAGGCTTCAGTGTCTTCCTGCTTCCAGCTAAAAAGAGTCCAACTTTAACACAAAGTTCAAAGTAAAAAACTAGGTGAGAAAAATGAGCAAACACCAAAAATTGAACCTGACTTTAAACAAGTTACTACGGTGGCAAGGAAGACCAAAACACAAACTTACAAGAAGAAAGAAGAGAACAATGAGAAAGCAGTTATAAACAAAAGCTCAAAGAAAACAAATGTTAATGGACCCAAGCTCAACAATTCCTGAAAGAGTTAAAGGAAGAGTTAATAGTGGTAGAGGAAAAATATGGAAAATAAATGAGAGTAATGCATAAAAATTATGAAAAGGGAGTCAATAGCTTGGTAAAATGAGACACAAAACATACTGAAGAAAATTACCCCTTAAAAGACAGAATCAACAAATAGCAAAAAGAGGCACAAAAATCCACTGAAGAGAAGACCCCCTTAAAAAGAAGAAATGGAAAAACAGAAAAGGAGCCATAGAAGCTCCCTAAAAAAAACAAAAAGCAATTCCTTAAAAATTAGCTAATGATTCCATGAGACATTAAAAAAAATTAAATAAACTCAAAAGGATGAAAAAAAAATAGAAGAAAACATAAAATATCTCACTGGGAAAACAACTAACTTAGAAAATAGAGAAAAGAGATATAATTTTTAAAAATTATGGGATTATTTGAATACTGATGAAAAAAATGCCTAGACATAATATTTCAAAAAAGCATAAAGAAAAACTGCCCTGCTTTCTTAAATCCAGAGAATAAAATATAAATTGCAAGAACCCAGTGATCACATCCTTAAAGATATCCCAAAAAGAAAACTCCCAGGAATATTATAACCAAATTCCAGAGCTCCCAGGTCAAGGAGAATATGTTTCAAGCAGTTAGAAAGCAACATTTAAAATATTGTGGAGCTACAGTCAGAATCACCAAAAAAAAAAAAATTAGCAGCTTACATATTAAAGGAGTAGAAGATTCAGAATAGGATATTCCAGAAGCAAAGGAGCTAGGATTGTTGTTCAGTCATTTTAGTTGTACTCATTTCTTCATGAACCCATCTGAGGTTTTCTTGGCAAAAATCCTGAAATGATTTGCCATATCCTTCAGCAACTCATTTTACAGGTGAAGAACTGAGGCAAACAGGGTTAAGTGACTTGCCCAGGTCCCACATCTTATAAATATCAGGCTGGATTTGAATTCATGAAGATTTATCTTAATAACCCATAGCCCAGCTTTCCAGGAGCTAGGATTACAACCAAGAATTACCTACTCAAGCTTTCCTCATGAACAGACCAGAGCTAAATAGAAAATTTGACATTCAAACAAGAATAGAATAAAGAGGTAAATGTGAAAGTGAAATCATGAGACTCAATAAAGTTAAATTATATACATTCCTATGTGGGAGGATGATACATGTAATCCCTAACTTTATCATTATTTGTGTAAGTAAAAGTCTACAATAGATAGAGGTATGCATGTGAGTTCATTGTGTTGGGAGGATCCAAAAAAATGGAGAGGTGAGAAAACAGGATACACTAGGAAAAGGCAGAGGTAGAATGGGGGGGGGGGTGGAAATCTCACATAAAAGAGGCTTATAAAGAAGAGATTTTATAGTGGAGGGGAAAATGTGAATTGGGTGGTGAGAAATGCTTCAACTTTACTCTCATCACAATTGGTTCAAAGAGGGAAGAATATAAGTTTATAAATCCAGCTGGGCATGGAAATCTATCTTACCTAATAGGGAAATAAAGAGTAGAAGGTAATGAGAGAAAGGGAGGAGAATGATGAAAGGGAGGGCAGATTAAGGGAGACAGTGGTCAGAAGCAAAAACAGACTTTTGAGGAGGAATGGAGGAGAGAGACAGAGAGGGGGGGGGAAGGAGAGACAGATAAAAGAAGAAGAGGAGGAGGAAGAGGAGAAGGAAGAGGTCGTGGTGGTAGGATAGAGGGAAATGCACAGTAATGATAATTGTGAATTTGAATGGGATGAGCTTACCCATTAAACAGAAGTGGATAGCAGAATAAATTAGAAACCAGAACACAACAATATGTTGTTTACAAGAGACATCCTCAAAACAGAAAGACATGCAGTGTTATAATAAGAAGTTGGAGCAAAATCTGTTGTGCTCTCAACTGAAATTTTAAAAAAGGCAGGGGTAGCAAAGCAAAAGCAAAAATATGCCTAATTAAAAGAGATAATAAGAAAAACTACATTTGATAAAAGGTATCATAGACAATGAAGTAACATAATAAAATTCCAGCAAGTTTCTCCAATAAAAGCCTCTTTTTCTCAAATATATAGGGAAATAAATAAAACATTACAAAACTAAGAGCCATTGATTTATTGATAAATGGTCAAAAGATGTGAATAGGCAGTTTTCAGAAGAAGATATCAAAAGCTATTTATTGCCATATAAAAATGATCTAAATCACTACTGATTAGAGAAATGCAAATTAAAATAGCTCAAAGGTACTACATCACACCTATCAGAAATGACAAATGCTAGAAGGGAAAATAGGTCCACTCATGAACTGTTGGTAAAGTTAAGAATTGGTTCAACCATTCTGGAGAACAATTTGAAATTATGCCCAAAAGGCCTACAAAACTGTGCATACCTTTGGAACCAGTACACAACTTCTAGGTTTCTACCCCAAAGTGATCAAAGAAAAAGACCTATATGTACAGAAGTATTCATAGCAGTTCTCTGTGTGGGGTGAAAAACTGGAAATTGAGGGGATGCCCATCAATTGACGAGTGGATAAACAAGTTGTGATATATGATTATGATGGAATACTATTGTGCTGTAAGAAATGACAAGCAGGATGTTCTCATAAAACCTGGAAAGACTTACACAAATTGGTATAAAATGAAAAGGGCAGAACCAAGAGAACATCATACCTGGTAACAACAATATTGTACAATGATCAACTGTGAATGCTTTACCCTGGAGTGGGTAATCTGTGGCCTTGAGGCCACATGTGGCCCTCTAGGTCCTCAAGTTGGGTCCTTTGACTGAGTCCAAACTTCAAAGAACAAATATTTTTACTAATGCTAATGGCTAAGACTTTTAGCTATTCTCAGCAATACAATGATCCCAGACAATTCAGAAGGTCTTATGATGAAAAATTGCTAGCCACCTCCAGTTAGAGAATTGATGGAGTCTGAATGCAGACTGAAACACACTCTTGTTTTACTTTGCTTTTGTCTGTATTTTCTTCATATATACATGGAAGCATATTAAATATAAAATAATTATATTAAATACATATTAATTATTAAATTTAATATTAACTATTAAAATCTTAAAAAGAGATGGACAGGACACTAGCTACATTGGTCTCCATGTAATGTCAAGAGACCAAGATGAAGGATCCCAACACATTGAGTAGATTCCTTATAAAAGCAATTTACAAGAAGAGCAGAGATCTAGAGCTAGAAGAAACCTCAAAAGCCATATGGTCTAACTTCTTCATACTCTACGTGAAGAACCAGAGATCCAGAATGGCTACATGACTTGCCTTAAAGGTCACATAGATCATAAGCCTCAGGAGTGAGATTTGTTATCTCTGATAAGGCTTTTTATATCCTGCATATCCAGAAAACTGATAGAAATATCTAAGACCAAATAACATTTGCCACTGGACAAATGGTCAAAGGATATACATATAATTCCCCAAAGAATGACCAGCTATTACCAGCTCTATGACATCATGCTCCAAATCACTAATATTAAGAAAAGTAGAAATTAAAATAACTCTGAAGGTTTTTCCACACACAGAGAAAACTGGTAAATACAATAAATGCTGGGAATAGTCAACGTTGGAGGAACGAGGAAAGAGCACTCGGGTACATTATGGGTGGAGATGTGAAGAACAATGACCATTCTTCAAAGACACTTAGAGTAATGTAAATAAAGTGGCTAAAATACTCATTGATCCAAGGAATTCACATGACAGGCATATATACCAAGGGGATTACATGAAAAAAACATGAACAAAAAAGAAACAAGAAAATTCCGTATAAATCAACATATTTGAAGCAGTCCTTTTTGAGGTCTCAAAGAACTGGAAACAAAATAAATACCCATCACCTGAGGAATGGTTAAACAAATTGTGGTACGTGAATTTAATGGAGTATTAGGTACCGTAAGAAATGATGGATGTGACAAATACAGAGGAGCATGGAAGGAATCGTATAAACTGATTCAAAGAGAAGTAAGCAGAATGGGGAAAGCAATTTACATGTTGAATACAGCAATGTAAATGGAAAGGCAATCAGAAATATCTCATTTGTGAGATAAGCATTATAGGTATAATTTTTTTTTTTATGGATGAAGAAACTGAAGCTTAGGGAGATAGAATTGCTCAAGATCACATAGATAGTAATTCGTCACAGGATTTGAAACCATATTTTCCTGGCTTCAAGACCAAAGCTCTTTCCTCTCTAAGACAAAGAAATGCATTGTGTTTTTGGCCAAGATATACTGTGTTGACAGATATTCATAGTATTATATGCAGCCATATCTCAATTGCCTAGAACAAACAAAAACAGTATTTCTTCCTGGAAAGCCATGAGGGAGGTGAAGGACCACACATATGCACACACATGCACACACACACACACACACACACACACACACACACACACACACTCCTGAGGGAAGTGGGACTGAACTTAGTAAAAAAAAAAAACAAAACAGAAACACATGGGATTCCATAGAGCAGAATCAAGGAATGTACAGTAGCCCTGGGGGAAAAGAGTCCATGAAAAGACATGGAGATGGTAAA
Source organism: Pseudochirops cupreus (assembly GCA_028627135.1). Taxonomy (NCBI): domain Eukaryota; kingdom Metazoa; phylum Chordata; class Mammalia; order Diprotodontia; family Pseudocheiridae; genus Pseudochirops; species Pseudochirops cupreus. The sequence goes on from CM053580.1 coordinate 42,454,438, forward strand.
TGGAATGATACATACAGAGAGCAGCACATACATCTCTTTTGGCTGGAGTACAAAATATGTGAAGGGGAGTAAACGAGCTTGCAGAATGTCAAATGTGCCTGCAGAAGGAAGGTTGGAGCCAGATTGGGAAAACTTTAAAAGCCAAGGAATTTGGATTTTATCCCTGAGGCAAGAGAGAGTCACTGGAATTTTTTGAGCAGGGTAAGAATGTAGTTAGACCTACGCTTTAGGGATATCAATTTGGCACCTGTTTAGAGGACAAATTGGAGAGAGGAGATCTTGAAAGCTCCTTGGTCCTCCTAAATCGATTATGAATCTTTCCAATTTGCAGATAAAGCTGGTTAATTTGAAGTAGAGCTAGTATTTAGAGGTTTAATAGTACATTGAAGCTGAGAATGAAGTCGAAGGCCTTATCAATGATGAAAAAATAGAGGAGGTTTTGTAAGCACTATGAAAATGATTTGTGGGGGTGCGGTTGGGGGGGAAGGAGGTAGAAAGAGCAACCTAGAACCTTTTACCCTCAATCTATGGATTCATTAATTCATTTTCTAGAAAGGCAGTCATAAGACACAGATCAGTAGGGGGTTAGTGCAGCTGTTCATTCTGAGAAAGGGACAAATGTAAAACAAACAAACAAAAAGTTGATCCAGAGAAATTACTTAAGGAAGCAAATATATGTTTTAGGGATAGATTAGATACAGCATATGAATATTCTAAGAATAACATCACACTATCTATATCAGAGTAAGCAATTAAATGTAATGAGAACTCTGAGTCATGAAGAAAGATTAAATTATCCTCATTTTTCTCTGTTTAGCAAAGAAACCAAGTGCATTATATAGAATAAAATATATATTAGTAAGCTTTCATTAAAAAGAGTTGAAGCTAAAATTTTGGCACATTCAGAATTAATTATCAATTACCCAAACAGCTAGCCTTATCAAAGAACTGCAATGCTGCTATATATATATATGTACATAATTTTCCCCCTTCATTTGTTCAGTCATGTCCAACTCTTCATGACCCTATTTGGAGTTTTCTTGATAAAATATACTAGATTGGTTTGCCATTTCCTTTTCCAGCTCATTTTACAAATGAAGAAACTGAGGCAAACACGGTTAAGTGACTTACCCAAAGTCACACAGCTAGGAAGTGTCTGGGTTCACATTTGAACTCAGGTCTCCCTGACTCCAGGTGTTGCACTTTATCTACTGTGCCACTTAGCTGCCCACGTGTATATATACATATAGATTTGTTTACACATATGAGTTGAATGTTTGCAACAGGCTAATGCATTGTCTTGCAGGCCAGGTATGATCAGGCTGGCCCCTAATAATTTCAGAGTTGAGCCTAGAATTAAAGAAGATGCTTGTAATACATCTAACAGTTAGCAAAACGACATTTAATTAGTTATAGGAAAGTCAGAATATTCAACAAGGACACACTGTAGATAAATCACATTGATTCAATTGACTATAGCTCCTCTATTTCTGAATTGTTCATGGTGCTCCACTGGCTAAGTATCAAGGGAGAGCTGGAGCTTATTTATTGCACTCGGAATATATCGAGGGTGGTGATCTACATTTTTATCCAAGACTGGGACAAAGGCATATATAGAATTCTTATTAAATGTGCAGATGACCAAAAAAAAATCCATATGGAAGGAATATATGACACATTGGATGATAGAGCCAATATCTAATAAGATTTTAATGTGATAGAATAATAGGATCAATCTATGATATTTTACAGATAACTGACATTTGGAAATTGTGTTCATAAAATAAACTTCACAATTATAGTATGGAAATTTAACTGGGGGGAAAAATCAATTTGTATGAAAAGGACTGGTTGTTCTTGATGTGAGAATTGAATCAATATTGTGATATGACATCTAAAAAAACTAATTTACATTATGAAAGGTATAATGTCTACCACCTGAAAGGTGAGAGTTCTACTGTACTCTTGAATGATCAGGTCACAGCTAGAACATTGTGTTTAGTTCTAGGTGCTACATTTTAGAAAAAAAAAAGAAAAACTAGAGTAAATCTAGATGATGCTGAACAGGATAGCAAGGATATTAGAGACTGCAGGACATAAGGATCAAGTGAAGGAACTGAAGATGCTGAACGTGGACAACCCATTAATTAATCAGTCAATAAGAATATGTCAATTTAGAGTTAGAGTTAGTATCCACTGGGTGCCAGGAACAATAAAAGTGGAACATGATAGGCATCTTGAAGTCTTTTAAAGGCTAACTTGAGGAAGAAGGATTAGTCATCTTCTTATTCCCAAAGAGCAGAACCAGGAATGATGAGGAGGAAGATATGGTGAGATTATATTTTGTTTTCCTGTATGGCAAATGCTTCCTAACAATTAGAGCCATCCAAAAGTGAAAGGTGCTGATGAGGGAGGAAATGGGTTACCCTTTCCTGGAGAGCTTCTGTGGGAAACAGAATGACAATTTTTTGAGAATGTCATAGAATGGTTTAATTTTCAGTTACAGCTTAGATTAAATGGATTCTAAAGTCCCTTCAGGCTCTGAGAATTTGTGGTTCTGTTCAATATAGATTAAATAACAAGAAAATGCATTGAGTTTGAACAGTTATATTTGCAAGATCAGTCACAAAAGATAAAAATCACAAATAAATATTTATTCATAACTTAGGTGAATGCTTTCTGGGGATATCAGCTTACAATAAACATTTGCTACCACACAGGCTAATAATGCTGAATGTCAGCTGCAGCTGCACACACTGATACCCCCCCATACACACACATATGCATGCATGCACACACACACACACACACACACACGCACACCTTGGAATACTCACATGTCTGTACATGAGCACGCACACTTGATTTATACATTTTTCCCCCTCATCATTCAGAGAAATACATTATCCTGCTATTTCTTCTTCTCAAAGCTATTCTGACTATTTTCAAGCCCTAGGTGTATCACAGCAAAAGGCAGATTATTCACTACAGTATTTTTAAGGGTGTTTTTGTTAACTAGACTAGTTTAAAGTGTTTCTGGCTCTTGTTTGTTCCATGTTTTAAGAATATTTTCTGCAAATTGAAATCAAATTTTGCAGAAGCATTGACTTAAGTGAGAAGAGATCAGATCACAATAACTTAAAATGACTTTCACTGATTTGGGTAGGGAGTATCTATGAGTTTATGTATGCATGTAACTTCAACATTGGAAATGCAGCTCTGTGATTTCCTGTAGTTCAGAAAATATTTATTCAATCTTGGCATTATATTTCACTTTTTACTGTTTCTGACATTATAGAATTATGCTTTGTACTGGTGAGCAGATGATTTAATGAAATGATGACATTGTTTTGAGTTTAGGTTAAAAGAATAGGATTATCCTATACTATGTGTCTTATATGCCCATCACAAACTATGTCCAAAAGAATAAGTCCAGTTTTCTAAATTAAACCTTTATGGATCCAGATGATAAATATAAAGATATTGACATAAGTGGGACACTGGGCTCAATATTGAAAGTTCTAGAGAATTCAAGGCAAAATAGACCAAATGGATTGCCAGAGACATAATTAAAAATGTAAGTACTTGAGGTAAGCAGAAAGAAAAGTTCTCTGAAGTCAACTAATAATTCATAATTGAAAATAATATAAAAAGTAAATAAAACAAATTCAGTAGCTCCAAAAGGTAATTGTACTTTATATTCCCTATATTTTTGTGCCCTGGAACAAAGCATCAGTCTGTCTCTGTTATTCTGGGGATGGCAAAGCTGAAAGATATTGTATTGTGAGGGTAGTCATTCTGCCATTGTTTTGTGTATCTGCAAAAGTAAGACCTATTATTTCCTTTGGAAGGAAAAAAAATACAGATGAAGAAAGAAGAAATATACTTCTAATAATAGTTCTTGAGTAAATTCCTTAACTGATATACATAAAATTCAAATAAAATACTTACTTTAATTTTGAGTGTCATCCCACCAGGGAGTGTTTATTCCTTAAAAACAAAGCATTCTAACCTATCTGTTCTGGTCATCTCTAAAACTGAGTCTATAATTTTTCTTTTTTGGGGGGAGGATGTAAGCCATAATTATTTTCTAATATTATAAACAATGTATTTCTATCTAAATCAGTTACCTACTCTGAGGTTAACAACAGGGATATGCAGGACAGAAACGGTAATGGACTCATTTTGAAAGCTGCATTTTGAAATTTTCAGGTTCCCCCTTGAAGATGTGTATGTAAGTCCAGGCAATTACAAACAACTTCAGTGATAGTCAAATTGGTCAAAATCCTTATTACAGACCAAGATGGAAGAGTAGAGAAGCACTCAAGTGAACTCTCCCAAATTCCCTACCAAACAACTCTAAAATAGTGCCTTAAATCAAATGTGGAGCATCAGAACCAGCAAAAGGTCTAGTGAAACAATTTTCCATCCTAAGACAACCTAGGGGTTTGCAGGAAAAGTCTGTCACTTTGGTGGTAATCAATCCTGGAGCACAGAGCATATCATGGTAGTGCTAGTAGCAGACCTTGAAGGTAGCTGCATTGGTAGCAGCAACAACTTTGGGAGCTTGCAGTCCACAGATGGTGGGGTGGGTGGGTCAGAGAACTGGTTGGAGGGAGATTGCATGGGACTCTTAGCAAGTGCTGGGTTCAGGACCCTGTTGAGGTGTCCATAGGTAATACTGGGTCACAGTTCTAGGACCAGAATGGGAGCAAAGGCTCCTTTCACATTTCTATGGCATAGAGGAGTACTGATGGTGACTCATGGAGGAATAGAGATCCAGTCTTGGATTCAAGACAGAGGGGGAGCACTAGCAATTGTGAATTCAGGAGAACAGGGATCTGGTTATAGTTGCAGGTCAGAAGGTGTGAAAGCATTGGCAGCTAGAGGGGAGCAAAGGCCCTTCCTGGATAAAAAGCAGAGCGTATTCTCGGAGAGTACTGATCATACCTCTCCTTGAGTCATATCACTTTGGAAGCACTGTAAACCTACCAACATGCAGAGTTAGTTCCGAAAACAGCATCATAAGTGACTTGAAGCTTTAGAGAATGCCCCTTCCATTGTGGGAAAAGAGCCTGACTTTAACATAAAGTTAACAGTCAATGAATAGGCAAGAAAATGAGCAAATGACAACAAAAAAGCTCCTGCCCATAACAAGTTACTATAGTGACAGGGAAGATCATGCCACAAACCCAAAGGAAAATAATATCAAAGCAGCTACAAGCAAAGTTTACAAGAAAAACGTGAATTGAATACAAGCCCAACAAGAGTTCCTCAAAGATCTCAAAAAGAATTTTGAAAATCAAATAAAAGTGGTAGAGGAAAAACTGTGAAAAGAAATGAGTGTGAGGCAAAAAAAAATACCGAAAGAGAGTCAATAGTTGGGTAAAGGAGGCACAAAAATTCTGACAAAAATTATACCTAAAAAATAGAATTTGCCAAAAGATAAATGAGGAACAAAAATCCACTAAAGAGAAGAATGTCTTAAAAAGCAAAATTGATCTAATGGAAAAAAGAGGTATAAAACTCACTGAGGAAGATAATTCCTTAAAAATTAGAATTGGGCAACTGGAAACTAGTTGACGTCATGCAACATCAAGAAACAATTAGACAAAATGAAAAGAATCATTTAAAACAGGAAGAAAAATATGAAATATTTCATTGGAAAACCAACTGACCTAGAAAATAGATACAAAACAGATAATTTAAGAATAATAAAACTGCCTGAAAATCATGTTCAAAAAAAGAGTTTAGATATCATATCATGACAACTATCAAGGAAAACTACCCTTTTATCCTAGAACCAGAGAGTAAAATAGAAATTGAAAGAATCTACCCATCACCTCCTGAAATGCATCTCAAAATGAAAACTCCCAGGCATATAATACCCAGATTAGATAACTCCCAGGGCAAAGAGAAAATATTGCAAGCAGCCAGAAAGAAACAATTTAAATATCCCAGAGTCATAGTCAGGATCACACAAGATTTAAAAGCTTTGACATGAAAGGATCAGAGGGTTTGGAATATGATATCCAGAAGGCAAAGGACCTAGGATTATAACCAAGAATCACTTATCCAGCAAAACTAAGTATAGTCCTTCAGGGGGAAAAATTGATATTTAATGAAATAGAGGACTTCAAGCATTCCTAATGAAAATACCAGAGATGAATAGAAAAATTGACTGAAATACAGGCCTCAAGAGAAGTATGTGAAGGTAAACATGAAAGAGAAATAATAAGGAAAACAACAAGGTTAAAATGTCTGCATTCCTATATAGAAAGATGATAATTGTAACTCCTAATAACTTGATCATTATTTGGGCAGTTAGAAGGACCATAGACAGACAGAGGACACACCTGTGAGTTGACTATTATGGTATGATTTTAAAAAATAAAATTAAGGGGTAAGAAAGAAAGATACTGCAGGGGAAGAGGGAAGGGAGAAGAAGAATGGGGGAAATTATATCACATAAAAGAGATGAAAAATCAAAAGTTTTTACAATGGAAGGAAGATGGGTTTTGAGTTGGCAGGCAAGAGTTGAACCTATTGTCATCATAATTGGCTGAAAGAGAAATAACAACCTCATTCAGAGAGAGAGAGAGAGGAGAAGAGAAGAGAAGAGAAGAGAAGAGAAGAGAAGACAAGACAAGACAAGACAAGACAAGACAAGACAAGAAGAGAAGAGAAGAGAAGAGATAAGGAAATAAGGGAATTTGAATACTAAGAAAAATCTGATGGAGGGAACTACATAGTTTGGGATCATTATGACTATGAATGTGAATGGGATGAGCTCACTCATAAAATGGAAGTGGATAGCAGAAATAAGGGGCTAAAGCAAAATCTATTATACTTCAGCTGAGGGAAAAATCAGAGGTAGCGATGATGATTTCAGACAAAGAAAAAGCTAAGATAGACCTAATTTATTCATTCATTTATTTATTTTTTAGTTTTCAACATTCACTTCAGTAAGATTTTGAGTTCCCAATTTTCTCCCCATCTTCCCCCACCCAAGATTGCATGTAATTTGATATAGGCACTGTATATGCATACATATTTCCCCATATGTATGTATGTATATCCACACACATGCATGTATATGTATAATACGTGTATACACATATATCGATACACATGCACATATATAAACATGCATATTTTACACACATATATAATATTATTTAATATATAAGTATTATACACATAGATTATATATTAATATAAAATTGAAGGAAGTATGACTAGTTGCAAGACCATTTGAATATCAATCTTTTGAAATGTCTTCATAATTTTTGAAGATCTATAACAATTTTAGCTTCTGGAGCAATGGCTTAAGACACAGAGGACCTTGACTCAAATCCTTGCTCTGTCACTTACTACCTGTATCACATTGGGTAAGACACTAGGCTTCAGTTTACTTATATATTAAATGATGAAACTGGCTTGTGAGATCCTATCCAGGTTGATATCATTGATCTTAGCATGCAAAGGAATACTATGCACTGCTACCAAAGTGGTTTTTTTTTCCTTTTTTTTATTATCAGAAGCCAGGAATCCCTTGAGTTTTTGCATGAATATACTGATGGCTCCTTTTCAAATTATTCTTCATTCAAACCACATGAGCTACAGTGATATATCCCTAATGAGAGCCAAGAGTCTGCTCAAATCTAACATATGGTTTTTATTATTAGTTCTGCCAGTATTTGTTAATTTTGACCCAGTGGCAAGGAAAATCTGTCCTTTTTCATCAATCATTTGCTGTCCATTCTTTTGGAGAAAATGCCAGTAGATCACTTGCTATTTTGTGTAAAAGTGTTGATATATACTGATATACCAAAATAATCTGGAAGCCCCTTAATCTAGCTGACAGGAAAGATACCAAAAGATGAAAATAATAAAGTCAACAGGAGGTAGTTCAGTCATCTTCTTCTATTCTCCTATCAAGATATCAGCGGGTCTATAGCTACTGCTAGGCATCAGGCATCCATAGTGGCAGAGAGTGAACAGCACACTAGACCAGGAGTTTGGAGACAAGGGTTCTAATTGTTCTTCTGTTTCTAGCTCTCTGTGTAACCTTGGGCAAGTCTCTTTACTACTCTGGGCTTCTGTATTAACATGCTGCATCCTGAAATGCTAATCAATTGAAAATGCTACCTATTCAAAAAAATGATAATGATGCCAAATTAATCCCAGGTGAATATGGATGAACACTAGTAAACTCTAAAAAAAAGAAAAAGAAAAACAAACCAACACCAACAAAACTCTTGGAAGGAATTTTCTGAAGGACTGTTTATTTCTTCCTGAAGGAGAGCACCAATGTCTTATAAATTTTGGATTTCTGAATTTTATCAGAGATGTTTAATGGAAGACTTTGTTCCTATTTCTATTTTTCCCTTTAATTCTAGCTGTGTTGATTTTGTTTGACGAAAAGCTTTTATATTTTATATTACCTTTTATGATATATTTTATCCCATGTCTAGTTGTAAATGTTTTATCTAGTCATAATTATAAAATATTTAACAGCTTACTATTCTAAAATTTCTTTATGGTGAGATTTAAATGTTTTCTCATAAGATTATACATTTAAATCTGTAAGGGATCTCAGGTATCTTCTAGTCTGAACTCTCAGTTTTATAGCTTAGGAAATTGAGGCTCTAAAAATTGAAGGGATTTACTCAATTCTTTGAAGTATGCAAAAATAAAATACTAACTTCAGTTGTTAAGGAAAGATATGTACAACCCTATTCTTTTTGGTATTAAAAAATAATGTGTTGTTTATACATTTTTATCAATATGATTGATGAAAATTCTGTAATATTATATTATCCTCACATCACTGGCATGAATTTATATTTGTCATAATATAAAATTTTATACATATCTTATATTATTTTGGATACTGGTTCACTTAATGTTTTTGTATCAATATCCTTTAGTGATATTGATCTATTCTTTTCTTCACAATGTTTTCTCATACAAGGAATTTAATAAGATCTCTTCTATCTCTATTTTTCAAAATAGCATGTGCAGTTACATCAACATTTTGTTCCTAAAGTCTTCCTTTTTTTTATTAAGGATATAATAACATCCAGCATTGATTTCAAGTCTCCTGTAAAAATCATGTCATTCCAAGGATCACCAGAAGTAGATAGCAATCATCAGATTTGACACATTTTGGGAGTCTCCCTCTTGTCATAGATACATGCTCTGGGAATATTACAGATCTCTTTCTTATTTCTCTTTTCTTATCAATTTAATGTTAAATTGATAAATTGATGTTTTTGTACTACTTAGAATGGAGTAAAAAATCAGTAATATTAATCTCTTTTCCTCTATTATTTTGTTATCTCAACCTTGAAGTCATCTGTAGATCTACATTGCTATTCATTGAATTCAAGCATGTGGTTTCTCCCCAGAAGGTCCAGTTTTCATGTCCTAAGAGATCTATTTCTTCACTCCAGGTATTTGTTGGTTCTTCTTCCCTTTCTCCTCATTGACACACTTTAATGCACAGTCATGAGTTTTGCATAATTTTAATCTCTATTTCCATGTGGTCATATGTTTATTTTCCAAAAAAAAAATATAATTTGTTACTTTCAACACTAAAATGCAAGAAGGTTTACATACATGGATGCATGTGTGAATGAGTGACAAAGTTTTAAACGTGTATTATGTACAAAGCACTACGGTAAGCACTAGGGATACAAATAGATAAGTAAGATGATTCTCTGTTCTCAAGAAACTCATATTACAATGAAGGAGATAACACATATGGAAGGTTTTAACTGCGAGTAAGATAGAATAATCCTGTGGTCCTTAGGGTGCAGCAAATAAAAATAATAGATGGTTATGTTTCATTTTTAGTGTCGTTTCCATTGAAAAATCGTATCAATTAATGACATAAGACCATTAGACAGTGCCAAGGACTTTGGTAGCAAGAGTTTTCTTTGATGGATCATGAGAAGCTGTGACTTTAGCAATTGTAGGAGCAGTAATGGGGCTGTGATTTTTTTAAGGATTGTTTCCCAGGATGGTGATTGAAGACATTGGCCTGGAAGCTATGCCCAAGGCTCTTGAATTCAGGGTCCTAGGCAAAAATCTTCTGGCAAATCATAGCTATAATTTTTAGAGCCCATAGATTTCCAGGATATCCTGGAAGAATGTTTGGTAACCAAATAACATATTTGTCCCCCTTCAATTTTTTTTTTCTGATTTTCATCCTGGGACCTGAAACCTCTGTGATATTGATGAAATTCTTTCCTTGGCTTTTTTGCTGTGGTGGCTCCTCTAGAAAGGAAGGGATAGTTTAAGATTTGATTGATTATCTCTTCTTCATGGTTCAAGAAAATGGCATGTTGAATGTCTGAATAGCAGGAACAAATTCATTTTATGCAGTACAAAGATGCTAGTAAATGACATTTACAATGCTTTAAAGCGTGCCAAGTACATTGTTTACCTCATTTTATTTAAGTCTCACCATAGTCCTGGGTAGTTGGTTTCATAGTCATTACTATGTCTGTGTTACAGATGAGGAAACAGACTTAGAGACTTTCAGTGTCTTATGTTCAGACAGATAGTAAGTGGGAGAATAGTGGGATTTAAACTCAAATTTTTTTTTTTGAGATTCTACATTCAGCATCCTATTTACCATATCACTGGGAGAGTCTCTCTGTGCCAATAAAAATGAAATCCTTGCTGTAATATAATAGGGAGTGGTAGAATGTGCTTGAGACTCAGAAAGGACAATTGATTTGCCTATGTTCACACAGCTAATAATGGTCAGAAAGAAGATTCGAAGACAAGCTTCCCTGATTCTAAGTCCAGCATGCTATCTGTGCTATGCTAATGACTCATATTATGCCAGATACAAAGAATGAAAAATTCATGAAATATCTTTATTGATCAATTAATCAACAAGTCTATTAAATGACTACTTAATACATTATACATTTAAATGTTTTTAATAATAGTAGAATAATAAAAATGTATCAGGAACTATAGAATTAATGGGACACTAAAGCATTGAAATGATTTTAAATAAAGAGCAACAGTAGTTTGATTTTTCTTTAAAATCCTATATTATTAATTCATGTCGGAATACACACACATATAAATATATATAGTATACATACATGCAAATCTATATGCATGCATTTATGTGTATGCATTTGTAATTCTACCATATGTTGCCAATTTTTACCACAATGTACAAATGTCTAAGTAGTTTATTCTGGCTTTCAGGACCAAATATTCTGTTGCATGGCATGACATTGTTTTTGTGCGGATGAAAATCAGGTCTCAAAATTCTCTCTAGAGTCTATCTTTTCTTCAACCTATTATATGTCTTCATTTATTTTCTCTTTTAAATTCTTTATCCAACAGGCATTGCCTTTGGAAAAACCTATGACATAGTAAAACAACTCTGTTGAGAAAAAATAATATTCAATCTTCTGGTGTTTTGGAAAGTGGAAATTTAAAAACCTTGTCCAATTTTAAGTATGTCACCCCCCCCCCAAAAAAAAACTTCCTACTCTATTTTCAATTGTTCACTTTCTCCTCTTTTTATGCATTTCTTTGTCAGGAAATGGTTGAATTTTTGCTTAATTACTAGGAGTTTTGCCAGTGATAATGATGCTGTTGATGGAACATGGTCCACTTTACTATCAAATGTCTACTCTTTCCAATCTTTCTTCTATCCAAACTAAAGTATTCTCCCATCTTCTTTTTCTTTTCTTCCCTATTTTTGGATGTGGCTAATGTTGGAATTTGTTTTGCATGACTATACATATTTATAATGTGTTTTGTTTTTCTCATCTTCTGAATGGATGGGACAGAGGAAGAAGAGAGGGAATGAATTTGGAATGGAAATTAAATTTTAATTAAAATGAGAATTTGACAAGAGATGAAATGGATAAGGCACATACTGAGAAGTCTACACATTGAAAGAATTCTAAGTAGTTTCATAGTACTTCTATTTTAGAAAACAATTTATTTTTATGGCTATTTCCAAGCCTAGACTGAATTTATGAAAATTCAAAGGCAATTGTTATAATGCTTCACCTACGTGGATTTCTGTTATTGAACAACTTCAACTACCTTGATACTAGATGAAGTTTAGCTTTGAGGAAAATCAGGCCCCTGTAGTATCTATTCATGGTGTAGGAGGACCATTTTCCTAGTTGTAAAGCCATATATGAGCAGCTTTCCAGAGGACTACTGCTGTGAACAGCTTTCAAGGTTCTGATTACATGATATAGTGAACTCTATTTATTCAATAACAAATCAATGCAAAACATTCACAGAAAATCAAGGTACAGCATTCACAATGTTACCACTTATCACAGAAAATCAAAATACAGCATTCATTATGTCACAACTCAACAACTTATCACAGAAAATCAAAATACAGCATTCACAATGACATAATAACTCAACAACTTGTCACTAAAATGGCCACATAGTTTTCACCAAAGTGATCACATAGTTTTAAACAAAGTACATTCATTTAGTCAATCACAAAATCCTTAATTCAATCACAAAGTACAAAAGTCAAAGGTCTCCACCCCTAGGTCACAATAAATCATAATCCTCTAAGTTAGTACACAGTATCTAAGTAAAGCAGTGGTTCTCAACCTTCTTAATGCTGCAACTCTTTAATACAGTTCCTCATGTTGTGGTGACCCCCAATCATAAAATTATTTTTGTTACTACTTCATAACTGTAATTTTGCTACTATTATGAATTGTAACATAAATATCTGATATGCTGGATGTATTTTCATTGTTACAAATTGAACGTAACCCACAGGTTGAGAACCGCTGAAGTAAAGTTTTCTTTCAGCTTGAATCAAGGTTGACTCTCAGCTTCCATGGTTCCTCTTCCATGGTCTGTATCAGCAAGCACCCTAGCACCCAGCAAGCACATCAAGCAGCCACCAGGATGGCTGCTAGAACAGGTTCTTAGATCTGCTTTTCTAAAGGAAAGCAACTCAAAATGAGTTAACAATCTTGCTTTAATCAATCAAACATATATCATTTACTTAGTTCAGGGGGAAACGTCAACACCCTGAACTTCAGAGAATACAAACAGAAGTTACAAGCAGGCAAAGAAACAGAGCAACAGATGAGCAGGAGTCCTTAGTAGAGATTCTGGCTGGCTCAGAGGAAAAGGAGTTTGTGCCACAACAGCAGCTGCTGCCTCTGCTGCTGCTTCCAGTCAGCACTGCATGGATGCTAGCTTGGTTCTGGCGTTCTCTTGCTCCACCCCTTCTTGCTATGTCAGCAAGTTCAAGGGGTGTGGAAGATCTTCAAACCCAGTATCGTTACAATTAGCTATCAGATTCATAGATAGGAGAACAATTTATGAATAAGACACATAGAGCATTGTGAGGTATAAAATGTCTAATTTTGATTATAGTAAATTTTAAAAGTTCTTGTACAAATAAAACTAATGTAGCCAGGATTAGAAGGAAAGCAGAAAATTAAAGGACAATTTCATAGACAATTTCTTAGATAAAGGTTGCTTTTCTTAAATGTATGAAGATCTTGGTCAAATTTATAAGAATATGAGCCATTCTCCAAATGATCAAAGGAAAAGATCAGACAAAATTTTAATGGAAAAACCAAAACTATATGCAATTATGAAAAAAAGTGTTTTAAATCATTATGTTAGAGAAATGCAAATTAAAGCTACTTTGTGATATCATCTTATACCTATCAGATTGACTAAAATGATAGTTGCCTTTTAATTGAAGAATTGCTAAACAAGTTGTGGTATATGATTGTGATGGAATACTACTGTGAAATAAGAAATTACTTTTAATGATATTAGAAAAAAAAACCTGGAAAGACTTTAACCTATGGAGGAAGATGGTATCCCCACCTCCAGAGAAATAATTGAAAAATAGAAATGTATATAATATAGTGTTGCATATATGTATATATGTACATATATACATACATGTGTGTATACATATATTACACCCACATATATTCATGTTGAATGTAGCCTTCTCTAGGACAAGGTGGGGAGGGAGAAAAAAATTAAAAAGATAGAGCGGAGAACAAAAGAAAACTTAGAAAGAAGCACAGAAAAGCTGGGTAGTGTTGAAAACAATGTATAATATTTATTACTTAGGTTTTTAAAAATTAAACAGTCTGAAATGGAAACTTATGGTTTGGTGTTGAATAATCTCTTCTTGTTCTGCTGTGCACATGAAGTTGTTATTTTTTCTCATTTTGTATTTAAGTTTAAAAGATTTTTTAATTGAAAAAATAAAAAAATACTTAATAATTGAAAAATAATTTTTGCATTGAAGGGGATGTGGAAAGAATGTTGTATTATTCATAGAATTGGAGGAAATAAATTAGTCCCCAGTGGAAAAAAAAATAGCAAAATACTAACAAACATAAAGCAAGAACACAGGCACAGCCCCTTGGTTCAGCTAAAAGTTAATATAATCTTAGAGTAATTAATCATTTTTGCTCATGGTAAGAGCCTGAGTATATAGAATGACTATGCAAGACTATAGTATATTGTGAATTTATTTTAATTTTCTATTCTAAGCATTCATATTGCCTCATTTGTATGCTTTCTAAACCTTCCCAAGAGTAAAATGAGAGTCTTTGTTAAACTAAGGAAAGCTCTTATAATTTGTAGTTTACACTATTTTAGTTTTCTAGCCCATCTAACTAATAGATAGGGGAGGTATATAACAATGAAAAAAAATACATAGTACGGGGGAAAGAGGATTGGTCCTAATTTCAGAAGATGTGATTTCATATCTTTTCTTAGTAATTTTCTCTGTAACCTTTTCTAAAGTCAATTGACCTCTCTAAGTTTCATATTCCTTATCTCAAAAATGAGAGAGTTGGGTTACACAGTCACTAAAATCCCCTTGAACTCTAAATCTCAAATCCTGGCCCAGTGTTTTGAAACTGAAATGGACCTCAGTGGCCATTTAATCTGACTCCTTTATTTCATAGATGAGAGAACTGAGACCTTGAAAGAGAACATGATTTAACCAAGGTCATACAGTTACTCTGGAGTGAAAGATGAAATTGAAACACAAGTCCTTTTGATACCAAAGTCCATGTGATTCTCACTATACTATATTTTCTCTGTATCTTTACTTCTACTCTATGTATAATCTGAATATAGGATTAAAAAATCAAGGAACCACAATTTCCTTTCTAATTTGTGAATATCTGAATTATATATATATGTATATATATATATA
>CM053580.1:42470172-42511378 GCA_028627135.1 Pseudochirops cupreus
TTCTCTTGGGGACATGCAGTAGGATTTCATTGTTGACCTTGAGATTCTGTTTTATTTAACTTTTAAGTATAATACTGGTTCATAATGGCATAGATTTTCTTTTTTTGTTTGTTTATTTGTTTATTCTTCCTTTGGTCAGGTAGTTTATCTGCTTGCAAGTTAGGTTTTTATTCAGACTTTCTCTATTTTTGACTTTTAGTCTTTTTCTTGTATTATCAGTCACTTATTTAATTTCTTGCCTTCTCCATTAGCTTCCTCAGCTAGCCCTTTCAGAGAAGCACAAACTTTCATGACTTTCAGCTCTTATGTTCTGCCATGTTGGAGTTACGTGGGGTTTTCAAACTGGGTCCCTGAAATGTATAAACTACAAAGTGAAATGGTAGGTCTTAGATATCCAGGCTCCTTCCCTTCTGGTATAGAAGTCTTTTTTTTCATCCTCTAACTGACTCTGTCCTCTAATCTTATCTGTACCTGGAATGCCACTCCCCTACTTTTTCCTTTAAATAACTGGTCAAATTCAGTGTCTGCTACCTTTTCTTGAAGATAAAGGTTGAATCATTGCTATGGGTAAATTGGGCCCTTATCTATAGTTGGATCCTGAAACACAAGCTTTGGAGGTTGCCTGCTCTCATTGTGCTCTTTATATATGAATCATGTTGGTGAAGAGGTTGGATGTCAAGTCGGGGCTCAAAGCTTTTAAGATCTCTGATGTTGTTTCCTGTGTTTTACACTTTGTATTACATTCTATCTTCTAATCTTGTGGATTCAGCTTTACTTACTCCATTTCTGGTGTATAATTTACTTTTCTGAGGTTTTTAGTTTGGAAATTATTGAAGAAAGAAAGTGTACTGCCATTTTAGCAGTTAGTCACTGAGATTTCTTCAGAATGTTTACTTGGGGTGACTACATGGTGCAGTAAATAGAGCACAGGCCCTGGAGTCAGGAGGATCTGTGTTCAAATCTGGCCTTAGACACTTAACACTTAATTAGCTGTGTGACCTTGGGCAAATCACTTAACCCAAACTTCCCTGCCTTACCCCTCCATAAAAAGAAAAAAAACCCAAAAGTTTCCTTATTTCCCTTTCAGTCTTTATAGACTTGTTGCATTTGGAAATCTTTTTCTTAGTGGAAATGCAATCTTTCTACAACCAAATATGGCAGAAATTTATTACTTATAACTCTCTCTGGGTTCTTGACAAAGGCTCAGTTATATTTTATATCTTCAACTTCCTAGGTCCAGTCTGTTTGCTTCCAAATTTATGTTGTCCCCTTCTTAATGGTTTTCAAACTCTGCCCACATTTTTAAGTCTCTAAAAGAAGATACCATTAGGAAAGGTTTTTAAAAGTTTTTGTTATAGTAAGTTGTTGGAGCAATAGTAACTTTTGAAAATCCCATAGTTAATGCTATCATATAGAAGAGTTTCATTTGATTAACCCACAAGAACTTAACACCTATATTAGGCTGCAAAGTAATCCACTTACGTTAACATATCATCTTCAAGTTGTATGTAGAGAGATGTAATTCAAGGCACATCAGAATGGTAGGTGTAACAGATTGATTATGTATTTTGGATAGAAAGTAATAATACAGTAGAATCTTAAAATATGAAAAAAATCAATCAATCAATGATTAAACCTTTATTAAGCACCTAATAGGTGCCAGACTCTGTGCTAAGTGATGGAAATACAAAGAGGCAAAAGACAGTCCCTGCCCTCAAGGGACTTACAATTTAATATATATGCAAACAAATATATACAAGAGAAACTATATTCAGGATAAATAGGAAATAATTAACAGAAGGCTTGCACTATAATTAAAAAAGATGTTTTATAGGCTTTCGGTAGAAGATGAGATTTTTGGACCTGAAAGGAAGGGAGGGAGGTGTGCATAGATGGAGTGGAGGCAGAAGAACATTCCAGGAATGATGGATAACTGGAGAAAATGCCCAGACCTGAGAGGTGGAATATCTTTGTGGAATAGCCAGGAGACCAGTGTCATCTGACTGAAAAGTACATGGTAGGGAGTCAAGTGGAAGAAGACTGGAACAGTAGGATGGGACTAGATTATGAAGAGCTTTGAATGCCAAACAGAATATTTTTGAATTTGATCTTAATGGCAATGTGGAGCTTCTGGAATTTATTGAGTAGGGATGAAATAATTGGATATGCACTTTGGGAAAATCACTTTAGTGGCTGAATAGAGGCAGGATTTAGAGTGAAGAAAGTCTTGGCAACATATTGGATATAGGGAGGATAAGACATAGTGAGAAGTTCAAGATGTCTCTGAGACCTCAGGGACTGGGAGAATGGTGTTGCTGTTCATAGTAATAGGGAAAGTAGAAGTGGTGGGAGGGGTTAGGAGAAAAATAACGAGTTCTATTTTGAATATACTTGGTTTAAGATGTCTACTGAACATCCAATTCAAGATGTCTGAAAGGCAGTTAGATATGTGAGATGAAATCAAATAGATGAGGACTAATACTCTCATAATGCCTAAAGAAAGACTTTGTAACTCATGATTTCCTTTCACCCCAAATTCCCAACATGACTCTATGATTCAAGGATATGCTCTACAGGAACAGATTTATTTTTCTGATTCTTTTTTATTTTCCTTTCCACTTCTACCTTATCTTCCCCAAGCTCTAACTGTAAGTGTTTTTGAAAGTTTTTTTTTCTCTTTTCATTCTACATTCTCTCCCTTTGCAATTTTATTTACTCCCCTGCCTTCAATTTTCACCTCAATGTCAATGACTCAAATCTGTATCTCCCATTCTGAACTCTCTTTGGAACTCTAGGACTACACCTACAACTTTCTACTACACATCTGTACCTCCATGTCCCGCCTCAAATTCCATATGTTATCATCCCAATTCAGATGATTCCAAATCTCAATGTACATTCCTATTTTTCCCCTAAAATTCAGCTCCACATATTGAACTGCCTGCCGGGCATCTTTATCTGGGTGACCCACAGGTATCTCAGACTCAGCATGTCCAAAACTAAATTCATTATCTTCATTTCTACCCTCCTTCACCTATTCCCCAAACTTCCCTATTTCTGTTAAGGCACCACCATCTTTTTGTCAGTCACCTATAAGTCATCCTTGACTCTTCAATCTCATTCATTTCCCATAGCCAATGAATTACCATATCTTTTTGATTTCATCTTAATATATCTTGAATCTGTCCCCTAATCTGCAGTCATACTACACCTATGGTAGTTCAGATCTTTATCACCTCTTGCCTGACCCATTGCAATAATCTCCTAATTGTTTTCCCTGTATGTAGATCTTCCCATTTTCTTCAGTTACAGCCTCCTGTAACAGCAATGTGATATTCACAGCATGCATGGTGGCTATGAATATGCTGGTGTAGTTGTGAATCACAAAATGTAACAGGCTCTCCACATGGAGGACAGAACCAAAGCATTTATTCAAATACCAGAAAACCAAGTTCCAAAACCAGAAAGCCAAATGCAGAAAACACCCACATTCCCAAGCCTTCAAGACAAAACAGGCTCCCTCAAGCAAGGATCCTCTTCTCCCCATTCATAGTAGCTCCTCATCCTCCACACTGCTCATTCCCAGCAGTTCCAGCTCCCAGCTGTTCTCATTTCCAGAAGTTCTGGCTGGCTCTCAAAAGTTCTCAATTCAGTTCTCAGAAGAAGTTCTTGCTCTGTAGCTTGGGCTTTATATGACATTAGCTCCTCCCTGTTGTGCCCCTTCCTGTTACATCAGCATGTTTATCCCACTGTGGGTTTCACAAGTACTGGATCTAAATGCATAACACAATCATGAACTTGAAACAAGGTGCTAAGCACCTGTTTGCTTGCCAATACAAAGGGCATGGAAGGTCTTCAAATCCCATTACCATTACACTTCCACATGGTTGCAAAGTTGACATTGCTAAGGCAGTGATCTCACACTGCCTCTCTGTTGTCCAAGACCTATTGCCATTTGATGAAAACACAAACTCTTCAGGTTTTCAAAATCTTTTACAATTAGACTCCAATCTTCCTTTCCAGGCTGACTTCATGTGATTCTCCTCTTTTCCCAATCTCCTCTATAATTGAGTCAGCTTGCTTTTTCCTGTACATAATATTCTAGTCCATGCCTTCCCCCCCCACCCCATTTCAGAGAATGTCACTCATTTCTAGAATGCTCTTCATCCTTAACTTGGAACCATTGGGTCAGATCTTGTGCCACTCCATTCAAGAAACATTTCCTTACTTTCCCAGTTCTAATGTAGTTACCAGTCTGTGAATATAGCGTATCCCTCCTCTCTTCCAGATGAAAGCTGCTTTAGGCTGGGGATACCTTATTTTGTCTTTTTTTATCCCCAGAATCTAGCACATGGTAGGTGTTGAGTAAATATTTGTTGAATTTCTGCCCCTAAACTTGTTTTCACAATTTCTGTCCTTGTCAGTACCATTCACCAAATCACCCATATTTTTTACCTTGGGGCATTATTGGATTCTTTCTTGTCTCTCACTTGTAACATGCAATCAGTTTCCAGGCCTATTTTTTCCATATCTTCCACATCTATTGCATGTATAGCCTTCACTTTATTCTTATCAACACTACTATGCTATTAACCTACTATAAACCCTTATTATTATCCTTTGGTACCATTGTTCCTTATAGACCTTCCCACCTCCTCTTTCTCTTCCCCCTAATCTATCTTTCATACCAGTGCTACAAAAATAATTTTGTTTCCTATATGCCAAGTTCTTCTGGTCTCACTCTCATAGAGTCAGGCACTCTACATTTGCTCCTCAACATTATAGGGTACTCTGAAGGTTTTGTAGTTGTCTCTTCTCTATTGTTATTAGCTTGAGCCCCCAAAATCTGCATTTCCCTCATTGTTAAGTCCTAGTGACTAGAGTTCCAGTTTCATTTAACCATTTAATATCAACTAGTTCTTACAAAGATGTATTTAATTCTAAGATATACTAGGGACAAAGTGAAAATATCCCTCCTCTCCCCAACATTTCACTATATTTTAGAGCTATGCTTTTTTGGTTAACCACCTTTGTCTCTAGGAAAAGTAGGCTCACTTTGAGCATAATTCCCACATAACATTAGTCACACCAAATTCATGTCCAGATGTGATGATTGCCTAAAATATCGGAAAGGCTTTGCTCCTGAGCTTGGTTCAATATGTGTCAGAAGATTAGTCTAAATTTAAAGAGGGTTATGACCAAGTAAGCTACAGGTTGATGAGTTGTTGTTTTGTTTTTTTGGGGGGGAGTTATGTGACAAAAAATCACTAGACAGGTCTTAGTCCCAGACTATATGGGGGAGGATGAAGCCTTAAGAAATCAGAGACCACATTTTATATATCTCTGCATCCTTTGCAGAAGCTAGCATAGCATGGTACCTATAACAGGGACTCACTAGATGTTTTATGGATGCAATACCTATAATCCTGACCTCATCTGTCAGTTTCTCGCCTGTTCAATTTTGCATGCTTCACCCTTTGAAAAACATACACACAACATGTGAATATACACACAATAAAAAGTACATTTATATATTCACAGTATTAAGAGGTAGCATGCCATAGTTGATCAAAGGCCAACCTTAGAGACTAGATAACCTGATTTCAAATCCTACTTCTGAGACAGCCTGACTATATCACCATGGGAAAGTCACTTAACCTCTCTCTTTTATCCAGGCAACTCTTTAGGGCAATAAGTTGCAGAACAGTTATTAACCCATACTAGAGAAGAGAATTTCCTCTAGGGGAAACTTCCTATACCAATGATAGGAAACCCGCTGCCTTGGGGCCACATGTGGCCCTCTAGGTAGGTCCTCAAGTGCAGGTGAAATTTGGATTCAGTCAAAGGGCCACACTTGAGGACCTACAGTGTCACATGTGACCCCCAAGGCTGCCGATTTCCAACTGCTGCCCTATGCCAAAGAGGTCTCAAGTACAGGTCCTCCCTGTCACACTCCCCAAAAGTATTAAAGCCTAGACTCAGCTGGAAACAAATTAAGTGAGTTGCTAATTAATGCATTTAAAAAAAATTCTAAAGTAAATATAATCTCTGTGAACTTCATTCAAATGGATGTGTGCTTTCCTTCGTGTTGGTATTTCAATCAACAATTAGATTAGACTATGAGGTCCTTGGGAATCAAGAACTATTTTATGCCTTTCTTGATCCTCTAACACTTATCACAATGCCTGGAACATAGTAGGTGCTTAGTAAAGTGTATTGACTGACAATGAAGATCAAGAGCCATCCATATCTGCCCATGCATTGTGACTCTTAACTACATCCTTCCTTAAGTTTACCACAGAGAGTCTACTTGGGTTCAACACCCATACATCAGCAGTTGAATGTCTACCTACAGCATCTCACCACATCAGCAACATTTTGAGAGACTTCATTACTTTCTCCTGAAATTGTGATACAAATGAATCACATGGACAAATATTTATAATTCTTCACTCTTGATATGTGAGCAGTTCATCATTTTTGATTCTATATTTCTTTGATGATCCTCTTTCATCTGAATCCTCTTCATGTTCTCATTGCAATCTGCTCACACCTATAATGTGTCTCTCTGTTGCCCTTTGAGTGATACTCATTTTAAATACTTAAAATAGGTTAGTGTTCCATGATTCAGAGACATACAAAAAGAATCTATTAAATGCTAGAGAAAAGGGCAGTCTCATAGTATGGGGGCCATTGCTGGATTCCTTTTATTTTCTCAGCCCTACTTCAGAGATGAACAGTTTTAGGCCCAGATCTACCAGGGATGGATCATTTGAGTTCACAGCTGAGGATAATTTCAGAAGTGGCCAGGAAACAATCCTTTAACTCTCAGTCTTAGTTCTGAGGTGGAAGGTTAGTGAACTCACTCCACATTGTCACACTCTGGAAACATGAAAAATTTGATGGACTACCTTTATAAGGTTGTTTAATCTACCTTAACAATTAAGTTGATGAATATGAAATACTATGGTGGATTTTGACTATATTAAGATGCCATATATTATCTTATTGTGTGGACTTTTAAAGCGGAAACTTCTACTTATAGGAATGTCTGTTATGAGTGGTGACTGAAGCATAATCATTTTTAGAAAGTGAAGAAGAGAGGTTTTTAGAGTACTTAATTTTTTTGGCAGCTAGGGCTCAATTTGGCAGAAAACCTTTCCTATTCATCAATGTGCTAATGTGATTACTTTGGGAGCAATAAGATACTTGGGTCTTCAAGGATTTTTAGAAGTGCTTATTTGGCACTGGAGAGAGGTTAATTTATCATGTGTGATTAAATGAAAGATTCTAGGGAATAGAGCTTTAGAATTCTGTTCTGGTCACTCCTAGTGATCTCCAAGGATTCATTCTGATGAAAACCAAACTGCTAGTCAATTCACCCAAATCAATCAGTTTGTTGGAGGGAAAAAAAATTGATGGGACATGATTACTTTAACTTTCAACTTTTTATTTTCATATTTCCTTAATGTGCAACAAAGATCCTTGTTTGTCCAAAGTGCTTGATGACTGAGTCATTCTGGCCAACTGTGTCTTTTTGATAACTAAGAGGTTACTCCTTTTAGTATTCAAACTCCTCTTAACCCCACCCTCCTGTTTTAATGGAAGGCTCTATAAACTGCATTGCACTTTTATTTCCTTGCCCTGTAAGTAAATATCATTTTCTTAATAGCTCAGGGTCATCAATTTGATCAGCAATTTGAAATTTGAGGGTTATCATAGGACTTTATTTTGCTTTGATTTTTGGACACCAGAACCTGTGATTTCATCAGGCAAGGGAACTTACAACATGGAATGCCTCCATACTAACATGGAGGGGAAACTCCAAGACCATCTTAGAAAGTTGTTAGAAGTTGTGTAAGGCACATAGTCACCTAGCTGATTCATGTCAGAGGCGAAGCTTGAACAGATCTGGATCTGTTGGACTGCAAGACCAGTTCTCCATCCATTCCGTCACCTTGCCTTCAGACTTGTCAGCATATTTAGGCTCTTTGATGTACAGAAGAAGGGGCCCAGGCTACTGTTGCTTTTAGTTTAAGAATCTGATTATTATAAATTCTCTGTCATCTATCTCTTTGTCCTCTTGTCAGTGTGATTTTTTTCTCACTTCTCATTTGTTGCTTTTAATTTAATTTTTAGATAAACAGGTTTGTTATGACTGTTGGTAAAATAAGACTTATCTGGCTCTAAAGGAGGTTCATGGACTTTATGTCATAGAAGAACTGCTTGGGCTCTCCCACAATCAGGATAAGTGCGGCTGCCTGAAAGCAGAGATCAGGATAGGAGAGCTGGGACTTTATGGCCTATGTTAGTTTGTATCTGTTTTGATTTAAGAAATAAATAATAGTGTCAAGTAGTTAAAATTAATGCTAAACAGTCCAATATTTACAGGTGTCACTGAAACATTTTTTTAATTGTAAATATTTGAAAACATGGTTTTTATAATTTCAGAGAAATTTTTTTCTATGTGCTAACACTCTAGGAAGGTTTAACATTTACAGAAGATTGTTCAAATATGACAAGAATCTAACAAAGGAGTAAGATTTGTTATCTTTAACTTTTCACAGAAATAAAACATACAGCACTTCTCTAGCTTAAATGTAATGGTTATAGATTGTATGCTGATGAATAAATTGTGAACATAGCTAGAAGTCATGGCTCAATTCAGTTCAACAACATACATTTATTAAATACCTCTTGTATGCCTGGTGCTGTACTAAGTGCTGGGAATACTCATACAGAATGAAATAGTCTATGCTTTCAAGTAGTTTGCACTCTACTGGGAGTAGGGTTGGGGCAAGAATAGACGATATGCACAAATAAGTAAATGCAAAGTGATTTCTGGCATCAAGATGCAGGACTAATGGGAGGTCTCACAAACAGGAATGGACTTGTGAAGGAAGTAGCACCCAAGATGAGCCTTGGAGGAAGACAGGAATTCTAAGAGGCAGAAGCCAGGAAGAAGTGCATTCCAAATATGGGGTAAAGATATGGACAAAGATGCAAATACACTACGGATATGTGGAGGGAACAGCAAGTGATTCATTGTATTTAGAATAGGAATGAATGGGATCTGGGTGACATGAAATTAAAAAAAAATATGGAAATCAATCTGGAGTCAGATGCTGAAGATCTTTAAATGCCAAACCAAGAAATTTGTCCTTTTTTTTTTTCTGGGCACAATAGGAAACCATCCTGTCTTGAGCAGGGGAGTGGCATGGTCAGCTCTAAATATGACATATACACAGGACAGTAAACACAAACATATAAAATCAATCCAGAATAATTTTAGTATTGAGAAAACAACTCTAAACAGTTCTCATCCAGATTAGAGCAAATAACCAATCTGCTAAAATGATCCCATGTATTTAAACTGATATTATTTATATAAACATGGTAATTAATTCCAGCCCAATGGAAATCTACTGTTCTAATATGAATCATGCGGCCACCTCTGGGACTTGTTATTTACATTAAATAGGAACCTAAGGAATCAGAAAAGGTCATATGTAGGAAGGGGCACCTGTCATCATTTAGTCTAACCTCTATCTGACCAAGAGTACCTTCTATGAAATACTTAGTAAGTTGTCATCTCTAGCCTTTGCCTGAAGACCTCCCATAAGGGAGACCCCACTGCCATCCCAGGTCACTCATTTGACTTGTGGATCACTGTATTTATTAGGGTTTTTATACAGAATTTTGATTCAGAATCTGTCCTTTTGCAATGCCACTCATTTTGGGGTCGAACAAAACAAATTCAAGCTTTCTTCCACATAAAAGCCATTCAGTTTTGAAGACTGCTGACACCACTAAATGTCCCCAGTTTCCTCACATGGTCCTTCAGTTACGTGGCCTCTCATCCTCTTTACTTTCTTCAGACATGCTTCAACTTTTCTATGTTTTTTTTTTTCATTTAAAAGCAGTAGTCTGAAAAGAGATCCACAGGATTCACCAGATGACCCAATGGGTTCATCACAGTGAAAAAGGATTGGGAACCATTATCTCCCCCTTTCCTAATTTGTTCCCTTTCCTTCCCACTGGAACAAGAGTCTTGAGATTTTACTTTCTGTTCACTTGTGAGGGATTAAGAACAATTTTATTGCAAAGATTTTTCTGTTTGTGAGGTTCCATTACTAGTGTCTAAATAAAGACTATGTTACTTGATTTTTTTGATGATTTGAGCAGTTTCTGGATAGAGTCTAATCTGAATGGCAGCTCAAAATGAAAATGCACTTCCTGTCTGCCACATTATATCTGAATATACAGTGTGGACTTCCAAACACAGATATTTCTATTACACACCACTGAAAAAATAGTAAATAGCCCAGACCCAAGAAGATCCCTTTGGTATCTCTCCAGAGATCTCCATTCATATTCTTCTTCTAATGACTACTGTTTAGGTCCACCCATTTAGACAATTCTGGGTCAACTATAATTTAGCCCATGTATCCTATACACAAGGATAACATGAAAGACTTTGTAAATTGCTTTTCTGAATACTAAGTGAATGATATTTACAATATTTCTCCAATGTACCAAATTATTAACCTAGAAAAATAAAAGGGAAGTGAGGTTAATCTGGCATGATCTGTTCTTGATGAAAACAAACTGGCATTTAGTGATCACTCATTTCTTTTCTAAGTGCCCACAAATCATCACTTTAACCATATGTCCTAGAATTTTGCCAGGAATAGAAATGAAATTCTCTGGTCTGTAGTTTGGAGACTCTACCTTCTTCCCTGTTTTTGGAAAGTGGAATAGCATTTACCCTTTTCCAGTCATGTGGTACCTCTCTCTTCTCTGTCACATTTCAAATATCCCTGACAGTGGTTCACCAATCCTTTCTGCCGGTTCTGTCAAAACCATGGAATGTAGCTTGTCTAGGCCTAGTGTCTAAATTCACCAAAGCAACCAAATGTTGTCTTGTCTCCCCAATTATATTGTGTTTCTCTTTGATACTAACAATTTTTGAAATTGTATCTTTTTCACTCTTAAGATTATTCTTGTTTGAGAAAAATGATAATTGAGGAGTTTGGGTCAATCTTCTGTCATCTGTTACCATCATCCAATGTACTCCAATCAGCATATTGATTCCTTCTCTGATCATCTTTGTACTTCTACTGCAATTTAAAACAATTTTTTGCCTTGACATTTACCGTTTTTTTCTGACACCAATTTTTTATCCTGTGATATTGCATGGCCACAAGTTATAAATATTACAATCTCTAAGAAATTGATGTGGAATATCAACCAAAGAGCAACATGGAGACATATTGTGGTCATAAAAAGACTGCAGGATATTACAAGTGAAGAGTAGAGTCAGAAAAGTTGTATGAAAGACTTCTTCTGAGAAACATATGACTGGGCAAAATACAGGCCACTGATGAAAAGAGAATAAACAGAAGATGAATGGATGCTCTGTATATTTCATTGGCACCTAATTTGTGTCAAGAGAAGGAAAGAAAGGTTTGATGGATTCTCTCACGATTATAGGGAAGGGCACAGGCAGGAGTTAAATATGATAGTCAGGTATAGATGGCCAGTGTTATTCTCTTTTGGAAGGAATAGCCATGTTTTTGAGACTATATCTCCACTAGAATAATAGAATATGACAAAAAGATACCCTACTCCAGGCTTAGGAAAACTGTGAACCACTGGGATGGTAGAGTCAGACATGAATTTTCTTTCAAATAGAAGCTTTTAGAAGTATTTCATGACAATCTTTTTTGGAAGGCACAAAATATTAGTGAAGGGTTTTGAGAAAGACATCAGAAGACACATACACTGTCTCTGGTTTGGGGAACCCTGGAAAACAGTTTGATCAGTGGATTCCAGAAATGTTTTATCTTTTACATAATACAATACTACCCTCCTTCTCACTTCGGGGCCAACATTTTCTATTAGAACCTGAAAATGATAGATTACAGGGAGAAATTCCTGAAAAGCTCACCTGACTCAGGTGGTTTAAAGGCTCAAGATAGTTCTGTAAGGTGTTAATTATGGACTTCCTCGCCTAGAAGAATGCGAGTTCATGATCCAAGCCTCCCAAATCCTTAATGACAAGTCAGCCTCAAATGAATCTTTTCAATCATCTGAAACAACTGGGGAAAAATCTGAGATTGAATTCCTTATCTTTCTTCCTAAACCCTCCTCTCTTCCTAACATTCTTATTTCTGCTAATGGTACAGCCAATACTACAATGTTCCAGGTTCAAAAACTGAGAATCATCCTCAATTCTATACTCTCATTCACCTGCCATATTGAATGTTTCCAAACCTTGTCCATCTTATCTTCATAGCATCTTATTAATCTGTTTGCTTCTTTCTACTCACACTATAACCCTGCTGACTCAAGTTCTCATTGTCTTTCAGCTAGAAAGTTGTAAGAATCTCCCAAGTGGTATTTTTACTTCATGCCTCTATTCTCACATCTCCACCACCACCACTTCCAGGTTCCAAAATAATTTTCCTAAAGCAGAAGTCTGACAATGTTGGTAAAGAAACTACAGGGATTGCCTTTTGTTTCTAAAATAAAATATGATCTTCTCTGCTTGACTTTCAATGTCCTTCACAATATGGTACTAGCCAGAATGATTGCATGTGATTCTTCTTTATGTATTCTTGTGTTCACTCACTCTATCCTACTTGTTCTTAGATGATGTATCTGTAGCATTACCTCTGGAGTCACTTCCCTACCCTGTGCTCATATTTAAGGGTTAGGTTCTCCAGACAGTTGAGTGATTACACTCTCAGAGTTATAGAGGTAATTCCTAGGAACTAGTTTCTTAGTACTACTGCTCATCATTCTCCACTAATGTGTTTTCCATTTATTATTTGGTAAAGTAAAGTAGCTTTTCAAGAAAGGTATTTGCTAAGGTGGTATATACCGAGAAAAGTTGGCATGAAATATCTTCCCTGCCAGAGTCTGAGGCTCGCTATTCCACAAATATATACAAAATCCAAGTGAAGAGTAAGGTAAAGCTAAGAGTACTATTACGGTGAGGCATATATAGTGAGAATGCATAAACCCAAAAGGTAAATTCACAATTCCTTGTTACCTGAAAATTTTTCCCCCTCTGTTTGTCTTCATGAAATTCTCTGTGTAATGTAATATCAGTGATGGATGGATTCTACTGGCCTGGCTCCTTGCAGGTTGAGGCATATATATACTGTATGAATCAATTTGCTGCTGAACTGCGCTGACAAGTTTCTAACTTTCAATCTTTCTAGACCTTGCAACACCACTGCTACTTGGCCATATCTGATTGAGAATTGATGCTTATCCATTTCCTGATTTCTCTGGCTATTGTTATCAGCTGTTTAGAAGCTAGTGGAAGTCTTATGGGACCTCATGGTTTTCTGAACTCAGTCTCCTCAAGCGCTCTGTCCATCTCTCTCTCTCTCTCTCTCTCTCTCTCTCTCTCTCTCTCTTTCTCTCTCTCTATGTGAAGAAGCCCTCTTCTCCTCATCTCCAAGTGACTCTCTCTTTCTCAGATGCTTGACTGGTGCTAGACTGTCTTGCCAGTAAACTGAGTGACTCTGAATAGGCTTGATATTTTATATAAATGGCAGCTTGGTGGTGCAGTGGCCTCAGACAAATCTGACTTTAGACATTTATTAGCTGTGTGACCCTGGGCAAGTCACTTAATCCTATTTCCCTCAGTTTCCTTTTCTGAAAATAAACTGGAGAATGAAATAGCTCAGAGGTGTGTTTGGTTCTTTCTATCAGTCACAAGACATTTTTTGTGTGATATAATGTGCCCATATCATGATGTATTTATCCTATGTTTATGATTTTGGTTATTTAATTAATTTATATGAGTGGATATGGCAACTCACCCTTAAACATGACATTCCATTTTCCATCATTCTACCTTTACACAGGCTATGTAAACCCAATCCTGGAATGCTCTTTTCTTTTCTGTATCTCCATTTCTTGGAACGCTCAGCTTCTTACAAGGTTTAGCTCAACTACCATCTGCTATAAGAGGTTTTTTGTTTCTTTGTTGTTTTTTTTTTTCCAGATTCTTCAATTGCTAGTGCCTCTTGAACCTCCCCAAACATACTTAGTTTTTATTTTGTATACTACTTGGACATATTTACCTATAATTCCAATGTACCCTCCCAGTAGAATGCAAACTTTTTGTCTCATTTTGATCTTTAGAGCCACAGACACCAGCACAGTGCTTGGCACATATTTGGTATTTCATAAATGCCCGTTGGATTGAATTTCATTTTCACTGTAGGTTGATTTCATACCATGTATCGGCAAGCACCCTAGCATACCCAGGGTGGCTGCTAGCACAGGTTCTTAGATCTGCTTTTCTAAAGGAAAGCAACTCAAAACGGGTTAACAATCTTACTTTAATCAATCAAACATATATCATTTACCTAGTTCAGGGGGAAAAAGTCAGCACCCTGAACTTCAGAGAATGCAAACAGAATACAAACACAAGTTGTAAGCAGACAAAGAAACAGATCAGCAGACAGGCTTCCAGTCATCTGACCGTTACATCCATACCTATTCAGTTACCAGAGAGGGAAGCACCAACATCTGGGTTTTTCAAAGCCAGGCGGCTCAATGGCTTCCCAGAGTCTCGTCTAGCCAAATCACACAACTCTTCTCAAAGTGAGCCCCAAAGCAAAACCTCATACCAGCAGTATATATAGCCTTATCCTGGATCGGAGACTGTCACAGCCCTCTTGACCCACTGCCCAATCCCAAAGTAATAAGGCGTGGGCATTCCTGAAGAACAAGCCTCCCACCACAGGCTCCATGGGACCACATTCAGCCTATTAGGGGACCGAACATACTTTCAAATCAGGGAAGGTTCTCAGAGCCATTTAAGCCTATCAAAGGGCCTAGGAGAAGGGAAGATCTTCAGATTTCCATAACATGCCACAACATAAAATGTGAATGGTTTGGGTACATTTACTTGAAGCAAAAACATTTCTTTAATTTACAAATCTGTTATAAATCCCTAAATCTGTATAGCAGGAGTTTGGTGAAATAGGAATGCAGCATTTGAAATCAAAATACATGAGTTTGAACTGCAACCTTGCTGTTTTCTGTTTGTGAGGCCACAGGAAAATCATTTGATCTCTTTGGGCCTTGGCTCTTTCATCTGTACAATGAGAGGGTTGTACTAAATGAACTCTAATGACCCTTCTAGCTGTAAAGCCATAATTGAAAGAGGAATCATCCCAGAGCAAGAGTTAGGAGACTACTATTTCATGAGGAGCTTCAGTCACATCACTTTGTTCCTGGCTTGACTCTGGAATGCTTTTGTGCCTTGATGGCGGCCTTTCTACCTCGCTCTGAAGCCTACTCTCCCAACTGGTGACTTCTTAGCCCAGACCAGAGGTATCAAACTCACTGCCCTGGAAAACTCCTGAGTGTGGCCTAAATTACATTAAAATGTAATTTTGAAAAGTTTAACAAGGTTTTAAAAAAATTTTTTTTAAGTACAACATATTGTTTATTTGTGGTTTTCTAAATCAATATGAGGTCTGCAGGGATCTGTTTCTATTTGATTTTGACACCAATGATCTAAACATCCATTTCACTAAGGATCTTAGTCATGCTCATATCTCTTCAGGTTTGGCTCACTTTCTAGACTTCTCTATCCTCTTGACATCTGCCTTCCCCATACTTCTGCTTTCCAGCATCTCTTTATGTATTATCTTCAGGATTAGTACATAAGATCTTTGAAGGTAGGAGATGTCTCATTTGCCTGTGTTTGTGTCCATATTACTTAGCATAATGCCTATCACATATCTTCTCTCCTCTGTCTCTGTCTCTGTCACATACTTTCTCTCTCTCTGTCTCTCTGTCTGTCTGTCTGTCTGTCTGTCTCTCTCTCTTCCTCCCTCCCTCCAGACCCATCATAGGTTGTCTCCAACTCTTGGGCTTATGCTGACCAGAGGCAATATATGGATTGGTCTTGGGGAGTAGAGAGGATAGCTTAAACTTCCCCAAGACATTCATTTTGGTGTAGGATTTCTTAGTATATGTACTGGGAGAAAAAAAGTATTCCCAAAACTTTTAGATTAGTTTTCAAGGTCCTTCACAATCAAGATTTCTAGGCATCTTTCACAATACTCCCCCTCATATATGCTATTACCTCATCTTTGATATTATCCCCAAACATTCTGGGTTTTTACCCTCCTTTACCTTTGCCCATGCCATTCCTTATGCTTAGAGAATTTGAAATCCTATCCAGACTTAAAGTCTAATTCAACTGTCTATCCCCCACCACCAAAGTAGCCTTCTGTGACCCCCATCTCTTCATAGAGGACATCACTTTCCACTTTGAATTCTCACAGCACTTAAGATATATCTTCCGTATATCTTTATATCCTAATTTATATAAAAGCTACTTTTTGTTAATTTGTTATAAACTGAAAAATAGGACATGGATGGCAGCTATGAACATTGTTAGCTCTTTTGAATAAGCTTTGTGAGGGTAGGGGCCTCCTTCTCTTATTTATGCTTGTAGCGCCTAGCACCTTGCACAGGGCTCTGCTCCTTGTAGATATTCATTACATACTTTTCCCCCCTATGAATTGGGAAATATAGCTCATATATTATTTTTGAAATAACCTTGAATGACTCAGTCTTCTACTTTCCTCAGGATGGTTTCAGGAAATCTTCCATTTTGCTCTGTCCAATCTCACCCTGCCTGCCTCCCCAGGTATAAATTGCCTGATCTTTGCTCGGTGTGTTTCTTGATTTCTTTCTTCCATAACTGTTTTCATCATGATTTTCAATTTCCTGCAGCTATTCCCTGCCCGAAAATCTGTTTGTATTTCATTTTGGGAGATCAGGTTTGGTTTTTTTTTTTAAATTATTATAACCTGTCACAAGTAGGATAGAATGGCAAGTACTAGTACTGAAAGAAACAGGGGGGGAGGGAGAGAAATCTCATAAGGCCAAGTACACTGCAGCAATGAGATAAGGAACGATGGACAGGAAATATTACAAGAAAAAAATTTAAATTCTACAGCCTTCAATCTGAAGTCTGTAGGGAAAAAGAAAAGCAAAAGACGGAAGTTGGAATGATAGAGAGATGTGACATGATGTACACTAAATTGGAAAACTTTGTAACATTATGATAGAAATGTTCTATCAGCAGCGATTTGGGAACTTCTATTGGATAAGGCTCCTCAGAAAGCAGGGCTGGCTGATGATTCCCCAGTGGGGTCAATCTTCTTCTATGTGTCTGAAGGAGGGGGTGTTAATGTTGTCACTGAAACTGATAAAAGGCAGTGGTTAAAGGTGAATATTTAACAGAAGTGTTAGGTTTCCTCCTGCTGGGAAATCATTTGAATTCCCTGAAGTGCTAACTCAGAGGAAGTGCAATGGTTGATTGATTGACAGTGTTCAACATTAGGGTTCAGATAAGAAAACAGAGGAGTGGGGATAATGAAGGCCGGAAGAATTCATCCAGGTTAAAAAAAAATTGAATACACATATTCTAGAATGAAATGAAAAGAGAACAGCAAAATTCTGATGAGGTCAATATTGTGCAGTGAGATTCTGATTTGGAAAGCAGGCTTCTTGGGGGGGTGGAGCAGGAACTATTTTTTTCTTCTGCATCCTTAGTTCTTAACATATTAATGAAAACAAAATATTTATCAAAGATGGAGATGATTTACTATTTGTATCACTTTTATTGATAAATTTTATTTTTATATAAAATACATCTCCAAATAATGTCCCTTCTGTCCCCCCTACCCAACAAGCCATCCCTTGTAATAAAGATTGAAAAAAAAATTCAGCAGAAACAAGTAAAACATCACCTTTAACAAACACAATTTGCAACGTTCTACTGCCAAAGTCCACCTTCTCTGCACAGAAAGGAAGGAGGTATGTTTTCCCATCCCTTCTTCAAGGCCAAGCTTCTTATTGGTTGTAATTATGCAGTATTCCATTCTTCTTTTCCTTTCTTTTTGTTCTTTCCATTTAAACTATTATAGACATGCATATTATTTCCCTATTTCTTCTCACTTAGCTCTGCATCAGTTCATATGTTTCTTCATTCTTCTCCAAATTCTTAATAATTCTTGTTTTTATTTTATATATATATATATATGCATATATATATATATATATATTTCATTCATATACCATGATTCTTTTCCATTCACCAATAAAATATTTTGTTTTTGGTTCTTAGGCATGAGTTGTGTTTTGCACTGATGAATACTGAGTTTCTAAATTGTGATTATCATTCACATTAAGCCTGAGATTATCCTCATTGTACCCTCAGACCCCTTAGTACTTTACTCCATCTACCCCATTCTTGTTTCACTTAATTCATTACCTAGTCTATGAATGAATATTAAATAAGATTTCCTAGTAGCAAGGAGGTCCCACCTAAAATTGCTTTGAGAATTCAGTGGACGGTAGACTAATGATGTGGATACACCCTGGTAGTGGAGATCACAGAACATCCAAGTCTTCTCTTCCCATATCTTTTTCTCATCCTTCATTAAATCTTCCAGAGATCCATGGGAAGCATTAGACCACCTCCTGTGAATTTGTTAATATTTCAATGATTCTAGTAAAATATTTAGGATGATACATTAAACTATTGTCCTTCACTCTTGATGTATGAGCACCCTATTTTTTCTAACTATATAGATCCTTGAGGATATCTTTTATGCCACTTGCTCTGTTTAGTTATGATCAGTAATATTCTACATCTTAAGTACAAGTGTAGTCATCATTATATTGCCATTGGGTTCCCTGTAATTTTTGTTCTTCTGAGATTAGAATATTCTATAATTTGCAGACATATAGTAGAATAATGGGAGTGCCTTTCTAAGTTTATTCCTCATACGCACCCCCTTACCTACCAGTACACTTCTTCCCATTGAGTATCAGTTATATTAAAGTCTCATCCATACTTACCTAGCTTTGAGAAAAGGTTATATTGGGGTGACTAGGTGGCACATTGAATGGAGTACTGGCCCTGGAGTTAGAAGTACCTGAATTCAATTCCAGCCCCATAAACTTAACAGTTACCAGCCATATGACCTTGGGCGAGTCACTTAACCCCAATTTTCCTGCCTTCCCCCATACAAAAAAAGGGTTATATTTTGGAAGGAATATAGTGAAAACAATTAGTACAATCTCCTTTATCTCCCCGGGCAAACCCTAGTCTAGTCACTATCCAACCAGTATATACAGAATCCAGAGGAAAGCAGACTCAAGCTTAGAGATCACATGTGGCAAAGGGGTAAGTGATAGGTCTTGAAACTTCTTGTGCTAGGCTCCTAAATTTGTTCCTGTAGATGTGAAGTAGCTTTTCTTCTGGTCTTCTTTTGAAACTTGGAAATGACCAGAGTCATTATTGAGAAAATAATGCCCTGAACTCTGGAAGTAGTCACTGCCATTGTATGCTAATACAATACCAATTGTAAAGTCAAAATCCTCTGGTACGCTGAAGATCACAAGATCCTTCTGCTGGGAGAAGGAAGGAGGAGTGATTTAGGTCAAGGCCAAGGCTGTAATTTCCAAGCATTTCCTTAACAGAGGCTTGTCTAGAGGCTTCCACCACTAAACTGCCAGATGGGAAATTCTTGGCTTCAGAATTAGCTTGACATTTTCTAAAAAACCCACAGGACATGATGATATTTCCTAGAGCAATGAAACATTTCTGTGCAATATCACTCTATTTCATATGATGGCTTTCAAAGCAGCTAGCTGACATAACGGCTTGGAGTCAGGCAGACATGAGTTCAAATCATGTCTCAGACTTTCATCACTTATGTAACCTTGGGCAAGTCACTTAACCTATAACTCAATTTCCTCAGTAGTAAAATGGGAATAATAATAGCAACTACCTCTCAGATTAAATGATAATTAAATTATTAAATGAGATATTAAATTAAATGTGAAGATTAAATGAGACAATTGTAAGGCACTTATTATAGCACATCTTATTTAATAGTTGCTTTATAAATGTTATTATCATTATTGCCTTTAGAATCATTTTTTTTCATCTAGTACAAAGCCTTTGCATGATTGATTGATTTAACAGAGGTGTTCAAGCCTCATTTACTCTTAGTTCTAAACTCCAATTTGCTTTTTGATTTAAGCAAAATTAGTTCTTATCTGATGAAGACATGAAGGCTAAGTGTGATAGTTTTTAATTGACTTCTTTAGGAGGATTCCCAACCACTAGAGACAGTCTGTGAAAGGTGGGGAGATGGGAACCAAAAGATTTCTAATTTCAGAATAGATGGTAGTCCAGTTTTATGAAAAGTATGAGCGAAAGACGGAAGATAAAAAGGAATCTGAAAAGTCAGACTAGAGGTGTACTATTAAGTCTTTTTAATGCCTGACAGAAGAGTTGATATTTTACCCATGATTTAATAGGGAATCACCAAATATGATTGACCAGGGAAGTGATATGGTCACACTTGTGCCATTGGCTCATTATCTTGGCAGATCTGTGGAGGAAGAATTAAATAATAGAGAGGCCTGGGACATGGAGAATAATCAAGAGGCTATTATAATAGTCCAAGTGAGAAGGGATGAAAGCAAGGTTAACAGCTGTTTGAATGGACCAATCTTTGAGATACATAAGTAGAATTGTCAAGGCATGGTAGCTGACTGCATTCAGGGAGTGAGAGAGAGAGAGGAAGAATTAAGTACAGTAGGGAATGAGATAATGACCTTAACAGAAAACGATTTGGATGAGAGGGCTGGTTTTAACAGAGAAGATGATGAGTTCACTTCATTATTACTTACTGAACTATTTGCACTGCGGCCTTTGTGGAGCTCTTTTCTTCTGCCTCCATGCCTATGTTCAAATGACTATCTATGCCTGGAATGCTCCTTCATCCCATCTCCACCTATGAAAATTTTATCTGTGCTTTTAAAACCAGATCAGATATCATCAACTCCTTGAAAACTTACAACAAAGCAGTAAAGATCCATCCCATCCTATTATCCATAACACTTGGATTATTATTCTCTTAAACTCATCAGATACCTTATTGTAAAATAATTTTTATATATAATACTCCCTCAAGGAAAGTTTCCCAGATGACTTTTAAGGTTGCTTCTAAATCTATGAACATAGGGAATTATCATTCTTCTCAGTCCTCACATCAATTTATCTTTCATTTTTCTAGTCCACTTAGCATATACTATTATGTATTATGATTTTAAATGTGTTGTTTTCTTATCCTTGTACTAGGGCATAACCTTCACAAGAGCAGCCATTGAATCTTGGCAATTTTTTTTTATGTCTCCCCTGGAATATAGCTTAGGGATCTGCATACAAAAGGCATTTAATAAAACTTTGTGGAAATGGTTACTGATGTCTGTAACAGTGAAAATAATGTATTCAAACATATTTTTGAGGGCTTCACTCATACAAAAGTATAGTGTGAAAAGATGCCAAATGAAGAAAGGAGGCATCTGGCTTAAAGCCCAAACTTGAGATTTTCTAAATCTTGCCAAAAGCATTTGAGAGACTTGGAAAAAGAGGGTGGGATTTGAACAGATGTTTGCAAAGAAATCACAAGAATGTGAATAGGGGTTAGCGTGTTATTTCCATTTATGAGAGTTTTGCCACATGAGACTCTCAGATTACCTGTGAGAATTTCCCAAGCAAAAGAGCAACAATCAGGCCTCTTGGCCCAGGGGCTTCTCAGTTGACTGTTCAGAATATTTTTATTCCTTCACCTTAGGACAAACAATCCATTCACCAACAACCCCCCACTCTTCCCAATGCTTAATGTTTTAGCCTATAACGAATGCCACTAATTGTCCCCAAATTAGCAAACTGTTCACTATTTCCTTGATCAATGAATGGTGGTTCTATCATGTTCGAAGGTTAAAAGTGGGGGGTAGTCCCAAGACCAGCCCTCTTAAAGGGTGTTATTTTTTAAATAAAGTTTATTTTAGGTGATGTATTCCAGCTGGTAAATTAGCAGGCTGCATTATATGTCACATCCACTAAAGAGAACTGATGACAGGCAAATCCTAGGCAAGTCCTTGCCAAAGTGTGGGAGAGATTCAGAAGGCCTGTTAGAAAGAGACCCAAGGGAATTTAGCCTTTGATGGAACCTTCAGTTGGTGCTGTGCTTGCTGCCTTATGGGAATATCACTTACCTTCATGTTTTTTTGGCAAAGCAG
Source organism: Pseudochirops cupreus (assembly GCA_028627135.1). Lineage (NCBI taxonomy): Eukaryota > Metazoa > Chordata > Mammalia > Diprotodontia > Pseudocheiridae > Pseudochirops > Pseudochirops cupreus. Next base: position 42,492,328 of record CM053580.1, read on the forward strand.
AAGTTCTTCCATGTATATTTTAGCAATCTTGGCATGACTTGAGAATATTGGGAAAATCAGAGTTCGGACTAACTCTAACTATGTTTTCTTCCTCCTCCTCTTCCATCTTCTCCTCCTTTTTCTCCTCCTCCCTCCTTTTTTTCACTTTTGAAAAATTTAAAAAAGAACTCTAAAAAAAACCACTGAACTTCAGAAGAAAGTGGTTTAAAATGGAAAAAAAAATTAAAGACTACTAACTATTCCTTTTACTTTAAGAGTCTCCACTATTCCACATTCCCCCTTACTGTTGCTCCTGTCTCCCCCCCCTCCCCCCAGGAATATAGCTATATAGTGTTAATAGGAGAGTACATTTGGATTCCTGGGCCTTTCCCTTGTTCTCTTTCCTTCTTTGTGGGGAGGAATAGGTTTTTGCACTGGCACAGGTGCTTTAGATTGTAGTGATGCAACTAAGGGTGTTGTTTAAGTTAGGCCTAAGACCTGGTAGTTAACAAACAAAGTCACAAGATACTAGTATTTTGTATCTTTCAATAGCGAATACTTCAGTGGACTGAAGACTTGGTATATATATTTCTTGCACCTATGCAGGGGAAAACCCTTGCTCTACTGATGTAGTGGGCCATCAACATCTCCTCTTCAATGATATCTACTTTTATCTCGAATGATGTATTCCACCAAGGATCCCTTCATTGCACTAAAGGCCTTCATCTGGGTCTTTCAATATTCCAAGAGTAGGTGTTAGACTCATACTAGTCATCTGTAATTCCTAATTCTCTCTTCAGTAGGATTTAAGTTTTTTGAGGGCGTGGATTATTTTCTGTGTTTCTCTTTGTGTCTTCAGCACTTAGCATAGCACGTGACTGATAGCAGGCAGTTAATAAATGGTTATCTACTTCCTTTTCCAGATCTCTTTGTCTTTCATCATTTAAGCCCCTTCTTGGAACATAAATGATCATTGGTAATAATGCTCTAGTATATATATATGCACCCAAGTGACTTCACCCAGCATTCATTTCATAATTAATATTTTGTATACAAATAAAAACATACTTTTACACATACTAAAAATTCCAAAGTGGTTAATTCAATTTAGGAAGGCAAAATGGAAAGGAAAACAAAATCTTGTTAGAAATAGTGTCCGATCTTGTCTAACGACATGAGGATATGCTGCTTTTTCATTATAGTCTATCATGATTATTTTTAAAATAATCGCAGTTTAATTATAATTCCTGGTTAATAGAGTATTTCAACTCATTCTTTCTTTGAAAGTCTCCAGGTTAGGTAGGCCTTAGGTCCAATTGCCCTTTGGGTTTTCAAAATACCTTATGTCTTTTAAAAGCAGCTGTCTTCTAAAAATATGTTCTGTTTAGAGCAAACTCATCCTAGGTTTCTTTTTTTTTTTCTTTTTTTTCTGTAGCAAGCCTTTTCCTCTATACGTGTCTAATGGTGGAGTTGTATTAATAATTTCTAAGGCTACTTAAAGTTTTTCACCCTATGATCCAGAGTGATCTTCTTAGCTTAACATTGCTAATTACATTACTATATCAGTAATTAATCTTACTAAAGTCTCCGACTTTACTTTTTATTATTACTATTATTAATATACGAATAGCAGTAGTAGTCTTTGAAGGTCAATTGCTGCTATAGATTATTTCGTTTAACTTCTTAATCTGAAGTTGGTTCATTTCTTTGCAAATAAGATTATCGAACAGGCATACTTTCAAAAGTAAATCATGTAATAATTATGGAAACAATATATTTCTAATTAAATAATATAGGTTTAACTGTTAGCTTCTCTGAGCATACCGATTATGGCTCCACTAATGTCCTCTTCTGATACCCCATAGTGTCATGGTGGTGACTGAATTCTCAAAGATTATGGCAGCAGAACACAAACTTTAACAAGTCTAGTAAGTTTTACCAAACTGGCATTGGGTAGGTACCCAAAGACTCAATGTATGGTTGCCATCCAAAGACTAACCTAACTAAATTCAGAGAGGCTTATTTCATGTCGACTACGGGGTGAAGAAATGTTTACCCATAATAACTCTTGAAGTCTTCATTTTAAGTTATGTTTACATTCTACATTAATATAGGATTTCACTCTCACAATAATCTCTAGATATTCTCTCGGGTAATCTCTAGATAATCTAGTTTTGTGCCCTCATTTTACATGTGAGAACAAAATTTCTAAAAGAAAGGGAATTACAGAAAGATGGTAACTAGCACCTGGCAATGTGTCTTATATAGCATTATGTAAACTAAGATTCTACATCCCTGACATATTGTATCACAGTTTGGTGTGCGATTCACTGCATCATACATTGGAAGAAATTAACAGTTATAATGACAGGATCATGGAGAAACATGTCAACATTATTTCTGCTGTTGTTTCTAGTAAGGGACTTTGGGTTGTCTTACTTTAATACTGAATCCAATTGTAGAAGGAGGAATCAAATTATAGAATACTATAATATACCAGTGAAATTCAGTAAAAGAAAATCATAGGTTGTTGTTTTTCTCTCATTCTCAAAGAGGACCAATGGCATTAGGAGGGTGATGTCTTCCTTGACTTGCAAGTGAATTGAATTTAAGTGAGGCAGAAGTATGCAGTTGCTAGCAACACTCTCTCCTCCAGAGTCATCTGAGTCCAGTGTCAAGACATAGATCAGGACGACTGGAGGTGGTCCCAGATCGTGACTTTCTTATTTTCCGACTGCATGATTCATGCTTTGTTTGATAGAAAGGACAGTATGTTTATTTGCAAGTGTGTTACATGTAGGTTCTATTTAGTACTATTTCCAGAAATGCACATTTGTAGCTATATAGGCAGTTGGCCAAGGGCTACCACTTAAGTAATTGGAAAGTTCTGGGTAGTTCTCCAACCACATCAAATGGTGGAGACATGTGATTGTAAGTTACTGGATGACACAGAGGAATATATATATATATATATAACTATATAAGTTACTCAGAGACCTCCCATTAAACTGAAATTCTTTATCCCAATGGTAGACCTGTGTTTCATCAAAAGCATGGAACAGGAAAAAGAACGGTAAGCCTATGGAAAGACAACATATAATTGAATATAAGCTTAGGAATATGTGGTCAAAGAAAAGTCTGGAAACTGATTTAGTTGCAACGTGACTATGGAAAGATCAGTTGGCCTTTTGGTGACTCATTCAAAGTAGCCAGAGATTTCCATTTTAAACATTAACATCTGTATATGTAATAAAGGTTAAGTCTAGCTCTAGATAGTGTTCAGATTAGTTGGATGGTCTTTTGTATTAGAAAGCATAATTTACCTACAAATGAAAGAATGCTAGATATTAAGACAAAAGATCTGAGTGTAAAACCATTTCTGCCACTTACTAACTGTGAAAGTTTGGACAAATCACTTCACTTCTGAGACCCTCAGTTTAACATCTGAAAAATGAGGAAATTGATTAGAAACTGGTTTCTCCGAGTTACTCAAAATTTCTTAATGTTTAAATCCAATTGATTTTTTTTCAAGTACTTTTCCATTCTTGACTTCTTTGCATCTTTTTGCAGTAGGGATCAATTTCTCCCTCTAAATAATCTCTATTCTCTAAACTTTCCAAACAATGTTCCCTCCTGATTTTATTCCCATTTGTCTTCCATCCTCAACTTATTAAATCTGCCTTGGGCCTCTGTCTTGGAGCCTCTTCTATTCTTGCTCTTCATCCTCTTTATTGGTACTTTTATCAGGTATAATGGACTTGATGATCACCTCTGTGTTGATAAGTCTAAAATCTATATGTTCAGCCTTCATTCCTCTCCTGAGATAGTCACATGACAGTACCTACCTGCTGGAACCTCAATCTGTAGGTCCCATAGTCATTTCACTACATTTCCCCACCCAAACCTCCCTTCCGACTTCACTGTTTTTGTTAAAGGCATCAACACCTTTTCAGTCTCATAGGTTTGCAGCTTGTGTATCATCCTTGGTGCCTGGGGCATAGTAGATGCTTGACTGACTTCCCACCATTCAGTCAATTGCCAATTATTGTCATTTCTACATTCACAAAATTTCTTACACTCAAATCTTTGTTTACATATGTATTAACTTCACCTTCCACTTTCTATTATGATTCAGGCTCTCATTACCTTGTACCTCAACTACTGTGGAAGACCTTTAGTATGTCTCTCTGCTTCCTATTTCTTTCTCTCACTAATTATCGTCCACTTAGCTGAGAACATAATCTTTCTAAGGAATAAGTGTGACTTTCTTTATGCTCAAAAATATCCATGGGCTCTCAACTGTCTATAGGGGAAAAAATGTAAATGCCTAAGATTGGCAATCAAATCCCTTTACACTGTGGCTCCAGCCTACTTTTCCATAGTTACTTCAAGCTACTGTGCCTAATATACTCTATATTTCATAGCAAATTGGGCCTACTTGCTGTTCCCCAAACTCAGCATTCTATCTCATTCCTGGAATATACTTCCTCCTCACTTCTATCTCTTAGAAACTTGCCTTTGTTGGTCTGCTTCATTGTTCTTGCTCTTTCTTCTATATGGAATATAAACTCCTTGAGGGCAGCATTGTTAGTGTGTTTTTGTTTGTCCTGGGATTTGTGATTTTCATATTAATTGATATGATATGTGTAAGGATTATCCTATCTAGATTTTTGGAGCTCCTCTATTTCCCTGGATACTATTTTCTGAACTGATACACTACAGCAGAAAGTCATTAATCAGCTCTCCTGACACTGAATAATTCCTGTGCCTGTAACTGCTAAGTGAACTGCACTCCTGTTCCTGCATGCTAACTCTGGTTCTGTACCCCACTGAATGATCACAAGGTTTAGTGACCCTTACAACTTGAGACAATCACAAGGCTCAATGATTCTAATAACTTAAAGACTGTTCCCATGGGACTCAAGAACATTCTTATTGTCCCCCAAATGCTTGCACATACATGTCTGCCAAAGTAACTGTTTATTCAAGGCCTAACAATGACTATATTGGGTTCTACCTTTTTATGGTTTCTATCTTTATAAACCCTTCCTACCCCTGCCACAAGCCACAAGTCCTCATCAGGAGGACTTCAGTTTGTAAATCTCCTTTCCTCACTCTGAAATTAACTAAACTACTGTTTGATTCCCAACTCGCCTGGCTCCAATCTGCTTTGTTCAGGTCTGGCCATTCATAAGTTAGAGACCAGTCCAGTCCACTCCAGATTATATTTAAAATTCTTTTGTCATGTTTTTGTCTTTGTGTTTCTACCATGTCACATTTTGTTTTGAACATGGTGGATGCTTAATAAGTATATTATAAATGTCACCTCCAGCCTTCACTGTTACAACTTTTATATTATTTGGTTTGTATTACTGGCAATTCAATTTAATAAAACAAAGAACTATCAGTCACCTGCTATATGCAAGGCACTGTCCTAGGTATGTAAAGAAAAAGAAAATGAAAACACTTCTGGCCTCCTTTAAGAACTTTACAGTTTCTTGGAGGATTGAACAAATGATAACACATCAAGTAAGGGTTTAAAGTGGTCTGCGTGCGGACTTGTTAAATCCTTAACTGGTAGAAGGGATTATGGAAGGCTTCACTGAGAAGGTGACTAAGCTGGTTTAAAGCTAGCTAAAGATTCTGAACCAAGAAGATAAGAAAGGAGTTGCATTCCAGGCATGAGAGACAGCCTGTGCAAATTCATGGAGGCAAGAGAGGGAATAAGATATGGGAATATGGGATAGTAGTGTTCTCCAATAAACAAGTGGTTAAAGGATATGTAGAGATGGAATTATCAGTAACCATCTGAATAATTGTTCAAAATCACTATCAGATGAATATACAATAAACAACAGTGGTATACTAGAAATTACACTGGCTTTAGAATATACACATACACGATACATATGTGTATATGTGTGTATAGTTTTTCTTTTAATTTATGAAATAAAAATATAATTTAAAAAGTAGATTTGCTCACGAAACTGCAAATTAATTATGTCCAACTTGATATTCTTTTAAAAATATAATAAAGTTATAATGTAAATTTCTTTTTTTTCTTTTCTTCCTTCCCTAGAGATGAATTAAAGATCCTTTTCTCCCCACCCTAGAGATGGCTACCGTTAGACACAACTATGGGTGTATGTGCATATGTATCTGTGTAAAATCATTCCATACATATTTTTATTATACATAATACATTTATACAGATATGTGTGCATAATATATATGTATATTTATATATACCTGCATATATGGATACATATGCATTTACATGTGTCTACATATCTATATTGTATCTATATGAATTACTGAACGGACTATAGATTAGAAATGTAATGGAGTACTCTTGTATCAGGAATGTTGAATATGAACATTTCAGAGAAACGTGAGAAAATTTATATAAAGTGATGTAAAGCAAGAGAAAACAAAACTATAGAGATAAACAAGATATTCAATGACTACAGTGATTAAAATAATGATAACATCAAAATCCAACTAAATTCAGGTTAAAACTAGCAGAGTTTGCACTAAATGATGAAAATGAAAAATAGAACCTTTCTTTGTGTTATAAATCAGTAACTACAAAAGTAGAATATGATTCATACTGTCAGGCAGGCAAAAAGCATTTTGTTATTGTTCATTTGTTTCAATGTTTCATATTGTTCGTATCGACTCTTCGTGAACACATTTGGGGTTTTATTGGCAGACATAATGGTGTGGTTTGCCATTTCCTTCTCCAGCTCATTTTACAGATGAGGAAACTGAGGCTAACAGAGTTAAGTGAATTGCTCAGGGTCGCAAAGTGTTTAAGCCAAACTTGAAATTCTGAAGATTAGTCTTCATGATCCCAAGTCCGGTGTTCTAGCCATTGAGACACCTAGTTGCCCACTTATTAAGTTTTACGCATTGTGCTGGGGGCTGAGAATACAAGTATATGTAAAACAGATAGTCCCTGACATCAAGAAGTGTGTATTGTAATGATAAGAGAAGACATAAAATGGAGCTAAAGATGAAGAGAAGGGATCCCTGAGGGACACAGTGGGGAAAGAAATAAAGAGCTTCCTCCTTCCAAAGGAACTCACCAATAAGAAAAAAGGTGGCTATGGCAGAGGGATATTCCAGGGAAAAAAGCCTCAAAAGTACTGAGGGAATTTACAGTTCTTAAAGCCTTTTAGGTAGTTTTGCTTAACTGTTTTGGGTAATGCAGTGTGTGTGTGTGTGTGTGTGTGTGTGTGTGTGTGTGTGTGTGTGTGTAGGGGCAGCATATTGACATTTTTGTGAAATGTTTGTGTTGTGCAAAAGAAAACTGTAACTATCTATATTTTAAAACCTTAAAAACAGGTCATTGGCAACTTTTGAGAGAAGTTTTTCCAGTGCATGACAGAGTGGAAAACCAGGTCTTTCTAGGATCTGGACACTGGAAGGGAAACTGGAAGCACTGCAGGGCCAAGGAAATGATTTTCAAGGAAAAGGGAGATATGAGAATATCAGTAAGGAACTGATCAAAACATTTCCAAATTAAAGAATCTGAGAGTCAGAAAGGATGGACCTTAGAAGCCATCTCTTTCTACTTATTCTAGAACAAGAATCCCCTCTACAGAAAGCCTAATTAGCCATCATTCAGTCTTGGCTTCAAGACTTCAAATAAGGGGAAACATATTACTTTCCTCAGTATCCCAACCAACCTTAGGATATACATTAAATATTAAGGGTTTTGTTTTTCTCCTTTAAGTCATGCTTTAATTGTCTTCTATGGAATTTTCAGTCCTTGTTCTCTGTTCTGTCCTCTGGGGCCAAGCAGAGCCAAAATCTGATTCTACTTCAACATGATATTACTTGAAATACTTTTTTTTTTTTTGGAGGGGGAAGGCAAGTTAATTGGGGTTAAGTGACTTGCCCAAGGTCACACAGTTACTAAGTGTGTCAAATGTCTGGACCTGAATTTGAATTCAGGTCTTCCTGACTCCAGGCCCAGTGCTCTATTCACTGTGCCAACCAGCTGCCCCTTCAAATTCTTAAAGACAGTAACCATGTGCCCTCCAAATACTTCATCTTATTCAGGGTAAAGAGGTCCAGTTCTTTCAGACAATTCTCATGTGCCATGTTCTTGTGGTCTTTTTCCATTCTGATTATCCTTTGCTAGGTACTCTTGCATTTATCAGTATCCTTTCTATAATGTGATATCCAGCCAAAGCATAACCCAATGATAGGCAGCCTTGCTATTCCTGGGCATGCCCCTTAAGGTAGTCTATGATTACATTTATTGGCCTCCAATGATGACTCCTTTAAGCTTGAAATTCAACAATTCTCCAGATGATGTACCACCATCTGGTCATGTGTCTCTTAATTTACTCCTGAAAAGTTGATTTTTTTTTCAATCTAATTGTAAGACTTTATTCTTATATTCATTAAAATTATTTTTAAAATACTTGGTCTAATGTTCTAGCCTGTCAGGATCATTTTGGATTCTAAATCTGTCATCCAGTAGAGAGAAATCCAGTAGAGATTACAAATGAGTGAAAGGGATGTTGCATTTCAGAAGGAAATAGGAATTGTGTGTGTATACATATATGCACACACATACATATACACACATATACATATATATATACACATATCCTATTTCCTTTATAATACGTGTATATATACATACACCCATATTTATATCTATCTATCTATATCAAGGACATAAGCAGAGTATTGGTAGAAGAGAGAATTCATTCTTGGAGGCTGTGGCAACAAATTAGGACTGGATGGGTGTCAACTGATGTTTTGAAATGTGTAGTAGGAGAGTGAAGGGAACTTACTACAGATACATTTGACTTCCTCAATAAAATATCAGGCAAGATCATATATTGAGAGACAGTAATGGTGGCATAGTTAAAAGCTAGAGGAAAACGAAATTTTGAAACTATTTGGAGAATGTGTTAGTTGGAGATAAGTGAAAATTTTTGTGTGAGATCCTGTAGGTGTTTTCAGAATGTTAGGAATAGGAAGGGAAAAGACACTCTGCTTAGTAGGGGTGATCCAAAGTTGAGAACTAGTAGAGCAGGATGATGTAGGGAATACATAGCAAAGATTTAAGAGTACAGGAAATTGCATTCTGGTTCTGGCTAACCATAGGGTCAAGACTATTTAAGGCAGGGGCTGCTGGTGGCACAGAGAATAGAGCACCAGATCTGGAGTCAGGAGGACCTAAGTTCAAATGTGATCTCTGACACTCAACACTTACTAGCTGTGTGACCTTGGGCAAGTCACTTAACCACAATTACCCTACATTCTCCCCTCCAAAAAGCAAAAATAAATAAATAAATGAACTATTAAGACAGTCTTATATTCATAGTCAGCAACTTTAGGACTTTATTATAAATGTTACCTGGTTTTAGTCATGTCTTCCTAACCAACCACAACGCCAGAGGCCATCTTTTGTATTTATTTTGTATTCTCCTACAACATCTAACAAAGCTCTGAGCATGTAGAAGGTGTTAAATCAACACTTGTTCGTTAATTAAATACGCAAAATCCTAAATTGGCTCTAGTCTTACACTTGTTTTTCTACTTCTATAGTTAATGATTCTTTTTTTTTAAAATAGAGCCCAAAATGAAGAACTAGAAATTATCTGACAGATCAGATCACCTCCTCTCTTTCCCTTCTCTTTTTATAGGTGAGGACACCCATTCATATACTTCTAATGCATAAGGGAGATTGTGACTCAGAAAGTGAGGGTTGTATAGTAAAGGATAGTAAGAGGGTCCTAAAGTTTCAGACTAGAAGAAAATATTAATTCAGGTACATACTCCTATTTGTCATGGAACATGAAGGAAGGTTACATCTTGAAAAAACTTTTTCAGACCAACGTTGATTTCTTATACTTTTCGGCTTCAGAAACTTATGATAATAGAGTCATTAAATGTATTTTTAAAAACCCCTTTAGATTCCATTTGGTCTGTAAAATTTTCACTGATTCATCCCACATTCATCAATTCACACCCCTCCCCTCTGTGCTATTGCCATTAACGCCACATAGCTCTCTACATGAGTAGGCCAAAAGACACAAACACAGTGAGTTCCCTTCTTCCCTCCACCCATACATGCTCTCATTCCTATTTAAAAAGATGAAGAGGCAAGTGAAAGCACCAGAAAGACATGCCACCATTCTTTTCATTTCACTATTTGTATTAGATTCATAAACAGATTTCCTTGATGGCTACCCTGATTTCTTTTGAATTCAATATTTATGACCCAGTGTTTATTTTCATGACCAATTTAGCCTAATTTCAGGATATATGGGCATGATGCAGTAACAGTCACAGCTAAAGTAGATATCCTCTAAAAATGAGATGTGACTCTGCCAGTAAGCACTGAGTATGATTAAATCTGTAAATGGATTCATGTTGACATCAGAGCAAAGATAATAATGAAAATTTCTATGGAAATAAGGGTAGTGAATTGGATAGCATCCTGGACATGGAGTCAGGCTGCCTGAGTTTGAATTCTGCCTAGGCCAGTTCCTAGCTGTATTATGACAGGTGAGTCAATTAGCCTGGCTTTCTTCATCTGTAAAATGGGGATAACAATGTACTACCTCCCTCGGGTAATAACTGTGCAGCTTGCATGAGATAATCCTCATAAAAGTGACTTGTAAACATTTAAGTTCTTGAATTTATGTGGTTATGAGTATGATTCAATACATAGTCCTCCATCCTTCCTTCTAATTTTGAGATGATTTAATACTCAATCAAATGAACCAGTGACCTCATGAATGTTGTAGATGTTTCCTCCAGCAATTCAGATCAGAACCCATCACCTAAAGGCTACTGATGATGTAGTATATAGATAGCTGGGTCTGGAGTATGGAAGATCAGAATTCAAATTCAGTCTCAGATACTAAGTAGGACAATGGACACGTCATTTAATCACTATCTGCCTAAGTTTCCTTCACTGAAAAATAAAGATAATGATAGTACTTGACTCATAGATTGCTATGAGAATCACATGTCATAAGCATCTAATGAGATAACATATGTAAAATATTTAACATAGTTCCTGGCACATAGTAGGCATGCTTTATCCTTATATAAAACCATGCCTACTTATATTAGAGGATTGTTGCCCATGTTTTCACATAAAAGAAACACAGGAGAATTGCTAGTCCATCTAACGTGAACTTGACACAAAACTATTCCACACATATAAGAAGCACTTAATAAATGATTTCTGATTAATTAATAACACTTAATATATCCAGCAGCATCACAGCATGAACAGTTTCATATCATTGATATTTTTTAGGTAATATACCCAGCTGAGAGCAAAAGTGATTCTGGTTAAATTTTAGTTATTTAGGATGGAAATCTTTCTAGAATGTACTACATTCCCCTTCTTTCTTAAATAAAGACTCCTGACCAAAATTTAATCTCATCTTGATGACTCAGGGCAGTGTTATGAACATCAGCCATTATCCTGTCTTGCAATGATATTGTGATATTCTTTGGTGCTACTGACACAAAAGGCTGAGAATTCCACTGGTATGTGGTCATCTAGTTCATCCCTGTCATTTCCCAGATGAGAAGACTGAAGGTTAAGAGGCCAAGAGAGGGGAAGTGATTCCCCCGAGATCAACAAATAGTGACATTCCTGGAATTAGGAAACACATCTTCAGAATCTGATTACAGCATACTCTCCACTCCCTCCCAATGTTTCTGCTGGCAGTGGAGCTAGCAGCTAGGTAATTCTGAATATGAATACAGTCTAATACCACTTTATTTGCTCTCACATGAAATATCTCCAAACTATTATGTTTTTTGGTCTTAGATTTGTTTTAGGTGAGTTGCCTGAGTCAGTTCTACTTTTAGACTATTTGTTATCACTTAGAGTGACCACCTAGTCCTCCAATGTTGGAACTAGTTCAATCCTTTCATTGAAGGGGTGGGAAAATTGAGGCCAGATGAAGTTGAGTGATCTGCCTTTTGTCAAACAACTAGTTAGTAGGAAAGACAGTGATAAAGTCAAGTCTCTGAACTGAATGACCTGGATGTTCTTTCAAATTCAAGAGATATCTATCAAGGGCAAATTACGTGTACGATATTGTGCTAAGTGTCGAGGAAAATATTCATTTCTATACTCTGAAGGATCTGTGATTTCAGAGGTGTGAGTACTCTCTTCAGTAGTATAGATTGCAACTCATACATACCTTGCTAATTTTGTGCTATTCATATCTATATTTGTTTGTATATCCTCAACTGTGGATTGAATCACTGAAGGTCTTCCTTTGGTTCTTTTAATATTTTATATGAACCAGTACAGATCTTGCACTGTCCTACTAATGCCTCTCATGCACATTAAATGAGTGAACTCCTCCTTTTCTTCATCATAGATGTCTTCGATAATATATCTTTAATTGGTTTATAGGTATAGCAGTTTCACAGAGGGCAGGGTCAGAGAGTACCAGGGATGAGGATAGCTACCTTTCTGTCAATTCTTGTGTAATATACTCTGCTTAGTAGCAGCCTCTATGAAGGTTTGGTGAGCTTGCAAATGAAGTTGATAGTAATGACTATAAACAGTTGAAATAGCCAAGGTCAATGAGGAACCAGTCCTGAGAAGCAACCTGCCTGACCCAGCAAAACAGTGGATTATTTGAGACACTGTGTCAGGCAAGACAGTGACCCATCTATCAGCCTTGGCAGCATCAGCTACCTAAAAACTCTGCCTCTAAGACACCTCTAGTTGGTGGATCTCTGGTAGCTTGTCCAAATTTTAGGAGCTCGCAAGATTCTTATCTGGTCTATTTGCCTCTGATATTTCTTCACCTATGATCAGCAAAAAATAAATATAATAAGGACAGAAGAAATAAAAACACCATGTGTTCATGGCCACATGGTGACCCAGGTGACATAGCCCTGCCTGCTAGTGATCCTGATGCTACTTATTTTCTCACTTGGAGATCCAAAGCATGTCTTTCTCTTCACTAGAAAACCACCAGGGAGAAAGATTTCCTCTGTTCATGCATTTTTTTTTCCTAATGTGCATTCAGTTCTGGCTCAGCAGTGAATCAAAAAGATTTTCACCACCATACAGTAAGCTGACAGGAAACAGAATACTTGTGTATTCTCTGAATGGGAAAATAATTTCTTTGATACTAATTCCCAGAAGAAAACTCTCCAAACTTTCACATGGGTTGGTACCAGGCAAAGCATATTGTGCATATTCTAAAGGCTGGACCCTAATTAACCAGCCCACCATAACACCATAACACATATTTAATAAAGGTGGGTTGCGAGATGTATTTTTATTATAGAACAAGACTTCAGTGAGCATTTAAAAGTTAATAACTCAGCATAAATTTACAGGAGACTAAAGGAATAGGTCAGGTGAAGAATGACCTATTTTTCTGTTCCATTTTTCTTTTCCAGTAGGGTCTTTTTTTTTCTACCAATTTAAGACAGCTCTTCCTTACATTGATCTTAAAATGCAAAGGAGGAAATTTATTTAATGTATAAAGATGTACTTCATGCCAGAGATGATTGGTTGAATTTGTTCTCAGAAGATCTTTAAAAAATTGCATGATTCTCATTTGTCTGGGACATTTTAGGTGTGGTCAAGCCTGAAGGCAGAGTTATGTATCTTCCAGACCTTAGGAGTCTATAATAAATCTATCTGAAATTTTAATTAAATGAATTAAAAAGAAATTCCAGTTACTCGAGTCCAAAAAAAAAAAATTCAAGATCTGGGAAAAGAATTTGCACATAATTAAATTTTCAACATTGGAACTAGGTTACTCAAACCAAATGCTCTTTTTCTGGTTGCTTTTATTTAAGACTCAGTGGTTCTCAACCTTCCTAATGTCACAACCCTTTAATACTTGTATGTGGGCATGTCTGCATGTGGGCGGACCCGCCTGGAGATGGATAGAGGAGTGGTGTCTCGGTTCCTAAGACCATCAGAAATATGTGTTTTCTGATGGTCTTAGGCTACCTCTGTGACCCTTGTGAAAGGGTCGTTCGACCCCCAAAGGGGTCATGGCCCACAGGTTGAGAACCGCTGAATTATGTTTGAGGAGAAGTCCCTTATGCTTTATCTTTGTGTTATGGGGAAGGATGGGTAATTTATGTTACTCAATGTGTTACTGATTTTGAGTTTCTCTTTGCTTTTTGGGGATGTTCTGCTAAGCAGCTATAGATGGATGTCTTTGGAGCTATTCAGAAAAGAAAATCCTATTTTCCATACCAAGTATAGTCTATAGCCTTCTGTAACAAAAAAAAAAAATCTTGGTGAGCAAGTTAGATTAGGTTTTCAAGACATTTTCCAGCACTCATCTCCCACACCATAGTGGGTCTGGATAAAATTGATTTAATTATACAGAGCTAGGAGGGAAAATATACCCCATGATCATTTTGATTGAGAAATTCTTCAGACTCCTCCAATTATTCTAGCAATCATTGATCTCTTCTCATTCTGACTAGGTCATAGAGTTTACTGTCTTACCAAGGATTTTAAGCTAGGGTTACAGTTAATGTGTGCTTTCTTATAGATAATGCTTGCACAGTATTCTCTACTTATTTCACATGCATGTGTCCCTCCATATAATTTTTGGTCTTGAGGGCTGAAACTGGGTCATGAATCTCTAGGGCTATTGCATGACAGCACTTATACTTTTTCAGCAGTATAGATACAACTTAACTTAGCATCTTGTTAGCAAGAGTAATTAACATAGGAAACTATCAGTGGAATCATACTCCAGGTGCGGTTCTTCTATAACAGAACAATCTTGCTTTGTCCTGGAGTATACAGGCCTATATGTTTGGGTTTTTTTCCATTCTTTTCAATGGAATTTATCTTAAGAACTTGATTTGAGAAAACACTTTCTGATGCTTGCCCTATGTTCACTTTGTGAAACTTGTCTTGAGTGGGAAAAACTAATTTCTGTTGTGTTTGTCCATGTGAGCCCCATGTATATGCTCCATAAATATTCGTTAAACCTGTAGTATCATATATTTAGAGCAGAAATGTGATGGTATCAATCTCAAATAGAAAAGGATCCCTACAAGCTCTATATTGACCAAGAAAACCACAAATTAGCATCATTTATATTGTATAATATTTTTATTTTAGTAAACATTTCCTATTTACATTTTAATCTGGTTCTGAGGAATTCTTTGCTAGCTGCCTGTGGCCTGAGGACATGAGTTGGACACCTCTGATGTAAGAACCTTAGAGTCCAACATTCTTGTTTTACACATGAGGAAACTGAGACCCATAGATGCCATAGGAACAAATATCTAAAATTGGAAGAGATCTCACAAGCCATCAAAATCTCATTTTACAGAGAAAAAAACTGATGCCCAGGGACTTGTCCAAGGTCACACTGATAGTAAGCATCAGTACTTGGATTTGAACTGATATCCTATCAGCCCAAAACCAGCTAGCTTAATTACTTTGCTAGCTTACCCTGTCATAGAACATTAAATGGCCTAACAAAGCTTCAGTCCAACACTCCCAAATGGCATTTACAGTTCATTGATGATAAGCATCTTTGTGGCTGGCACTGTTATGAGTTCTGATCTATCTCCATTGATAAATTCACTTACCTTATACGAAGCCTATACTAAGGAAGCAATGCTATATTATATTGACATTCTTCTGTCATAGTATATTTAACTATATCACAGCCATCCATTAGGCTGAAGACCATTTAATAAAGTATATTATTTTCTTGGGCTTTTCTAGATTACAAAGATAAGTGCTATTTGAGTTAATTTTCCTTCCCCCAACACCTATAACTTTTCAATTTTTATGAGCCACCCCTTGACAATAGAGAAAGACCCCAGATTTGTTATGCAATGAATAGCTTCGCAACGTGACAATGGAGAATGAAGAATGGTTTTCTTAAATCATGAATCATCTTTAGACATAGATAAGACACATATGACCTTGCACTTACACTCTGTATTTGTAACCCCAGTACCCAGCACAAGGCTGACTTGTGGGAGGACTGTACAAATGCTTATTGCTTAATGTACTGATTTATTGCTGATTGTAAGGGTCATGTAAAAAGGTGAAATGGGATTTACCATTAGCAAAGAGATTCAGCCTGTGGCCCTGAATTATCTAACTCTAATCATTCCTACCTTTGTAAAAGCAAGAAAAGTCGTTCATAGGTATTTCTTGCTCCCCTCAAGATGTACAACAGAAAAAAAAAACTAGCGCTATCTCAGGGGCTAGAGGATGTAGTTTCAAATCTTAGCTCTCAGAGTCACCAACTCTGTGACTTTGGATAATTCACTTTATCTCTATGGACATCAGTTTATTCAACTATAAAATCTATCAACTAGATTGCCTTGGACATTCCTTCCCACTCTAGAACTATGATCCTTTAAAAATATCTTTGTACCTTGAGGGTCCTGTGTCAATGGTAAATAGGGAGAAGTGATTATTTTTCCTAACCACAATAATAACTGCACATCATTTCCTTTGATCCTTATAATAATCTTCTGAAGTCAATAATGCCACTATCACTTTCTGCATTTTAAAAATGAGGAGACTGAAGTTTATAAAGGGAAAATGAGTTGCCTAATGTCACATATCTAGGTAAAACGTGGAGTTAAGACAGGTCTTGACTCTAAATGTAGGGCTTTTTTTACAACACAACATTGATTTAATTCATTGATCAGAACTATAACTAACCTGTACCAATTAGATCTTTTTCTCGGGGCCTAAATTTAGAGAAGTAGTTACATGTTTATTCCTTCAGAAGGATTAAAACAATAATTTAGTGCTTAGTTAACAGTTAACAAGAATGAAACATTAGAATGGGGAGGTAGAAGGATTTTCTTTTCTTTCACCAACTTCCTTTACTTGTACCTATATAGAAACAGAAAATGTAAAATATTCTGTTTCTTCTTTTGTCTAAGCACTTCCTGTATCTTGCAATTTGTCAAAATTTAAAGAGGTCAAGAGGAAGCTAGAAGCAAACATGAATTTTAATTGTGGCAGAGAAACAAACTTCTGCCCAAATGTTAGGGAGTTTCCTATTTGGAGGAGTGGGGGATCTGAGCTGTTGGGATTGCACTCTATTTTTTTTTTAAATCTCTTATAAATTGCAGAAAGTAGCTGAAGAGAGCACTACATGGAATTTGGGGGCAATTGTATTGCACCTTGATAACAGGATATGATTGTTTACATGTTAAAAAAGAAAAAAAAAAGGTAGGGCAGAGAGAGCAGTGACAAGTACTGACTTGTCCAGTGTGCCCCACAGAGTACTTACTCAAGACCATCAGTGGTTCCATTTTCCCTGGTCATTTTTCTGCTTCTTACCCCAGATGAAGTTATGTCTCTGAAATGGAAATAAAATGTCTAGCCCTCCTTTACCTTTTTCAAAGAAACTAAATATTAGATCAAAAGATGCAAAAGATCAGACAGGTTATGTAACCACATATGTTCTCAAAAGTAGAAATATTATGCCAATAAGATGGGGAAATTCTTTAACCTACCTTTATCAAATATGATAACCCTTGCTTTTTAGAGGTAAAGAAGATTTAAGAGTTACAATTGTTTAGTAATTTTCAGTCATGTCTAACTCTTCATGACCACTCTTCAGGAGTTTTCTTGGAAAGGATACTGGAATAGTTTGTCATTTTATTCTCCAGCTCATTTTATAGATGAGGAAACTGAGGCAAACAGGTTTAAGTGACTTGCCCAGGGTCATATGGGTAATAAGTATCTGAGGCTGCATTTGAGCTCAGGTTTTCCTGACTCCAGGACCAGAGATCTATTCACATGTATAAAAATGCAAAATGAGTTTGACTCTAAATAGCTATTAGCTTACATTCCTTCTTATTTTTGTGACCAAACATGTCATCTCTCCTTCCCTCTCTCTCAGAAAAAAGGCAATTTGGAAAAACAAATGAGCAAACAAACATCTTACTCCCTTGGTTGTAAATCATATAGTACAGTAAAATCGGAGGTAGTGAGGCAACTACTTGAACATGTTTTCTCATTTTATATCTTACTTGATATCTAGTTGAATCTAGAGTTTGAAGCCAATTTATTTTGTATACCCCTCTACAATAGAGTTTCATGATTTTACCTGGTCTGATGATAACCCTCAAGTCAATGGTTTGGTTTATTGATTGATTTTGACTGAGCCAAATGCTTCAAGGAAAATCAATAGGAAACCCATCAGGATTTTCCATTTTTAGGCGTTTCCTCTTCTCATTCAGTTGTGTAACTATAAAGATAAATTCTTCTATTAAAAAAAAAAACACCTGATCCCATAAAAACTACGCATTATCTTCTCATGTTTTTATTCAAGATATGTCCTGATAACCTTCTTATTAAGGCTATGTCTCATAGATCATCTTTATAAATATATTACAGTGTGAGAAAGCAGATACACTGGAAACATCTGGATCCCCAAATCCTTCTGATTTTGTGTTATCTCTGGCACAGATTAATTTGGTTGTAATGTGGCCAAGTTTAGCAGTCCTTCACAGAATCATTTTCAAGTATCATTGCCACTTCCTTTTATCAGAGGCCAAAGTGGTAGAGTTCCAGTATTGTGGCTCCATAATCATTGCCAATGAGAAAAGACACCAGACAGAACAGATTTTTTTTTCATTTCATGACAAACTTGGAAGGCAGTACTACTCATAATATTTTATCTTCTCCCTTTATAATTTGTGAATGAGATAACATTCTAAACTTTAAAATTTTCACTCAGAACTGCCTTTTTCCCCTCCATGGCAAGAGCATCAATTGTCTGCTGGAGGCTCTTTGAGTCTTCTTGTTATGGTGACTTTTTATCAAATAATCTTCTCTAAAAGTAGTAATAGAATTCAAGATTTCATTCCCTGTTTATTATTTAATCAAATTGAATTGCAGCTGCTGCAGATACCAATCATTGCCATCCCATAATCTTCACCTTTTCATTTGTTTGCACAAGTTTATGAGTTAGATGCACAAAGATGGTTGATACTAAAAGAGTGATTCTACCTGAGAATAGCCATTTTCTGTACTTTGTGATAGTGTTTGGTGCTTTTTTGTATCCCATGCCTTCTGATGATT
>CM053580.1:42511878-42524217 GCA_028627135.1 Pseudochirops cupreus
GTTACACCCTGTAAGATAGATGCTATTATTATTTCAATTTTACATATAAGGAAACTGAAGGTGACAAATGTTAACTGAGTTGCTCAACATGCCTCAACTAGTAATTGTCTGAAGCAAGTTTTGAGCTCAGGTAGTCCAGGGTTCCATACTAAAACCCTATCCCCTATACGTTTCATCTAGAATAAATACACACACACACAAATATACATATATGCATAGATAGGTGTGTGTGTGTGTGTGTGTGTGTATGTGTGTGTGTGTGTAGTGGATGAGTTTGTGGGAGAGTAAACTTAAGATTTCTGAAGAGAATGCTATACCATTAGTTTATCTACATTTAATTCAGTTTATTTTTATTTAATTAAATATCTTTGTTATGAACTCAGTGTGTCATCTGGCTGACTGGTCAAAAGTAAAACATCTTATGGAGCTCATTGACTGTTGGAGATTAGATTAGATAAGGCATTTTTAAAAACTTGGTGTATATCAAGGATTCTGCTACACATTGAAAATATAGATATAACCAAAAAAGAAAGACAGTTCTGTCTTCAAGGAGGCTCATATTCTAACTGTGAAAGAAAACCCCAAAAGGGAGTTGGAAAGCAGGGCAGTGTAGGAAGTATCCATGTAAGAATGAGGTGGAAAGGTAGTCTAAAGAAAGCTGGGCTGAGCGAGGTTTAAAGGTTATGTATGGCTTGGCAAAGACTCTGAACCAAAAAATACCTAGAACCTGGATTAGCTAATTGAATCAGAAGGGGTTTCCTCTATGGATATAGGAAAAAAAAACAGGTATTCTTCCCCTCATTGTCTTTTTGGACCTCTTTTGCCATTTGGGTTAGTCTATTTTTTAAGGTGTTAATTTTCTTCAATATTTTTTTGGGTCTCCTTTAGCAGGCTGTTAACTCACTTTTCATGATTTTCTTGCATCATTCTCATTTCTCTTCCCAATTTTTCCTCTACTTCTCTTACTTGATTTTCAAAATCTTTTTTGAGCTCTTCCATGACCTGTGACCAATTCATATTTTTCTTGGAGGTTTTTGATGTAGCTTTGACTTTGTTATCTTCTTCTGATTCTATGTTTTGATCTTCTTTGTCAACAAAGTAAGATTCTATAGTCTGGGTTTGTTTATGCTGTTTGCTCATCTTCCCAGCCAAATACTTGACTTTGTAACTCTTTATGAATTTGGGACTCTGCTTCCAGTGGGGGTGGGGGTGGAGGCAGGTGTACTGCTCCAGGCTTCAGGGGTTTTGTATCAGCTGCTCAATCCCCCTCTGTCTGTGGGCTCAGAGCTCTAGAAACAATCATTGCTGTCACTGCTGATGCTGATGCTGTTGCTGCTGCTACCCTGGGGCTGGGAAGGGACCCCAGCTGGACTATGCTCCTCTTTCACCCAGGCCCCCCAGAATTTTCTCACTGACTTTCTATGCTGTCTTTGGCATTTGTGGGTTGAAAAACCAGGAAACAGCCACAACTGCCAGTTATTCAGTCCTCTGAGGCCTCCTCTGGTACTGTCTGTGCCAGAGTGGCCCACACTAGACTGTGCTCTGTTCCCAGCTCAGTGTGACAGACCCTTCCTGGCGGCCTTCTTGAGGCTGTCTTGAGCTGGAGATTTGTTTCATTCTGTGATTTTGTGGGTTCTGTAGTTCTAGAATTTGTTTAGAGTCATTTTTATAGGTTTTGAGGGGTTTGCAGGAGAACTCAAGCCCCTGCTCTTACTCTGCCATCTTGACTCTGTCTCCCACAAAAATAAACAAATAAAAAAACTTCCTAAGAATTTTAAGAGCAGCTAGAGGCGGGTACTCCTCAGCCCCCTTACCTTGACCCCTCCATCCTAACCTTACCTTATCCGAGACAGTCAAGAGTCTCTGTACCTCTGGCCTGGACTATTCTAGAACTCATCCACAATGGCCAGGAAGAAATAAAGCCATCAGTGGGGGGCATCCAACCTTCTTACTCTACCCCATTGCCAGGGAAATTTGACTGCTCCCTGGGCAGCTAGGTGGTACAGTGGATGGAACACTAGATCTAGAGTCAGGAATAACTGAGTTCAGATCTAGGCTCAGACACTAGCTCTGTGACCTGGGCAAGTCACTTAACCTATACCTCAGTTTCCTCGTTGTAAAATAGGAATAATAATAGCATCTTTCTCCCAGGGTTATGAGTATCATAACTGAAATGATAATTTTAAAGGCATTTAGTACAGTGATTTTCAAATAGTAAGGGACTGGAATGGAAGTCAACAACTCATTTTTCTTTAGTAGGATAGTAAACCCACAGACCTTATCATCTACCCTGCCTCTGTGTGCCCTTCAGTCCCCTAACCCTATCATCTTAAGTTCTTATGTAACCTAGGGACTTTGGTGCCCTCCTCATACACATAAGTTTAAGACATGAGCTTTTCATTGGATCATCAGTAGAGATTATTTTATGGGCAGTAATTACCAATTAGAGTGTGAGCTCCTTGAGTTCAGGGACTGCCTTGCTTTTTTTTTTCTTTATTTTAGCTTTTTTTTTTTTGGAGGAGGGAAGGCAGGACATTTTGGGTTAAGTGACTTGCCCAAGGTCACACAGCTAATTTTTGTGTTGTGTCTGAGGCTGGATTTGAATTCAGTTCCTCCTGACTCCAGGGCCGGTGCTCTATTCACTGTGCCACCTAGCTGCTCTGTGCCTTGCTTTTTCTCTTGATATCTTCAGTGCTTATCATAATGCCTGACACAGAGTAAGTCTTTAATATTTTTTTTCCTTCATTAACTCATAATGGAGAAGTGGAATGGGCTTCCTCACAGCCTTATGCGTCTCATTTCACTTGAGATCTTGACTCTGGATGACTATGTTATAGATATTGTAGAAGAGAATCTTGGCCAGGTACAGGTTGGAACAGATGACCTTTGACATCCTTTAATTTTGTAATTCTGTGTGGGAGAAGTTCTAAGCAGGCCTTTCAACAGAGCTTAGATTTCATTTCTATGAAACGATTATTTTAGGCATATACTTTGAGGCATTGCTGCTATTTCTGGGCATATACAGGTGAACAAATAACAAAGTCCCTGCCTCTCCAAAGAGAACCTGGCATCACTATTTTTTTCCACAAAAATAGAATTAGTTGAGATGGCTGGGGAGCTGGGGAGATTCACCCAATGGTTTTATATATTTTTAACCTAGTGCATAAATGTCACCATTGGCCACATAAATGCTCAGGACCTTGGTGACCTTATCTATATAATGAGAAGATAAGACAAAAATACCTAATATCTCTTCTATACTTACTGTTCCTTGAGTATTCAGGAAAAGTGAAGGCTAACTCATGTTTCATTGCCTTCTTGGCTTTCTTTGTGACTCTGTGGACTTTGCCTCCATGCTTTAAATGCCATCCCACACTGGGACTTCTGTCAGTGCTTGGAGCCTGTTCTCCCAGGATCATTCTGTGTCCCAAGGCCCCATTCTCCCATTGATGCATCCTTTAGCAGGCTTACATTTTAGAAAAGGGCCCAAGTTGTGCATGTTTCATTCTCATCATGACTCTGCTCATGGTTTTCCAGACTTAACCAATATGCCCCTGTACAAATACCTTATCCTTCTCTCTTCAACTTTTTTATCTCACTGATACTCTTGTTTGTTTTATATAGCTAAATGTTTCCATTGGTTTCTCTTCCCCAATTAGAATTTGAGTTCCTTGAGGGCTGGGATTGATTTTCTTTTTGCTTGTCTCCATATCCTGAAAGTTGAACCATGCCTGGCACATGGCAAGAACTTAGTAAATATTTGTTGTCTATCTGATTGTTACACATGCAATAGAACCTTTTTCTAATAATGCTCACCATCACAAAATTCAGATATCTAAACTGCTTCCTCTAAAGTATAATGGCATAGAATAAAAGGTTGCTATGGCACTTGTTGGACTTAATAAGCCTATCCTCTGAACCAATCATTCTTAAACTGTGAGTTGTGACCCCAAATGCAGTAGTGAAAAAATTGGCAACAGTAAAAGGTGTCTGAATATGAAACATCAGCACTTGCCCATGTTGCACTGCCCAACTTCACTGCAGCCTTGGTTTTGAGCACAAAGCATGGGCACTTTGCCCTGTGCATGCTCTCAGGCCACACACCAGTGCAGTTTTAGAAGCCCTGCCATCTAAACAAGCATTATAAAGAAGTTCCTGGGACCTAGTCGATTCTGAAAATGTTTCAGCTGTTACCTGTGTGGCAGTTGAGCCTTGGAACAGTCTTGTAAATGGTGAGCAGCTGATATTTATTGAGGGTATAATGTGGTCACTTTTGTGATAGGTATTTTGGGCAGTCTTCATCTTCTAGGAGCTTAACAGACTAATTAAGGCAAGATCAACACAGGTGAAATAATTAGCAAATACTGAAAGACATAGCTAAATTTAGTTTTTAACAAGCGGTACAAGGCCTAAATATCTATTGAGAGAAAGGGGTAGTCAGTGAGATCAGTGAGAGCCTAAGTGTTATGGAAGGCTTTTTGCAGGTGGTTAGATTTTAATTGGCTGGATTAAACAGCTGAGAAAAGGAAAAGGTCTACCAAATTAGAGGAATATGGCTTCAGTATTCTTGTCAGTGGCATCATCATTCAACTAATCAAACATATTCTAACCAATGGTCTTATCTTCTCTTTCTCTTCTTTCTCCTTCACCCTCCACATCCTATCCTATGCCATTTTAACTTTTGTACTGTATTCTAATTTCTATGCATCATTCCCATTACTATCTATCTCAGCTTTTGCAATATGTCTTTCCTAAGACATCATTTTGCTTCTTCTCTCCAACTCAACCTTCTAATATAGCCTTCCCATTACTGCCAAATTAACCTTTCTTATACATGACACATGGCATGTCTGGTCAAAACACCTTAATACCACTGGAGTAAAGATTGGACTCCTTAGCCCTGCCTTCAAAGCCCTTTACAATTAGGCATCACCCTACCTTTCAAGTCTTATCAAACACAACTCTCTTATATGGACTGAATCTGCTCTTCCCACCTCCCCAGTTTCAATTCAAAATTGACCACTGACCTTCATTCCTATTTTTTTCCTTTCAAAATTTTATTCAAGCTTTAAAGCCCAGTTTAGATTGCACTTCTATAAAAAACCTTTCCTGACTGCTTCGGTCAATAATGATTCTTCCTTGCGTTATACTTTAGATAGCAATTATTTCTCTTTCTTCTATGTACATGTCAGGCATCACATTCTGTTAGGATTATTTTATATGTGTGGTATTCTACATTAGTCGTGAGCTTCATCATATGAGGAGATAGGTATTATTTGATATTGGATGCCCCCACCTGTCAATAACATCGTGCTAATTGTATCAAGCACCAAGACACAACAAAGACTTCTCAAAGATATCCATAGTAACTCAAAGAAGTTTGACACATCCATTCACATAGGAAAAACAAAGTGGATGAAGAATAACTACTACCCAGATTTCAACAATGTGTTTGAACTTGAACCCTCTAGAGCAATGGTTCTCAACCTGTGGGTTATGTTCAATTTGTAACAATGAAAATACATCCTGCATATCAGATAGATTCATAACAGTAGCAAAATTACAGTTATGAAGTAGCAATGAAAATAATTTTGTGGTTGGGGGTCATCACAACATGAGGAACTGTATTAAAGGGTCATGGCATTAGGAAGGTTGAGAACACTGCTCTAGAATTTTCTAACAGTTTAACTATCTGAATGTCTGGGAAAGACAATACATCTGGACAATAAAGTGAGTCAGTCATTGAAAAAGAGGCTTAAAATTGGCCATATTTCTTTTGGGCAGCTGCAAAGAAAGCTGTTTTACTGAGAGAAGGAATAAAATAAGCATTTGTTAACTACCTCTTATGTCCTAGACACTGTGCTAAATGCTTTACAAATATCACCTCATTAGATCCTCACAATAATCTCTGGAGGTAGGCAGGTAGGGGCTCTCATTATCCCAATTTCACAGTCAAGGAAACAGACAGTGAACAAATTATTTGCCCAGCTCACTTACTTGCACAGTTAGCATCAGAGACTGGCTTTGAGCTCAGGTCTTCTCAACTCCGGGGCCAGCATCCTATCTATTATGCTTTCTACCTGCCTGTACTAACAGATACAGGCTTTCCATGAAAACAAAGGCCTATCATTTCAACACTAACATTTTACCAATGTTGCTTTATAGCAGCAAGACATGGAACACAATTGCCCTGACAAAAGGGGGTATGGATATTACAGGAAGGATAATGGAAAGATTTGTGGTGGTTGGGGCAGATTGCTACATATAACCAATGAGGCAAAGGAATAATTTTATGGACAAGCATAGAAATGCATTGAATTTCCTGGACAGGCATAGAAGCAGGCCTGACCACAAAGCAAAAGTAAAGAATGACAGATGAATATCCAGAGTGACCCCCTGGTACCCTTGAAAGTTGAGAAATGCTGAAGATGGCCTCCAGCATGTTGGGTGAATGCCATGTGGTAGACTTTTTGAGAGTATGTACAGGTATCACAGGGGTTGGGTAATATTTGTGCTCTGCATCATTGAAACATACTACCAAGGCAATAAGATCACATATTATTTGGGTATCCTCTCCAGTGCCTAGCCAGTTGCTTTATATATGATTGTTAAAGGTGAAGCTGCTAAAACAACATTAGTGAAAGAGAACCACTTTAAAACAAGCAACAGCACAGACTGAAATGAAGGACAGTGAAAAATTAGTTTAGATAGATGGGATGGGCAATGAAAGCCAAGAAATACATGCTAGAGTTAATGGGGTGGCCAATGTAGTCTTTGTAGAAGGGAGATTTTCTTAGTAGAAAAATGCAGAATAGACTATGTAGGGAAATGTGGAGATGCTGCTAGGAGGGAAAGGCCAGAATTGCATTTGATTATTAACTTGAAACAGCACATGAAAATGAAAATGCTGGTTCAGAAAGGTTCGGAAGATAAAGATTCAGTCCCTCAGTTTTGGAGCCCCCGAGCTTTCCCCTTTTACTTGGCCTTGCTATTCTTTTGGATTAAATCGTTGGTTTGTCAATCATAAATGCAATGTTTATATTGGCAGCTTCTAGAGCTTTGTCCTTTCAAGATTAATGGGCAGAGAATTTGTGAGTTGTTCCAAGTGAGTTGAAAGGAATTTGATTGCTGGTTTAAATCTCTACCAAACAGATTGTTTTAACTCTAATTCTTCAATTATTTTTTTTTTGCACTCTTATCTCTTCTTGCAGATTGCTTTTTCATTTATTTCCAAGAAATATTTTCTATCCTTATCTCACATTTCAGGACCTTCTGGTTAATGTTCTTTTACTATTCCATGGAAAGTTAACCATCAGAGCTCCCTCACTAGGACTGACCACATGCTCCTACTCTCCTTCCAAATTCCTTGCACTTCTTGACAGCATATCTTTTCCCCACCCTCTTCTGTTGCTTACAGTTCAAGAGAAGTTTTAGGAATCATGACAATTGTAGAAATATTAGATTTACGAGGGGGAGCAATTGTAGTAAAAATTTCATTGGTAAAATCATGTACCTGATAAAGGCATCTCAAAATTTCATCAGAGGAACTCAGTGTACTTTCCAAATGGGCATGGATCTAAAGTTGGGGGGGGGTCCTCAAAAGGCCATGCAGTTATACTCCCTCATTTCAGAGGTAGGAAACTGAGGTCTCAGGTTTTATGTGACTTACCTAATTTTACATTAAAAAGTCAAGTTTTTTCTTTCTCTGTCTTAATGTGAAAAACTTCTCCAGGAAAGTCGTATGACACCCACAAACAAATTTCCCAGCCTGTACTGACACGTTTGGTGATAAACTCACATTTTGTGACTTTCTATTACTGTTAGGGTCAAAAGCAGACTCCTCTTTTGATCATTTAATGCCCTTCCTTACCTGACTCCAATCTACCTTTCCAGACTTATTATCTTTTAGTGTTTCATGACCTGTTGGGCCCAGCCAAACTGCCCTTCATATTGTGCCCCTGCCCATCTCTGGTCTCTGTTCCTTTGCAATGATTATTCCTCCTTTTCACCCCCTGTCTGGAACATAATCTATCTTTATCTCTTGCTCTTAAAATCCCTGGAGTTCCACTGAAATGCCACCTTTGTTATGATTCCCCCCTGCCTCTCCTACCCCCAGCTACTAGTGCCTTCCTTCCATGAACATATAAAAATAATAGTTAACATTTATGTAGAGCTTGCAATGGGCCAGGCACCATGCTAAACATTTCAAAGATATTATCTTGTTTAATCCTCACGATAATCCTGGGAGGTAGATGCTATTATTATCAGCCACATTTTGAAGATGAACAAACTGAGGGAAATCGAAATTAAGCAACTTGCCCAGGGTCACACAGCTAGTAAGTGTCTGAGGCTGGATTTGAACTCAGGTCTTTCTGACTCCAGGCCCAGTACTCTATCCGCTGTACCATTTACCTGCTTCATGTATCTGTTTTTATATATGCCATCTCCATCACAGCACAGAACTCTTTGAGGGAAGAAGCCATTTCACTTAGTCTTTGTATTCCTAGTACCTAGAAGAGTGCCTGGCACAGAGTAGGCCCTTTTAAAATCCTTGCTGTTGGTTGATTGATTTGACTTCCTCTTCCAAGATGTTCTTAAGAGTCCTGTGCAATTTGTGAGTTAAAGATTTTTTAAAGTTTTTAAAGTTTCAATAATGCTATTCAATATCCAACTTCTAAACTCTTAATGTGATATATTTCTTGGTAAAAGATAATTTTAGCAAGTTTTCTGTCTTCTAAAGATCAATAGAGATATTTTAATAAAGCTCAGGGAAAGTGCTAGCTTCTTTCTACAAAAGGAATTATGCTCAGGAGATTTTTGAGACTGTGAAATGTTTTAAAGTTAAAATGTCTCTAATATTCAGGAGCTCTCTCTCTCTCTCTTTCTTTCTCTCTCTCTCTCTCTTCTCTCTCTCCCTACTCTCCCTTTCCCTTCTTTCCTCCCTCTCTCCCTTCTCTTCCATAGTTACACATTTATTTTCTTTTTAATTCTTTTGTTTAAATTTTCTTTCAGAAAATACTTTGGTCTTTCAAATTCTAGTCAACAACTTCACAGACAAAGATCCCCACACAGTACAAAGATTTCATATATACATACAAATATACATATACATATATTTATATATATAAATATATATATATATATATATATACACATATATACACATATATATACACACACACATACATGCATATATACCACAGAAGGGAATTGGGTATTCCCGCCAACACCATACATCACAGAGTAGCATCCTCTGATAATACCTGAAGGGTTTATGGATTCTTGGTGAAATGTTTGAGGTTAGTAGGATTGGCTGCTGTTGAGGCCAAAGGACTGGACAACCCCCTTCCCCTGTCCAGTCCTGGGAGATACTCAGGGCTGCTATCCAGGTGAGACAAGACATCAGAATAGTCTTGTATGACTGGCCTGTGGGATTCAGTTGATGGACATTAGTTGGCTAGGAAAGCCAGGGTGAAGAGGGCCTAGGGCTCACACACAAACTTGTACGCTTAGCATTCACCAGCCTCTTCTACATGATCCTTTTCTAATAATATTAGTAGAGGTCAACTTATCATAATGCATGGCTGGATGATTCTTCTGAAGGCCCCAGAGTCACCTGACCTCCTCCAGGTCTATGAGCTTGAATTCCAGACTTTGGCCTGGTCAGACAATGAAGTGAGTATTAGTTGGGTCAGTCAATAGAGCAAACAAAAATTGCCAGAGTTGTAGGGAGCCTGGGTGCAGGTATAGTGACCCTTTCTGGAATGCCCCTAGACACTTCTATTTTATATCTCCTTTAAATTTCTCTGGGAACACACAGATATCCTCTGGGAAGTGATGAATAAAAATCTAAAAATCATAAACTGTGGTTCACCTGAGGAGTGGCTGGGGAAGCCCTCTGCATGGAAGTACAGATATTGACATCTAGAAACATTTGAATTATAGGTAAAATCTATCTGCTCTTACTAGGTCACTACCCCTACCCCTGTGACTAATGCTGGTGCTGCCCCCTCCCATCTCTTCATACAGAGGGCCAAAGAATTCTTCTCTTTTGAAGGTCTGTTGGGGATAAGACAGGCAGGACTCAAATGGTTGGGGATGGTAGCAGGCTTCTGTCATCTTTTGGTCCCCACCTTGGGAGGATGGAGAAAAAAAAAGAACATTTCTGGGGGATACTGGAAAATGGAACTATTCTTCATGGATAAACCATTTCTGGGATTGGAAGAATTGTCCCTGGTGGTCTCAAGAAAGTCTGTTCTGCCCACAGGAAAGTGCTGTAGAGATGATGGTCTTGGGGCACTTTATGTGGGAGGCTTGATGGTAACTTGTCTTGGGGCATCATAGGCAGCGTATAAATGCACTGCTTGCCATGGTGGTAGAAGAAAGTTTTATGTCTGTGTGGGGTCTCTGTGAATCCTTGATCTTGGTAGTAGAATTGGAGGAAAGCTAAGTTTTCAGAATGGAAATCTGGTACAAACATCTCATCATTGTTGGCAATCTGAGCTCTTGTAAGCCAGGTCTCCTGAAGCTGATTAAAGCCTTAAAGAGATCTTCTGACTCCAGGGGATGGCAGGGAGCCAAAGTTCATCAGTTTTCCCTGAATGACCATCAGAGGTCTGCTAACACCCCCGTTTCCTGTCAATTTGCTGGAGAAGGAGTATGGCTCTTTTTGGTCCATGGATATACCTTTGATCCTCTGCTCCACTGGGCCTGGAACCTTGGATCCACCAAAGGAGGAAAGATTTGAAGATAGGGCATCAATGCTGTTGCTGCTTAGGGGTCTGAAGCATGTCCCCCATGAATTGTACTTTGGGGTTCAAATCAGAGAAAGGCTTCCTTAGTCTCCCATTCCACACACAACAACTTGTTTTCTGGCAGGATTAGACAGTTGTGTACCTGGGATCCACTGTCACATTGGTTTATTTCCTTCAACACAGGAGCATCTTTCCCTGTTGCTTTTGTTTCCAAAAGTCTCTTCCTTAAAGGTTCTTTGTCTTTGATTCTGGCTCTTTATGCCCCTAGCATGAATCCCCAGGTAAGGTCACTTATAGCTGAGGTTTAATCAGATCTAGAGGTTCCCCTAAAGGGGGAATGCACACAGTATACCGTGTAGACCATGCATAAGGCAGCTATTTATTTTCCCCACATCAAAGAAATGCTTAAAATATAAAAGACTCATAGCCTTCATTGAAGTATATTTAAAAGAAGAATAATAACCTACAATTATTATACTCTCTTTGGAGATTCATACTTATGGCATTAAAATGTGAGGCACTTAGTGGGACTGCTGACAAGACATTTCTTCCACGCCTTTCCAAACAATTCTACCAAAATTCATGTCTTCTAGAAAGAGAGACTGAGGATTGGGATTAATTTTCTACTGTTTATCTTCTCCACTGAGAAATGTTGTGGTAATCTCAAGGACTATTTCTATGGTACATCCAATAGTATTTAAGATATTTGGGATCTCTTAGTCTCTTGCACTCTGGAGGTCACCTCCAAAGAAGTAAATGTCCATCTGGCATGGGTCACCTATGTTCAGGGAAGTAAGAATAAAGCAGAAGAGGCAGGCAGGGATGCAAGACTCTCAGCCTCAGGCTTACTTAGACATACTTGTATACCATGTCATGTGTGAGTAGTCACCATAAGTTTTAGGAATATGGGGAGAAGTGCTTCTCCTTAACCACTGGAATTTGAAGAGAGAGCTTTCTGAGTCTCACATACCAGGCATATAGGGAAGGGAGAGGAAAATGAAAGCAGAAATAAAATTGTCTCATCTGAAAATCTACTGAGTAACACACTATTCCTGCTAAATGACCAATAAAGGGATTGCATTCTTATGTCACAGTACAAGTCCTTTGGTGGTGAGCTACAGATGTTCTCAGAAATCATCAGAGGGGCTCAGTTCAGCTTCAGTTTTGCTTCATGTCATAAAAAAAATATTTGGTGGTGGTAGAAAAGGGCTCTACCAATTACTTGTATCTATTACAAAAAGAGACAAAGGGAGGAAGGAAGGCATGAAGGGTGGGAGGAAAATAAAATATTGGAAGGGCAGGATAAAGAAAGGAAAGAAGAAGCAAGAAAGGAATAAGAAAAAGGAAGATGGAAGGAAGAAGAGAAGGAAGAAAAGTGTAGGGAAAGGAGAAAGGAAGGAAGGAAGAATAGAAGAAGGGAAGGAATTAAAGGAGGGGGGAGGAGAGGGAGGGAGAGATGGAAAGCAAGAAAGGGAGGGAAAAGGGAAGGAATGAAATTTCAAAGAGAACAAATCAATCAGTAAGAATGTGTTATACCCCTACTATGTGCCTGGATGTATGCTGAGTGTTGGAGATATGAATCAAG